>OX424573.1:172065714-172809946 GCA_949152435.1 Gastracanthus pulcherrimus
AAACTGTTATTGATTGACCTCTAGTGACTAAAAATTCGATAATTATTTTATTTATTTAAATTTATTTAATTATTAAGTTTATATAAAATTAACATCCTTTTTAAAAATATTGTAGACTTTGGATATCAGAATATAAACAGTTAATCAACAACAAACAGTTCATTATAATTGGATCAAAAACCATAAATGGAGATCAAAAAGAGAAATGAAAATAAAAAGATTAATTAAATTGGAAAAAAATGTCGAATTACTGTTTGCTCTAAAGTGATCAAAATCCAAATATCGAACGAATTATAAAAAGAACGCTATCTGCTTTATTAGTAAGGCATTTACTTAATTAGGTAAATCCGAGGCAATTACTTTTTCTGATTTAATTGGCACAATTAATGAATGTAACGTTTGTTTAGTTAGTCATGCGACTGAATCTTATAAGATTTGTTACTTTGACGTCAACATTGCGTAATTTGTGCTCTGATATATCCCCATGTCAATTTACAAGTTAATTAAAGTTGAAAAATACTTACAATGAAATATAGATTTATGATCCTGTTAAACGCGAGATAAGGGCGTTCGTGATTTCGTCTAATTATTTATTTACTATGATTTACAACTAGAGCTCTTAAAAATTAGACAATACATTAACACTTGCAAAATGAAACAATCAGATAAATAACAATTCTTAAAATAGACTTCTACGTAATCCTTCTCTCCTATTTCAATAAAAAAATCTGTGCATAAATAATAAACGAAACAAGAAGCAATTTATCTATCGATACAACTTCAATTCCCATTGTCATTCAAAACAACAACAAGTTTTGATCTAGCGCAAAAATACCCTGCCAACGGCCGGAAACCACTCAATTCCCGCGACTCATGCATAAAACAAAAACCTCGGCTCTTTATTTCCACTGAAAGCCCTCCCCCCCCCCCTCTCTCTCTCTTTCTCTGTCTCTCTCACAGTCCGATAAATATATAATCCGATAATTGCTTGATTAAATTCCCGGATTTTTAGCCTCGCAGCAGCAGCAGCGCTGCGCCAGTAGGCAGAGTCAATGGGGCGAAATTCCAATCGATCCAATAGCCGCCGTGCATAATTAACCTAACCTATTTGCAATTACACGCGAGAGAGAACGATCAGCGCTAAAGTCAATGTCGTCGCCGGGAGGGAGGAGAGCGAGCGAACCATTGAATATTAAATTCCCGCGCGTATAGTTTCTAGTCTATCGATATCTCGCATGCGCAAGGATGAAATACACACACACACGCTGAATTAATAATGATTTTCGAGGATATCTGGTTTCTTTGCTGGGGATGCGGAGCCGGCGAAATTTCCAATTAAGAGTTAATTAAACACCGGCGGAACAAAAAACGCGCACGTATACGACAAAAGCGAGAAACGTCGCAGGACGTGTAAAGAAATATAAGGAGAGAGAGAGGGGGGGGGGGAGGAAGGGGATAAGGCGTGCGAGGAGATGATTCGATTACGGTTAACGGCCGGAATGAAAGCACACTCACCGACGTGGAAGATGAGTTTCCTATATCCCTCCCCTCCGCTTCGGTCCTCTCTCCGTAGTGGCTATACGTCTCACCACAATCACTTTTCTCTGCGTTTGGTATAATTGCGTCGATAATTCACAATCTGTAGGAACAACTGGCGAACCACTGCACTTAGTTCGAAGCTTCGAATTTTCCCGCCAGTGCCAAATTCAAGAAATGGCAGGGCCAAAAACTCGAAATCTTGTATGGATTTAAACTCACCAATGACGTATATTCTTCTCTCTCCTCTTACACATTCACGACAATTAGTCACAAGCACTGAACGACTGCAATAAGATACAAAAATTCAATCGTCGGCACCAAATTCAAATAACCGCCATAACCTCAAAATCCTGTATATATTCAGTTTCACAAATTTCTCTGTTCTTCTCTTTTCTTATGAATATACGAATATTGTTCCTTAACAATTATGTGATAACGAGTCAGCCACAAACACTGAACAATTGTTATCGTACGATCCAAAATTCCAATCCTGTATATATTCTATCTTACTAATAGCTCTATTCTTCTATTTTCTTACGAACGTACGAATATTATCCTTCAACGATCACTTTCACGATGATTAGACACAAGCACTGACCGATAATAGTACGGTCCAGAAATTCGATCTCTGGCGCCCAACTCAAAGAAGAGCCAAAGCCTCAAATTCCTGTGTACAATATTCAACCTCACTGTTTACTTTCCTCTTCGTACGAATATATTATCTTCCAACACCTTCGCGACAAGTCTGGCCCCAAAAACCTCAAAATCCCTTATACACTCAATCTCCAGCGATCCCTCCGTTCTCCCTCTCCTCCTCTGGCGCATCCACGCCGATTACTCACAATCACCGAACTGCCAGCGGCTACGCTCCAAAATTCATTGCATCCTCTCCGATCGCACTCGCGCCGACATCGCCGCCTTCCGAATCCCCAAACGAGCAATAGTAAAGAAACACACGCTCGCGCGCCAAAGAACCCAAGCGAAACTTCGCAAATGTTGCGCAGGAGCTGCGAACGCGGCGAGGCTCCGACTCGGTGTGTGCGACGCTCCGCGATACGGAGAGACGGCCGCCGCTTGCCGGCGCGGCGCCGCGCGTGACGTCACGCCTGCTCGAGCGCCTGCGCGCTCCTCGCGAATCTCGCGGATGGGACGCGAGCTGTCTCCGTCGGCGAGCGAGCGCGGTGCAGGAGGAGGACGAGGAAGAGGAGGAGGAGGAGGAGGTATCGAGAGGTTGGTGCTTGATTGCGCGAGAGTGGGGTCGTATGATTTTGGCGCATGAGATGAAAATTTGCCAAGGTGCAGGAGGAATGATGATTGACTTGAGAATGGGGGGGGGGGGGTCGTTTTGGGAATGGAATGGTGAGGGGTGGTGAGATATTGGATTGGTTATCTTGTGTGTCTGGGGGACGTGACTTTTTCTACTGATCGAGACTGTTACTACTGAGAAATTGGTTAGTATTTTTTTAGTTATCTTTTCGCAGAGTTTGTTAATGTAAATTAGAGTTTGAGTCACATTGAATATTAATGTTAAAATATAAGTAGAGTTCATTCAATACAAACATTCTTTCAGTACAAATTACTGTATTGAGACTTAGAAAGATAAAATAATTTATCCAGTGAATAGAGAAACTATTCGAAGGGTTACTGCAATTCCTTGAAAACTAATAGATAGTGGAATATTTGAGGAAGAGGAGTATTGAGAGGAGAGGGATTTGCTAGGTTAGTTCTTGATTATGTGAAAACAGATGTTATCATTTTGGCGATAAGAGGAATATTTTGAAGGTGGTGGGATGTGAAGGTTCTAAAAATGATGATTTACTTTAGAGGACTCTTTAGGAAAGTGATAGAAGAAGAACTGAATGGATCATAAATTGGATATTTTTTGGTCGTACCTTGCAGATGTGACTTTTTCTACTGATGAATAATGTTACTACTGCGAAATTGATTCATTTTGTTCCAGTGATTTTTTAAGAGATTTTATTAGTATACAGTTTAGTATATCGTTTAATAGTACAATAAAAAGGTATAACTTATATAGTACAAAAATTATTTTTATCAGAAACTATTATCTTGTGCCTTAGAAATATAAACGACTTTATCCTGTTAATAGAGAAACCGTTAGTGATATTACTGAATTTTTTGCGACACAGAATAGTTCGCAGCAAATCGGAGTGAGAGGATGAGAATCGAGAATAGGTGGTATGCGGAAATTAGTTCTTGTCTGTGTGAGTGCAGTTGTTTTATGATTTTGAAGATGATATGTAAATTTGAAAAGTAGTGGAACGTGCAGATGGTAAACACCAGGTTTGACTTTAGATGATTGTTTGGAGAAAGGGGATAGAAGATAGATTTGTGTACCTGAAAAATTAGATTTGGCTTTTGAATAGAGTCTAACGAAGCCGGACTGATTCTATTTACGTTGATTAATGTGCCCATAATTGATTCAATTATATGGCTGAAGCAGTTTTTAACTGATTTTATTAGTATAAAGCATTTAAATCCTATTTAATAATAGTATCATAAGACATAATAGTTTCTTTTATTCAAACGTATTTTTCATTACAAAATATTATACTCAATCTGCAAAAGACAAAAGAAAATTTATCATGTTAATAGAGAAACCATTAGACGTGCAACTAAATTATTCGCAAGATAGAATACATCGCAGCAAATCGAACTGATCAGCGGAGTATACGAAGCCCGGGTCACGGATTTTGATGAAACTTTGGGGATCGTTTTTTGATAACTAAAAATGAAGCTGAATGCCGGTAGTTTTATCAATTGGGTCCTAGAAACCTGATATAGAACTAAAAACATTAGTATTGCTCATATAGGCAATGCTAGATAAAGATATATACAGATATTGATGAAATAGGTTGTTTCTTCTGTGCAATGGCATTGGAAGACAATTTCCAAAGTTTCATCAAAATCCGTGATGCGGACTACGTCCACTCTCCTTATGAAAGGAAGATCGAGCTGACGAAGCATCGAGAAGTTGATTTTGGCAATGCATGGATTATGACAAACGAGATGTGAAGAAAAGAGATAGAATTGGATGAATGAGAAGTTTGATTAATTGTATGTCTGACTGACGTGACTTTTACTAGCGTTGAACACTGCAAAATTGACTGTATAAACATTGTTAAAGTTATTTTTTATTAAAATTTATTATTAAAATGTACTGCAATCATATTTAATACTGAAGTTAAAATATAGGTATACTTTATTCGATATAGAAATATTGTTTATTATGGAATAATATGGAATTATATTGTGTTTTTGAAAGATAAAAGAACTTATTTTGATAATATTAAAGTAATTTTTTTACACATATTTTCATATGACATTTTTTTTTATTTTAGTTAAGGTGATCAACGCAATTACTGACCCAATTAATAAGTCATTCATAAGTCTTCAATTGTACAGAGATGGCAGTGAAAGTGATAAAAATGCCGTCGTCTGCAGCGCGAGCGTAAGCTCTCTTTTCTATCGCAGTTGTTTTCATTAGTAAACGATTATAAGTTACCGTTTTCTTAACAAAAGTGCTCTTTAATTTCAGTTATTTATTTCGTTAATATGATATACTAGATTATATAATTTGCTTTCAATACAAACTTCATAAATATGCTGGGTGTCAGTAATTTGGAGGTAAAACTACCGTGTCAGTAATAGCGTAACGAAGGTGCCTTTTATTTTATTAAATCTCTGATTGAAAATAAATATTTTAAGACTAACTGATATTTTTTTCATAAATTAGATATACCAAATATTGATAATGTAAAAGAAAAATTTATATTTTTACTGCATAATCGTCATCAGAAAATAAGTAATAAATAAAAGTCAGTTTTAAAGTGTCAGTAATTGGGAAGATCACCCTATATTCAAATATAAAAGCATATTATAAATAGTTTATTTAATTCAAACATCATTATTGTCACAAAATAATATTTTGTGCCTTTAAAAGACGAAAACGATAAATTTACCTTGTTTAATAGAGTAACCGTTATTAAAATATCGTGTCGATTTACAATAAATGTATCTTGTATAATTCTTTTACATAAATTGCAAGTTTCTTACATTTATAAAAAAAATAAAACATATACTTGAATTTCACGTAATAACATCAGAAGTAAATTAAGCGCATTAAGTGGAATACGTCGTGTATAATAAGACCTGAAATTTACTGAAAAGCCTTTCTAAAAATAATTGGATTTTACTCATTATGTTTTTCATTAAAGTGTAATGAAATTGATAATAACGAAAATCTCAGATTTTGTAGTAAATAGCCGTCGAAGTACTTATTCTGGTTCGATTGGAAAGATATTTTATAGCTTCTTATGATTGCTTCGATGACTCATGTTTAATCTTGGAATTCAGTTCCTTAATTATTGATCGTTTTCGTTTTCACGAGAATCCCGTATAAAGCGAAAATTACTAATTTAGGTCGTACAAGGTTTTACTTTACAAAGTATATTCTGAAAATAAAATTATTCTTCTTTTGGCATGCATAAGTTATGCTGAATGAATGTATCAGAGAAAGAAAATCCACGAGATAAAGAAGGTAATCTACGATAAATTATAATTATTTATATCTTTTTATTTTATTTTATTCTTATACGGAACAAATCATTTTTCTAAATTTTAATTAATAGTCACATTTTTAACCAATAATGTTTGCAGGTATCTGATAAAATAATAAATAAACTGATTATATTAAGTTATAAATAAAAATGATTTAACTATAAGTAAACAAAATAATTATAATAAATTATAAACTACAATCAAATGTTAAATAAATAGAGATAAGATTAATTAATCTTTCTAAACTTTAATTAAAATTTACTTGAATTACAAAAGAACAAATTAAATTGAATATATGCCATATTAGAGAGTAATTTATATTGTACAGTATATACATAATTTATTTGCAATAGTGTTTACCTTCAATACTTATAATTTAATACAGTTTTACTATAGTATAATCATTACTTTATCAGCAATATTAAGTGTTTCACTAATAGCACCTAGCATATCAAGTATCAGATCAAACATATTCCTCTAAACCAAACGAAAAATCATCAAATTTAATTGCCGGAGCTCCCCATTGCTGCGGTTCTCTACGATGATTAAAGGAAAACCACACACGCGCTCGCGCGCGGCTATTTTTTTTTAATTAAAAGCCGCCGTTTTCTCTATGTCTCTTAATTTGCTAAAAAGTATTTGCGCTCGCGCGCGGTGCGACGAAATCTGCGGGTTTCCTCTAATTTATATGGAAAAACCGCAAATCGGTCGGCCAGCCTCGCGGCCAGGAGGGGGGGTCTTTGCTAATTAAGTCTTAGTTTGCTCCACTTAATCAACGCGTGCGCGCGCTCGCGCGGGATCCACTATCTGCTAATTAATTAACGAGCGCGCGCAGAGTTGAATTTCACGTGCGACTCTTTTTCCTTCCCTGGAAGAAGAAACCAATTTTACGTAAGCGTTAAATATTTTCTCGGTGCTGGATGTGTAATTAGATATTAAATTGACTTTATTCGGGGTGACGAACGGATGGTTATCGAGTGTTTTGAAAGACGAGTGGGTTTGTTGAATTTCAGTAGTTTACAATTATGGTAGTTAGATGAGCAGTTTAGTAGTGTGAGATATGTTAATCTTGTTAGAATGGTTTCTTGATGAATTGTGTGCTCATTTTCTAAAGTTCATTTGTTAGTTATGACTTGATCTACTAATTATGTCTGTTACTACTGAAAGCGGTTATTATAGCATATGTAAATTAAGTTAAAATAATTTCTTGAATTACATACTTATTTTCAAAGGTTTGAGTGTTCATCATGACTTGTTATACTAATTATGTCTTTTACTACTGAAAGCGGTTATTATAGCATATGTAAATTATGTTAAAATAATTTCTTGAATTACATACTTATTTTCAAAAGTCTGACTGTTCTTCATGACTTGATATACTAATTATGTCTGTTACTAATGAAAGCGGTAATTTTGAATTTAGTGAAGCGTGCTTTATATATGCCTAGTTCATTCTATCTAAGTTTATTTCATAGCTTTTTAATTCTTATTAACAAGTGAATAAACAAAGCAAAGTTAACTAACATAAATTCATCATAAAAATGTTGAAATATTAAAAATAATATTTGCTACCATTATTTATGCGGTTCAAACGTAATATGTGCACACTTTACTTTCTATCTTGCAAACTTTGATCGTATTTTTCATGACTTTTTCTCCATTTAAATGGGTAAACGTTGTTTTAATTTAAAAGTTTTTACCTCTTACTTTACTTTGTAAAATCATTAGTAAAAAATTATAATAGTGCACTTCTTCAAATAATTATAAAAATCATTGTGGATACTAAACCACATTTAAAATTTGACAAACAAATTTTTATGTATTATTCAATTGTCTAGAAAAGTATATTGAAACTAACCTAAAGAAAATATTTCTATACATACCTATTTAAAATACATTGAAAATCTTAACTTGAAATGACTTTACTATTAATAATCACATTTTCTTCTACTCACCTCGAAATTGCTAGAGCTAACATAAGAAAATATTCAATTCTTAAATAAATATTGGAATTAAAAGAAAACAACTCAATTTGAAAAATTCAAAAATGAATGTATATGATTTTTCAGGTCCTTATATCTCTGTTTCTAATATCAAGCGCACTTGTGATATAAGTAAAAAAATTTGTTGTAAATTCCAAAAATCATTTGAGAATCACATATTTTCTGAGTGAAATAAAACTTGTTAAATCAAATACTATAAAATTGGCTTCTGAAATCTTGTAGTGAATATTTAATAGAATATGATTTTTCAGTACAGTCACTCAAGTTTTCATTTTCAATGTAAAACTAAATTCTCGCCTTACCATGAAAATAACTTTAATCGATGTTGGCAGTATACGAATTTTAAAAAACAAAATGAACAACTACATAAATTCCAATTTCAAAGACTAAAGGCTGCTCATTTCTCATCCTCCACACGAAACATCTAATTACAATACCCCAACGCTTCCATCCTCTAAATTCCAATTCACCCCACCGCCCCCATAAAACAAAAAACCCATCATCCAACAACTCCCCCCCCCCCTCCCCCTCTCTCCACTTCCAATAATATCTCTCCTACAAATCAAAAATCCGCAATTCCAAAGCACTTTCCGCGATCCTCCACTCATACCTCTCTCAAACAATTCGCAAAGTGAAAAAAGTATTTCAATTTGCGCGATTGCTTCCTCCCCGCGAGCTGCGAGCGCAAGCTGGATGAGAGTGGCTTTCTTATACGTGCGCGAGAAGCCTCGTCGTCGTCGTCGTCATCGTCGGCGGACCGGCAATCTAAATTTTACGTCGCGTATTTTATGGCGTCGACGACGCGAGCCGAGCGGATGGAGTCTCTCTCTCTCTTGGCGGGGAACTGAATTTTAGCTAATTGTGCGGTTCGAGGAGGTGATGGGCGCGCCGAGATTATCCGGGTATAGCGGGGTGGTTTAGTGCGAGAATGATAACTTTGTCTTGGAATTGATGGTAGTTGAGTAGGAAGATGTAGATTTTTATTAGTTGCTTTTTCAATGAGAATGGGTATTGTCAGGAGTTATGAAAGATGGTAGAGGAAATATTTATTTAGCATAGAAAAATTTTGAGTTTATATGATACATATTGTTTCATTAATTAATATTGATTATGACCTTATTTATTGAAATCATATGAAACCACGACTTTGGAGTACGTTTTTATATAATATATCATTAAGATAGGTATTGAACATGCTGGATTATTTTTAGTGAACAAGAATGGATTTATGACATTAAAGTCCAATATATTTATTTACTTTCTTTACAGCTAAAACATATTATTCGCACGTTTAACAAGTTCTCGAAACTACTCGATTTTCATAAAAATCCAGTTAAATAAAATATATGAAAAGAGATAAAGTGTTAGATAACCTGATTCAGTTTAAGCCCGGTATATATAGGGGCTGTCTTTCTGAAGTTATAGGCTCATATGAACCATGTGGGCATTAGAAGCGTTATGAAGTTAAAATAAATCTCATTATATCATAGATCATGTATACATTAATTCTTGTAAACTTCTTAATGTCTAATATCACAGACTATCATACTGAAAGAAATATCTGTTGTCCTTCATCTTCTGACTAAAAATGATAAATGATAGCATGATGTATTAGTTAGTAGATAAAATAATGTGATAGTTCTATGCTATTTTCGGAGTCTAATCTATGACAATACTCAAGTTCTAACACAATGACCTAGAATCAATGGAATAAAAATTAGTTTTACTCCTTTCTAGGTTTGGGGACTGAAGGGTTGAATATATATACGGGATAAATCCTTTAATCCTTTAGTACCCAAAGTTCTTATTTAATATATTAGAATATATCGAAAGCTGTTTCATATGCCTAGAATGGTCTTTTGACTATATTGAATAATTTATTTAAGGAAAATCATGCACTAAAAACGTCCATAATTTTTCTTGTTTTGCAGTTAATTATATTTTAATAACTAACCATGTACTACGTTAGTTCGAATATTCTTATAGCAGTTACTATTGGAAGAATTAAAAAAAACAATAACTTTATGAATAGCAATTAAATATTTTTGCATTTAGCAACAAATTGTTACAATTTGAACCCCTTGATAGCAATTGTAGTTAATTTAATTAGAATTTTAACCCTTTGATTTCCATGGTAGCTTATTTGTTTTATTTAGCTTCAGGCAAAATTTACCTACTAAACTCATCCACTAATATTGAAGCACTTCTGGGTGACCGTAATAAATATATTATAATAGAGGATGGAGGGTTAAAAAACTAGGTGTTAACTTATTGGTTATGAAACAATAAGACCTGCTCATAATTATTAAATGTGCTTCATCCGTGTGAAAGTTTAATTAATTTGATCGATGTTGCTGTGCAGAAACACATTTTTTCACAAAATTTCACAAAATTTCATAAAAATAAATGTAATCCTGATAATTGATAAACATAAAATTGATTTATTTAGCAAATTTCATGTAATCGTCTTCAAAGTTGTCCATAAGCTTACCCATCTAAAATTCTTACGCTCTGAGAAATTTATACTGCACCTTCTGTAGATATAAGATTTGAATCTGACTCGTGTTGGAAGAACTAAATTTTTGACACATAGATATAACAGTAGATCGGACAAATATTTGATAAACATTCACCATTAATCGGTTCTCTTACATTCGTTATAAGCATCTAATGATCTTGGAGCGGAGGATAATAATGAAGAAACCCATCATTACTAATGTAAGGTAGATGTGGAAAGAAGTAGTGTCTGCTGTAGAATAAAATATTCAGATACTTATCTTCCGTAACTGGATCCAACGTACGACCATTGGTGTGGTAAGTAGAATGGCGATTTAGTAAAAGTACTGATGTGTAGTTAAGTAGAATAAGTCGGAAACGGTAAGGCAATCGCATCAATATAATAAGTCTGGAATAATTTCATCGATTATACAGCTTATTTTCAATTTCTTTAGCATATAAATGGCAGCTAATGTAAAAAATATTGTAATTTTTCTGTTTCTTGTAATGAAATTGTAAAGCACTTGTATACATATTTGTTTATGCAAACATTTTTGTTTTTTCAATTATTTTTAGCAAGAAAAATATGCGCGTTTACGAAACAGTGTGAAGTATAAGTTGTTAATAAGTAAAAATATTCCCTCCACGTGGCGTTTGTTCTATTTTTATAATTTTAGACTGTTTTATACGAACTCATATGTTGGTCAATAGAAAGTTTGAAAAACAACTACATTAACATAATCCTACACATATAAAGATCCTTTACATCGATTTTCGACTTGAAAAGTGAGTTTCCTACAAATCATTTTCATTGATTAATTGCTACAACTTCACACTGTTTCATTAATCCACATACCTTCCTAAAAAGTAAAAAAAACTAACCAAGAACAAAAGATATTCACGTCAAGCATGAAACACGTATGAAATCAATAATCCAATGTAAAAAACTTGTTCGACTCATGAATAACACAACGGAGACAGAAAAAATCACAATATATTATGCAAATCAGCTATGCACACTCAATCAGCAGCCGAACCTCTCACGTCCAAACTCGCTTATCACAAAACTTCTCCTCACCCTCCTATAACCACAACCCACGAAAACGACCCCTCCCCCCTCATCAGAACTCAAAGCACTCCCGGCAAGCCAACAACCTTCAAACGAGCGCGCGCGCGCAATCAGCCACGCGGCGCGGCATTGCCTTATCGAAATCCGAAAAACCGCGCACAACCGTTTGATTCCTTTGACTCTCGATTCTCCTCTTCGTCCCCTCCCCCCCTCCGCTCACTCTTTTAACGACGCGACGAGCCATTAACGAGCGCTTACATTAAGCCTAACGATCGTACACGCGCAGCTGCAGCAGCAGCGCGCCCCGTGAGATTTGCCGATGTTGCCGCGGAAAAACGCCTTTTTCCCATCCTCCGACTGTGGATCTGTATGTGTGTGTGTGTTCTTTCTGGTGAAGCGTTGGAACTCTCGCGTGGACGGCTAAAAACGCGTAGAATGCGCGAATCAACCGTTTCGCCATCGATGGAGCATGTGTCGGTGCTGGTGGTGAGAGGATGAAGCTTCTCGGGATGGATAGATCCTTTTGCTCGGTGGGTTTTTCTTTCTTGGGTGTGTTGAGTGTGGTTGTGGACTTGGGTGCGCGAGGCTGGATTACGCTGTTTGGTAGGGTGATGGGGTTTGAAGCGTTGGGTTGCTTTGAGATATGGGGTTTCGTGGATGAGAATGGAGTTGGTTGAAGATTTTTGGAAGACCGACGAAATTTTTCTATTTTGGAGGTGTATTACACATTACAATTACGTTTTTAAGTTAACTAGAAGGATACTTATACTGGTTATACGTTTAATATTAAATTTGAATTTTACGCTTGATGGAAACTACCATTCAAATGACATTTCAAATTGGTTAAAAGATTGCGCAAACTTTTAGAATAATTTATGTTTACATACGAAAAATTTTATTTTCGAATCAAAACTGAATATATGGTATGATTTCAATTGTATTTTAAAGTTTTTAATTAAATGATGCATTCGATAAAAGGTTTAAAAGATATTTTTGTATAAGTATGATGATTACGTTTATAAAACATGCGAAATGAGTATTACACTCGGATTCTTTCATTCAATTTATCTTTGCAATAATATTTTGAATGTCATAGCGTCTGTCTAGAGCTTATTAATAAATGTATATTTGAAGATGCGAACAAATTTTGTAACGTTATTTTATTTAATAACTACTCATCCGTGATTGAGAATCAAAATTTATTTTAAAACTTATACGGACGACTATTACTGAGAACTTTTATTAAAAAATAATGAATGTTTATTTATTAATACGTATATGTTTTTCTAAAAGTATTAAAATAGGTCAATTTTCATTATTTTTTTTTTTTTTTTATTATTTAACGTCGCCATGTTTGTGCTTCCATGTGGTGCTAATCGACGACGGGGGTCTGCGGTGTGTTTGTAAACAAAGCACATGTAATTTTTACAGAGGTGCTTGTATCAATCGGCAGAGACTAGGATTCGAACCCGGGTCACCGGCGTGGGAATCCGACACTCTACCGACTGAGCCGCCGCAGGCCCCAATTTTCATTATTAAATGTTAAGTAAATTAATCAAATTATCTATTATTATTATTACTTGTATCATAAAATACAAAACAATTTACTCGAAATTTATGCAAATAAATGCCAAACATATTTTTGTACTCTAATAAATAAAAGCAGTACAACAGTTTTCTGTTAGAAAAGTCCCAAAAATTGAGTTTCTTTTAAAGCACCTATGATAAAAAATATCCTTAAAACCCAAAATAATCATAAATTACAATGAAAGCATCTCCCTCACGATCACACCAATATCACAGTCCTCTCATCGACCATTGGCTCGACTCACCTCGCTCCACTCACCTAAGCGTAAAAGGGTCTTCCCCCAGTGACTCTCCCCCTCCATCTCCCTCTCCATCTCCATCTCCTCTCATCTCATCTCCTCTACAACTGCTCCACAACTACACAACTCTCGCGATCAACGACTACACACGACTTAACGCGATCACCGGGCTGCTCCATCATTTGCGGTCGCGGCGCGCATCCTGTCCATCGCGAGCGCGGAAAAATAAAAGCTCGCGACGCGCGAATCATCGCCCACTGACGCGACTTCCAGACCGCGTGCATTAGCCTCGCGGCGATCTGGATTCACGCTCCCGACGCGATTATCGGCTTAGGTTGTAGCTCGTTTCTGCTTTCTTTTTTCCTTTTTTGCACCGCGAGCGCGTAGGATGAAATTAAACGCGTGATTGAGGAATCGCGGATTTATGCGCGATCATCGGCGGTTTGTGGAAGTGTGTTGCGAGGTGATTTTTAGGACGGGCGTGGATCGGGGATGGGGATTTGCGAGCTGATTGGGATCGTGTAAATTGTGCTTTCAGTTGTGAAAGGAATTTGATCATTTAATGCGGTTTTTTTTACAATCGTATAGTTATTTGTAACTTAGGAGGATATTCGGATTTTATAATATATGTAGATTTTTTTTGTAATGGTTTTTAAATGATGACAGTATGTTTCAGTACATTTTGTTTTTTCGAAGAAGTTCTCAGAATCTTTGAAGCTATTTTATTAAAAGAGCACAAAGTTGTTGCTGGTAAAATAATAATCGTTGAAAAAAAGGTTCAAACTGAGCTCCCACTTTTTACAGAAATTACTGAGCTGATCAGGCTTAAACACTCACTGTAATAACACTTTTTGTTTCAGAATTATCTAAAATCGTATGAAAGTAATACTTCTATAACTCCATTACTTTCCAAGCATATATTTATCTACCTGTTAATTTTTCTACTCGAAATACGTGATTTTTGAAATTTTGAACATAATCAATTTTTATCTCAAAGAATCTCCCTGCAAAATTTCAGATCCCTGTACCATATGGAGTTTGAGTTATACTCATCCAAAGTTCACGCGTTTCGGGTCTTATTTCGATAGATTATGGCGATTTCATAAACGAAAAATCATGAAAATTATGAAAAACAAGTATTCTGTGTTGTATTTAGCAATCTTCTCGAAAATATTTCTATCTTTCACAATTACTAACCAGAATTCATGCGAATTTCAGGTAATTCATTTCAATCCATACTGTAAACATAAAAAAGAAATCTGACCATTAATCAAATAAAATAATCTAAACTTTCCCATTTCCCATAACCATAATAAACCCATCGCAACCTCGTTTACACCCCCCCCCCCCACCTAATTGCATTAACCATGCAAAAAAAATCCCTCTCCCACAAATACTAAAAATTTCAACACCCCACCCACCCCATTTCCATCTAAATAAATTACTAACTTAAAAAAAGCTCCACTCTCCTCGCCCTTTCCCATCCAACACGCTATCAAATCCCCTCTCTCTCTCTCTCTCTCACCCTCATCTCTTTAGCCAACAGCAATTAACATACTAATAACGCGCAGGGGCTCCAGCTCCCGCGTGTGTCAATGCTCCACCGGCACGGGTAACTTTCGAAGGAAGCGCGCACAGTGCGTGCCGCGAAAATCTAAAAGCCCGCGCCCCGCGCGCGAGTCGAGACACAAAGCTTAGGTGCATTATAACGGCGCTCGCGAGAGTAGCGTCTTGGTCAAAGTGCAGAGGGCGCGCCGCGGCGTGCATTAAAATAATTAAACGCCGGACCGGGGGGTGGGACGAGGGAGAGAAGAGCTTTCAGGCTCCTGATGGCGCGCCGAGAGGGCTTTGCCGTTACCTTCGCGGGGCTTTTCCTTTTTTTTTTCAAGAGAGGAGGGATTTTCTTTTTGAAGAGGTGGGGGGTGGTATTTTCTTTTTTGCTTTTTGTGCCGGGTGCTTGGTGCAGGGGGTGCGCGATGAGTGGGGGGTTTGAGAGCTGGGGTGTCTTTGATCATGCGCTTTGAGATGCTGGAGGAATGGTGTGCGATGCGGGTGTAGTATCAGTCGTAATTGATTGAGAAAATGAATAAAGAAGGCGTGATTTTGCGAAAATGTGGGTGTTACTTTTGTATGGACTTTTAAGAGATTTAACGGGAAAGGGCTCTTTTATGCTTTTTTGATTAATACCGAGAGTCTTCAATTAAGTTTTCGAACGATTCCATTGATGATTGTAGGAGAGAGAGAGAGAGAGGGGTTGAAATGTAAAGGATTTTCAGTTCAATAGTAGAAGATTTTTCAATTCATTCTTTTCCTATACAGTTACCGATGGAATAACTTGCAAATTTAACTGGAGATTGCTGATATGAAATTCGGAGGGCATAAAAGAGCACTGTTTCCAGAAGCAGGTTCGGAAGCTGTCCCTAGGTGAATAGGAGTTTAACTTTCAACTTTCGAGTGATGAAATTACCGAACTTAACATTTTTAGTGCCTAGAATGCCTCAATGAAAATGATCTCGTTATCTATCACATAATATAATGAAACAAAAAATTACGTGTTCAAATTGTATTAAATTAATTTATTAATTGGTTTGAGGTCTCATATGATATATCACATGAACCACACGCAGTAATCACGTAAGAATTTCAAGTGAATATTATACACTTTTTTACGTCATATTTATGTGATATATCATATAAGATGATATATGGTATTATAAATTAATTGTCTCCCATTCTAACAAGCGGTTTTTTGGTTATTATATTATGTGATTATAACATGATCTATTCTAATGAGGTACTTATAAAAAGATGTTCATAATTAAGCAGTGCTCGAGTCTGAAGGAATATAATAGATATAGAATGTTAATTTTCGTAAGACTCAAAGGGCATGTCTATACTAACAATTTAAAATCTTGTATTTTTGAACTTCTTTAATTTTTCACTACAGTGTATGTTATGTAATGTCATAAAATAAAGCTTTATCTATATTTTAGGCAGTATTTAACTTCTAATAAATCAAAGTTATTAGTTACAAGCTAATGCGTAATGAACATTGAAAAGCACAATTAAAAGGAACAGACAATTTTATAAACATAAAATTTCTTCCTCAATTTAATTTTGTTTCACGTTTATAATTTTGTATGTACTTGATACTTTTATCGTAATAGTTGAATATAATAACTACACTAAAGCAATATTCAAAATTAATTTTTCGTTTTTAAGATAATAAAAATAAAAACGGTTTTTTGACCGTAGTTGAGCACAGGCCTTTCACCTTCAGTATAATTTCATATTTTTGTTAAATAAATTAAACGAATAAAGAAAAACTAGCCAGCTCCACCGTAACTAATTAAATTATCTCCAAAAATGATTTCGCTTCCAGCAATCTTGACAGCGCACCTAGAGAGAGCCAAAGCGAGCCCTGTACCCAGCAAGACAAGGGGGCGAGAGCTGCCACCTCGAGTATTTCGCGCAGCGCTCTCTCTCTCTCTCTCCTCCCGTGTATATATACATTATAATGTTCATATGCGCTAAGATGTTTAATCGCTTCTATAATTAAACTGTCCCTCAAAGGGTTAATTGTTCCATAAAGCCATGAATACGCTAACGAGCTCGCGGCTATTCTCGAGTGTATACACATACATACATACATATCTACATACACGCTACGCCGGTAGTCGGATCCCCCAAAGTTGCGCAGGCGCCCTTTGAGCTACACTTCTTTTTCGCTGAAAAAGAAGCGTGCACCACTGCTGGCTGCCGGTTTACGCGTCTGCATCTCTCTCTCTCTCTCTCTCTCTCTCTCTCTCTCTCTCTCTCTCTTACTCTCTTTTTTAAAGAGGCGTAAAAGTTGCGGAGTTCCTTACGAGCTTCTTTGATATTATGGAAATGCGCTCGCGCCGCGTCCACTCTGCTTTTTAATTATAGTCGATGCGGCTGCTGCTGCTGCAGCGAGAGGAGGAAAGAGAAATTATGCGTAATTATAGTTGGAGATCGCGAGTGGGGAGAGGTTGAGAGTCGCTGCTGAATAGTTGAGCTCGTTTATTAAGGTAAAAAGTTCTTTTGAATCAAAGGGGAGCTTTGACGAATGTATTTTCGGTTTACGAGAGTGAGAGGAAGAGAGTGCGAGTGAGCTGCATTGTGTGTTTATTGTGGAGAGGGTTTAATTGCGTTTTTGTATAATGCATTTTTCATTAACGGCGTTCTGTCGGCGTTTCGTTGTGAAATTCAATGCATTATTTATGACTGTGTTTAATGAACAAGGGAACTCGGTGCTTTTTGAATATAAAAGGCTATAAATTTAATTATATTTTTTGCTAAAATCGTCAGCATAGAGGACAATTTTAATTGCAGTTTTTAAAAAGAGGAATTGAAAATGCAACTCTTTCTGTTTTCATTACATTCTGAGTTTGTCACTTCTATATAACCAATTTCGTAGAGTAATGCGCATAATAATTCATCGTTCCATCACAGATGAAAAATTACCTTTTCCACTTGCAGCAAATGAGCTAATAAAATGAGCTTTATACCGAATGACAAGAAAGTATAAAAATATTATCTATTTAAATACATGTATCATTATTAAACTAGTAATCTAATAAATTATCAAGTATAATATTTTTTAAATACAGACATCTTTGAAAAAAATATCGCTCAAGAGCTCTAAAATATTAATTTAAATTATTTTAATTGTTATTTCTTTGTCAATTTCTTGAAACAATGCTTATCTAACATTAAAAATCGTATTTTTTTCTATAAAAATAATTTTAAAGTAATATAACTACATCTCCTTAATAAATCAGCGCATTATTTTTATATATCTCATGATATAAAATGTCAACATTATTTTTTTAGATTTTTACAAAGGATGATTTCTCCTTGGAGACCTAGTACGTAGCGGGATGCAGAAAAACATACATGACTAACTCTATTATTTAGAATTTGTCAAAATATAAAAATTAACAAAATTCTAATCGGGGAAAGAAAATTGAAAAAAATAGCGTAAAATTCAATAAAATAAGTTGAAAACTCAGGATTTTATCAGAAATTTTGTTGTAGTAATTATTATTATTATTATTATAAAGGTCAAGTAGTGATGGTAAACAGCAACGGTGCCGGCAGGGCAACATCTATCACATAGTCTTTATGTTGGCTGTAGATGTACTGCATCATCACCATAGCTATCATAACTACTTGTTGGGACTAGCTATCCGTAGCTGTGTAGTCCGTAGTCTCATTCACATAGTCATGCTATCTTTCTCTATTGTTTGCGAGTTGCATGCAATCCTCCTCATAACATTCTATTTCTCGTAGGTCCATTTTAATATTGTCCTCCCATCTTCGTCTCGGTCTACCTGGGGTTCTTGCTCCTGTCGGCTTCCTTACGAGTGCTCTAAGTAGGGAGTGCTGCCCTTTCGTTATCCATCCTAGCTACATGCTCAGCCTATTCTAGTCTTCGAGATTTAATCATTCTGGTAATGTTTGGCTTCTCGTATAGCTCGTGTATTTCTTGGTTATGCAAAATTTTCAATTCTCTAATAATCTCATCTATTTTGCCCCCAAATACCATTGTAAGGACTCTATTCTCAAATACTCTAAATCTATTTTCTTCCCGTTTGGTTAACGCCCACGTTTCGCATCCGTATAGAAGTACTGGTATTATGATTTTTCTATATATTTCTAATTTAGTCTTTCGCAATAGTAATCGTGATTTTAGTGAGTTATTTACCGAATATAGGCATGGATTTCCCGAATGCAGCTTCTTCTTGATTTTTTATGAGTTTCATTTTTGTGGTCTATTATCGTGCCAAGATATTTAAACTCGTCTACTTTTTTGAAAGTTTTGCCGGAGACTTTCAAGTCGGTATCACCAATCTCGGGTCTTGCTCTTCTAGTGACCATTTACGGAGTTTTCTCTTCACTTATTTCCAGGCCTATTTCTTTAGCTGTTTTTATTAGTATTTCTACGTTTTATTCCTACGTTTTTTCCTATAATGTCTATGTCATCTGCGTATGCTAGCAATTATGTTAAAGCACCATTTAATATAATTCCCTCTTTACTTTCTTGTACCGCCCTGGCCACGTATTCTAAAACTAAGTTAAATAGGAGGTTTGATAGAGCATCTCCCTGACTAAGCCCCTTGTGAATGTCAAATGGCTGCGATAGGCTCTTACATGACTTGTCTATGCCCCGACTGTTATCTAGTCACATTCTGATTAAATTGACTAACTTTTTTGATACCCCTAGCAGTACTAAAACGTGAAACATTTTATACCCTATTATTGAGTCATACGCTTTCTTAAAATCTATGAATAATTGGTGTACCGTTTCCCCGTATTCCCATTTATTTTCGAGGAGCTGGCTAACTGTGAACATGTGGTCGCTTGTTGGCCTGTTTCTTCGAAATCCACACTGGTAATCCCCGAGGATTACCTCCGCGAGAGGTGTGAGTCTATGTAGCAGTACATTAGAGAGAATTTTGTAGCATGTACAAATAAGACAAATGCCTCCATAGTTATTACAGTTTGATTTATCTCCCTTTTTGTATATTGGGACTATGATAAGATCTCTCCATTCTTTGGGCATTATTTCTTTCCTGCATATGGTGCAAATAAAATTATGAATTATTCTCTTAAGTGGTTTCCCTCCCTGTTTAAATAGTTCGGCCCGTAAATGATCTATTCCAGGGGCTCTATTGTTTTTTAACTTGTTGATTGTCTTGCAGACTTCCTCTGGGCTAGGTGTTCAATTTCTAAAGCGGTTTGTTGTTCGTGTACGTTTAGGAGCTCGTCGAAATAATTTTTCCACCTATTTAGTAGTCCATCTGTGTCCGTTATAAGGTTCCCATATTCGTCTCTTAGGAAGTTAGTTTTACTTTGGGATCCTTTCCTTACTAAGTTTAACCTGTATACATTTCCCAAATATTATTTCTATTACTGTTTTCTTTGTATTGATGAGATTTTATTATTTCCCCTGTATAGGTCCCCTGTTAAGGTTTTACTTAGGATCGTATGCCCACCCATGCACCCTTATTTATCCAAATTTATGTTTGTATTAGAATAATTATTAAATACTTAATATTTGATTTAAAATTCAATCAGTTCTACCTTAAATAATCCTCGTATACCTATATTTCCGTGCAAAATACCAGACGGAAATAAAAATTGCAGCGAAGTATTACTGCACATTGTGGTTCTAATTTGATTTTGGCTAAATGTTCTATAATAGTAAGTAATTTTTGCTTCATCGTAGAGGAAGCTCTGTGATGGTAAAAAACGTGTTGCTAAAAACATGTTAGAAACATGTTTTGAGATACTGAGAATCAAAATATAATATTTTTAGAAAATGTCTGTATGGATGTGTATGTGTGTATGTGTGTGTGTGCATAAGATCGTACGTGCGTGCGTGCGTGTGTGTGCGCGTGCGTCTGTACATGTATGTATGGATGTGGATCAACTCTACTTTGAATATACACGGTAAAAATTAATGTTTTGTGGGTGATTTTTTTTGTTTTTCATTAAGGACGGCTTCTCAAAATTTCTTTGTCTTTTAATCGATTGTTTTTTTAGTGGTTTTTCGATTTTTGCGTTTTAGTTTCTTGGGTTTTTTTATACCGTAGAGATAATATCATCGATTGAGTGATAATGCATTTGAAAGAGAATACAATTATCTATCTTTTCCCATCCGAAATTTTGAATAAGCAATTTCCCTTGTTTTGTTATTCACGAAATCGTCATTATTATTAAAACGGTTATATCTGTGAAATTTATCAAGGAAAATTTTTGAAAAAATTGAGATTATTAGGAATATGGAGAAGAATATTCTATAAAATTATTTAGGCTTTATCTTTTTCTTTTGAAGAGAGAAAAATCTTTTTGTAAAAAAAATCGATTTTTATTTTGTAGCGAATTCTGGAGTAAATCGGCAGCACTTGGTCTGAAACTCTCCAGAGCGGTAGCTCTTTAATTTCCCTCGAACAAGCTCTAAGCCCATATCAGAACAACCTTTATATTTCGAGATATATGAGGTTATGTGTGTTTAAAAAATTTCTTTTGATTATTATATTTCTAGAATGGCACGGTTATTTTTTACCAAACAGGGCTCATTTTTTTCGATTTTAGTGAAGATTTTAAATTAAAAATAATTTTAAAGATTCAGTGACTCGTTATCTTTTTATAACAATTTTTTGATTTTTGTATTTTTGAGTTTTAGTTTTTCGAGTTTTTATGTATATCAGTAATATTATGATCAATTGAGTATAAATGCATTAAACAGAGCATAAAATTACCTATCTTTTACAACCATAAATTTTAGATAGGCTCTTTCCTTTCGTTTGTTATACACGAAGAAAGTCATATTTAGTTTAAACGGTTATATCTCAGAAATCTATGATGGAAAATCGTTCACCTGATTACAGGTAATTTAAATATTTAAATAATTTTAATAAATTACGTACAGAGAAAAAATAGCTGTGATAAGGATTATTACATATTATTCTGTAATTTTAGTAAAGTGCCAATGAATTGGCAGCGATTTTTCTACCGTACGAATTATTTATTCATTAGAATTAAATAATTATAAAAGCAAAAACCCAGAAAAGTAGGAGTCGGATTGTCACTTCATATCTCGTTAAGTAGAATAAGCTGGGTCTGGTAAGACGAAACCTTGCAGATAATATACTTCTCAAATACTGTTATCAATTATGAACATATTCTTTTTTAATTTACCCAGTATATTTAGTTTACAAAACCCTGCGTATCTAAATTTGTAAATTATAAAATCTGTTCGAGCAAATAATAAAAGAATATTCAAGTAAGGACTCGATTCGCAGTATAATTTTCTTTCATAAACTCTACAATCATCTTAAAATCAAATCCAAACTATTTCATTCAAACATTAATTAACAAACTTCATCAAGCCCTTTAAAAATTGAATCCTCGAACTCATCACAAAATACGGACACACAAAAACAAATTCTCATACCACCTCTTCCCTCCTCCTCATTATTCACTCCCTCGCCTCTCTTTTTCTCCACTCGCCAGGGCTTTATTCCGTAACAACGTAAATGGCGCAATTACTAAATAGTCCGTCTACCCTCCCTCTCCCTCCCACCCTCCCTCCCTCTCTCCTACTTCCACTCCGCGCTCGGATCCTTTTAGGCGGACATTACTTCGCCGCCTCTGGGACGCGCCTCGCCATTGTCGTTCGGTTATAATTAAGAAAATAGACTTTAAATCTCGGGGCGTAAAGGCGCTCCCGGCCCAGATAAGACGTCCAAGAGAGCGAGAGAGAAAGACAGAGACAGACCGAACGGAGCTCACTTATACCCCGAATACATAAGACGAAAAGAGAGAAGGAGCGCAAATGTAAATGTGTATGTGAATGTGAATGTAATTGTAAAATGTACGTGTAAGCCAGAAACTAATAGAGATAATAGCCGCGAATGAATGCGATATAAATACCGTAGCGGGCACTGCCGCAATGAAATAAATCGATGGCCCGCCTAAGTGTGCGCGTGTGTGTGTGCGTGTGTATGTGTGTGTGTAGCTGTAAGCATCGCACAAATGGATGCGAACTGCGAAGAAAGGCGAGAGCGAGAGAGGAACAAGAGATTCAACTTTGGCGAGCGAGAGAGGGCGCATAAAAGGCGACGCTTGGATGGAAATTAATTCATTACTCTAATGCGCTGAGTGAGAGAATGGTAGGCTAGAGAGTGAGAGCGAGAGGGGAGAGGAAGAGCTAGAGTGCCGCGTTTCTTCTCTTCCGCGCGCGCGCACGCTCTCCCGCCCGGCAAAGATGGATGTCTCGTTTTCATTTCGAAAATTAACACTCTCCATTTATATATCCATCCCCGCGGGCACTCCCGGGCGATTTTCCACTCTGCTCTCTCTCTCTCTCTCTTCTTCCTCTCTTTTTTTGTCTCCTCCTTTTGCCACCTTTTATCCCGGAGAGAACGAGAGAGAACGAGAGAGAGAGAAAGAGAGAGAGTCTCGATTAGTAGCAGCACTTTAGCTCAACCGCTTCTTCCTGTCGTCGTCTCTTCCCTTTCTGTTCTCTCTCTCTCTCTCTCTCTCTCTCACTCTCTCTCTGTGTGTTGGGTGAAGAGTGTACGGGAGTGCTAGTGCGCCGCGCGTTAATTTCGCGCAGTGCGTCTTTATTGCGTTCTCTCGCGGGGGATTCTCTCGGCGAGAGAGAGAGAAAGCGAGCTACGGCACATGGGATATTTCGCGCGGGAGTTTTTGTTCCGAGGACCGTGTTGGGGGATTAATGCGATTGCCGAGTGGTCGATCAAATGCGGTGATAAGGTTCTGCGGGTTTTGCAGGAGATGAGGAGTGAACTAGTTTTCGTGAGAAGTAGTGTAGTCTGGTTTGACAGCGTTGTCGAGATAAGATCGCTTAACATTCTTGCGCGTGATTGAAATCGAGGGAATCTTATTGGCTAATGATACCGCTAATTATTTTCAACTTTTTCGATACTCGTTTTTTTTTACGTCAATGCGAATAAATTACTATTTTGATCTTGTAGAAATTTAAATAAGTAGATTCGTGTACTTGATTATATAAAATGGTACACCTTTTAACTTAACAGTTGAAAACCAGTAAATTTATAGACGTAATTATGAATTAAAGAGTTAAACAAACGTTCTGTAAATACTTTGCACTAACAATTAAATAGTAAAGCATCTATTTCATTTTTGCTTTCTCAAAGAAGAGCTTTGTGACGATAAAAATTATTTTTGTAAGACTTCAAGTGACAAACAGGTGTATGCGTGTGTGTTCGAGTGTGTGCATGTGTGTGGTTTTGCATGTGAGTGTGTGTGTGTGTGTGTGTGTGTGTGTACGCACTCTCCCTAGTAAAATATTCCCGTCGAACGTTTTTGAAATAGAACGACCTTATTGGTTAATTCCTGTAATTGCAAAAATCTCATTGGAGTCTTTCAAAATCATTAATGCAAATAACTTACTAGGGAGTGTATGTGTGCGCGTGCGAGTGTGAAATTTTTTAGATGTATTGCTTTTACTCGTTATTCGCATGAGTAATCTATATATTTCAAAGAGTAAGGAAAAATCTTGTGACACTAGTCGAGCTCTGACCATGCACATAAAGCAGATAGATTTTGTATGGTTGGAAAAGGCTCGGGTTGAAGATAAAATAAAAGAATAGCTGTTTCAGGCATGCCAATACGACGTCTCTAAGAAAAAGTTAAAGCTCCTGTAAAAGAAATCAGTAGCTCCTTTTTTACAATACACGCTTCTTTCATTAATGAAGCTAACTCAACCTAACCTCTAAACTCGAAACTTCAACTTAGAAAAATGAGTAGCTATTTTTAAAGGTATTGTAACCACATGACTCTTAAGATATACTTTTATATTGAGTAGAATCAACATGGATTTCAGTAGATTTAGCTTTTTATTTCTCTCCGAGTAGTGCTTGCTAGTTTATATAACTCAAAAACACAGGATAATAAAAAATAAAAAAATTAACTCAATATAAGAATCATCTAGAACTATAGCATCGAACACATTTTCAAGCTATAAAATGTTCTATTTGAATAATTTACTTTGTTCAAGCAATACTTCTTCTAGGTTTCTAATACATTTTCGTGCACGATTAAGAAAAAGGTACAAAAATAAGAACACAACAAAAATTTAATTCAAAACTTCCATCCACTTTAAAACTCAAAACCACACTCCACCCAAATTCATCCCCCACCATAAAATCCCATCTTAAGAAAAAAAAAGAAAGAAAGCTCTCTTAAAACGCTTGTACACATCGGCGCCCTCAACGATCGCCTTGCCTCGCTCCCGTACCATCCGACCCTAAATTTCGCGCACGTCACCGTGCAGCAACACACCAGTACAGCGGCGGTGTACAGGAGCGGGAGCTCGGGGTCGCAGGCGCGCGATCGCGCACTTAGCCGCGCGCTCGCCCGTTTCACTTGTCACTCGTTAATGCACGCCAGCATCAGCGGCGGAACGGTTTCCTGTGTTTCGCGACTCGCTCTCTTTTTGCGTCCCTCTCTCTCTCTCTCTCACACACATAGACAGACACGCACAGGCACACATACGTACGATCCTTCTCTGTCTCTCCGCTTTCGAAGGCGAGCTCTCGATAATTACGGGCGTGAATCGATTGTCGGGCGCGCTTTCCGGTTTCACGGTTGTACACGTGTATATATACGTGCACAGCCAGCGACAGTGAGAAGCCAAAGAGAGAGAGAGAGAGAGAGAGAGAGAGAGAGAGAGAGAGAGAGAGAGACCGGATTGAGCGAGCGAGCGATCGATGCCTTCTACGGGAAGTCGACGCGGAGGACTGAAATTTCTGGTTTGTCGCCGCTGCAGCAGCGATTTGCAACGGGGCGGCGGTGGGAAGGCTTGAATTTAAATAGAGTAGTCGCGTAAAGGAGCACCGGAGCTGATGGGGGCGGGGGCCTCCGTCGATGTTTGGATAATGAGCGCGAGCGCGCCGGCGGTGGGCTTGACGTCGCGTGCGAGCTTTCGGAGTCGTTTGACGGAAATAATTTGGACTCTCGTTTTGCGACGCGGGCTACGGCGATGGTTTTGCGGAGGCTTTGTTGGCTGGGCTGCGGTGATTGTTATTGATGTTTTAAAATGTTTTGAATAATAATTGGATTCTTCGTCGTTTGTGTTGAGAGTGTATATGAGTAGTTGAAACGGGAAATTTGGTAAGAGACTGTACTGTAATTGATGGATCGAAGTAACATTAGTACTGCAGGATTAAGAAAGACGGAGCTCAGGTGAACCGATTTGAAATCCATTATCTTTGTTAGGTGCGGATGTAGCAAACTGTTATTCTGGTTTTAAAGAAATTATAAAAATAAAATCTATAAATATAACTTATAGAATATTTTTATTGATACTTCTTACGTACAATTCTACCTTAAAAAGATGCACTATCTACGTGAGGTACTCGTTTATTAATTGGAGTCATCAATTAGGCTAAAAAAAGTAATTTTATAAATTAAATAATACTATTTGTTTGAAAAAATTATTGGCCTACATTTTTGGTGCCTCACAAATAAAGTCATATGTCATATGGAATGAATGGAGTAAGAAACCTATTTAATAATCTTATAGGAATGTTTCAGAATATTATGTGAATATGACATGATTCATCTGATTCATATTTGAAAGCAAACAATTATTAGAAAAATAATTAATCTCATTACATTTCTATTTTAATTCTTCTTTCTTTTTCACGTATCATGCTTCCCTTGAAGAGTTATCACAAACATAATTTTTTATCAGATACAGACACACACATACATACATTTTTTAAAAACCTATTTTTCTGACTCAGGAATCTTGAAAACATCAAAGTTGATGAACATCTCTGATAAAAAAAATTGTATCATTGCAAAGCTTTTTCTTTGAGAAAGCAAAAGCTAAAACTGATTAAAATTTTATATTTAATAATTACTTAACCTATTCTTTACCAGCATTAAAATAGTTATGCCTAGTTAAAACAAACTTTTTAAACATGTTTCGTCGGTTTCTAAAGATGGATTAATCTATAAAAAAAGTCTCCTATGATTTATCGTTTTACCCAACTGAATACATCAACCACAGCAACTATTATGAGCAGGAAAACAACAAATAAAATTATTTGCCACAGAAGCTGTAAATATTGCATTAATAGGATTTCCTTCAGTTTAATTATTAAAAACAAATCCATTGTCATTTAAGTAAAATAATTCACTGCCAATTCATTGGCACTTAGCTACCTCAAATTAATAAATTGTTCTAATATGAAATTATTTGTTCTAATATATTATTTTAAATTGATATATTTCTTTCAAAGTATACAAAGTATAAAAATGTTTCTATTTTAAATTCAATATGACGATAGCAGCTTTTTAAACAAAAAATTACGTTTTGATATATAAAAAAAGATGAGAGATAACATATCAAAAAATTCGTTTCGGAAAAAATAGGTAATTTTATGTTCTTTCAAATGCATTTACACCGATCATATTATTTCTAAAATACCAAAATAATTGACCTTATTAATTTTAGAAAGTTATAAAATAGAGAAATCGATGTAAAAATCGGGTCGATGAATGTTGAAATTTCATTTTTAATTCTAAATCTTCATTAAAAAACGATAAATAATGAGCCCTGGTTAGAAAAAATAACGGCGCCATTCTCGAGATATAAGCGATCAATAAATTTTTTAAATATAAAATAACCTCAAATAATATTGAATATAATAAAGGTTCTTATAATCTGGGCAAAGAATTCAACCAAGAGATAGTTAATAGCAAATTTTCTGAAATTTTCAGAAGAAATGGTGCCGTTTTACTCAAGTTATCGATGACCAACGAAATTTTATAGAATATTCTTCTCCAAATTTCTAGTTTCCTGACATTTTTTCAAAAACTTTCCATCTTATATTTCTCAGATATAACCGTTTAAATAAAAAATGACGTTTTCGTGTATAATAGAAAAAGGGAAATGGCTTATTTAAAATTTCAAGTCGAAAAAGATAACGAATTGTATGCTCTTTCAAATGCATTTAAACTGAATCGATGATATTATTTCAAACATACCAAAAAACCTGAAAAACTAAAACTCAAAAATCGAAAAATCACTATAAAAACAAAAAAATCAAAAAGCTATAAAATTATTATTGGGCCCCTACGTTAAAAAGAAACAAAAAATGAGCCATGAAATATTAATTTTTACCGTGAATATTTAGAGTAATACTCATCTCCCCACATACACACATATACACACACGCACATACACATATACGTACGAACGCACGCACCTACATACATATTGACACACACACGCACAAACGCACGCAAGCAAGCACGCACACACCCTTCCGTACACAAACATTCATGCAGACATTTTCTAAAAATATTGTATTTTGATTCCTAATGTCTCAAAACATGTTTCTATAATGATTTTAGCATAATCTTTTACCATCATAAAGCTGCCTCTATGAGAAAGCAAAATGTATTGCTTTACACGGAAATTAAATTAATCAACATAATACAAATGCGTATATTAATCTTAATAATATTGGAAATAATCAATAACGCATTTTATCGGTTATCGGGTGTACATATCATAGCACTAAAAGGCCTTCAATTTAGAGTTTTGATTGATCAATCTGATCCTAGATTAAAAGCACCCCGGGTACAAAGCAACACAATAATTCATAACATAACAGGTGCGTTTACTCAAATTGCACTATGGTAAACGTAAATTACGGAAATAGATGATTTATTAACGTCAATTCAATTTGATTTAGAGCTTCACAAAATGAAATAAAATTCTTTATGACATCATTAATTTTGAATGTATATACAAAGTTTAAAATATATGAATATAACGTTCTAATTATATAAAACTAATTAAAATAGATTCTTTAAATTTAAATTTGAATTAATGTTGTCGCCAAGTAGTTTAAAAATGTTTAAGAATTATATATATTGAACTGTGTAATATTATTTATATTTATAGATGATTTTATTAACTGAAATATATAATTTATAACCTGCAGTTAATTGAATTTTGTACAAGTTTAATACTCAAATTTGATACATTTACTGTCCGCATTTCTTCATCTTCTACTTCGATCTTCATTAAACTTTAGAGATAACTTGGTTAAACTTAAATAATTTAGGATAAACTTAGATAATGTAGGAGCTCCAGACAGTGTACGTGCGTATGTATTCGTGTGTGCGAAAACAATATTCAGTAAATTTATTTTTAAGTCTTTATCTTTTTGTTTAAGAGAAAAGAACCATTTTATACAAAAAAGCAATTTTCCCTTTCAACGATTACTGGAGTAAATCTACAGCATTCTGTCCGTAAATGTCAAAAAGGATACTTATTCATTATCTCTTTTATTTTTAAATAAATCGTATCTCTCAAACTAATCATAGCAATTTCATTTCATAAATCGTGATAAGAAATTTAAACCAACATATTCTAACAAATACTTTCACACTGCAACGATCGATTAATTAAATCTAACGAAGTGAAAAAGCCAAAGAATCCGCAGCATACAATCTCCTCGCTCAGATATAATCAAAAGTATTCTAAATCCCAACTTTACATCCAACCACGCCCACAGATGTAAATGTCCATCTCCTCGCAACGCATTAATAACACGCCTAATTAACAATACACGCGCGCAGCGCAATTTCGCGCGCGTGTGCACACGTCGCTCGCAGCGATCGGAGTTTCTCGATGATCGCGGGGCCGCTCTCGACGCTCTCTATATGCGCGCAGTCACGTGGCCGGCCTACTATATACCTTTATATCCGGCTCCGCGCGCTTTAGGGCTAACGCAAACCGGACGTCGAGCGGTCCGCGCGCGCGCGCGCAATATCGCTCGCAATTCCCGGTCGGTGACGTCGGCCGAGAATGGCAGCGATGATGAGACGCTCCGAATCAGATTCATTTGCGGAGAGCGAGAGAGACAGAGATGGAGAGAAGGAGAAATTGCGCGATATGCATGTGCGTATAGTTGGAGAGGCTGTTAACGCTTTTGTGGTGCATTTGAAAGCTCTTTGTGAATTGGGTTTGTTGTAATGTATAGCGTTGTTTAGATTGTCAATATTAATTAGTTTACTGATTACTTTAAGGGAGATTTTGGCCCATATTTGATGATTATTATTATTAAATAATGGATAGTAGGTACTTGAAAGTTTGCTCGAAGATTCATTATGTCTGGTGACCAGTAATGGGAAATATTTCAAATACGTTAGTTCGTATACGACGCATCTTTTATGAAATTCATTACATTACAAGCGTAAAAGCACCTTTGCAGTGAAAGGAGTACTTTCACAATAACCATTTACATCAACAAGGTACAAAATACATTCGTATCTGCGTAATTAAATAAAGTATATGCAGAGACAAAAATAATATTCAAACTACTTGAAAAAGAGGTCTGAATACTTCTATATCTAGATACTAGTGTATCTAGATAATAATTAGATACTTTTGTTCGTATTTCTACTTTTAAAAATATCGAGATACTTTTTGCCTTTGTAGATATTATAGTAACTTTAATTTCCCTTCAAGGGGACGCCGAAATTTCTGTCCTTTTCTAATTGAGTTTGCATTCAAAGAAATCATTTTATTGTTAAATAAGCGTTGCCCCCAATTTGTTGTACAGTAATCTAGATATATGTCCAAGCTGGTTTCATATTATAGTTTTATTTTCGAGAAAACTTAGATATACTTATATATAAAGGTTAATTGCAACTTATTTGGCTCTCACAGTGTATCAAAGTTTTCTCGAAAACAAAACAATCTTATGAAACCAGCTTGGGCATATATCTAGATTACTGTACAACATATTGAGGACAACTCTTAATTTAAAAAAAAAAATTTCTTTTAATGTAATGTTAAACAAGGACATAAATAATACAGTATCTGCGTTTGAAAAAAGTACACTGTCAGTGACTTGTCGGTGTGAATCACTTTTATCTATATCTCCAAAAAAAAGATATTAATCTTAAAAAAGAATAATTTTAAATACTTAGCTTATACCAATGCTACTGAATTTTATAAATAATATATATTATTTAAATGTCTACTTATTTCCAAAAAGATTTAAAATAACCAATTTCCATCAAGAATGTACAAATATCGTTGTGGTGTCATAATAACCCTTCGACAACAACTTTCAAATACTTCGTCCAAATTCACACGTACCAGGATCATTTTGAGCTTCAACCTCCCGATCAACTAACAATTACTCCCCAATCAAGCAGAAATAAATCCCCCGCGCAATATTAAACGTCCCAATCCACGTTCCCCGAGAACTCCCGACCTCCACCTCCATCATTCAATAATCCCCGAAACCCTCCAATTCTCTTTTTCTCTCGACAAAACCTCCCGCAACTTACCAAAGCATCCCACGCGCGCGAAACCATCCGTAACGAGCGCGACAACAGTTTCCAACCACCGAAATTAACAGGGCGCTATCGCGCGTTACACCGCGCGCTCGCCATCCACCGTTAATTGGAAATCAGTCATAGCAATCCCATTAGCGCACGCGAAGAAGTCCAGATAGAAGCCAGCCCAACCCAACCTCGCACCGACAGCTATACAACTCTCGCTCCAGAGAGAGAGAGAGCGAGGGGCTATATACCATTGCACGAGCCAGTTGCAGATCCAGACGAAGATATAGTATAGAGTCACCGCGCCCTGCAGAGCGAGAGAGAGAGAGAGAGAGGAGGACAGAGGGAGGAGAAAGCACTCGGCGCCGGGCATCGAGAGTAGCCGTCACAGAGCATGTAATTAGATTTGAGCTCCCGCGCGGCCGCAGCTACAGCTACGCCCCATTGTGCCCGGTATATGTGTGTACGCGTGGATGTGGATGTGGGTGTAGGGGTGGTTGGCCGGGACTCTGTGGGCTGGGCATCAGTTACAGGCGTTCGCCCGAGCTGCTGCTGCTGCTGCACGCTGCTGCTCCTGAAGTGGATGGACACGGGGAGCGAGGACTGGACCAAGTGTGTTTGAGAGAGAGAGAGGGGAGTAGGGGTATAGAGGAATGAGCGATGTTGGAAGGGGGTGGTGAATATTTTTTGGTTAATGGGGGTGTTTTGGAATGTATGTGTGAGCTATCCGGTATTTTTTTATTTGGAGAGAAGTTGTACAAAGCTGGAGTGGGATTTATGTAAGAGTCTTACAGTGCCTGGATATTTCTACTTGACACGGTACTTTCGAAGCGACCGTATCAATGTTAATTAGATTTTTGCCGGGAGAGCACTCGTCAAGCGGATTAAATTAAGGGGAGGTTGAATACCGAGCCGGTTCTTATATCTTATTGGCTTTGTACTCTTAAAATTGTCTCTCTGTAATAAATATTTTTTAAAAATGTACATTAGGAATCTTCACTTAAAGTTTTAAGTGGTTTCATTATTAACTGTAGGAAAAAAATGCACTGAAAAGTTAAGGCAATACACGGTAAATCGGAATGTATACTTTGTATCATCTACTGTACAGGAACTGTAATCTTAATACTGACCTACTCAAGGCTCGTAAATGCAACGCATAAAAAGATCCGATGAAAATGTGGTGGACAGGTTTCCGACTAAACGATTTATCTGCAATGAAAAAACTAAAATGATTTAGGAACAGATGAAGCAGATGTCTAGGTCATTATGAGAAAGGTGAGGGGTGGATATGGAATATTAACAATATTAAAATAATGTCGGACAAAAGAATTAAAATATTCAACATACTAATTGTAAATTTTGTTTGCTTAGTTCGCCATTTTGTTAATTTTCAAAATTCTTTCCTCTTAAATAGTTTAACATTTATGAACGCACTTTACTCTTGCAGTTAAAAACGGAAGCTCTTTATTTAAAAATTCAATTAAAAATTTAACTGAATATACTTACATAAAATTTGAAGGGCATAGTAATGCGTTTTTTTCGTAATATTTATTTATTAGAAAGAAAAAATTATATAAGTGAAAAGGCAATGTATTAGGAATCAGGTCATGATAAAAAAATTGTTTGTGAACGAGAAATCCTTGATTCTTGCAGATTCTGGAGTTAGGTTTTAGAAAGTTTTCATAGAAAATTAAAGGTGGCTGCACAAAGTAGACAAAATATGTTTGGATAAAAGAATATTCTTTTGTTACTCTTTGGGAGGTTGTTTTTAATTTCGATCGATCAATTTCCAAAATCTGACTTCGGAGTCGAAAAACGTAATTGATTGTTTTTTAGATACCACGTTTCTCGAATATTTAAAGATTTGTTTATTCGTTTAAAATAACCAGTTATTTACAGTGAACTTTTCTTATAAAATATATTGTACTAATGAACGTTTACCATATTTCTTTCATATTGCGCAAGATACTCAAACATTAAGATTCCTTTTTCTACAAAGACCAATAATTTTTAACAAAGTCGATCAACAACTTCTTAAAAACCCATCTCACTGTCTACCTCCACCATCATAAAACTCACTCAAAACCCACAAGATCCACCTGCAATATTCCACCTACACTCCAAATCCTTGCCTCACAACATTTCCAAGCTCTAACATCTACCCTCCCCAACACACACACACACGCACTCGCCAATTTTAGCTCTCCTAGGGCCGCGTACGGACGATTAGGGGTACTACTACTGCTTGCTACTGCAGCGCTGCTCGGACTCTCCGCTTGCGCTTGCACGATCGATTATTAATGTTCATTAGTTCGCAGTTCGCAGTTCGCGCAGTCCACTGGCCCCTTCGCGTATATACACGAAAGTGGACGACACGGGCTTTGACGCGCGCGGCACCGAGAGTTTCTGCCTCGGACGTTGCGCGCCCTCCCCCCCGAGAAGCTGTTTAGCGTGCACTGCGCGCGGGGTTATTACCAGCTGAAATTGATAATAATTAGCGTGGTGCGGCCTGATTTTCGTTTCCCTTGTTGTAGTTTGCTGGAGAGATCAGTGAGGAGTTTGAGGGTGTAAGTGATACTCGATAGTTTGATTTTCAATTTTATGTTCTTTAAGTGATTAGAAATGTATGGATGGAAAATAATTGGATACGTATTTTCGGAGAAAAGTGCATGGAAGAGAAATATTTTGAATCATTATTTTCAGGGATATTTGTGATAAAAATATTGAAGATAGTTAATTATGAGGCTGCAAAAAGGATGCAGGGTAATTTTATTTTAAATAATAGTTTAAATCATCGGTTTTGTGATATTAATATAAGAGAAAATTAATATATAAATAAAAATGCAAAATCATGTATTATGATGATGTTAAATTCCCGTGTTACAGGCAAATCCGGGGAATCACAATTTTTATTTAATTATTAATTTTGAGAAAATATCTCTCTGGAAAGTCACTGTTTTTGATTGTGACAATAACGTTGCAGAGAGATATTTACTAAAAATTTCAAATTAAATAAATAAGGTGATTCCTCGTAATTGCAGGTGACGGGTGGATTTAGCATCACTTTGTACAAAGTAGATCGGTTATTAAAATATATTACAACTTAACGACTACTTCTTAATCGACTATTTGGATGCCGATAGGTCTTATCCGACAAAAAGGGTAAATTTTATACAAAAAATGTAACTTTATATTGATTTTGTACTTACTCTCTCAGAATGTAAAGTCAAATTTTTATTTTTGCTTTACATTACTGGAATATAATATGTTAATTTAAAAGTAACCAAAAATTACAGATATAAAAATAATTTTGGATGATTTTGTGAATATATTGAAAGAGTAGTTATAGAAAAGTTACTTTCGGCAAATAATTTTATTGATTAAATATTATTTTTAGTCAAATAATCAATCGATATCTAAATAGAACCAGGAGGTAATGGGCTAATGTTAATATTATAACAAGTAGATAATGTCTGGGACTTGTAAGACAATATATATCTTTTTCTTGTTTCAAGATAAATTAACTTACAATTATACACTGATAATTTCACCGAATCAAAAACATCAAACCCAAAATGGCACATTAAAAACCATACCCAAAATTTAAAGAACACAGCAGAAAAAAGTCAATCACAAAAAAATGTTCAACAAATCAAACCATCATAGGCTTCTTCACACAAACCACGAACCAAACGAAAAAGCACGAAGACCTCATAGTACAGAACCAAGAGCCTCCTTCCCGCTCCTTATACACTTTACGAGCCCGCTCGCTCGCTCGAAAAAGGAGGCGCGAAGGAGAAACCCAAGAGAGAGAGAGAGAGAGAGAGCGGCGTTGTATATATACACATCCGCGTATCCGAGCGCGCGCTTTGACGGCTTTGCACTTACAAGGCGGCGACGGGGCGCCTCCTCCACCGCTTCTTCTTCTTCTTCGAGCCGCGCCGATGTAATTTTCTGAATGACTGCGTAATTAAAACTCTAATTTCCTGCACTTAATTGACCGGAGTCTTGGATCTCTACCCCCCACCCCCCTCCGCCCCTCCGCCGCCGCCACCGTCGTTGCACGGTAGCGGCGTCTCGCGCGATTTCCCCTGCGCGCGCTAGCTCGCGTCGAGTCTCTTTTACGCTTGCTTGCTTTGTGTCTCTGTTTATGATTGTGTGTGTGTATAGTGTGAGGATTCCTTTTTTCTAAAGGGGTTCTTCTTTGCGTTTCTTTGTTCGATGCGCTCGGAGAAGCTTTACTTTGTGTGTTTTGTGATATGCAGTTTCTAATTTCTTTAATGGCCGATTGTAGCGAATGCGCAGTGTGGTTGGTTGTGTGATAATAGGATGGTTGTTAAAGGAAGGCGAGAGACATTTGGTAATTAAAAAATTGGTTTTTAATGTTGATGAGTTTTTTTGTTTCGTTGGTTTTCGGTGATAAATGTTTTTAGTATCTAAGCTAATATAAGAAGAACTTTAAAATAGTTTTCACAGTATTTTTCTTAAGTGATGAGTCTATTGGTTAAACATTTTTTATAATTTTATTTTTCTACGTAACATTTATAAATTGTTTATAAATTTATTTATATAAATATACAATACTTATAAAGTTCAAAGTTCATTAGCAATAAATGTTGCTAGAAATTGATTTTAAAACTTATTTTGTTACTGATTTTATATACTTAGTTAATAATTATAATGGAGGATTCCTTTTATAATTAGTTTTAAGAAGAAAATATATTATATCATTATAAATATTGAAAAACAAAGAAACATTTATTCTACAGTAAGTTCGCTGTTTTAAAAACAGTGCACTCTAAGCATGATCTGAAGATATAATGTGATAATATAAAAAATTAAAAAGATTTAATTAAATATATATATATATATATATATATATATATATATATATATATATATATATATATATATATATATTATATATATATATATCATGTCAAATAAAAAATAATTTCTTTTAGTACTCTATCATTTTTTTCTTTCTATTATATATCTTTATGGTTTGTGTGTCTTTACTCATTTATTAAATTGCTTCTGACATATTAGTGGACCTATAGTTTATAGTGAGTTCCGAATCACTTATCTTGACGATACTTGGTTTCTTCATCTTAAATTCTTATTTTTCTTCTATTACATCTGTTCTTAAATGATGCGTATCCGCAGCTGAATTGTGTTGTTGGTGTTTGGTTTTATCTTAATCTTCTTCATCTGCCTCTTACTCTTCTCCTTTATCTGTTGTTGTTTCCGCAGCTTCTATTTCTGCACTTTCATTTATTCCCTCGGCTGCTGTTAGTGCCTCATTCAACTCTTCCTCTAATGCTTGAATCACTTGTTTCGTCATCAGACATTTTTTGGCAAAGTTTGCAAAAAACAGATCATTTTTTGCTTTTAAACGTTCTTTTTCTTTAATTTAATTTATTTTCGTTTAATTTCTTCAATTAAATATTTTATATTTAATATTACAATGTTTAAGGAAGTATTCTAGAGAGTGTTCTTCCCCGCATGAGCACTTTTTGTTATCGGTGAATTTAAACTTTATAATTTTCTTAAGTTCCCATGCCCTGTGATGAACTGCGCAGTCCATCTACTGGGGTTTATTCAGTTCAGTTTTATTCTTACTCTTATAATAGGAAAATATTTATAGGTAGGTCTTACCTTATTTGATAAATCCCATTTTTGTTGCTACGTCGTTATTTTTTTTTATGTGCGCAGCTTTTCTCGCTAACTGTCTGAATTCTTTATCTTCTTCCACTTTTATATCCTGTTCACCCAGATACTCGAATTCTCCAATCTTGTATTTATTTTATAATTTTCTTCCATTAACTTTGTAGATAAATGTTCAAAGAAAAAAATAAGCAACAGAACATTAAAATTGATTCATAGATAACAAGAATTTGTTAGGTTTAACTTAATTTATTTTTAATTGATAATATAAGTACTTGTGACATGACGATTTTGTTAAAACAATTGTTTTTGGTAGTTATAGACTCTTATTAAGTACATGTCATATAAACTTTCATTTAATTAGTTTGTTTTATGTCCTATATATTACTAAAGCCCCTTCTTGACACTATACAAATTTATTTTATTAAATTTTTTTTCGTTTTTATTTCTAAATAAGAATTGTAATTATAATCAGCTTGGACGAGTCATACTCACTATTCAACGTCAATTATTCGGAAGAGCTTCTTTAATTTTTAATCTTTTCTATCAATAATGTTCATAAATAGTTTTCCGTACATTTACTTTTTAATAAAAATATAGTTTTAAAAAATCTATTCATTGTTAAACCGAAGGACATCTACAAAAATCACGCCTTTTTCGACTGATAACTAGATACGAGTTCTATATCCCCATGAATTCAATTATTTGCACTCGTATAAAATACGAAAATTTATTTATCATCAGAATTCTATTGAAAAATTCCAGATAAACCTTATTTCGACAATACAAATTACTGAATCCTTGTGCATAATTTTGTGTTCCATCACAGCTGCTCTAAACAGAACTCAACCTCAAAAAAAAAACCTCCCCTTTCTTCGAAATTCAAGAGAACACGCAAGTCCACTCTTAAATCCCATCCCTCCTCGGTATTCCACCCTCTCGCTCTCCCCTCCCTCTCCTCGCAGTTCATTCTTTGTGCTCAAAGTATAGCGGTAGGTGTACTCGCGGTGCACATTTAAATAATCGATTCGCCGGCGGCGGCGGTGCACACCAAAGTAGCTATGCTCTCGCGACGTTATATACCGGACGCGTCGCCCCGGAAGTCGACTTTCCCCCTCCCCCCCCCTCTCTCTCTCTCTCGCTTACTCTTTTCTCGGCTGGAAAAGTGGTAGTAGTGGCTGTATATAAGCCGCTGCGGGCCTTTTTCTCTCGCTCTCCTCTGCACTCTGTTTTGCGGCTTTGCTCGGGTGAGCGAAGAGAGAGAGAGAGAGAGAGAGAGAGAGGGAAGGTGAGCGAGCTTTTATTGCATACCCCCTCCCTCTTTCATTCTACTTTGCTTTACTGCGCCTTCGGCCTTCTTACTTACGTAATTTTCGTAATTTTATCGCCTCGCGCAGATTTTTTCGCGTTTTATTGCGTATATATTTTTTCCGGGCGTTCCTTTTCTTTTTGCGATCTCGTGGCTTATTGTTTTCGAATTTTCATAAACAAACTTTTATTTGGTTTATGGTATCTTTTTGGGATGACCGTATGTTTAATTACAGTTGGATATTTCTAACACGAAGTTTAAAGGGAGGTCGGAGCTCACATGCAGTTACGTAGTTACCGACAATTTCGTATTTTTCAGTATTCTCATTCAATTGTTAATTTTTTTCAATTATCTCAGTTGTTCGGTGTTGCTTAGTAAATTGAGACCACCGGACACCTAAGGCTTTTAACTTTTATGAACAATTAAATTAGAATAATGCAAAATTCAATGCAGAAATCTGTAAACGGCTCCGACCTCCCCTTAAGAGAAAGAGCCTCTTTTACGAATTATAGTTTTAAGTTATAGGTACGCTATAAATTGCTAGTTACACATAGAAGTTTTATTATAACGTTATAAGATAATTTCAGTAATTCTTTTCGTATTTATTAAAACTATAGAAAGCGTACTTGCAAATACATTAAATTAAATTCGCTTTACACCACATATTACTTACTGTTCGTATACATTTAATTATCACTTTAATTTCTTTTATCTAAATTTGAACACTTCTGTTTGCACGTATTTGCTGCTTATTATACCTACTAAAAACTCTATCGATTATTATTTTTTTATGTAACAAGTTCTAACCTCGGCGTGTGCACGTATCACACACTATAACTAATCTTCTAGTGCTCATCAAATTCGAGTTAGAGAGATTTGTGATTTACAAGGAGGGTATCAGGGGTTTGGGTTACGGATCTTGCTGAAACTTTGGGATATGTTTTCTTGTAGCTTAGAGTGAAGGCTGTGCATGGTAAGAGCATCTAATACTGCCTCACCCATGAGATATAGCTGTAAACATTAGTATTTCCTATATTCATTAGTATTTCCCACCATTAAATAAAAATTTTGGAAAAAATCAATGGTTATATGTGGTGATTGAATAAGAATTTCTTGCAATAAATTTTTTTTTCATTTTTTTTATTTTCCTCAGCTCTATGCTGCCAAAAATTACTTAAGCTACCATTTTGAGATCAGAAATGATAAACTTTGATCTCATCCATATATTTAGTGCGCAGAAGAAAATGAAATTTACGTTTTTTATTTCTAGGTAGAGCAGTATTTTCCAAGGAATCAGATTTTTCAGACATTCAAGTGGTTAATTTAACCTGTTTCAGTATATTTTGTGTGAATAATTACATTTATTTATACTCTGCTAATTATTGTTAAAAACATTATTAACATATCTATAGTATAATCAGAACAAGCTGCAACACGCCAACGGCAAGTACAGTTACATATTATACTTTGAAATGCGGGTTTCTAAATTTCCTCATCTAATAAATTACCAAGCTTAAACACAGCGAATTGAATCATATTTCTTAATAATGATTAAAATACATTTCGTAAAATGTCTAATGCAACCTCACTTTCTAAAAGTACAATGCAAATTTCTTAATACTCAAGAAATCTGATTCATAATACTTCAATTACAACGATTTCCTCGTACTAAATAAATCCTTCTCTCGCATACCCACCTCAATCAACAACACAAACCCCCACGCTCGCGCGCATCAAAAAGCTCGGGCGGGGGCGAAAGCCATCGGGCGCTCTTGGATGTTTGTTCCGCGAGGGGTATACACACGTACATCCACGCGCACACAGTCGAGACACATCTCTCTTCCCCCTCTTCCCGGGATAGTTACTCGCTCGTCTTCCCTCCCCACCCACTCTTGGCTGGCGCGGCGCGCGCGTCGTCGTCGTCGTCGGACGTGCCAGGAGCAATTATAATTGCCAGCTCCTTTCGCAATTATAAGTTTGCGCGGCGCGGCGCGCACGCCAGCTAGAGAGAGAGGGGGGGGGGGATAGCGAGCGAGCTGTATGTGGAAACGTTAATTGGGGTGACCTGCTCAGAAACTAGTTACCGCCCGGCCGGAGCTACTGATATTCTCCACGTGCTGCTCGCGCTACACTCTGCCTTTAGTATAGCGAGGTGTGTGTGTATGAGCTTTGGGGAGTGTGTGTGTGTGTGTGGGTTTGGTATTGATGATGCTGCACTTTTTCGCGATGTCGATTTTTTGATTGGTTTGTCCACGGGATTCTGAGTTTTCTCTTTCTTGTAATGAGCGTTGGACGCTTTCTTTTTTGCTAAGGTGAAATCGGCATGAAAATCTGAGTTTTCCTTTTCGTTTTGTGATTTCGACGCCGCCGACGAAATGGTTATTAAAAGTTTTAACGATTTTATGAATTAGGTTTTATTGCAAGCTTCTATTTTTGTCGAAAGAAACATTTTATAGACTAAGACTAAGACGTAATTTTATACCTTCACACTTGAAATAATTTGCTAGAAAATTGTAAACATTTATTAGCTGTGAAGAATGATTCGTTTGTAAATAGTTACTAGATTGGAATTAATATTATTTGTATCGAATAAATAAGTTTCTATGCAGTACTTGCTAATAAACAATATCGTACTTTTTAAAGAAATAGCACAAGTACTTTAATATTTTAGCGAATATTTAAACATTTTCTCTAAAGTACTTTAGTGTGGGTGCTGTACAACTTGTAAAAAGTACTGTATGTACTTCTATTAAACACAAAAGTACTTGTAATAAGTATTTTAAGTATTCGTCAGAAGTAGTTTTATAATTTTTTGTTAATTTTCTTTTTAGAAACTGCAGTTCTTGTGAGAAGTATTTAAAACGCTTATTTAAAGTACTTTTGTACTTGTAGAAAATGCTTGCAGTAGAAGAGTGCAAAGCAATCGTGACACGGTAAATATAAGAGATGTACGTTTTAACTCCAATCTATTTTGTTAACTAAACTAAAATCCTTAATACTATCAGAAACAACTTCATTATATGTAGCAGTGTAGTCTCTCTAATGAAATGATTTCATACTAATTTGAAACCTTGAAAATTTTATTATTTTTGCCTAATTTTCTAACTAGGTAATTAGAAATAAATGTAAAGAACTCAATGTTTGGGAGTTTAAAGTTACAATTAATAAGTATTAATTAAGTTATTATTTAAGCAATGCGACACTAAATTTATATTTCTAAACTAAAAAAAGGATTTTATATGGACATAGATGTTATTGGTGCTTATACTAGATACATTATAAGAAAGACAGAAAGAAAGATAATAAAATCCTCCAGAAGTATGGTAAAATATTTTAATGTCATTATTTTTGGATTAATCTTTTCACAGTGAGGTACAACTTTTAAAATTCAGGCGTCTCGCCTATTGTTATTCGCTCAGAAATGTCAAAAATATAGTTTACGATTTCCAGATACTGTGCTGAACCATCGTGTTGCACTCATAAGTTTTTATGTCTACAATTGAAGCGATAACCATTATTTTAAGAGGACAAACTTTTATCTCAATAAAAACCTACGGTCGGCCATATTTGTTGGTAGTTTTATTTGCCAATAGGATTAAAAACAAAAGTATCAAAATTTAAAATTCAAATACTATGCCGAACGCGCACGCTTTACATCTTGGCCGCCAGACGGCGAGAACCTAGAAACCTTCGACACTCTAGTAAAATAGCAGTCGAATATGTATAAGTAAAGGTCGGTCCTGTTCAAAAGTTGGATAGAAAAGTTTTTCTTCCTATCGCCCAATTCTATTTTTACTTCTACTTTCCATTGCAATTAAACGTACCTAGCAGCCAACATGTGAACCAACCGCTATTAGAGCTATGTTTAAATTTGAAAATTTTAAACCTGTATGCTTAAGAGGAGGCCGTATCTACTGTGTTTGTCTAATTACATTTTTGCTATTTATTCAAATAATAGTTTGTAAATTGAAAACCTGTAAGAGTCGTTCCCAATTCTTCGTAAAATAAGGAATATTTTGAGATCTAAAAAAATATTTAACATTATTTCCTTTCCGAGAATACGTCGAAATGCGAAAATTGAGCGAACTAAATATATATATATATATATTTAGTTCGCTCCGCTCGCCAACCCTTAAATCTTGCCTGTCGCAAAATTAAAAATAGTGATAGCATATGGGAAAAAGCATGCGTATGTCGCTGCTGATTTTTCCATAAAAATACAAAAAAAGCATATTTTTTTGTAATTCCTTCAATGGATTGTTGTGTAAGAAAGTGTTGTATTGAAAAAATAAGAATATAAGAGGTTATGCACTAGCGATCGTTCGAAGTTCACTCGGCCGAGACGCTGCTGAGACTGCCGGAGCTCTCGCACTCCGACTTACAAAATACTTCGGCTAGGAGCAGAGGCCACCTGGCTTGATCCTACCTTTTCCGCTACTCTCGTGTAAGAAGCGGCGTTCATGGTCCTGCCTGGGTTTCCCCAGGTTGTAAATGTCGCCGACGCCGACGCCTCATGGCATAAAGGCCACATGCAGAAATGGTATTATCCATCTTTCAAACTGAGGGAATGCTAGACGTGTGGTATCAGTATAACTCGTAAGTCGAATGATTTGTTGGCAGTTGCAACTAGTATTTATATGGTTCTGATAAAGGTTTGGTACATGCTTTTGATGAAGAATTTACATACTGCTGCAAGTAACCTGTACAAATAGTGGGAAGTGTATTTTTTTGTTTGAACTGAAGATCCGATAGAAATTTGGAGCTAAATAGATAATACTTAGAAAGTTCATTGATAAAATAATCACTTTTGAGAAAAATGTTAAAATTTTTATTTTATTTGACAATTTGTATTGAAGATATATAAAAAATAGATATATAAATTCTTAAAATGCGCGTGATTTCTTTTAATTTTTCTATTAAAACTATTTTTAAGCTACTTTTATAAAAAAGCAACGTGACTTTGGAGAATGTATTCATCCTTTCCCAAAATATCTATTTCGAAAAAATCGAACTTAATTTTTTAGCACTGCTTACATAACATATTTCTAATTACCGCTACATTCATCGTTCGTACAGCGATCGAAAAATAACAAATCCCGTCGCTGTAAATACAACCGCAATTAGTAGGTATACATTGACCAATAAAAAATACGCGATGGTCGACATCACTCTCCTTCCTCAGCCCCATAATTCAGCGTGCAATGACTTAATTCCCAGCTGCCGACTGCTCTCGCACGCGCCGAGATATCAAGAGTAATGGATGTAACTTTGCAGGTTATCTGATGAAATACAATTTTTATATGGTTAAGTCCCCCTGAAATTTTCCAAGGAACAACATGAGACCTTAAAAATTGAAAACGGATAACAAACATAAAAGTCTCTACTGTTTTGTTGAATCTTGCTTTAGTTGCTAATAACTATTTTTGCAATAACAAAATTTCGATAAAAAAATTCTTTCTAGTTCGACAAAAACTCCTTATTTTATAATATATTAACTTTCATATTACTTCATATTACTTTCATTATGTGAGATTAAATTGCAGTAAAAAATGTTTCTTTTTTATGACATATATATATATATCAACATACCTCATATGGAGAATTTGATAAAAACTGAAATATATGCCAATAGAACCTCCTTAAAACGATTTTCTTGTGTCTTTTTATGCATCAATTTAATGCTGCACCTATACAGATACACAAACAATAATTGGAAAACAATCTTTAATTCCGTTGTTATTTCAGTTTTTATCAAATTCTCCATATGAGGTATGCTGAATTGTCCAACATTAATGTCAACCAGATGACGCATCATGTAATGCTCAAAGCGAATACCTAACCCTTTAATATCTAAAGTTCTTATTCATTAAAAAATATACTGCAAGAGGTTTGCTATCTTTAAAATGGTCTCAATATTTGCATTGTATAGTTAAGTATAATTCAAATATTATCTTAATATGTTAAGAAGTAAACTTCCGAAAAATAAATATATCTCGAAAATCCAAGAAAACGCTGCCAATTCATTGGCACTATCAAACTTTATAAATTGTTCCAATATGAAATTATTTATTATATTTAATACTGGGTTGAAAAATAAAAATGACAAGTCTATTGCTTTTTAATATGACGAGATCATCAAATTTGGTGATACAAAAAATGATATCATATTCTGCATCAAATTCTCTTTCCAAAACACACGGACTAAAGTACTTTATAGTTTATAGTTCTCAAGATAAAAATACATACATCTTGAGAAAAATAATCATGTTTTTTAGATTGACATAAATCTTGAAGCAATAGAGGTAGGGGTTTGAAATTTATTTTACATATTTTGAGTATGAAATACATAATTTTCTTAAAGTTTCAGAGTATTAAAATTTTTCCATTGCTCACTTGACGTGGAATTATCCACACTATATATGTCGACATATTAAAAAGCTATAGAATTGTCATTTTTATTTTTCACCCCAGTATTAAATAGTATAAATAAATTCATATTTGGAACATTTTATAAAGTTTGAGGAAGCTAAGTGCGAATGAATTGGCAGCGGTTTTAAAATTTAAGTGAAAACTGCCACAATAATGAAACAAATGAAAATTATTGCATAAGATGCTCGCAAAATTAATCATTTTTTAGTTACCCTTGCTATAAAAACTGTGCTACAGTATAGTATATTACTGCATCTATAATTTCAATAAAAAAAGAAGCTATAAGATATTGAATCTGTGTAAGCAGACATTTCAACGTATTACAATTTAAAATTGTTATTTTCGAATTTTAATATACAAACCGACTTTTAAATTACTAATTGGATGTATAAATACATTTATTTATATTTTATTTCGAGTTTTCACAAGATTTTCAATAAATAACTATTTTTTTTTATGTTTATAGTAGCTTGAATTTTCAAAAATTAATGTACATGTTAGGTTGAATATTAAGTTATGTTTAATACACATACTTTATACCTATAGAATGCGTTACATTTAATAGAATATTATTTCGAGCTTAATATATAGCTTTTATTCTCAAAGAATAGTTTGATTGTTCCACCTCTCGTGTGGACTCAACACTTAATATTAACCTATATTACATGCAAACAGTTTTACATCTGTATCATGAATTATATTTTTGCTAAAAAATACTTTTATTTTTAAGCTTGTAGTTACAGTGTCAAAAATGAACTTATTTCAACGTAATTTTATATCTATATGTAATGTTACTTACTTGAAATAAAATAATTATTGTTTATAAGCATTTAGCATGATTTATCGAAAAATACTACACTTTTTGTTCCACTTCTTGTGTGGACACAGCAGTAAGCATATGATATAATTCTCTAAATTTTAGAAGAATATTTCCTAATTCTGAGAAAAGTGCATTACACTTGTGTATTAAGAATATTCAAGCATCAAGAATTACGATTAATCCAAATTAATCTGATTAAAATAATTATTGCAGGATAAATCCCTTTAGTTTTATTTTATTTCATTTAATGATAATTAGTATTATGATATAAATTACTCGGATACATATTAATAAACTATATATTCTTTCTACAGAACAAACTACTAGTTTACTAGTATATTATTGCAAAGCAAATATGTAGGGAACATGAAAATTTTACCTATAAATTATTTAAACATTTTTTCTCCCAGTAATTGGGTAAATATATAAAAAAATTGTTTTGATCGGCATCTGATAAATAGATAGAGAATCTAAGCCGATTCATAGATCAATTCAAATTTTTGAAAATTATTAAGATTTTTCATAAGTTATAACGCTTCACAGTTCCTTTATATGACGTCACCGTAATAAACATCAATGGATACCAGCGTTAATATCGGGACGTCACAACAACTTCAAAACACTGTATCTTCTTCAATTTTAGAAATGTATGAAAAATTTGAATAGTTCATAAAGAGAGTATACATGTGATCTATCAAAATACGGGATTGCATATAATACGTATCTTATCCAATTGCATTAAAATTCTTAATGTTTATATCGACGGTTGAGTAAAAAAAAAGGATAACTTGGCGTTTGCTTGAAGAAGAGGCTAACTCAGATTTCGCTTGAAGAAAAGACTAACTCGGCGTTCACTTGAAGAAGAGGCTAACTCGGAAATCGCGTGAAGTATGGTTACTTTAACTAATTATTTCTCGCGTTTAATTTTGTAAAAAGTAACAAAACAATAGGTAAGTTAATGTTCTTGCTAACCATATACTTTACTATTTTTTAGTAGCCCTTCTTTATACGATTTCCGAGTTAGCCTCTTCTTCAAGCGTACGTCGAGTTAGCCTCTTCTTGAAACGAAGTCTGAGTTAGCCTCTTCTTCGACTCAACCGACGGTATGTTCAACCGAGTGTACAACATTTACAATATTTACGATTATATTGAGAAAATTATTAATTTTATGTCATGTTAAATAAAAATTTTGTCTGGTTTCTTAATACTTTAATTAGTAACGTAATTAATACTAACCAATCTAAACAACGTTGAATTTTTATTTATACGTTTCACATAACTTTTAAAAACACACAAACCATTAATCACATTATACAATATTTCTATATAAATTATTATGTAGAGAATTATAGGCAATTTCATTTCTATTTATTTTTTACCCGACTACTTAATAGATTTTAAAATAAAGCCTCAAAATTAGAAAATTAGGATATATATATATATATATATATATATATATATATATATATATATATATATATATATATATATATATATATATATATATATATATATATATACATATAAATATATGTATAGAATCACGGAGCACCGCCCTTTTGTAATAAAAATGCTTAAACATTTTTATTTTCTTGATTAATAGTTATGCCAACAAAGAAGAACGCTGCACTTATCAAGAGTGCTCAAAATTTCTGTTGACTTGTATAGTTGTATGTACTATAGCGCCGAGCTCGGACTATTTTATCTCCCCCCTCTCTTTTCCATGACAAGATAATCTAACGGTACTATAAATATACGTCTATTATATAACGATTAGAGGTGTATGACACCTGGTAATGCCAACACAGATAAACAGCTTCTATCTAAAAACGATCACAGGTTTTTTATGCAGAACTTCTGACATCGCTGATCGCTCTCATGCCAACACGGAAAAAAATATCTAAACCTCACGTCTCCAAACTTTATCATAACGCTGCGTTCAAAGTGTTTCAAGACGTACCGTTTAGAAAATCAAATGGTAATGCCGTGATGATTGATCAAAACGTCGCGTCTCCATTTTCCCAGCGTAGTGTTGGAAGTATAGAGACGCGGTGGTATGTGTATCATAACGCAGCGTTTCTAATATTGTTCAAACGTCGCATATTGACGCTCCCGTCGTGGCGTTGGAAGAGTAGAGACGTGGTGCTATGGGTATCACAACACAGCGTTCGGAACTGATTTGTAAGCTACACGTTACGATTTTCTTAATGAGATGGTTAAAATGTCAAAATGTTGCGTTTTGAATAATGTCCTAACATCGCGTGCTAACGCTCCCGTCGTAGCGTTGGGAGAGTAGAGACGTGGTGCTATGGGTACATTAACAGCGTTCAGAAATGATTTGTAAGCTACACGCAACGATTTTCTTAACGAGACGGTTAAAATTAAAAGTTGTCGTGTTTTGAATAATGTTTAAACTTTGCGTGCATTTTAACATTCTATTTCTATTATATTAAATTCAGTAGAATAAAAAAAACGATTCAGTAAGGTTCTTAAAGACTTTAACTTTCAATTGCAGGCATTTAATTAACTTTATAAAGTCAAAAAACTATAGAAATGCATTAGTAAAGTAAAAATATGCAAAATGAAAGCAGCGAATCGCCAATCTAGTGCCTGTAAGTGACCTGTAATAACGACAACTTAATGTTTGTAACGACAACAACGACAGTGACTTAATATACCGCCAACATATATTTACATTCTTTCTTTTACCTAAATAAAAAAATAATTTATAAATCTTTTACAGGTGACTTGCATAAATCAATTGAGTATATTAAAAAAAAACTTTTTTTATATAAGTAGAATTGTTATTGCTACTTTCAGAATCTGAATAGTAGCAATAAATAAACAATAAATTTTATATAATACATAAAAAACTTGTTAACTGAGTTTTTTTATTTTAGTGAGAATAAAGTCGACGATTCCCTTGTTACATAATGTACTCTTATTTTCGACTCAGCCGTAATGGCCACTTTTTTTACCTGAAAAGTGGGACAAAAGTATAAGCATATGATCTACTTTAAACCTCTTATCTACTTTTTTCCCGAAAATTTACCTTTTTCCCGGGTACACCACGAGGTGTAATGGTCATTTCGTTGCTTATTGTGAAAACATTTATTTTACAATATGTATGAATCAAATGTACTTTCTTCGGATAATGTAAGTATCTGAATAATTCCAGTTTATTGTTGTGTGGTTCTTTTTCTTATTTTCACTATTTGGTTAACAGGAAAAATTAAGAATCGTTAACGATGGCCATCACGCCCCGCCTTCTCCTAGTGACTGAATAAAAACGGCGGGCCAGAAATAATTTTTATATTTTACGTGTCTTTTGTTAATATTTGATAAATTGACGGACTTACTCCTATTTGATGAAAACAAACGATATCAATATGTGTTGGTATGCATTTTTAAAAGATCTGATGTTGATTTTGAAGTAAAAATATTATGATTTAAGTTTAAAAATCGACGGCCAAAGCATATGATGGGAATTGGATCATGGATTTATATAATAATTTATATTTTGCGTGATAATTAATGTAAAAAACATTTTTATTTACATGTTAATATAATAAACACTTAATATTATTCAATATATTTGTATGCTTAAGATATACTGATTAGATACTGTGTCTAGATGTATGTGCTGGTCAGAGAAGGTGTCTAGGTGGTAATATGGTGACTGATTACGAGGTCTAGGTAGTGCGCTCCATAGTTGTTGGTGTCAACGCGCAAAGACGAAAATGAAAAGAAAAATAGCGAGCATAATTTCAATTTGCTCTTTTTCGTTAATGGATAAATCATTTTCACAAAAACTTTTTTTATGTGAATGATCAAATTAATATCTCTTAATTCTGTGCCAATATATTGCATATAAATCAAATCAGCATTAGATATTAACATTTGCAATTTTTTATGAGGTTAGATACCACAATTTTAAAGTATAATAGGCAGCGGTGCAACCCTGAAGGCTTCGTATCGTACGTAGTTCTCATACTTGCCACGTGGCGCTACCGCGCCCGTTTAAAATGTTAAGCAGATTACTTATTATATTTCAACGGGGCTATCAGAGCATTTTTCACGATAAACTTTATTTAAATGTAAATATTTAAAGAAAATAAGAAGCCGGTGACTTAAATCAATAAATAATATAATATAGATTAGTATAATAGGTAATGTACATTGCAGCGGGAGGTAATGTTGATTACGTCCCGCTCTTGAATTTCTTAGGTCTAGTGGACGACTCGTAATGCTCATTTCTCTATCCCCTTTGCATGCATGAAAACAGCCCTATTCACACACTTATTAAAGAAAATACGATGCGTAACACGGGTGGAAAGGGCTTTTTCAGACTCGGATGATGATTTCAGCTCTCGTGTTTATCCACTCGTGCTCAATCATCATCCGAGTCTGTAAAGGCTCTCAGAAAAAGCCAATTTTCCCCCTAGTTGCACAATGTACTATTCTTACGAATTTTCTGTACGACTTTTGAAATAGTATATATTGTTTACCAAGGGCACAAAGTGGGTCTTTTTTGACCGAGTGTGGAATTTGCAGTACGGGGTAGGGAAGTAGTAATGCAAATACAGGAGGTCAAAGAGGCTCACTCGCCCGTGGTGGACACCATATTTTTTGCGCATGTCTGGATTACGCGTTTCTCTTATTCGCTGTCAACATGTATGGTATAGTATGTTATCTTATTTTCAAGAACAGCGCCATCTTACGGCCGAGTGATGTGATCGAGGTAGTACAAAATACACAGGCTCTTATGGGCATTCAATGAAAATAATTTTATTTAATTACTAATGAATCTGAAAATATCCTTATAATGCTTTTTAATAATAAATAAATATTACAATTCAAGAAAAAAATTTGAGATCACACAAATTGTCAGAAACTTATAAAATATTATTTTCATTGAATGTCTATTTTGCACTACCCAGATTACATAATTCGACCGTAAGATGGCGCTACTTTTGTGTTTTTCGACACAGCGCAAACGTGGGTCTGTTAGATTAGAAAATTAAAAACACATGTACCTATAACCGATTTTATAGCACTGTGTGACCTAAACCCGCACTTAGGCCACGCTTATCCGTGACCTAAGTGGCGCTTTATTACACAGTGTAATAATGAATTCACATAGGCCCCAAATCCGTAATATCCTATAATAAAGACTAAAAACACTCAAAATAAACGTTTTCGTTCATAATAATAGAAAGAAGAAGTAGTAAACCTAGTAAATACGCATGCCAAGTATCAAAGAATAATTATAATGTAATAATTATAATAATGTATAAATCCTTAAAATAATGCTTCAAATTAAGAGGTTAGTTCAACTGATTGTATATGACAATTTGGCGCGTATTTTGAATATTCAATCTGGAATTCAATTTAAAATTCAGTATTAATTGTTTCTTCATAATTAATATTATAAATTTATTAATATTTAATTTAAAAAATTTTGAGACAGGGTAAATAAATATATTCAAATTAACTGTTAAAATAATAAACATTTATTATTTTTTCAAAAAACAAAATATCTTATTTATATAAGGTTCTATTCAAAGAATGTATAAAGGTTGAGATTGATTATTAATTAACTAATGAATTTTGGTTAAATAATAATTTGTTTATATGATTTGTAATTTCCTTAATTTATTTTTTATGTTTTTTTGGATTATATATTTATTTCTTTTTATACAGGGGGGCTCCGCCTTCCGACCCCCCCCCCCCGCCGCCGCCCTCCACCCGGCCCACCCCCGTACCCTACACCGTCCCCCATGTCGGTGGCGGGTTTATGTCACTCGTGCTACAAAATAGTATACGATACTCGTAACCTAAGTAGCCATAATTGCACGGCGCGACGGTATCGCCCACATGTATCGTAATATACTATTACCAAATCAAGCTACTAAAGTGATTAGTAGAACTTTAGTGTTTATTAAAGTGTTCTAGGCCCCGCGAGAAATGTGTTATCATCCAGATGATACCCCATGTTTAGGGGCCTAAACACTTTTTGGCTAAAGTTTTGTCTTGTTTGCTCAGCGAGTTAAATAGCACTTAACGGGAAAAAAGTCAAAAACGGGCGCAAATAGTATATTGCGTACCAAAGGCGTAAAGTGGGACATTTAGCCGAAGACGAGTACTGCAAACACACGAGGTCAAAAAGCTCACTAGCCCTTGGTGCATATCATATTTTTTGTGACACATGTATGGATTTTTGCGGAAATGTCTCGGAAAGTACAAATAAGTAAATAAATCAACCGCGAAAATCGTACATGTGTTACTTTTTGTGTTGTCTTTTGCGCCTTCAAACACCCAGGAAGCGGGTGCATAAGAGACTTTTCGCGCCAGCGTTTTGTTCTGGTCGGAAAACGGTCACTTTAGGCCCGCTTTATAGGTAAGAAAAACGAGTAAATCGTGCGTGTGTGACAAAAGATATTTTGTAATTTTTAGTCAATATTTTAATCAGTTTCATTCTCATATATCAGAAAATAAACGGTTTAAAACGTATCCTTTCACATCCCCTCAATAAAACACCTCAATATCTAAAAAGGAAAAATTCAACTAAATAAAAAAGGCTAAGTAACTTCAAGCTAACCAACCTCGAACGAGCGCGAATTGCAAATCGAATTCAGCGTTGCACCCATTTTGCGCGCAAAAAGCCTCACGCGTAGACTAAAACCCGACGACGTTTCTGCGCTTGTATACCACGTATACGTATATACACACTGCGTGCACCCAACATGGAACAGGGAAGTGAATTTCACGTGTATATATATATATACACAGGAGTTGCACTCGCGCGCGGACGCAGAATTGCGGCTGGCGGGCGGGCGGCGCGCGGATGGAAAGCTCTTTGAGTGCAAGGATGCGCCAGAGGGTGATGAGAGAAAGGCCGGAGAGTGAAAAAAGAAACACTACGGGAGGATTGCGAATGCAGCGCGAGAGTTGAGACATGTGTATATAATTTTGAGAAGAAAACATGTACGAATGATTATGCAATTGAATAATTATTTTTGTAAGAATTAATTGTTTGGGGTCAGATTTTTTTTGCGTTTGGATTGAAGCGGCTGTAGTTTAATTTGTGTCCTGACAATCTCGACAATGAGATGCCATTAATTTATAGGATCACAGAGCATATTAACATGTGGCGAATGCCAAAATATGGCGTATTATGACAGATGTTCTTTCTGAACATTTATTAGAGCATGCTTGACGCACTTTAGGACATGTGTGCATCGATATCTCGAGAAATCCACGGTAAAATTTAATGTTCCAGGTCTCATTTTATTTGTTTCTTTTTGCATGAGGGGCATACAATAAGAATTTTCGCTTCCTCCTAGAGGAAGTTTTATAATAGTAAAAAAAAGTTTTCTTAAATACATGTTAGAAACATGTTTTGGGCCATTGGTAATCAAAATACACTATTTTTAGAAAATGTCTGTATGGATGTGTGCGTGCGGGTTAGTAGGCTCTCTTCTTTTGTTTTTGCCGTACGAAGGGGGCTGATAAATAAAATTTTGTATGTTGGTTCGGTAATTACAAACTTTTTGGACTATTACCACAGTCCACTTGTTAAGAAGAAAATGTTAAAATAGAAGAATTAAAATGGATGAATGGCAAAAATATATATACTCTTCTATGTTGAGTCACCGTCTGCTATTCACTTATTTTTCTCTGTTCGTTTTCAGCTACGTCTTCACCGAGCTTGTGTCAGCCGATGTATACCCTGTGCCTTCAAGTGGTGAAATTAAACAAATTAACCCTGCTTGAAGACTACGTTGAAAGTAGAGTGAAGGTATCTTGAAAGAGTGCTGCGGAGTTTTTAAAACATTGGGCTTGGCGATAGCCTAGACATCTGGTTCGTTTAGTGGCGCTCCTTACTTCACCAATCGTGCCTTATATTTATCAATGAATGTCCTTCGATGTTCCTCCTGGTCTTCTATAGAGATCTCGGGAGGTGCATGTAGTGCCTCTCGAGCCACCATTGTAGGGCGGGTTAAATGACGGATGGGTGAATGTGGAGAAAGTCGGTGGGGCTCATCGGCATGGTTCAGAGTGTACAACTCTTCTATAGTTCTATCCTTTCTTCGTCGATCTTGGCCACTTCCCACCGCATGTTGTCAAATCATTCTTCCATCCAGATTATCTGGCGGATTAGGCATTTGCGCACCTTCCTCTTTTGTGTCTTAGTGGCCATAATACGAACGTAACGCTATGCAGTGGTTATTTTCTCTTATGTGACCCGAGTCGATACATAACGAGTGGATACATAACGATAACGTACATAGGTAGATTGCAAGTTTTACAGGTGTAATAGGGCCTTTCATATCTCGTGAGGAACTTTGAAAATTAAAAAGACTTTATTACTCTCTCCAAGTGAATATTGACACAATTTATTGCCTATGTTTCGGGTCTTTTTTGTAGACCCCTTTTCAAGGCTGCAAAATTACAATACAATACAAACATTTATAATAAATACACAATCTAATAAAATAATAACATTTTAACGTGTACATAAAACAAGATAAAAACATACTTAACAAAAAGGCGGGCGATTGTTTAGGTATTAGTGTGTCTCTACCCAAAATGTTACATTGTGAAACCAATAATTCCCTCCACATGGTCAAGTAGAATCTATATGTGAAATAACGAATTAACGACTAGAATTTATTTAAAGAATCACTAGTTAAAAAGAAAAAAAAACTTACGAAAATTCACTCCACAAGACTCATCACCTACAAGCGACATCGGATCAATGGAAGATGGCAAGCCGTATCCTGAATTTGCAAGATATTGTTCAATGTATCTAATGGATTAAGCGCTTTCACCAACACCTACTGGTTTAATCTATAAATTATCTGCTCATGGGAGACATTGTATTTGTCAGCCCTTCGTTCCTCTTTTGTCTTTATACAATCGTATATGATTTATATTATTTTTTCATATGGAGGATCCTGTTGAGGTGGCAATATTATCCACTTTTATTTTCAGAACCGATTTGTTCATTTTATTCAATGTGTAATTTCTACTGGTAGTTATAATAGGAACATCTAGAATATATAGATCATATCATTTACTTGATTCTTATAGTAACCAACTGTAAATGTGAAATTTATATAGATGAAAATTCTGAACACATTTCGTGATCAGCACTTGTAAGCGAAGAATACACATTTTGCAACTGTTCATTGCATTTTTACTAATAGTATCATCTACTTGCTCTATAGCTTCACTAACATTTTCAATTTTCTGACAAGTCCTTTATGATTCTGTTTTATACGGTTTGGAGCATTGCTTCGATTTTAGTTAATTTGTAAACTACATTTTTACAGTTTGTTTTCAGATCTTAGATGGTTCATAATTTCTTTCCAAATGATATCGGACAAAGTAAAAACTTTTTAATTTTTATCATATACATTATAATTTTTAACAATGTCAAAAATTACTTTATCAAATGGTGAAATTATTATCTTGAAATAGCATCTACGTTCCCTATCATTTTGTAAAAGAAAGCGATTTTTTAGGATATCCATCTGGGAAGCAGATCTCTAAATCTACCTAAATCAATCCTGCGATCTAATTGTAAATCTGGCTGGAAATCTATTTAGATGCCAAACAAATCCAGTTGAATTCCAGCTGGATTTCCAACTGTATTTTAGGTAAATTTTCAACTGGATATCTAAATGGATATTTTTAACAGAGCGAAATCTGTTAAATTAACACATAAGTTTTGCAGCAGTTAAAACCCATATTTAAGTTTTACAGAACATGGTTGAACTTGAAAAAAGTTTGACATCTTCACATCGTTGTCCAATGTATTTATACCATTATTAACTTTAACCAAATTTGTCCAAACTTTAGCCAAACTGTCCCTAATCGTTTGAGTTTAGCGGGAATAAGGAAATAGCATTGTATAGGAATTTGCGATGCGATTTCTGTATGATTAATAATCGATTTCACGGAAATGTATGCATAAATAAATTTCTGTATAAGAAATTTCACTTGAACAATAAATATTTGAATAAAAGAAACCCACCGTTAAAAAATTTCTTTAATTGTGACTGGGTATTTATTTGTTCGTTTCTTCTTTTGTTTGTAACCTTGTCTTGCCGATATCTTGAAATCGGCTTACCCATCGTGCGAAAATTTAGACAGTAGTTTTCAATAGTATTAGTCATAATAAATAGTTCGGTATTTTGACCCTTTACACAATCTTTAACCTAGTTCCAGCAACTGTAAAGGGCTAAAATTTGTGATCCTTGACCCAATATTCAAGGTCGTTTCAAGATAAAGTCTGATATTTCAAATAGGAACACCAATTTTTGCCTCGGTAATCGAAATAGGAGAGAATTTTACGTTCGAATATATGATCATGACCTTGGATCAAATCGACCTGGATCAACCTGAAGGGTCATGACAAGATTGTCATACGTGAATATATCTACCTCTATCGATTTAAGCAGTCGATCAGTTTTCTTACTGGTCAAGTTGATCTCAGACTTCATATGATCCTTAGGACCAATTTAATTCTTCTCTATATCTTATAACGTGTCATTTTGTCTCTCGATTGTCGCTGTCCAAAAGAGTTCCCTTACAAGTCATGTTTGACTTTACCTTAAAGCAAAACAAATGCATAGAAAAAAATTCTAGTGTTTAAAAACGAAAATTACAAAAGCTATAAATTCTAAACTTGTGAGAATCAAGTTGGGCAACTAAAATTCAAATTTTGAATAATAAGGCATCTACAATTGATAATAAATTGGAGTTTAGAAAATTTTGTTGATCTTAAATATAAAATGTAAATGTCAAAACAACTACAATTGGGAAGAAAATGGAAAACTTTGTGAATTGACTTGACCAACTAAAATTATCCATTTTGTTCCTAATTGCAGTTAACTTGCCCAACTTGATTCTTATTACTTAATTTTCTCGTTTTTAGCATACTAGAAAACAACTTTTTATCAACTAACCTAACTGGGTAGGATTGTGTATTATACAACTAATCTAATTGGTTAGGATTGAACGATTTAAATATGTATAATTGTTAATAAGCTATCCTTGGTTTAGTTGGGTTTTCGCCGTCTATGTAATTTTGTTATTCAATGAGACAGAAAAAGATAGAGTGCAAGGAAGAGTTTAAGAAAGAAAACAATGAGCGAGCAAGTGTTTAGGGAGAGAATATGAGAGTAGGTACGAGTGACTAATGTTATAGGCCGTGGGAAGAGAGTAAAAGGGATGCAGAAAGAAGGAGAAAGTGACGTGAAACGTTAGACGAAGCGAGAACTAAAAAAAATACGAACTAGACAAAGAAAGAAAGCGAAAGAGCCGGTGAAATGTATGCGTATACAACGCAACGTGAGTGGGAAAGAAAACTATATTCACGCGTGCGAGCGAGATAAAAGAGCGCATGGTACACACAAAGAGTGAGAAAGCAAGAAGACGCAGTCGAGGTCCTCGCGAACTCTAAGTAACATCCATTTCCACCTCCATCCTGCCTCGACTTGCCTCGACTCGAAGCCAACCCCTTTTACTTTGGCTCGACTATACTTTACTCGCCCGCTGCCTCCCTTTTTATTCGTCCCACTCTCGCGCGCGGAGCCACTTCCTTATACACCTCAGCGGTCCTCAACCTCTCGTGCCCGGCTTTTACGCCGATTGCGCCCGCGCGTCTCTGAATTAATGCCCTGTTTCTACATACCGATCAACCGAGACTCGCTTTAACTTTAAACTTTGAATGACCTTCTTGCGAGGAATTCAATACTCCATTCAGTTTACAGAGTAAGTAGAATCATTTTCTCTTCATTTTTAAGAGTACTTCAGTGTAGATCACGATTAATAGGATAGACGTTATAAGATGAGATAAGTTAAATTGAGACTCTATTGATCTGCATGTGGAGACGGCGCATTATACGTCAGAAGCCCGCGATTATACAGAAGAGATACAGTGGGAGGAGGGAGATGTGGCGCGTGCACGGTTTTATTTCGAGGATTTTTGTTGTCTGTGCTGTGCTCTGCTTCGAGGATGCATCGTCCCGTTTATTTCGCGTGATTTATGCGCGAGTGTATCGCGATTCGGTGCCGGTGATGAATTTGCTGGAGGGGGAGGGAGAGAGGGAGATATCTCATTTTGCGGGAAATTAAGGTTATTCAATTTCGGGAGGGGACGGACGAGGATTTGGTTTATGGGTCTCGAGGTTCTTTTTGCGCTGCTTGTTTTGTCGACGAGATGCGATTAAGTAGAGTATGGAGGATCGGATTATCGTGTCATTTCATTTAGCTTGGGCAGTAAATTAATTTTTTCATTTGATAAGAATCTGAGACGGGGTTTCCAAATTTAACTATTATGGGGTCCTTGCCAAAATTGCAAGCTCTTGAGACAAGCTGCAAGGGTATTAGTTGATAGAAAAGTTATTTATGAAGAAAGTAAGCTTCGAAATATTAAAATCGGTTTGGGGCCGTTCACAAATCTCGTGACGCATCGATGGGGAGGGGATCCGTAGCCGCGTCTCGAGACTGTTCATTTCAATAAACATGTAATGATGAGTTTTCCAAATTTTACTTCTTACTATTTATTATACATTTATTCCCTTCAAAAGGTTTCGCATCCTGGACTTTTATCCATAAACGAACACATTTGTTTTCGGAATTAGCTACTGCTTCTCACTATTAAACAATATTTATTCTCTTTAACCCGCAGGCCCACGCGTGGCGTCTTTGAGTCACCACACTTTTCTCAAAAGGCTTTTTATCATATTGGAACTTTCACGTATTCTTCAGAAATGTTATTTAGCTTCAAATAAAACAAAAAAAATATGTTGAAAAAAATTGATCAACAAATTAAAAGAAAAACTATTTACAAAGTCAACAAAACATTAAATAAATGTTTATTATTGATAAACAAGTTATCCTAAACGCTTTTAGTATCTTGGATCTATTAGAAATCCTTGCTAACACTTTTTACCTGAATTTGGCGCCTCAGGGGCACCCACGCGTGTACCCGCGTAGGGGCGAAAAGTGCGCCTACTCGCGGATTAAAAGATTTTGCACTTTATTGGACTTTTATCCATAAATATACATCAAAACTTTCATTGAAAAACTTAATAAATTCTGCGCATTTGGTATTGCATTTCTACTTATTGTTATATTTGTGGAAGTAGTAAAACAGTATACTGCACTTAATCAATTCATTAAGACTTTTATATTCTACTTTTTGTTTTTCTCACTCATCAGATAGCATGTTACTTGTTTCCTAGCCAGTAAATAACTTAACTTTTGTTATACGTTAAACTATTTCCATACACTCGAAAATGCGTGATAAATCGGTTAAGAGCAAGAAATTGATTTTTTTACTTCATTAAATGCTCTGACAAGGTAAAAACAGTATTTTATTGCGAAAATCGGACTATTTTTTAACCTTTTAGTTTTGGAGTAATCATCTACTGGTGTAAAAATGGCATCTGTTTCCACTAGGATAGTGACAATATTTATATTGTTTTAGGAACCATTAGATGATTCTATACACAGTAGCGTCTTTCCCATCGGTATATCGAATAACGACAATAACAAATAAGACTTACAATTTGATCTGGTACATAGGAAAATATTTATTATATTGATCGTTCTGCTTTTAATTCAATTAAATATTAATAGCCAACATAGTAATCCGTTAGTTTTAGAATTTTTATCTGATTGGGGCATTCTAAGAAAAAATCTGCAGTACCATTCACATATCATTGCTTTTTCCCATTACATATGCACTGCTGTACTAATGTAACATTACCATTTTTTAAAGGTGCGTGAAGCAACTGGATTTTCTTTTAATTCAATGCTAGGGTAAGTGTACCAGTAAATACACTATTAAGCACAATAAGCGAACAGGTCACGTGTTGTCTTCATTTGTTAAAATAAAAGGTTTCTAAATATTTAACTTAGCTAAAAAATAGATTATTTAAGACTTTAAGATCAGAGGAAGCATGTTGTTACATATTAGAATGATAAAAAAGCGTTTAACTTTGTTCAAAATGTCTTCATTCATTAGTGACTATTCACACACTGCTGCAGTCACCCTACCATCATTCTACTATCCATTATATAGATTAATCTGTGTTAAAAAACATTTCTCTAATAATTATCAAAATTATGCGCAGGCTTGATCTTGAAAGTACCTCATAACGTATCTCCGCGGCTCTAAGAGCTTAATTCCGTGAAAACACACACCCGAAAGAACGATAAAACAATCAATCGATAATAAAACGATGAGACTCAAACTCGCGAGTCCCTCTGGCTCTACATCCCATCATCGCCTCGTTCGATCAGCAACGGTTCCTCGGAGTTCGAGCTCAAACGGATCGCGATCGTGCGGCGCGTGCACTGCCTCGCCTTCGACTTTGAAAAATCATCGCGGCAGCAGCCCTCGCCCGCGTCCGAAAACTTTAACGAACCCTACGCCTCCCCTCACAGACATACACACACACGCACCCCCTCTGTTTCTCTCCCCTCTAAAAAGCTCGCGCCAAGGCAATTAAAGTCATACACCGCGAGCACTTTTATCTCTACTTGAGCCGACCTTTCACCTACCCACACACTCTCACACGTATGTATACTCACATACGTACATAAGCATACACTTGTATATATGTACACACATATACACACACTCATACACGCATACCCATACAAAAGCCTGTAACATTGCGGCGCAAAAGCCGGGCGCATACGTAGATATATTCGCGCGCGCGCAAGAGTGCAATCATCGCTAAGTCTTTTAATTTCCTATATTGGGGAGAGAGAGAGAGAGAGAGAGAGAGAGAGGCAAACACACTATATATACCAGAGCCCCGCGCCGCTCGAGCGGCACACGAGGGTTGCCACGGGGTGGTAATTGGCTGTCAGGGCTTCCCCCGCAGTCCCGGCAGAGCGCGCGAGCGCACACACACACACACACTGCACGAGCGACCAACAACCCCCGAGAGCGAGAGAGAGAGAGAGAGAGATTGGTATCGCTTATAATTAACTTCTCCGTGCCACGAGAAGCCACCGTTTCCATCGGCGCGCGGCGCGCGGCACGCGGAATATATACAGCCGCCAGCAACCCCCACCCCCCCACCCACCCTACTCCTGTTACTCCGCTGCTACTCTACTCTACTCTGTACTCCTTCCATCCGGCGAAGGTTGCTGCTATAACCGGCCTGAGTGAGTAGAGAGAGAGAGGGACGGAGATTGCGCGCGCGCGAGCGGACTGAAGGAGTCGGGGGAGGGGGGCGAGAGGCACAAAAGAGAGTGGGTATTATAGGGGGTGGGATGGAGAGACGCTGGTGGTTGGGAGGAGGAGAGGGACGCGCGGGGCGCATGGGTTTTTTTTTCGGTTTTAACGAGGTTTCGGAGATATTAATCGATTGATCGGTGCGATGCTGGGATTCTTTGGGGCTGTTTTTGTCAAGGGTTGTGAATTGGGATGTGCCATGTTGGTTTTGTTTATGTTTGAGCCTTTGAGGCTGAAACGGTCCTTGTTCGAGCGAAAAAGTAGAATAAGAATCCGTTTGTATTATCTCAAACATTGTTGTAAACTAAGTATGGAAAAAGTTTATTCAAGGAACAACAATCTCTGAATATAATATGAGTTTTAGAAATCTCTGCAGAAAAAATCGAGAGATAATTAAATCACCTGATATTTTTAGATAATATGTCACCTGATCAGATTAACTGATAGAATCACCTGATCAGATTAACTGATAGAATCACCTGGTCAGATTAACTGATAGAATCACCTGATCAGATTAACTGATAGAATCACCTGATCAGATTAACTGGTAGAATCACCTGATCAGATTAACTGATAGAATAGCTTAATAATATCAGCATTAGATAATATTATCTGATAAGATAACTTGTTTATCATCTCATTTATCGCCTTAAACATCGTTATGAAAAACGTGTACAATAAATGTTAAAATGATGAACTTGTGTAAAATATGCTGACAAAATCAAGTAATTTAACCAATCAAATAATCCAGACGATAAACGAACAAATATAATCAGGTGAAAAATTAGCTGGCATTAATAGGTGTTAAATCAGGTGATTATATAAATAGACTCATTAGGTAATTCTTAGTAGCTAAACAATCGATTAAATCAGATAATTAATCAGGCACTTACGGATAAATCAGGTAATTTGTTAGTTGATTCATAACCTAATTTATCACTTTATTATTTCCGTAAGCGTCATCCTCTTAAATTTATTAAAATAATGTAATGCGTTAGTTTGAGTAATCTTATATTCTAAGTATTTATATTGATAAAATCCACATTAACGATACTTACAACTTTTAAAGAAAAGTTCGTATCGCCATATGCATTGTCTTATTACTATGGCATCATGGATTGCATTGTCTTATTACTAAGGCGTCATATTTTTAAACAAACGCCCTCTGTGGAACTTTAACAAAAACTAACAGCTTCATCTGGATTTACTAGAGGTGATTATATTGTGCACATCTCTACCTGATCAAATGATAATTTGGGTACTATAAAGTTAAATCTTTTGGATTTATGTGTATAGTATTACTAGCATCACCCGATGCGGCATTGTTCGCGATTTTTACAAATAAAATATAATAGAATATCAAGACTGAATTTTCGTAAAACTGTATTTATTTGATACTTACGTCATGAAATTGATTTCCGGAGGCGTTACGTAAGGTCAAATCATTAATTTAACTAAATATCTTATAGGGCATAAAATATTTTAAATAAATCCGTAAAATGACATTTTGCAAGTTTTAACCAATTTAAGGGCATGCTTTTGAAAAATTAACCCACTTAGCGAAAATGGTGAAATAAGATTATAGAAATTAGCATAAGTCACTCTTCTAGACGAAAATTAGGTATTAGTAACGTATTGGTAATTAAGTCGATATCTCGTCGGGCCTTGGAGATTTTTAATGAATCCGTAATATCACACTTTGCTATTTTTTACCAATTTATGTTTTGAAATTTGGAAAATGTACCCACTTAGGGGTTGGTTAAGAAAAAATCCAAAAATTTATTTTTAGGAATTAGCGATAAAAAACTTTTTAAACGATAATAAAGCCGATATCTTATCGGACTTTGGAAATTTTTAATGAATCTCATTGAGACTTGGAGATTTTAAATTATTCCGTAAAGACACATTTTACAGCTATTAACTCCTAAAAATTAATATTTGGAAAATTTACCCGATCAAGGTTTGATAAAAGCAATATATGAACAAAAGTTCAAGTTACTAGGTTCAAGGGTTTTAGTTGGGCGTTAATGAGTCAGTTAGTCAGTTAATCCATCAGTCAGTCAGGACATGTTTATATATATATATATATAGATCGTAATTAAAACCTTTCAAAACAAATAACAAATTTCTATTTCGCTAGAATAAATCGGTGATTAAAGTATCATATATTTTTATACTTTGTGCATCAAATCCAATAAGGGTAAACCTTTGATGCAGTCTTTTATAATACAGAAATAGTTACATTTTGCTCATGCTTGAATGTTACCACTTATACCAAGCCAGGAAAGTACATTTTTCATGATTTTCGTACTTAAATTTTATTAATTTATTATATTTTCGAAGTGTTGTAAAGAGTGTGTAAAGAGCTATTATTATCATATGAGCTGTTTTGCTAACAAAAATCAGGTTTAAAACATGTTGAGTTGTCGTAGTCTTGTTCTAAGGAGTGCAATATCCACTCCTTGTAATATAATCCTATACAATTTTTTTTTCCTATACGATTTATTTATATTAATATAGTGCAAAACATTCTAAGTCTCATCTAAACTATATAATTATTTATAAGCTTGTAATTAAATAAACATTTTCATTCACCGTTGGCAAACTTAATCAAACTCTGAATCTCCAAAGTTCATAAAATATCATGACTAAAACCAATACTCTCATATAACTTTCACTCTGCTAAAAACCATCCCTTCTTTCTCAATAGATTTCTCGCGATTTTACAAAGCCGGCAAAAAAATCCCACCACTAAACCTTGCTTAAAGAGAAATCGGCGCATCGACACAACTCTCGATATCCTCCTACGAAAAACACCAAAAAAATTCACCTCGCTGCATGGGGTTGTTAAGGGATTATGATCGCCCAAGCCGCCAGACAACACACGAAAAAAATGTACACGCACGCGTACGTAAAAATCGACTGCTCGCGTTAATAAATAAATGAATGGTCAGTGTGTAAAAGCTGTGGCTGGGGACGGCAAATTTATCAGCTTCGAAGCCTCCGCGGGGGGCGCCACATAACAGCGCGAGAACATTTGTTCCGCTTAGCTCGGGAAATTAGTGCGCGAGATCGGTCGAGAAATTGCGAGTAAAGTGATTGGGATTCCGAGAAGATTTTTTTTTCTTTTGAGCGTTGTATAGTGTAGTGTAAGTGGGGGTGTTGAATCAATTTCATTTAGGTTGGTTTTATTGGGTAATTATGTGATTTAATTTTAATGACTCGAGGAGGCGGGAAATATTTCATGGATAATAAATGAATATTTTTAGATGATTTTTCTCTTGAAGAGTGAGAATAACAACTGGAACGTGTTTTTCTATAATTAAAGCTCTTAGTCAACTTTAAAATGGGTATTTATGGCACAGAGAGCAAACCAATATACGCAATTATAACTTAAGGAATATATATCGTAAAAAACTAATAATCTCTATAAATTATTTAGTCACTCTGACATTTTTACTCTTTGAAAAACAAAAATAAACTATAATAAATTTCTGGTCAATATTTAACATAATTTTTAAAAGTTTTTTTGCAAGGAATATTAATTATTAATAAAACTTATTTAAATATAACATACGTATTAAATGTTTCATCTATATTGGATGTTAAAAGACATCTCTTTAATTTTTCGTAATTATTTTAATATTAAAATTGAATTTTGTAATAGAAATAATTTTGCCGCTCTATTGCCGCTTTTGTTTGTATAAAAAATACTCGCAAAATTACAAATTATCTGTATTTTATTAAAACAATTAGATAATAGCAATTACTTATTTTATTTTATTAAAAAAGCAACTTGTATAATACGTTAAAATTAAACTGTAGTACTCATTGCTCAGCTTCAGAAAAATTAAATGCGCAAGGAGCATTATGAATATTAAAACACATGCACATTTATGAAAATTAAACTACGAATTTCGTTAAGCGAACATACTAATATATTTAATTATATTCTCGGCACTTAAATAATTACATTTATTTAGTTTTATTATTATTATTATTATTATTATTATTATCAGTATACTACTATTATATAAGTAAGAAAGATTATCTTTCAGTTTAAAAATTGTATAAATTCTCCAATCACAAACTTCATCGTGATAAGATAATTTCCCATTTAAAAAAGTCCAACCCACCTCGAAATCTATTCTAAAATATGTGAATCACAATAATGAGACATCCCATCATTAATTATCCTGCAAGTCAAACACACGTCCACGGCAATGATTCATGGCTCAGCGGCGCACCTCCTTGCAATCAGCGCACCGCATCTACCCCCTCTTTGCATCCATATATCTATCGATTATGCAAATCCCATCGCATCGGCAAAGAACGATCCAAGAGCCGAGAAAAAACAAAGTCGATCATCCCCTCGTAGCCATCGTCATCCCTCCCTTACTTACACGTACGTACACGATCAGCCGCTCGTGTAGAATCGTCGAGAGAGAGAGACAGAGCAGCGAGGGATGCACTCGCGCTTCCCATGAAACCACACCGGTGCCATAGTTTACCCAAGGGCTAATGACAGTCGAAATCCATTGATAATAATCGCGATTGTATCAGGCGGCCGAAGCCGCGTCGAAGCCGAGCTATGTATATACGTATATATATATACCCCGGCTGCGAGGCGAACGGAGCGGAGAGATAGAGAGAGAAAGGGAAAGTGTCAGGAGGTGAAATGCAGAGACGACGGGTGTAATGGATGCCGCTGCATTGCATTGTGCTGTGGATGATCAGTGGAGCTTGGAGGCTTAGGACAGTGCGACTGTGCTCGATGCAATTTGGCTGATGAGTGTGGGAAAAAGTACTGCGGACATTTTGCGCTGCGGTCTTTTTGGCAGTTTTAGGTAGATTTTTGGGTGATGAAATTTTGGTGGGGTTGTGGGGGCGAAATGATTTAGCGCTTTTAGTATGGTATGGTTTTTTATGTGGAATTTAACGTTGAGTGTTGATGAATGCAATGAGTAAAGAGTAGCTGCATTCGGTATTCTTATGAAATTAAGGATTGATTACGTGGATAATATTTATTATCATAATAGAGACGATGGTCGTTACAGCAATATGTACATTTTTTTTACAATAGATGTAAATATTGATTGAAATATTTAACTTTTAATAGGCTACTTTATTATTAAAATAATCTAACGACTAATGCATATATTTTTAATCTGGGGAAATGTTATGTATTTTACGTAAGCACCAGAGTATTTCTATAAAACATGCTGTGTGCTGAATTGTTATTATGTAACAATTCCCTTTATTTGCGGAACAATAATTATGTGATACCATATGTAGGGAGTTATATAGGGAGTACGTGGGTATATTTTATCAATACATATCTTGGATTCTTTAAAGGCTAAACCATACATTTTATAACAAAATTAAACTAAATAATGTTTTCATACAAGTTATGTTAACGCACAGCTGAAAATTCAAATAGATTTTAGCTTTTAATACGATACAATATTATTGATTTTCATTATCGATAGCATAGCACGATGATAATATTTAGTGTTTAACTAGTATGTACCTTACAATTTAATTTGTAATATTCTTATTTTAAAAATCTAATGATAATCACATGAAGTACGATGTTGTACGCATGAACGTATAATTGAGTGGGCTCATGCAATTTATTGCACAGAATTAGAATTTACTTAATTCTAAAGTTGTAAATTGTCATGTTAGATAAAGATGAAAGTTTAAGATTATATTTTTTTGCAAATTTGTTCAGTAACTTCCTAATCTTATACAGATGAATTTTATTTATAATGTTACTACGTAATTATATATTTTCGAATAATATCGCAAAAAATATACGCAATTATAACTTAAGCATGATGTCTCATTAATAATATAACTCATGCAACGACAATTTCACTTAATTTTCATTTCATTTCACAACTCTTCCTAAATATACACAAATTGAAAATGATTGCACCAATAACAAATTAAATTATTTTACATTTCGTGGTCAAAAATCATTAAATCAAACCTTCCTCCCTCTCCCTAACCCTTAAATCAAAAGCAACACTCAAACCTCCTCTTACCTCAATCTCAACGAAGCCTCACTCGGATTCCCTAATCAAGCATCAGCAAAGACAACGAAGCAAGTCAAGCAACATCGCAGTCGAAGAGCTCAGACGAGACGAGACGCGTCGCGCCGTCGGTCTGGCGACGAGCGCGCGCGCGCGCGTGCATGTGTGCGCCGCGGATCGAGCCGATCAATTACGGGCTTACGCCGCGCCGTCGGCACACGACAATGGGGATTAGTGTCGCTCGGCTCGCTCTGAGAAAGGCGCGCAACGCGACTCGGTGCGCGCGTCGTAATAGGGAAGTCGACGTCGAGTTTGCTGTTGCTTGGCGGGGATAGTGTGTGTGTGTGTATTGAGATTTTGATTTGGTTTGTTTGCGCTTTTTGGTTTGTAGGTTTTGAGAGACCTTTGGGGTGATGGATTCGTTTGGGTGGTAATGATTGGAGGACAGCTGTAAGGTAGTAGAGGACGTTATTTTTATCGTAGGTATTATAGGTGGTCGGAATTCGTGGGTGAAAAACAATGCAAAAGCACTGCGTAAGGTAGATTGGCTAATATTCATGATAATAGAGATCTTTTTCAAACTTGCAATCGCAAGTAATTTAGATATTGATGGACAGGTGTGTAGTTTAGTAGTGTTATCAGGGGTTAAACATTATTAGAAACAGAAGTATATACCTTAAATTAAGCTAGATTGATCATATATTATCAGAGCATGATTAAAACGTAAAGTAAAGTTTAGTACGAATTGAGATTAAGATGGCGGAATGCTAGTCAAATCAGTAGGTACTTGAAATTAATAGTCGATCACCCATAAGCAAAACATAAACCAGGCAAAGTATTTACGTAGATATTATGTAAAAATATTTTAAGAAATAATACATTTGGATATGCATAATGATTGAATAATTATATACAAATAGATACCATAAACGTTGCTACTTTGACTAATGGAGTTGTGGAGTTAAGATTCAAATAACTTTATTATAACACTGAGAAGTCTTACTACTTTCAAGATGATTTGAGAAAATTAATTATGGGAAATTGATTTTGAAAAGTTGAGAGGTTTCAACAATCGTCAAATTAAGTGAAAGCCTTCATCTATATTCCTCGATTATCAAACGTTAATTAGTTTTAGTTATTTTGAGAATTTAATTGGTTTCAGTAATCACTAAATTAAGGAAAACCCTACATCAATATTTTTAATTTTCAGAAAGTTCTTAGAAGTATTTGATATTATCACTAGGAAAGTAGTACAAGGATAATCAAATGATAGAGAGGAGAAGCGGAAGGTGAATACAGAAGACAATAGAAACAATAGAGTAGCCAAGATTTGTTCATTTCTTAGTTACATTATATAGAGGCGAGATAATGCTAACATTCTAGACCGCCAAAAATTATAGAATGACCTAGGTCATAATGCAATCGTTAATCTCTTTGATGAAGGGGATCCAAAAGTCAATTCTTTACATTACCGACCGATCTAACTTTAAAATATGATTACAATGAAATTTATAAATGAGTTAGGGTTTTGTCTAAATACAAATATTATTATTATAATTATAATGGATTATGCTTTTATCGGTCGGCAATTTTGATTAACTTTCGTACCCCCTTAAGGAGGCAGGTCTGGGTTAAATCCAAAAAGAGATGTTTTTCTTAGTTCAGAAAACTTTTTATGTTGAAAAGCAATCATTCTGAAAATTTATATCCTATAAAAAAACAATAATGTCTTAAATTTTACCGTTGTAAAACTTCAAAATGTTGATCCTACATGTCACAATAAATCATTACTTTCAATACCATATTTATTTAAGGAACTTTAATCTTCACGCGATTCGAGGTGATATACATTACAAAAAGAGCGGAGCACTATTTCGATAAATTTTATTTATTATTCTTTCGGAGATCCAATCGATTTTTTGAAGAAAAATTTTTAATATTTAAAAAAAAATTGATTTGATCTACGAAAAAGAATAATAAAAAAAAATTAACAAAAAGTGCCCCGCTCTTTTTGTAATACATGTCAGAAGGAGTCGAATCGTGTGAGGATCAAAGTTCCTTTAATAAATATGGTATTCAAAATAATAATTTATTGTGACGTGTAGGATCAAGATTTTGAGGTTTTACAGCGGTAAAATGAAAGACATTATTAAGTGTTGATAGCATACAAGTTGTCAGAATGAATGCTTTTATACAGAAAAAGTTTTCTGAACTCATAAAAAGAAAATCTTTCTTTAGGTTTTTCTCAGGTCTGCCCCCTTAATTGAGCTCTATACAGAGATAACATATTTTTAAATACAAAGCAATCAATATTCAGGTATACAATATTATTATAGTATATTTAAAACAAGAGTCAGCAAAAAGTTATTTACAAAATCATGTCCGACTATTGACCTCTCCTTATCACTGAAATCCAAAAAATCGTCCGATTTTACCGATCGCCATTCCATGCCTCACCAACACCTCCTCCCCAATCGTAACCCAACCACTCAACAAAATAATTTACCAAACCCATCGCCCGGACATTCCATAACGCAAATCCACATCCACATCGCGCTTCAGCTCATCACAAGCTAGAGACCATCCCCATTTACAAACTCATCGAACGCCAATAATTGACGGGAGTAAAAGCGAGATCGAGCGTCGCGACTTTTAAACAACACCGACGACGCGACGCTAAATCTAATCAAGCTGCCGCTGCTGTTGCACAGTCAGGAAATCCATCCCAATAATAGGATCCGCGCGGCGGCGACGACAACGACGACGACGACGACGGGGGCTTCAGCTCGAGCTTCATATGCGAGCGCGCGCGCGCGCGAATTAATCAGCGATAATGGAAATTCGAGACGCGCTAAGAACGCCGTCGACGCTAACGGCGCAGCGCGCCGCCACACATAACGTATTATGCGACTATGTGTGTGTGTGCATGTGTGCGCGTGTGGGGGTTAATTTGTGTTAGACACATGTGTGCTATGCGGGCGAGTGTGCGTTTGCGTGATTGGATATGCTTGTACATTTTGCAGTTTAAGGTGGGGTATTGGAGTAAACGAAAAATAACAGAATTGTCGGAAAATGTAGTGTTTTGTTGGTAGTATTAGTATTTTTGTGTTTGTGACTTTTGGGATGGGCCATTGACCAGATGAGCGAGAAATTTTATCTCGAAAATCGAGTTTTCTGAAAAGGGTATTCCGACGTCATAAAGGAACGTGCTTTGTAATATCGTATACGTTTGCTCTGTAGAAAATAGAAAATTAAGTAGTTCCGGCTGGAAACTAGTTAGAAACTCCTTCATTTCGCTACATTATCTAGAAACTGGCTAGAAACTTGTCAACGTTTCTACCAGAGTGAGCAATAAAATTCACTTTAAAACTTTAAAAATTATAAATCATTGCTGGTTTAGGAAAGTTATTTGACCTTAAAGCCTAAAAATTCACAAAACAATATAGTTTTCAAATAGTTTAATAATATTAAATATTTCGAAATTTATGGTGGTTTTTATTTTGTCTAATTTACTCATCAATTTATTAATAAAGAACTTATTCAACTCTCTGTTCACTTTGAAATTCAATACTCGATGAAAAATTTAAGTAATCCTCTTAGGCACCTACGCAATTCTTCACTGCAAACCTCACCTAAGGTATAGTTGGCAGTGGGTAAGTTGTATATCTTATGTAGAAAAGTATGTAGTATATCATCAAAAAGATTTGAAGCTTTGTACACTTTATATTACGCAGTTTTCTATTCCTAGAAAATATAAAAATGATACGGCTATAGATTACAAAAATTAATAGATAATTGTTATCAGTACCTACTTGAAACGTTATCCATAAGAGAACTTGATGTTAAATTTTTATATTTAATTATTTTCATTTATAAGTATTTATAGATTTTATTTAAGATTTTTTCAGAAACACGTCATATGCAACAAATCTATTCTTTTCCTTATATTATTATATTTGCAACATTATCTGTAACTATTACTGCATAAATGTTAATATTATAGTATCAAGCATACTCGCTCACGAACGATCGCTCATTTAGTTAACACCAAATAAATGATGTCTAGAAAAACGTATTTTGATAATGATTGTATTTGAATTATGTTTGAAATGTTATAAGTGTTTTATAAGTATAATACGTAATAAATAATTTACCCGCTTATAAATATAAGTATAATGCATGTAATATACGGAATTGTACTAAAGATCCTAAAAAATGTTTTTAGTTTTCTGCTCTGTCAGGCAAAATTAGTCAGGGACTGGTGATTTCTTACACAAACACGCATATACACATACAAAAATACACACGCACACACACACACATATATATATGTGTGTGTGTGTGTGTGTGTGTGTGTATTGTTGTATGTGTTTATGCGTATTTGTGTAAAAAATCATATATGAAATATAAAAGGACATGATCCATCTTGACTGACTGACTGACTGACTGATTGACTCATTAACGCCGAGCAAAAACCATCAAAAACTTAGCGACTTGAAATTTGAATGGTAACGACACCTCCTCCAACTGTAGAGAAGATCTAAAGCAGACTAGATAGTATAGAGAATAAGGAAGATAGGGATGACATCGAGACAACCTGGGACAATATTAAAAATTCAATTAAATAAGCTGCTAAGATAGTGTTAGGGAAATGAAAAAAGCACAAACATAAACCGTGGTTTGACGAAGAATGCGAGGAATGGAAAAACAAAAGGCAGCAAGCGAGAGCGTTTAATCTTAATAACAACACAGAACTAACGCTTAGGCAGTACCGTAGCATAAGAGTACAGGCCAAAGGGGTTTTACGAAAGATAAAGATGGAATGGGAAAATAAGAAAATTTCACCTATTCAGAAAAACAATAACAAAAACAATATTTGTGAAATGTAGCAGGGATAAATTTGATCAGGAAAGGAACACAGAACAATTTCAACTTTCTAAGGGATGAACAAGGGAATTTAATAACCGATACAGTAGGGATAGTAAGCAGGTAGAGAAGCTACTTTGATGAACTCCTAAAAGTACACGAGCAACAATCCGTCACGGACTTCAGCGAAATCCACACTGCTGAACCACACATCAAGAAATCCACCTTTAACGAAATACATGCAGCAATCAAAAAGCTAAAAAATCAGATCCCCGGGAGTAGATCAATTACGAGCGGAACTATTTAAAGAGGGGGGAAAACCACTTATTGAAATAATTCACACTCTTATACGTCCATATGGAAAAGGGAAATTATGCCAAGGGAATGGAGAGACTCAATCATAATCTCGATTCACAAGAAAAGGGATAAAAGAAATTGCAATAATTACAGGGGGATTTCTCTGATATGTACATATTATACGATATTGTCCAACATACTACTAGCGAGACTCACTCCCCTCGCGGAAGAAATCCTTGGGGATTATCAGTGTGGGTTTCGCCGGAATAGGTCGACTAACGACCACATATTCACAGTTAGGCAACTCTTAGAAAAGAAATGGGAATATAGTATAATGGTACACCAACTATTTATTGATTTTAAAAAAGCATACGACTCGATTATAAGGGCTAAAATGTACCAAGTCTTAATACTACTAGGGATCCCAAAAAAACTAATTAATTTAATAAGAATGTGTCTAGATAATAGCAGGGGCATATTTCGCGTAGGAAACAGCCTATCATGACCATTCGAAATCCACAATGGATTAAAACAAGGGGATGAACTATCAACACTTTTGTTTAAGCTAGTACACAGAGAGTATTTTCTGATAAAAATTACCGAGAAATAGGATACTATGAGGAAAACTGGATTAACTTTGCAAAGAATAGAGATAAATGGTGTGATTGTGTGAACAATGCTATGGACTACATAGTTCCATCAGCCATGAATGGTGACTATGATGCTGATGCAGACATGATCGCATCGGATACTGGAGCTGCGGTCTTTTAAGCATTATCACTGCTAAGCATTAATATATTAATAGTTGGCTACTGTCTGTTATATAATAATAATATTATTTTTACTTTATAGGCAACGAATAAGAAGGGATTTTACTTAATTCTAACTCTAAGGGGATATATTTTATAAGTTTCAATATTTGGGTGTTAAAACTTTAAAACGTGTTTTCACGGAATTATTTAAAAATCTCCAAGGCCCGATGAGATATCGGCTTTTTTTCGTTTTATCGGTTTTTTAATACCAATTTCTAGAAAACAATTTTTGGGCTTTTCCCTAATCAATCGTAGCGTAGGTAAATTTTTCAAATTTCGAATCCTAAATTGGTAAAAAATGCCAAAATGTGATTTTATGGGATTTGAATTTTTTTTTCAAAATCTCCAATGTCCGTTGAGATATCGGCTTTTTTTTTATCGTTTTATAGGTTTTTTAATACCAATTTCTCGAAAGTATTTTCTGGGTTTTTCCCTAATCGACCGCGAAGTGGGAAAATTTTTCAAATTTCGAATCCTTAATTGGTAAAAAAGTGCCAAACTGTGATTTTATGGGATTTTTATATCATTTTATAGATTCTTTAATACCAATTTCTAGAAAGCAATTTTTCAGTTTTTCCCAAATCAATCGTTGTGTCGGTAAATTTTTCAAATTTCGAATCCAAAATGCAAACTGACGACTGACTGACTGACTGCGTGACTGACCGACTCATCGCCGCGATGGGGGATGCTAGCGACTTTAAATTAGACAGTATATGGGGAAATTTAACCTATATGGCTCGAGATTTTAATCAGTTTTTTCTTATATTTTAACTGTATTAAACTGTTCCACATAGGCATATGATATTGTTTAAAGCTTAAGCTTATTGTTTATTACATTTATATGTTTACTTTCTGTCATAAATTAATTAAATTTATTAATCAAATGTCTAAATTGTCACATTTCTCGTATGTCGTATTCCCGATTTCAATTACAGTTTCTCTAATAGTGTTTAAAATTGATCTGACAAAAATATAAGAAAAATTATTTCTTACTAAGAAATAATCAAAGAATAAGATAATATTGATACTATTTTCATTTTATTCATAAAATCGAAGTTAAACACATTTGAAAATTGTCGCCGTTTTTTGGTGTCGCATCCACAACACGAAGAATAACTCAATTAACAAAATTAACAAAAAATACTAATTTTGACAAAAACACGAATAAATTTACTTTAATACTTGTCTCTATGTAAAATTATAAAGTACTCAATTATATTTCAAAGTAATTTGTGTATAAATATATTTTCACATACCTATATGTATATTATATATACACAATAGGGTTCAAGTCATGTTTAATTTCAATTTTATTGAAAATAAACTGATAGGAATGTACATTCATTGAAAATTGAAAAATAACTAACTGATCGCCTTTTTATATTTGAAATAACAAGTAAATTTATTTCTATGCTATTCGAGTTATTATATTTTTTAATATTTAAATACATCGAAGTTATAAATAATAAACAATAAGAACAGAAATGCATTAATAGATACATGTAATTAAATTTCATAAAATTTACACTTTTTCGCCGTTTTGCTAACATATTTATATATTACAAAAGCACAATAAAAGCGCAAAATAAATTCTTTATCTATCTATCTATCTATCCAGATATTGTTTGTCTTAAAATCCGATAATTTTTTATCTGAAACTGATTTTTTATCTTAAATTTTAAGACAGGCGCCATTTTAAGATGCAGCAAATTTCAGATTTTCTTTTTGTAGTGCATGTGATTGGATACGCGTGAAATCCTATGTATGAGCAAATGTGCGTGTACGTGTGTACATATACGTGTTCGCGTATATGCGTGCGAACGAAGCTCCAGTTATTGGGGTTTCGTCAGTATTAATACAGTTGCGCATACACCGCGAGAGAGAGAGAGAAAGCGTCGAGACAAGACGAAAGGCGCGCGGGCTTGCGTTGCGGCGGAGATTGGCGGAGGAGAAGGAGGAGGTGCGACGGAGAGGCTATAGGCAAAACGAATGAGAGAGATAATGAGAAAGACAAGGAGAGAGAGAGAGAGAGAGAGCGCAAGCTGCGAGCAAGAGCTGAAGGGTGTAGTTCAGCGCGCGCGCGCGCGAGGGAGAGAGAGAGAGAGTACAGTTACCAGGGTTGGCTTGTTCGCTGGTTGGCCTGAGTTAATTATAACTGATGGTTATCAACCGGTTAACTCCGACACGCCATTACGTGCCTCGGCTGGCGCTCTGTCTGTTTCCCCCTCCCTCTTTCTCTTTCGTGCCACCCCTACCCCCCTCCTTCTTCCCCTCTGCCGTTGTGTGGGGGCGTCGTGTATACTCGTGTATGTGTTTGTGTGTTGCTACAACGGCCGACTGCGGAGCCAGGGAGATTTTCGCGGAAACTCGATGCCGCCAGCGCCGTTGTATTATATACACTTGATGAGAAAGAGCGCGCGGCCTGCAGGAGCAAAGATCGAGACTCGCAGATCCCGTGGTTATAATAACGATTGCGGCGGTGGGGGAGGGGTGAGAGAGATGGAGAGTGTTATAATGTGTGTATGGAGTCATGCGGGAGATGACGATGCTTGGGCGGTTCTTGGTTTGCTGGTGGGATCGGTTATGTTGCGTCGAAGGGTATACTTACTCGGTGAAAGTTACTTTGAATAAATGGCAGAGAGCTTTTTCGGTACTTCACTGTACGGGTTAATTGAGATTAGAAAGGATATATGTATCGCCTAATAACCTAGCTTTGATAAGTCTGAGCAAAATGCCAAATAATTGCGTGCCATATTCAAAGTTACTTTTACCATCGGTTGCACCATTGAATTTATTTATTTACTACGTGAACTTTTTCCAGATAAAATATTCATAAGATATGAATATTTTATCATAATTAAATATGAATATAAAAATCGTAACAAATTTTTTACCGCCATTATCAGATTTGATTGAAATTCGAAAAATAATTACGGTTTCCTATTTATTGGACACTGCACTGAATACTGTACTTTATATAAGAGAATAAGTAACATTTAATCGAGATAATTAAACAAATATTGTATATTTTTTATTAACACTACGATTGTTGAGAAACAATTCAGAACAAAATTTATAAACATCTTTTAAATTTAAATTCATAAATATTTTTCGGAAACATTATCTTATTATAGAAAAATAATATATATGTTTGTCATGTTTCAAAATAGAAACACTTATTTTATTTATCCCGTAAATAGAAATAGAAGGAAATTTTACGTTGGAATATACGGTCTTGACCCTGGCTCAAATTGACCTCAAGGTTAAAAGCTTATGTATGGAGTCAAGAGTCTTGAAATTACCTTGATAATGGGGTAACAGTAAAAAATGCCGGGCCATTTACTATAGCTCATTGTCAGACTAGAGGGAGCCTAGAGTGTCCAAGTTTCAGTTCGATTGATGAAGCCATTCATGAGATATTATCAGAACAGCGCTACCAAAAAAGACGAACATCCTATCTATAATTAAATAAAACTTCTAAACTAATAATAATAAAATATATAGTGACTCAATTTATGTTGTTTTTCAATAAATTACAAATTAAGTGAAAAACTAATTACGTGAATTTTCAGAAATCTTATTATTAACAAAGTATATATTGACAATTTTAAATCGAATCAAATTTGTACATTTTTAAAGTACCAACCAAGATTACCATGTAAGATTTTTACTTGAGTTGAGATAAATATAGCAGTCTAAATATTTTTCATGCTCATTACAACAAGTTTTATAAAAGTGCATAAATTAAAGCTTTACATACAACTAATCGAAAAAATGAATAATTTATGTACAAACAGCTACCGATCCCCCACAGTACAGTCAGTAAACAACAACCTCAATCAACCATCAATCCTAAAAACCCTAAAACCTCCAAAACCCCTCCAACAAACCCAATTAAAACCCCTCGTTAACTCGCAAACACCAAAAATCAAACGACCATCCCTAACGACCCTCCAACCCCACCCCCGAGAGAATACCGCTACACCATAACCCCGAAAAACCATCGTCATCCCTCCTCTCTCTCTCTCTCTCTCTCTCTCTCTCTCTCTCCCCCATCCCATCCCCGGCATCGAACAAAGAGCCCGAGAGCCAACCGTCGCCGCACTCCCCCAGCTCAAAACATTACACCCCGGGCACGCGCGCGCGTGTCGGCTTTTTACCCCAAGCGCATTAGCGCGTCAATGACACGCGCGCGCGCGCAGATCCACTCGGCAAACGGCACTGCGCCTCTTATCTCGGCCGATCGTCCGCTCTTCTTTTCTCGCTCGCGCGAGCTGCAATCTTCGCCAATCATCTAAACGACGCGTGTAATGTATTCGGCCCCGGCTGCCGCGCGCGCGGACTTGTATATATGGTCGGCGCTGATAAGAACCGGTCCTCGGTCGTCTCGATTTCTATGTGTGGGGAGGGGGTGTGTGGCGTGAAAGTTATATTGTGTATGAGAGGGTGATGCGCGATGGGGTAAGAATGAATGGTCCAGCGGAGTGGATGATTTTTTCTTTTGGGTGGTTGCGGGATTTCGGAGGGAATATAGTTGGGGATCGGTTTCGATTTGCTCAGTATTTTGCGAGTAGTTGAGTAATGATTGGTTTTATGGAATCTACTGAATGCATATAAAAATATGCTTTTCTTGCTAGCTTCTCTTTTAAGTCCTTAGAGTGAATTTTCACCTGAAAGTGTTGACATTTTTATGGGTGTGTGGTGTGTGTGGGGTACGTATGTGCGTGCGTGTGCGTGTATTTGTTTCAATCAACATGGCAACGTGAAATAGAGATATTTTCTCATAATTGAAAATTAAAGAAAATAAAATTCTTGTCCAGTAGGTTCATTAGATTTGTATATCGAACAATTACTTTAATACAAATTTGGAAACTGTTAAAGTATCATAAAAATACTTCGCATAGTTTCAGAACTAAACACTAAAATATAATTTGCTTGAAACATCATGAATATTGAAAAATACATTTATCAAATAAAAATGCTTATGAAATTAAAATTCCACCTTCATTTAATTGTATCTTTTCTCGTTTGAAGTTATAGTCTTGATACCCACTTTTGTATTCACCGATTACCATAAAATATTTTTAATGAAACAAATAACTCATTGTTTCGAGAATTTTCTGATAAAAATTACCGTAAAAATCATTGTAAACGTTGGATATTCTGACTTCATGGGAAAAAATACCCTACTGAACGGTAAAATTTACCGTGCTGAATGGTAAAATTTATAATGAATAATGCTAATTTTTACCCTTCAGTAGGGTAATTTCCCCCCTGAAGACAGAATATCCCACGTTTACAATGATTTACACGGTAATTTTTATCAGAAAATTCTCTCTGTGTATTAAATAAGAGAGAATCCTCGACCAAATCAGAGTATAAATTAATTTCTAATATCACCATTAAATTAACTAAAGCCTCCGTCACATACTCAAATTCATTTTTTCTTTAATCATAAAACAAGGTTTATGCAGAAAAATTGCAACCAACAAAAAAATGCAAACCTCAAAAAATCAAACCCAAAACAGTCTCCCGTTTCACCACCCGAGCCGCTGCACTGCAAAGAAGCTCCGCGCCGCGTGCGCGCGCGCGAAACCCGAGAAGACTCGCACGTAACGCACCGCGCGTCGCATTTTTCACGCCGCGCGCACGCGACACTCGATACTTTTGAGCGCGCATGCAGCTCCGCGGGATTCTGATGCACGCGTATAGTAGGCCTTCTTTTGCAGAGCAGTGCGCGTGTGACTCTGATTCTTGTCAGTACAGATCTGTGAGTGAGGGGATTTCTTTCGAGGGGTGGTTATTGGGGCTTTTTGTTTGGTTTTGGGGGTAAGGGGGTGGGTGTAGGGTGGATGCGAGTGTTGCGTGCAGCGAATTTGAGTTTGATTTTGAAGATATTGAGTTGTAGATTGCTTGATTAACGTTGAGAAGATTTCAGATTTTAGATTTGTTGAAAGTTTTAATTGTATTTGGGCTAAATTTTGTTATATGAAATTAACGATTAAAGCTAAATGAAATTGTAGTTAATAAAATTAAGATATTTTTCTTGACAAAAGAGTAAACTGCTTGGTTTACAGTTTTTTGCGTAGATTTTCACTCTTTTAGGTTGAGAGTGCATGGCACTACCTGTTATAGTAAATTACGAGATACATTTGAAAATAGAAAATAGGCTATCAGTGTGTTATTTTTGGAGTTTTCCAATACATATCATTTATAGAAACCGGAATGTACACAAATTCATTATTTGTAATTTACTAGAGGAGCCTGTATTATTTTATTTATTTTTTTTACTCCAATAATTTTTGTTATAGCATAATGTCATATATGACAACTTTCTTCGATGAAAGTTCTAAGTGACAATGAAAACAAGATCCAAATTTGTTCAGCGATTTTCGAGTTAAAAGAGACTAAATCGACAGATATTATAGACAAACGTTGCGTCATACGTATATATTATTGAGTTTGGAAGACAAATAACTTATTAGTTTATAAACTATGTTTTCATATATCTTCATAGACTCTGCTACATTATAATTCATCAATTTTTAAAAAGAACATAATGTAAGCTTAAAACAAGTTAATTAATATATATCACACATTTTTTGGCCAACAAGGAAAGAAACATATAATTGTCAATTGTGGGACTTTTACTTGGTCGGCTGCTTCTAAGGGTTTTTTTAGCACTTTGTTAACGCTTGACTGTTTTCGGTTGCGTCCAGGGTGTCACTCGATATTTATATGGAAAGATAATTAATTAAAATTATGGTAAATAGAATATATTAGTGTATTTGAGCTAATCTCTGGATTTTCTTCTTTGATTTATTATTTTCTGATCTTTCCGTACTTTTTACCTTGTTCGAAAACTCCATTGTTCAGAGTGTCAAAGTAACATGAAGAATGGAAATGAAGTTACAGACCTCATAATTCTAGTTTACTTTTTAAATTACTTACTTCAATATAATATACGATTCACTTTTGACTTCTTGACTTGTTTTACTTAGTATGTGGCAAGATAAGAGTTTCGTTTTTTGCACTCAATTTTTCTTCCTTATTATTGGTGTTTATTAATTTACTCTGAAATGCATTGTAAACAGACAACTGATGTAATTTGTGCTGTCCGTGATCAGTACGATGTCAACACTCACTTGATTAGGTACGTCGTATTAATTTCTACTACGACAAACGTCTCGGAATGTTGAGAGTCGGAAATTATAAGATAACACTTTACAGGATGACGAAATAATTAATTAATTAATTAAATTTATTATTTAAAATATGTTTTTATTTAATAACTTAGTATTCATTACACAATGTTTTTTTACGAACTATCGCGGATCGTTACTTGGATTACTTTATTTCTTACTCGGTGCGAATCGCAATGACTTTACTTATAATGTATTTGTCGATACTACTGCTATGAGTGCCGGTATCAGGGTGTATCTGACCAGGATATCCCCGGCTTACAGCATTAATCCTCTTATGCGTTCGTTGTATTATATAAACACCAAACAAAAATTAGTTTTTAACATCACAAGAATAAGAAAGGAAATGTAGCTTAAAATATTCTTGATAACATGTCACACTTTACGCTCTCACGTTTCATACTTATTACGAAGCAGATAATATTTTAATATCACTTTTGTCCACTAAACTTGATTCTAATATTTTGAAAATTACGTAAGAATGAAAATGCGCACATACACACACATATACATACACATATACACACATACGCACACACATGCATACACACACATACACATCTAAATAGATAGACGGCCTTTTTTTAAAAACCTATTTTTCTGACTCAGAAACCTCAAAGACATTAAAATTTATCAAAATCTCTAATCAAAAAGTTATCATTGTTACAGTTCCGTAATATTACTAAATCACTTTTCAAATACTATTGCTAGATGCTTCACTGCAAGTAAAATGTATGTTCCGTTAATTAATAGAGAGTACATAACATGTATGTGCTGAAAAGTTTACATATTACGTCTACAAGTTAGTCATGAAAGCAGTTTCAAAGCAAAATGTCAGTTCCGTGACAGGCCAGTTCCATTACCCGCTATGATAAAAATTAAAAAAACCGATTTCGAAAAAAATGCACTCAAAAGTATGAAATAATCGATAAAAAGTATGAATAATCGATAAAAGCCTTTTCGAAGTCGGCGCCGAACTTCACCGAGTTACGATGGTCTGACTTTAGAGGCATTATAAGTATATGTGATTAGACCCAATCGAGTATAAGTTCTAAATCATATCCATTAGAAAGATACTATAAGTCAGTGTTAAATTCGGCGCCGATTTCGAAAAAGTTTTTATCGATTATTCATACTTTTTATTGATTATTTCATACTTTTCAGTGCGTTTATTTCAAAGTCGGTTCTTTTTTTAAATTTTTTATTTCATACTTTTTAGTTGTACCGGCCAAATTACATTGTATTTATCCAAGTTTATCCAAATCGGTTCAGTAGTTTTGGAATAATCGGCGGACGAACATAAAAAAACACCAGTACTGAAGTACTACTGGCTCGATACTGATTCAGTGATGCAATGGGACCTCTATAGGATCATCCTCTTTCATTAAAAAAAAGTTTATTTAAATCGGTTCAGTAGTTTCCGAATAATCGGCGGACAGAGTCAACAGAGGCCGAAAAGTAAGGAAAAAAATATCTATCAAAAATCTAAATTACTGGTCAGATACTGGACCAATCCTTACAAAATTAGAATGGGACCACCATGGGATCGTCCTCTTTCATTAAAAAAAAGTTTATTTAAATCGGTTCAGTAGTTTCCGAATAATCGGCGGACAAAGTCAGCAGAGGCCGAAAAGTAAGGAAAAAATATCTATCAAAAATCTAAATTACTGGTCAGATACTGGACCAATCCTTACAAAATTAGAATGGGACCACCATGGGATCATTCTCTTTCATTAAAAAAAATGTTCATTCAAATTGGTCCAGTAGTTTCGGAGTAAAGCGCGAGCAAACATAGAAATAGAAAAGAAAAAAATATATACAAGTCGAATTAAGAACCTCCTCCATTTTCAAACTCCGTTAAAAAGTATTATCAAAATAAAAGGCATTTTCGATTATTTTTCAATGTGGGTTTGGAATAAACTCGATGATTTTCACCCATCCGTCGATATCATTTTGGAAAAGTGACCAAGTTACACCGGAATCATCCATGCACTTCTATAAACCCATCTTAACAATCACTTATTCACCCTCTTCATTCTCCGCACTCCTCGGCTACCCAAAACTGCGCACAGTGCACTCAATAACTTCTTACTCCAACGGCAAAGGACACTATACCATCCCAAGACTTTCCAACCAGTCGAATCCCAAACTGTGCGCACCAACACAAAACCAGCAGAGAGGTCAGAGGCTTTCCGGAGAAATCAATCTGAGAATGGCCTCGTTAATCTGGAAAAGAGAGAGAGAGAGAGAGAGAGAGAGAGAGAGAGAGATACAGAAAGCGCGAGTATACATATATACAAACCTGAGCTTTTACATCACGTAACGCGAGCACCTCCGAGTGACTGAGTGGTTATTTAGGTAAGAGCCACCCTCCCCCTCCCACTATCGGCGATCCCGCGCCTTTCCTCTCCTTCGTCTGTAGCTGTAGCTCTGGGTATATCCTATCTACGTGTTTCTGTCTATCTGTCCGTGTGCCGGGGGGAGGGGGAAGGGGGTGTAACGTATGGCGGAGAGGGAGAAAAGTCACGGGAACGTGCGTTTCTTTCGGTACTTTCATTATGAAATTGAGGCTGCTCCGCGGAGCAACTGCACAGTCGGCGTATTGGTTTATGTTACCGGCACGCCAGTGGGTGTATGAGGATCGAGATTAAAGGTGAGTGGATGGAATGGATGCTTCTTCGGTTTGGTTGTTTAAGACTTTTAATGGAGGTTTTTGGTCTTGAGTAGTAGGATGTTGATAGTTGATATGGGGAAAGAGTTATCATCATCAACTCTGTGATAACGGAAAATTAGATCTGCGTTAATCGTTACTGAGTTATAAATTAATAAAGTTTTCGGACATTTTTAGTCGATTAAACTTAATTTTAGATTTCCACTTTTTCGAACAATTATTTCATATGTAGTATCTATAAAAAGAATCTTTGTCTGTCATTTTATACAAAGATTATCATTTTTAGAAATCAATCAATTCCAAAATAAATTTCAAAGTATAAAAGTATTATGCGAAAGACAGAATTTTGATACTTAAATTGGTGTAGCTTGTTATACATAATTTGACAATGGATGTAATAAAATAGTCACTTATGGTGTGAGACAAACCATACATGATAAGATTTCGTAGTTAATAATTTTACATATAATATGCACATGAAAACCGGAATATAAATATTAAACACAAAAATGAATTTTAAAAAATAGTACATTTGCGATCGATTTGCAAATCGAAGAAAAATCAAACGCACTATGTGAAAAAGCCCATTAGATCTTGGTGCAGTAAGAAAAGTACAAATAAGTTAATAAATCAAAGGCAGGCAAAAAAGCATTTTTTTGTCCGCTATTTTTTCTGACCACTTTCTAGGTTCAAAATACCGCGAAAATCGTGCATGTGTTACAAAAATACCATTATAAATTCCATCATTTATTTTTTTCGAACCGTAAATTTGATAAAGCCTACATATGTTCTCCCTTTCATTGTTATAACTTTCTATGGTGGTCTAACACTTACGATTAATCAAAGTTTTAATTAGGGAAGCTTTGCTATTGATTGGAAAGCGTCTTTGATTAGACGGTGTCTTTGATTAGTGTCTTTGATTGGACACTTGTGTTTTCAAATCAAAGGCGCTGTCCAATTACGGACAAATCTCCTCTATTCAATTAAACATCATTTTAGCAAACCACCGTAGTTACATTCCGAAATAAATCATATTTTAATATATCTTTAAAGGATTAAGTAATGGATGTTTTTTATAAAGTGACATAAATGGTTAGAGAAGATAATGGGTTTCCTTTTTCGAAAGATATATTTTCGCGAAAAAATCATAAGTCCGAAAAAATGTAATATAAACACGAAAAAACAATTTTAATACAGCTTTTTTTTAAATTCACTCCTGTACTCGTGTGTTAATGGTTTTATAAACCGATTTTCCATTATTCATTCAATTTATATACACAACGCGCGCAGCCACCCGTAACCGAATTAAATCTAGCGATTCATTCTACTAAAAAGCTTTTATATATAATTTTATCCATACATACTGTTCCAATATTTTCGCGATTAAATTTACAACTCAGAAAATGACAATTAAAATTCATACGAAACATCAATGCATAACATGCACCACCTCCACTTTCGTAAATAATAAAAATACAATAATATTATCCACACCAATACCGGAAACGAAAAAGTTACAGAACCTCAAAAATTAAATACTTTAAAATCTTCATATATACCAAAACACGTGCAAAATTTCATAGCATTTGACCGTACAGTATATTTTACGATACCATTTTCTCATTGTAGTGACATAAAAGAAATCTTTTCACAAATGCGACGCCACTAAGTGCTACCATTATTATCACCTACACGTAATGAGTAAGATATCACGGAACTAACCGTTTTTATATTTACTCCATACTATGTAATTTTGAGACACCAATAAATATATTAACTTAATTATATTGAAGTAATTAGGAATTAAGAAAATGTTATATTATAACCGTGCTAGTTTTAGATTCGGATTGAATTCCTGGTAATTTCTTTAGATAAATTATTTTATCTTAAACTTATTATTATAAGATATTGTTTTAACACTAAAAAAATATTGATTAACTATTTAAAAAATGTGGAAGTATTTAATGAAGTATAAGAAGTTTAAGTGAAAATTTCTTTTATGGAGACAAAAGTTAATCAGAAAGTAATCCTATAGCTGGTAGAAAATGGGTCCATGATGGCACATGTAAAATTGCATAAAATTTTTTACTTTCATAATTCTAAAAATGCAAGGACATGAATAATAACTATAACTCTTATTTATTTACTTAAAATTTTGACTTTCGTGACGTCATATGTCCAGTTCCTGATCAGCTTAGGGTATAAATTCCTAATTAGCTCTTGTTTCTATAAAAATAAATTTCACTTAAATTTTTTAGACTTTAAATGTACATTTTTAGGCATAATTTTTAGGAATAATTATTTCTGAAAACTTAAATCAATTCTATAACTACAAGTTGAAAGTAACAATTAAGGTGGTATTATAGTGTAGCATTTTGGAAACATCGATTATATGTGGTTTTGCATTATCTTTCATTTTAGTTGTTGAAATTCACGTGTAAAAGAGATTTGACTCGATTCGAATTAGTTTCAAAGATGCATGCACGATAAGTATCGCTTCTCGCACGAAAAGACGGGAAACTTGGAAAACTTTCAACGCGTTCTTCTCAAGACAAGATTCTTTTCATCTGGAGCACGTGTATCTCACACCGTATCGGGTCAGTACACAATCTCACCCACAGACACCGTTGCTATATTTTCCCGATTAAATTCTACAACTCAGAAAGCAGCAATTAAAAATCCCCGCAAACGCTCATCACACCCCGTGCGCGTAGCTCCCACCTTCCCCAAAAAACCAGCGCAATCCACGAAATTATTCACACAGAGTAGACTTTGAATCGCCCGCGAAGCATTTCAAAAACGCATCCCCTCCCTCTCGTAATTTCACAAAAACGTTAATTTAACTTTTTCATTATACCGCAACAGCTCCAGCACCCTCCAAAGAAACGAAAGAAAAAAAGACAACGCCAGAGTCTCACGAGCCGAAATCACGCTACTACAGTGCGCGTGAAAATTAAATTAATTCCAAAGGTATATAACCGCGCATAATGCGAGAGAGAGAGAGAGAGTCAACCCCCCGTGAGGTAATGCGAGCCGCTGGCGCGCACATCAGTGACAGACGCGTGTTCTCTGACTTTCCCATGACGCGACGCGAGCGCGCGCATACACGCGCGCGCGGTAATCAGATCATCCCGGCGATGCTCCGTTACCGGCCATTCTCTCTCTCGCTTGCACGTTCTCTCTCTCTCTCTCTCTCTCTCTCTCGCGTGGTGCGTTGGTATTGTCTCGTCTGCGTTGATGTCGTCTCGTCCCCTATACATGGGATGTGGGAGAGCGGAATGCAAGCGAGCGTATGCGTTAATGCGGATATAGTGTGAGGGGGGTGGAGAGCGCTCGTGATTTCTTTTTTCTTTTTGGAGGGGGAGGGGGTTGCGTGTTTTTTGGAGAGTGGTGAAATGAGTTGGATTTTTGGGGGTTTCTTTTGGAGAGATTGAAAGAGATTCCGTTATTGGTTGGTGTAGGGGTGCTATCAAATTTTTTTAATGTTGCTTGGATTAAGGTGGTCAGAAAGTTAATTACAAATTTTAATTTCTTTGTCATTTGACGGGATAAGGCGAACACTTTGGATTTTAAAGTATATAAATCCCATTTCAAGCAAAATTAACATTTCTGAAGTATATTATACACCTTGGTTTTAATTACCCAAATATTAAAAATTCTTGATATGAAAGAAGTGAAAAAGAAGTAATAAAAAAATATTAGGGAAAATGCACCTTGGAATAAAATAATTACTTTGTGGGTTATGATGAGCACATAATTTTTTTTTATTGTAATTTAATTTTAGATTTAGCTTAATGTAAAACAAAAATAACAGATATATTATTGTTATATTAATTTCCCTTAAATTTAATATGCTTCTGAGGGCGGGGGGAGTGGAGAAGGGTAGAAAAATAACTATAAATAACAGTCTTTATTTATGAGGCTATATATATATTTTTTATTTAACCGTAGACTTCATTTTACTTGGATAAATATATACATACTACCGTCCTAGTATTGATGCATAGGGTTTTAAATCTTGTCATACATATAAATAATTAATTGAAAATGTTTGAAATTGTAACATAAAAATCTCTTGATACAGAAATAGTTGTGTTGTACTTTATCTCTTGCTTTAACCTATCTTTACTGAGTATGTTATAAACTGTTTATTCGAATATTAAAAATTGGATAATTAATTAATTTTTAATCAGCATAACCTTTGTAAAGCTTGCGTCAATTACCAAACATTGTTAAATTTATAAAGACTTATCTTATTTTTGACATCATTGATTTTTACCCCCTGGAAAAACGAAGGTTGAATTGCAAAAGTATTTGAGCCATTTACTTTATACCATATATACTATTCTATGCCGTCAATGTGTTTATTATATTTCACTTTTAATTAATTAAAATTTTCAAAAACATTATTATTTTGAATGAACACATAAATATACCTAAATAAACCGAATATTTCTCTATTAAAAGAAACTATTATTAAAAAATCGACCCTGCATGATAAGATTTTTATTTATTTTTCGTGTTTTGCTAGTCTTAATAACCTAAATAAATAAACTGCTAACGTATAAAAATTAATAGGACAAAAAACAACAAATTATTCTCGTTTAAAAACTCCATAAATTAACAATAAACAAAACAAATCAAATGAATTTTAAATTAAAATTAAAACCTATTAAACTACAACCCTCAGAATGTATTACTCCGATATCTCTGTGCATCCCTGCCTCTCAGCCCACTACGAAGACATGACAAAACCAGAGCCCGCAGCACCGCACGCGCGTCATTAGCTCGAGAGGCTCGATCGACGACAGAAGAGACACCCACCACGCGCAACTTCGAGTGCGTATATACACACACAACCCCTCCAGAGCGCTGCTCGTCCTCAGCTTCGGGTTCAGCCTCACCCCAACCCCGTCAAACGCGTGGATCATCCTTTCATTTATCTAATCCATAATTATACGCCGGCCGGCACGCGTACGGACTTTTTCCCGGATTTTATATACAAGGGCCATGCTGTGTGTGGACGGTGAGAATGTGCGGGGGATTTGTTCAAAGTCCGCAGTGCAAATTGCACGATTGCTGTACGTATGCTCGAGTGTGTGTGAGAGAAAGCGAGATATAGAAAGATAGATAGATAGAGAGAGAGAGAGCGAGGAGCAGAGTGTTGGATGATAGGAGGATTTTAGGTGTTTAGCCGAGCAGATGTTTATGACGTTTGAGTTATTGTAGGATGAGTATAAATGTGGGAGGTTCTGATGATGGTGTGGAAAACTAGTGTTCGCACGGATTTTTGTAAATGTAATTTTAGAATGTCCGGGGGAATTTGATACACGGGGATGGAATTTTTGACTTTTCACTGAGGGGTGGAATTTCAAAGGACGAGCTGTAAAAGTGAAACCTGGCACGAGTTGGAGAGAAGAGGGAAAATTTTGAAAGAGAGTGGAAGTGGAGGATAACGAAGCTTTCATGGTCATTGGGGCCATTGTATTGAATTACTAAATAATGATGTATCATAAGTTGTCACATCGTTAGTATGAGCATTGAGTTTCCTGTGAAAAAAAGCATCATGATAAATTTTCATCCTGAATTCACAGATCAATAAAAATAAACTCACTTCAGCACTGTTATACTGATTATTATTTTGTTTTCATTGCTTTCGAAAAATTTAAAATATTTTTATATTTAATATGCATACTGTATAAATATTAACTGAGTTCGGAGGTACATATGAAATGTTTTTAAAGTTTTAATTAAAATATACGTTTCTAAAATATTTATACAAGTTTGATTTCATTTTCGTTTTACAATTAAATTTTGTAATAACAAGCGTTATTCTCAAATGATTGATTTAGTTTGTTTCTTTAATAGTATATATGTAACCAAAATATTTAACCTTTTTTCGATTTCAGAATTTTTATTATTTATATACGTGTTTTACTACAATACATAATTGTGTAATTTAAAATTTGTTATTCATATTAAGGATGTGCGAGTATTCGAAAAATCAATGGTCGGGTTACCCAAAGAATCGGGTGACCCGAACACTGGGTTACCCATGAAGACCTGATCAATTCGGGTAACACAGAAAAAATGAGTCACCTTGTTAAATCGTTCCCATACGTATTGCTTTGTTGTTACAACAACGAGAATAAGATTCACATATTCCAGAAACCTTTTTATTATCGACTATCGATTTTTAGTGAAGAAAACTCAGTGTATAGGATCTAATGATCTTAATCAGTCATCGAATACACTAACCCAATGCAAATATAATTTATCAACCAATCACAGAACCACCGACAAAGAACACCCCCAAATGAGTAAAAATGCCGACCACGCTTCCACAACCACTAAATAAATTCACCTCCGCAAACGAAAATCAAAGACCCCCGCACTTCGCGCTCATACCTGAAGAAAACAGAGCCTCTAAAGACATTCACGGCGCTCGCCTGTGACAGAGATAAACCGAACCAAAAGCCTGCATGCGCGCGCTTGATCGTTACAAAGCGCGAGCACAAAAACGCTCGCGCGCGAGTCCGCAGAAAGGCTCCGGCTCCCGACTCTGGCCTTTAAGTTGGCAACAATGCGGCAGATTTATAAACCCCGCGGGTCATTGTTATCGCGGGTGATTGAGGCCGCGGCGCGACTGGCCGAATACCAAAAACCATCGGTTAGAGCTGCCCCGCCACTGGCCTACGTTGGGCGCCATTGTAAGAGTCTTTATCTTGGAAATTCGCGCAGCGGAGGAGGAAGAGGAGAGCCGGGTGCGGAGGTCAGTCCGATTTTCTCGCGGACGCTTGCTAAACGACTCGCTGGCTAGCTAGCTGGCGAGGTTTTATTGATGGACCGCGCGGACGCGCGCTAGCTGCGAGAGGAAAAGCCGTCCGATAAAGCGAGCATTGTAAGTCGGCGATTATTCGGATGTATTCACACTCGTGTTGCGTGCGAGCGTGTGCGTGAGCGTGAATGCTTGAATTGGTAGTTTTATGGGTTTTTGCTTCTACGATGGATGTAGGATGCTGGAGTCATTGTAAAAGTGGATTTCTATGTACGACGATGTGGGATAACAGTAGTTTTTTCAGTTCGAGAGTTTGGAAGCATTCGGTATTTTTTATTCGTGTTTGTAAAAAAGGCGTTGATGTATACGCAGATTGAAATCCTTTTGGTCAGAAAATTTACTTTTAATCTTATTTTTCAGTTTTAAACCATGGCATTAGTCAATCTAATGTAACAAAAAGTAATCTATTGAAATATTTGTTTCATTAATAAAATGTTATGATAAATAGTTATGGGTTTAAATAGTGAATAGGGTCTATGATTAAAGATTATTATTATGAATTGTAATTCTAATTATGTTAAAACGTAATTATTTTGTACCTTTATATAAATGTATTATTTAATTAATTACATGTTTAAATGTCTGATTACGTGAACTACAAGTTGGTGAATTGCATACTTTCCTGAAATAAATAAAACAATATTGTCAAATATTTACGTAGTCCTCAGCGATATTCGAATAGTATAGTGACAACGTTAGGATAATAAAGGGAGTAGATAATAATATAAATATCTGTAAGAATAAAGGAAACGAACTTAGGCGTTGTTGATGAGAGCATCACGATTGGTATCTTGGTAATCCTGACTTATATTAGTTACTTACCAGTGAGTTTGTTATATTAAATAATTTATTATTATAAAGTATCCTATTTTACTACTACGTTATTCCAATTACTCAATTGCCTTCCCTAAGGAAAACCCAGTTCCTGTACCCACATATAAAGCTGTTCTTTGACAATCTTCTTACCTCGTAAAATTATAAATTATTATCAACATACAGATAAGTCTACGTCAAACCATAAAGATCACTACAATCCAAACTCACAACTAAAGTCTCAAACAATACAAATCCCCACACAAAGCCAACCTCTCCACTCCGAAATCAAAATCTACACCCATTCCCAATCCTAAACTCTACCTCTCACCGCCTCTTCACTCTCCATCCTCTCGTCCTCTCCGCTATCACTCCACTTGCATCCCTTCTTTATTCCTCCACCCGACCTCCACCGCAGCACTCTACCCCCCATCCCCCTCCCCCTCCCCTCCCCCGGAAGAAGAAAAGAGCCCGTCGAGTCAAAGGTCTCGCCGCAGCAGCTGCAGCACTTTAATGAATACGATTAAGGGCGCGCGCCGCGCGGATCGAAGAAAGGAGCAGCGCGGCACAAGCAGTGTACGTTAAAGGGCTGAGAGCTCCGCTTCGCTCTGGTGCGATGCATAATGCACGCAGCACGCGCGAGTGACGGATCACTCGCGCGAGGAGGCTGCCGGGCGTTTCTTTTTTTTTGTATTTTGGCTGGTAGTGGTACTTAGTCGAGGGAAGAGAGAGCGAGAGAGAGAGAGAGGTGGGTCGGGGTTTTAAGTGCGCGTACGTGTGGGGTTTTTTTTATTCTTCTTTTCTTGGTGGAGTGCGTTTGAGTGAAGGGTCGGTGCGGAGGAGCTGGGAGATGTGATTTATCGCTGGAGTGGGGATAGTTGGTTTTGTACTGTTTCGAAGGAGTGTGTGATAGCGGAGTTTGGAGCGCGGGAGGTTATCGAGATGAGGATGTCTTGATTGAAATGTGGTAGGAGGGGGAGGGTTAAGATACTGAGGGATTTTTTAGGGAAGCGTACTTTTTAGTAACAATTTAATCGAGTATTGTATTAGTAGTATATATTTAAAATAAAGGAAGTAAAATTAAATCTTTGTTGTTTTAAAATTTTAAATTCAATAATTTTTTGTTAATTTATACTTTTTTGATCATAGTAATCCAGATTACGATTATATTGTGTACATTTTTTACACGTCAACTTTTTTGATAGAGTATGGCAATGATGCAGTGGTGCGTATAGTCAAATTACACATTTGCTTCTGGAAATAATTATAAATAAAGAAAATCGAAAGATTGTTATACTTTGTTACGTATTAGTTTAAAAATTTTCTAGAGTGATTTTTGGTCATTAATTAAACGTTACCCGCAACAATTACTTTTTAATTTTTTCAAGATTTCTTGTTTTATATGCTGTTAAAAATTACTTTGACTCCCATTGCGCGATTGGAAATAGTCCACTTTGATCTGAACCATACATTTAGTTTGTGAAATTTCGTGTATATCACGTATAAAATTTAGAAAAACGAAAAAATATATGTACCTATAAATACTAAACGGTGCTGGAGGGTTGAATCAAAGTTCTCTCCGCCTACTTTTTTATAATAATAACTTACCGAGTTATGATCAGAAGAAGAAGTACCTTTTTTCATTAAGATAACCCATATTCGTATTAAAATAGCTCATATCGCTGAAAATAATAGCCTATTGAAAAAAAGTACAAGTGTTGGGCTTCCTCTTTGCGTGCTAGAAACCAACTCCTAAAGCCTATCCAAAAGCCCTTTCCCACAGATTGGGCACACCGTGCTATTTTTCCGTGTCCAAAGACTCGCAATGCCACCCACAAATAAACTCCTCTACCTGCACTTATTTCATCTAAAAAAGAAATACCGTTACACTTTCAAATCACCTTATAATTACCGCATAAAACTCATTTCCCCAACGGACAATCTCGCCTTCCAATTCATCACCACCGTATCGTCACTCCGATGCAATTGAAGTGATACTCGCCGATACTCGTCGATCCTCGCGAGCCCGTTATCACAGCCGCAGTCTCGCCATAGTCGGCAACAGGCGCAACAGCCGGACGGCCTCCAGCTTCAGCTCCGTAGCGCAGACCGGAAGTCCTTGACGACCGACGGAACGCGCGCTTATACTGCATCACGGCCCCGCTCAAGGCCACGCCAGGCCCTTCACCCCCCCCCCCCCCCTCCATGTAGTCGTCGTCGTCTGCAGTGCCGATGCGCGTATACGGTAGTGCAAAGGCAGAGGAGATGTCGCGCGCCTTGTGTAGCTGGTACTATGGGTTTTTTGCGGTGGCGGTGGTTGTTTGTTTTCTTTGCGAGCGATGAGATGGTTGAGAGGAATGGGGCATTTGAAATTGAAAGAAGGATTAATCGTGTGATTAAAGATTATCGTTTTTGTGAAGTGGAGTTGAAATGTTAGTTTTTACTTTTTTTTTATAACGTATACATTAGTTGATTTTTAAATACATTTTTTATGTAGTACAGCGATGAATTATTCGAAAATTTTAAAAGTTTCACTATTTCATAGTAACTTGTGAAATCATTAAATTATTTGAGATCGTAAAGAAACAGGATTAGTTATAAAAACAGGATTAGAATGATTCAGATTTAGTTTTAATCGTTTTAAATAATAATAATTTTTTTCTAATTATAAAAGGTCATCGATTGTTCGAATTAATTAAAAATAATAGGTAAGTATATTTTTTAAGTTTGGGTATTGATTATAAAATCAATAAATAATAAGTTTAAAAAGTAGTTCAAAAATATAAGATTATCTTATTTTGAATTTTTATTATTTGTAGGAGTCAAAACACGTTATTTATTAAATTTTCAATCAAAAAATTTCTATAGGGAAAATCTGCGCCAGATCTTCCACAAATAGTTTTGCATTTTCTTCAAATATTATTTAAAATGCCCTTTTCATTTCTTTGTTTATCAAACCAACCTTCATCCAGAAGCCATAACTTGGCTTCTCGCCTCTTTTTATATTGTTTTATCAGTAATAATGATTAAAAATAAATTACAAACAATATTTAACTTTGTAAATATACACAAGAAAGTTTTACTAACAAGTTAAAACTTGTTTGTATATATTTAACAAAAATAACATTCTATACACTTGTGAAGGATAATTTATAAACATATATAGAGGTTACATTAAAGTGTTTCCAAAAATACAAGTATGATACGTTAATTATGTATGATACTGTCAGGTATAATACCTCGTATCATATACTTATACGAAATTAGGTATAATACCGTAGATAACATGCATTTATATTACTGAAAAGTGATGGCCTACCAAGTTTTTAAGTTACTAAATTACCTAAAAGGTAAACAAAGTAGACAGAGAAAGGGTTAATTTGAGTTTGTTTCATATAAAAATATTAAGTTGTTTCAATGTCAATTAATAATAATTTAAAATAATGATTGGAAATGCATATAGCCGATTTGCAAAATATTGTGATATTTGGCAAAAATGGAATTAATATAATACACAGTGAATATAAAGCTACTAAAACTATTAATGTGCTATTATATAGTGCTATTTTGACCACAGGGGGGGGGGCAGTGCCACGGTATGTCAGCAGCGGACATTTTGCGTTTAATGATGTTTAAACTAATCATTGTTGTTAAAGTTTATTTAATTTAACTTTTGCTTGAAAATTCTACACATTTAATGGTATTATGTTATACATAAAAAGTATTTTATTTCACACAAATAACTAACGCTTGTACTTTTTCTCTGATTATAAATATTTGAAACCGCAAACCAGCAAAAATGTATTGCAATATTGTGTAAAAAAGCCATATAAAATCACTAAATTTAAAAGAGTTTAAAAACTTCAAATATTTATATATAATAAATGACAATCTTCAATGGTTAATAATTTTGGTAAAAATTAATAGTTGTATACCATTTAAAACTCAAATTAAAGCCGCCTACTTTTATTATCTTATAGATATTTTTTGCATAGTAACTGACAGAGTTATTTTATGGCCAGCAATTAAAGTACCATTATTCATTAAGATATATATATATATATATATATATATATATATATATATATATATATATATATATATATATATATATATATATATATATATGAAACCAAAGAAAACTTCGCAGTTTGTTCCGTTATAAGCGAGTTCCCTATAAACAGAATCTACTATATTTTTAGCGTAGTTCAGATAAAATAATAGTTAAGATTATTCTGGATATACAATCAATATCGTAAGCTAGTTATTTATTGCAAATGGTATATAATTTATAATAATAAACTATATATAAAGTTTTTAGCTAACATCAAGTGTCTTATTTCCGGGAAATGGATTTCGATGAGGTTTTGAGAGGAAACGGTTATACTACTCCAAGTATATATATATATAACATCAAGTGTCTTATTTCCGGGAAATGGATTTCGATGAGGTTTTGAGAGGAAACGGTTATACTACTCCAAGTATATATATATATATATATATATATATATATATATATATATATATATATATATATATATATATATATATACTTGGAGTAGTATAACCGTTTCCTCTCAAAACCTCATCGAAATCCATTTCCCGGAAATAAGACACTTGATGTTAGCTAAAAACTTTATATATAGTTTATTATTATAAATTATATACCATTTGCAATAAATAACTAGCTTACGATATTGATTGTATATCCAGAATAATCTTAACTATTATTTTATCTGAACTACGCTAAAAATATAGTAGATTCTGTTTATAGGGAACTCGTAAAATACACATAAAAATAAACGTTTATAACGGACTCGATGAAGTGCTATTCATTGAAGTGATCAACAATAAGAAAGTGTTGTCGAGAGTATTGCAGTTTTTATCGGTTATAATATGACTGAGAGAATAGGAAGAAAATTAATGGTGATTGGGAAGTCAAGAAACCCGAGATGATTTAAAAGCATTACAGATCTACTGGCAAGTGAAAAGTCATGCATCGATGATATCTGATGAAGAATTCAGAAAGCAAGAGTAAACGTAATTCAGTATTAGTCAATAATTGCTTGGCTCACATATAACATCGAAAATTTGATTAATGTTTATTCTTCCAGTATAACTTCAGTTCTGCAACCGATGGCGTTTGGATAGATTTTAAATGTCACTTTAAGAGAAAGCTTATTTTAAAATTCTTTAGCGTTGTCGAATATGAAAATGAAAGACAAAGAGAGTCTATGAAAAGTAATCCATGTACGTGGATTTTGTGAATTATTTTATGTAATGAGATTTAAAAATAAACTAGAAAATTTCGCCTATTAATTAAATTTTAACGATCCCTTACATTTCGTCCTAAGTAAAATGTACTGTATTAATATAACAAAGAAATTTGTTGAAATCATCAAAAATTAATGCTGCTATATAATTTTTGATAGCTACACCTAACTGTACATTTATAACGTCTCTATAAATATTACAATACACCCCGTACACCTCGTACTAGACTATAAAAACAGAAGACTTCCGCGACTATCGACTGGTGTCGCGCTGTACTTTCATCTTTATATTTCTTCACGATCGACAACCCAACGGACAATTATAAACAGAATCCGCTACCGCGCTCATCGCCTCGGCGAGCGAGCAAACAAAAAGGCGGCGCAAAGTCGGTACAGTGCTCCGATGTGTAACTGTAAAGCGCATCCCAGCAACCAGATAAGAAATCGAACGACGATCTAACTGTATATAAGCTACGATCTCTAAGATCGCGCGCCGTGAGACCCTTTTTCCGTGGCATTCGACACGCCGTTTTTCTGAGGTTCACGCCCAAGCGGATGAGCAACGAGGAAGAGCGTCAACCCTGGGGAACTTGGATTCTGATGAGCATTTAGCAGGCTTTCTTTTAGTACCTATGTTTGTAGATATCTAGCGTAGTACCCATAGTTGGGAGCTAAAATGGAACGTCTCCTTCTGACAATGTAACTACATATGTATTTGTAACAGATCATCCAAAAGAATATTAAAGCAGGTGGAAAGTGCTTTACTTTAAACTTTGTTTCGTATAAATATATTAATGTAATTCAAACAATGCATTGAATTAGCAAAAATAAAAATGAGGAAAGATACTAAGAAACAAAGGAAAGACTGAATTACAGATGCTATAATAAAATCGTGTGACACTAAAGAATTTTTGTATAATTTATGGCAGATGGATCGTAAGAATGATCAACTTAAAGTATAGTACATAAGATATGAAAAAATATCACATAAGGTAATTATAGATGCAAAAGTCAAATACGATAAAAGTCTGATCCAAAATAATACAAATAATTCCAATAAACTGTGGGAAAGTATAAACACAAGAATAGAGGATAAAATGAAATCTAATGATTCAATTAGTTATATAAAAGTTGATAGTGAGATAATTACAGATAAAGCTTTAAAATCTAATAATGTGAACAAGTATTTTTGTAACATAGGTTAAAAATTGAGTGAGAAAATTAATAAACATACAAATGCTGAGTTACAATTACCAGATATGAACACAAATTCCGTCTTTTTAAAACCAACTAATGCGCATGAGGTAACAAGTATTATTAATAATTTGAAATTAGAAAATGGTGTAGTTGACTAAATTAATGCCAAAAATTTTAAAATAATTTGCAACAATATACCTGAATGAATCTTTAGCGCATTTATTCAATTCTTGTATTGAAAAAGCTGTATGGCCTGATACGCTAAAAAAGGCAGAAATTGTTCCTATTTACAAGTCTGGAGAGAAGCATAATATATCAAATTATAGACCTATTTCATTAATATCGATTGTAGCTAACATTTTTTTAAAAATTATCTATAACAGAATTTTTTATATTATTAAAAAGAGTAATATAATATCTGAACACCAATTTAGTTTTATGAGAAAAATTGGTACAACGAATGCTGTAAATTACATAACAAACATACTATACAATAACTTGGATCATAGTAAACTGATACTTATAACTTTTTTAGATTTAGCGAAAGACTTTAATACTATAGATCACAAAATATTATTAGACAAACTTTATTGTATTGGAATAAGAAGAAAGACGTTCGATCTACTTTCATGTTATCTTAATAATAGATATCAAATAGTTAAAATAAATGATAGTGAAAGCGATAACATGTTAATAAATACAGGTGTTCTACAAGGTACAATATTAGGACCGCTAGACCTGTACTATGTATACTATACATTAATGATATTTCGAAAGAGATACCCCTAGAGTCAATACTGTCATATGCAGATGACACTGCAATAATAGCCACTGGTGATACTTGGAGTGACGCGCAAGAAACTATGAATAAGTATTTAATAAACATTGATAAGTGGTTAGTAGTAAATAAGTTATCTTTAAATGTTGAAAAGACTGTTTTTATGACCTATGGTAACTACATTGATAGCGTCCAAGAAAAGTGCAAATATTTGGGAATAGTATTCCATTACAATCTAAATTGGGATAAACATATTCAATACGTAATACAAAAAACGAAATAGCTAGTCTATATTTTTTATAAAATTGCCAAATCAATGCCAACAGAAACATTAAGTATGACATACTATGCTTTTTTTCATAGTATAATAAGTTATGGAATATTAGCTTGGGGTGGAGCTTATAGAAATAATAGAGATTTATTGCAAAACCTGCAGAAAAAAATTATGAAAATATATTAATAAGAATAATTTTGTTATACAAGATAGTCCTATGAACTTGAAACAACTGTTTATATTTGAGACACTAAAATATCAATACTCAGACCTAAAAAACCAATAGCTTACGTTATCTAGTATAACTATACTAATAAGAAAAGAGTTAGCAACAAAAATAGTTATATAAAAACAATTACGACTTTTAACAAGTTACTAAATGAGTTTAAAACTTTAAATGTAGATAGAATTTCTTATAAAAAGTTGTTCAAAAATTAGATAAGATGTAATTAAGAATCACTGCTATATATTATTACTGTTTGTATATAATATATCGATTTATATAATTATATGAATAATGTTTCAAACTGCGTTTTGTTAAAACTTAAAATTTGATATGCATAATTTTTAAGTTAGTTTTAAGTATATATATATATTTTCAAAAGAGAAGAAAGCTCCGAAGAACTGATTCTTGCAGAAAGCTATATCGCGACGCATTATTTCCTTTATCTGTCCATTTGGTCGCGTGACTGGAAAACTCAGATGTTCGTCACCTAGCGGCCACTCGTGAACTATGAGATGATATATGATTTATCAGTAAATACTTATTTGATTTTCTACTAAGATCCCATATTCTTGGTATTTAACATTTAAGTGAAATTTATATAAATACTTATATTTTTTCATCTGTTAATATATGTATTTGCACCGGAATTGTCTTAAAAAATACGATTAAATAAAATATTGTAAACATTTTTCTATATTGGCTTATGCAAATAAATACATATAATTGTTTTATAGGAAAATACATATTGAACCATTTAAACTTATTATTTAATTTTATTTTATTATTATCAACGGGATTTTTAGTCCCTTTATACATAAAAAAATATAACATATTGTGTACATTCTTAATATAATCGCATCATTTGCTTACGCATATTATTTTTTAATGAGAAAGAACTAGAATAGTCAAACAAGTTAATTTTCAAAGAATTCCATAAACTTCTCATTCTGAATAAGGAACTATTAAACGTAGAGTTATCTTTACAGAGAAATTCTTTGAAATAATTACAATTTATAACTCTTTTATATTGTTAATTTCTTCTTTAAGCAGTAATTCCTTTAATAACCATAAAATGGTTCAATAGGAATTATTTATTAATTGCAAATAAACACTTTTCTTATAAACTCCTATAACTTTTTTATCAGAGAAATCTTATAAAATGTTTATATGTATATTTGAAAAAACTCCGTTGTAATGCGTATTTTCCAATTAAAACTAATATAAAAATAGTATACTTTCTGGCTCTCATAGAAACATATTAAATGTTCACTAGGAACATTTTTTCCTCATCAGATCGCTAGATAGTTTATGAGATTTTATGAAGTTTTATTGAATACTTTCAACAGGGATTGTATTTAAATGTAGAACACATAGTGGAATTATGATGATTTCAAAAACATGTACCTAATAGCAGACACTCTTCTTTTTTTAATTTTAAACTCTCTAAGTAGGGTTTTACATTTAGTTGTATGCTTTTTTATGTAAAATATTATACATCTTATTTAAATGAAATTGAAACTAATTCTTATGTAAAGAAGTCGATGTTGGGAACAGAAGTGTGTATTAAGAAAATATAAACTTTCTATATTATAACTTTCAATAAATATATTCTAAATAAACTTTTCTACGAGGCACTCGTTATGTTAATTAATTGAAGAGTGTACGAGACCCTCTAAATGTTGTACAAATATGTTAATTAATGATATTAAAATATTATTCATCTACGCAGCTGCTCTTACAATTTCTTTTTTATTAGCAAATAGAAATACATTTACTCAACAGAAAACGTGTTCGTTTGTATCAGCTACCAAAAGTTCCGAAACTGCGTCCTTTTGCTTCTCCAGTAATAAACTCTTAACACCGTCATAATCAGTGCTGCTACGTAAAAGATAAAACTCAAACAAAGATTGCACAAAAATATAATTTTTTCGGATATATATGATGCATTTTCCGTATACGGTATTAATTGAATTAAAGAAAGATGCATAAAAGTAATTATAATGAAATTCGTGCTGATATTGCTTGTATAAAAATTATTCCAATATTTTCTTATAAATAATATCAAGCACTTTTGTAACCTTCGCAATACAACAATTTGTTTAAAGCAATGCAACAGCAACAAGAACATAAATTACTAAATTTCTATATTTAAAAAGATCATCAAATGTAAAAAATAATGAATTTTGTTAAGATGAATAAATATTAAAATCTTATTAACGGAGCAAACAATAAGCGCAACAGAAACCCCTCGTACAATTAAAATTACCCATTCATAGATTAATAATTCCCATCGACACAAAGAAACGCTCCTTCTCATTCTGCGGACTGAAACAGAAAAAGATTAGAGCAGCAGGGAGAGAGAGAGAGAGATGAAATTCGAATCGCGAATCCAACAATAACGTAATACCCCGTAAAATGGGAGCTGCGCCACGCCGCGCCGCGCGCCGCATACACAGTAACGGGATCACGGGCGTGAAATCCTAATAAATGAGCAGTCGAGCGCGCCGTCAACCTTTCTCTCCTTCTCTCTCTCTCTCTTTGCCACGCTTCGCACAATGAGAGACCGATCTGCCTTATCTGTCCGATGCATCGCTCATTCGCTCTTGATTTTGCCGCGCTCCCCGCAGTATGTCGCTGCACGTATATATAGGTATGTAATACGGGTAGTAGAAAAACGGGCGATTTCGAATTATGAATGCGACGGCTATATAATATGCAGAACTTTCGGGGAAGCGAGAAACAGTGTTGAAAGTTGGGAGAGAGGATGGTTGGTGGGAATTTTATGTCGATTGCGAATATTGCTTTGTAAGTGTATAAAGGTATATTGAGTCATAGGAATTTTTAAAAAAATATAAATTACTGTTGAAGAGTAAAATTATTACACTGAATCTTTTTATACCTTGATTTTAGTACGAGAAACAAGTTAAAATAATATAAAAATAACATTGTAGTTGAAAAGTAGTAGAAATAGGTTGATGACTTGTAATGTAAACTTATAACCTAAATTACATATTGCCTTTCATCCCAGGTCTGCCTAATAGACTTATCAATAAGGCAATACAAGTAGATTCTACATTAAACGTCAATAAATAACAAATTAAAAACGTACGTATATGTATATTACTATGCCCAGAGAAGATTTTGAACTCCACAGTTGGCCTCTTTTCAGATCCCGATCAATCAGCTGTGGCCAATATTGTCTCCCTAAACTACCGAAATATAGTATTTACAGTCGTTTGACCGTTGCTTTGATTACCGATTCGCATACATCGAAAACAATCGAATTCTCGTTCATTATTGCAAATGGCACTCGTGAAAACATACATTTAATGCACAATAAACTCTTTTAACTTTTACAAATTAATATTGCTATTGATTTTTAATAACTTTATTAGCATCATACTGTGATACAACTAAAAATTCTATAATTAGTTTCCAATAAATAACATATTTATTTGTTTTGTACATAAAAATAAAAGACTTTTAGAAACATTTACACTGAACCAATTAGTTATGATACACTATAGCTAGGAAGAACTGAATTATAAGCTTATGTTTACTAATCAAATAATCTATTTCCAAATATGGTACGAATCTTTTAAAAACTTTTTGATTTCCAATATTAATCAAAGAAATGAAATAAAATGAATTTTACTTCGTCAAAAATTACCACACCATTCTCAAGATATAAGCAATCAGAAAAATAAAAATAATAATAAAGTGAAATATCTCGAAAAATAAAAGACCCCAGAATAGGATAAGAACTAGGTTAACGGATAATATAAAGTTACCTGTTTGAAATATTTCAGCTGGAATACTACCGATATATAGTTTACTTATGGACATAGAAAATCGATTTGTTTACAAATTGATATTTCCTCTGAAACTGAAAAAAACGAAAGACGCAGAAAGTTTCACTTACCAGTGGATAAAAATCCAATTACAAGATTCGACCCAGACAACAGTATGACATAAAAGCCTGGTAATAACGTAATTTGGTTATTAAGTTCTCAAAACACGTTTCAAAAATACGTTTAGCTAAACTATTTTCTTTGCCATCACAAACCTTCCTCTATCTTCCCCTTCTTTTTCCCAAATCGCACCAGCAAATGCACCAACATTTCATCCATACCTTTGTACTATCCCCTCAAACCTCGCGCGCGCATGTACGCGCTCTCATGATATAAGTGTCGTCGTAAAGGACAACAGGGATAAAAGTATATACGGAACGCGACAACTGAAGCCCCTGTCGCGCGGACTTCCCACGGGCTCTACTGAGCAGGTCCTGCGATCGTGCGACGGAAAAAAATCTGTGGCCTGCGTGCGCGTGTGTGAAAAAAAGGGGGGGGGGGGAGGGGGGAGCAGTCGACTGATGTCGCACGGATCGGCGCGAGTATAAAGTGCACTTTTAATGCTACGGGGACTCGGGTATTGAGGTCGATTTCACGGATTTTTAGAGTGATTTCTTTGTGCTCGGGGTGGGGATTCACTTTGTTTCGATGTCTGGGAGTGATTTGATGCGCAGATCTTGTTGTTTAATGATAGATGGGGTACTGCTGTTGTCGAGGTTTTAATTTTGTAAGGAGTTATGTGTGTTTATGGAAAAGAAGATGATTTATTAATCTTTACTGGCAAATTTGTTTGTTTGGATAATGATTAAGATTGCTTGGAGGTATATGTAAGGAGCAGAAGAAACTTTGTATTTACTATGATAAAATTGTTAAGTAAAGCAGAAAATTGTTAATCAAGATATAAGAATTAATTTTTTTTACATTCAACGTTTACGAACTATAAAGAATTACTACATAATTATTATATATTTTCTTTATTAGAGATTATAATATAATTGTATGTGATTATTTATATGTAAAAGGAGTAAGGAGAAAAATAACACGCAACTAATCAGATTTTTACAACCGAGACAAAGAATATATTATGAATTCATTTTTAACCGTGTAAATACCTAATTTTATATTTTTATATTTGATTATAAAAGTAAATAAAAGAATATACGAAACTAAAATTAAACTAATCTTTTTCGCATGCTTAAACATTACCAACAATGGCAAAAATTTGAATCATTCTATATGTATTTAATAACATATTTCTATACATATTCAATTACATATTTTATTACATACTCAATAAGGCCTTTATTAAATATAAATTCAAAAGTTTAATGAATATAATTAAATCCCAGAAATTAATTGTTCTACAGTGAAATTAGGGAAATTATATAATCCTCATTATTATAATTTATTATGATTAAAATTTATATTACATTTACTTAATTATATTTTCTATCTTATAAAATATTCACTCTTCATAAAATACTTTTTATCATTTAATGATACCAACTCATCACAAAAGAAAATACCATATAGCAACGCATTTACTAAATTTTCAAAAAAAAATTATGTCCACTTCCAATCTTACTCTCTAAATTTTTTTAACTAAAAATCTTAATGAGGACATATGGAATGAGAGTTTAATTAAAAAGTTTTAGTAATGTGAAAGCTTCTTCCTCCAAAATTAATTCAAAGTGATTGTTGGACATGTAAATCGAATAAAAATAGGTTCACATTTATCTTACAATGGTTCACTATTCACCCAGATAGCACGACTCATTGCGGGAACGTTTCTGAAACGTGTCGCTGACCACTAGGCAAAGGGGCCTGCGGCGGCTCAGTCGGTAGAGTGTCGGATTCCCACGCCGGTGACCCGGGTTCGAATCCTAGTCTCTGCCGATTGATACAAGCACCTCTGTAAAAATTACATGTGCTTTGTTTACAAACACACCGCAGACCCCCGTCGTCGATTAGCACCACATGGAAGCACAAACATGGCGACGTTAAATAATAATAAAAAAAAAAAAAAAAAAAACCACTAGGCAACGTAACCCCTAAAGGTGGAGGACACGCAGCAGAAACGTTCCGGCAACGTGGAAAATGTCCACATTTATATCAAACGCATGTCGTAGAAACGTTGCAATGAAAAATAACGTATGAAAAATGATTAAAAAATGATAGAAAGGAGTAAATAGATAGGTTTATATCTACATAATTTACCATATTGGTTGTATCATCGGAATAGTACGTGCCATTATGGAAGTCACATCAACCGTCCTGCCCAATTACAATTGGTAATTTCTAGTTTCTAATAAGGTATTACAAGTTGTCATGACAACGTTCTGGCAACGTGTATAAGGCGTTCCGGCGACGTTCCAGGCCCATATTAAGGAACTTACTACATACTTAGTAGTCATGTTGACGCAACGTTTCCAAGACGTGTCTTGGGCACAAACGTGAACATATTCCACGTTGCCGGAATGTTCCCGCTACGTGTCCGCCACCTTCAGAGGTAACGTTGCAAGGACGTCAGCGACAAGTTGAGATTATAAACGCAAATACTAATATTTAAAGACACAGCATCTTAACGTACATTAGCGAACGTTAAATGTCGTTAGTATGTAATAAAATCATACCTGGTTAGCCCTAAAATTGAATAAATTGAATAAGTTCTAGCAGGCCATACCTGATGCACCTGCAAGAGTTTAAATGCATTTGAATGTTATGGAGTTCACAAAATTTAGTCATACAGAAACACATATATTACACACGTAGGCAAGCGCGCACACGTACATTTATATAATTTATATTGATTCAGCAACCTCGAGAACCTCAAAATACATAAAAAACAAATATATCGAAAATCTCATCCTAACAAAATCTTTCTCTTCGATAGGACCAAACCCATATTTCACCAGCTATTCACATGCCCAATTCTACAGTTTCCAGTCGTCGGATATTCTGATTCAGCAACCTGAAGAACATCGAAACACATAAAAATCCAAAGATTTCGAAAATCTCATCCTAACAAAATCTTTCTCTTCGATATACCCAAACTGATTTTTCACCAGCATTCACACACCCAATTACAGCTGCCAGCCGTCTCCTTAAAATGTAATCCTCTCCTCCTTCCCCGCGAATTCCCGACTTCGCACGGCGACGCCGAGCGCAAGAAAACTCGGCTGCAGCCGCAAAAAGCTCCCGTAACTCTCCCTTAAACGCGTCCGCTGTACAATTCGGGGCGAAGCCTGCAGATATATATAACGAGGGGGATGCACGCGGGTACGGCCGAGCGCCGTATACAATTCGATTCACGAATCCAATTTACGGGGCAGCGGACAGCGAAAATGGCGAAAATCGAATTGTTTCCGGGACTGACGTTTCAATGCATTCTTTACGCATCTGTGATCGCCCGGCGATCGACCGACCGCCCGCGTCATCTGTATTAAGAGCGCGCCGTTCGATCGTAATTGACGGCTCATTCTCCCCGTGCAGTCGGTTCTTTCTCTCTCGTTCTCCCTCTCTCTCTCGCTCTGTGCAGTGAAGCTTTTTTTGTTGATTCCCGCGGCGCGAGCAATGAAAAAAAGGGCGGATACCTCGTATACGTGTGTGTGCGTGCGTGTGTGTTGTAAATATGTGTGCATGTGTGCATGTGTTCGTGTGTGTTTGTAAGTATGTGTGTGTGCACAGAGAGAATTTTCTAATAAAACTTATAACGAAATTCAGGGTAAAAATTACCGTAAATAACTATAAAGCTGGGACACTCCTACTTTCTGGCACTTTTTACTGATATTTTACTAAAAGCTTTACCTCATTGACTACAAATTTTACTGCACAGACTATAAATTTTACCGCACTGAATGGTAAAATTTGCCTGATTTGAGAAAAAGAAGACAGCTGATAAAGGAAACAACTGGTCGTGTACACATTTTAGGTTAACTCAAATATAAATGTGTATAATGTACTACTTATTTAAGTATTAATGATACTGCTACAACAATTCGAAGAAAATCCAGATTTTTAAAAAATATTTCGTACAAATTTTACCACAAATTTTGGCTTTCTCTAAGATTCGTACAGGGAACTTTTACTCTGCGGCAGGCAAATTTTACCCTTCAGTACGGAAAAATTTATCGTAAATATCAATAAAAACGGCCGGAAAGTTAGAGTGTCCCAGTTTTATAGTCATTCACGGTAATTTTTACTGCGAATTTCGTCATAATTTTTATTAAAAAAATTCTCTCCGTGTGTATGTATGTGTATGTGTGTGTGCATGTATGTCTATGTGTGTGGGTATGCGTATGTGTGGACGATTTTCATGAAACTGTTAGTTTTTACGGCTCTACTTATAAATGCTATTAAGAAGTAAAATCATTAGAATCTTGCGATCGTATATATAGGACAAATATAATATTTTTTCATAATATACAATAACATTAGTTATAAAAATTAGCATCCTTCACGGGAGGTCTCAAATGTGGCAACTTCTGCCATATGAAATACATGTATTTCCATAGTAACGGATGCCACATTTGAGCTCCCTGACCCTTCATACAATAAATAGGTCACATGTGCCCAAAATTGCAGCTCCGCGGCATATTTTTTTTTATTGTAAAATTACAGTAAGTTTGAATCTTGAAATATACAGTTGGGCCTGCGGCGGCTCAGTCGGTAGAGTGTCGGATTCCCACGCCGGTGACCCGGGTTCGAATACTAGTCTCTGCCGATTGATACAAGCACCTCTGTAAAAATTACATGTGCTTTGTTTACAAACACATCGCAGACCCCCGTCGTCGATTAGCACCACATGGGAGCACAAACATGGCGACGTTAAAAAAAAAAAAAAAAAAAAAAAGAAATATACAGTTGAACCTCCCGGAACTGATACTCTCAGAGCGGGCGCTGCACCCGCACTGATAACGAGATAGGTTCAGCGCGCCGGCCAATAAGTGTCGAGCATCAGGGCCGTATTTAATGTACATACATCCTCGTGGTTTTTATAAAACTATTTATAAAATTACCAAACCTTTGCTTTGCAATACACTGAACAAAAAATTTGTTAAATCTAAGTAAACGTTTCCTTGAATCGTACTAAGAAAAGATTTATTTGATAATAGTAAATATTTAATTATGTTTAGACTGGTATTCATCAATTCAATAAATATTTACTAAATTTAAGAAATATTTACTTTATTTAAGTAAATCTTTTCTTAGTACGATTCAAGGAAACGTTTACTTAGATTTAACAAATTTTTTTTTCAGTGTACTTTATGTAACATGTTTCAATTTTAACCTCTTTATATAACACTTTTATTTATAAATTTATTATGAAATTATTTCGTATTTATAAATACAAAATAATTTAAATCAGTAATGTTAATTGAGTTTCTACAATAAAATAATGCACGCAGAATTTGGCACAAAATTTTTACGTTTCTGACCACGCACTTATACATAGCCAGGCCTGCCCGAGTGTCGGTGTCGTGAGGTTTAGACAGTATCAATGCGAGGGGAGAAAGAGTGCCGTGAGTATCAGTGCCGGGAGGGTTGACTGTATACCTATCAGTGTTGAGTTTATGACACGGAACGGCGGTTTTTTAATGTATAATGTAGAAAACCTGTATAAAACGTCGTAAACGTTGTAAACGTCGTAATCCTGTAGAAAACGTAGAAAACTGAGGCTATATGCTCGGCCCTTGGCCGCGTGAGTGAGTAATTCGCTCTTTTTCGTGATTTATCGATTTCGGCGCTTTCCAAATATCCATTTCTTCTCTGCACATAGTAGCTTTATCGACACGTTGTCTCCCACTTATCTCCATTGTGTACGTAGAATCATAAATTGCACATTTTTCAGAAATACACCTGTACAAAAGTTCCTACATATCCTTAAAAAATCAAAAAGATTAAAGAAATAGTTTAGATGTGAAAACCTTTTACTTTCTACAAATTGTTCATCAACAAGAAACAAAAGATTTCATTATATCCGATAAAATTATTTTTGCGCCTCAATACACATTGCGACAGCAGCTCTAAATAACCGACTTGCGTCCCCGTTAACCTCCCTGCGTAAGCGTTATACCCGACTTTTCCGTTCACGAAGGAATATTTTTTTTACATGTTCGAAAAATGGATAACATCTCGATTTTTTCAGAAAGAAATGTGGAAAAATCAAAAATTAACCAAGCTTATCATAAAAAGCAAGTTGTCAGTTTTAATTTGCGTTTAAACCATTTGAAGTTCTTTTAAATGTAGATAACGTTTTAAATATCGATAGCAATAATTTATTTATTCGTGTGTCATCACCTTTATGTATTTTCTAAGTGCAGAAAACCACGTAGTTAAGTGTAGAACCCTTAAACTTTTCGGCGGCATACTACATACTTTCCTACACGTAGAAAACCATGTTTTATAGATGAGGTATACTACCTACCCAACACTGATACCTATACTACCGGTATACAAACTTTGTATGTTTTAAATTGTTCTCTTCAAAATATATGTAAATGTGAACATTTTGTACTTAATCAAAGATATTAAATATTGAGCTGAAATGTGTTCCATGCATCAATTATGTAATGTCTGTCATTTTTGTTTTCTTATACACGAATTCGACGTAATATATCTAAATACACATAATAAACCTATAATATGCACTCTTAAACGGACACATAGGTCCGTAAATAACAAAGTGTAATGCCACGGAGCTGACAAAAAACTAGTAGTTTCATAAACATCGCCCATATGTATGTGTACGTGTGCTTGTGTAAAAGGTTTTATGTGTATGTATATATCCGTATGTGTGTATATGTGTATATTTGTATTTGTATGTAAGTGTATTTGTGTGTATGTTTGTGCGTGTGTGCGCGTATACGTGTGCATGTCTGTGCGTGCGAGCGTGTATATGTGTCAGTGTATGTATATCTGTATGTGTCTACGGGTGGCGTATATTTTTATTGCGAGAGTCTGTTTAAAACAAGGTATACATTGGCCTTATGTAACGTTTCGATCAATCGTGCACGGCGAAGATTGCTTTGTGCGAGCGTTTGCGGGGCATTTGTCGCTCGCGCGTCGTTGGGTTATTATCGAGTGCAATGAAGGGTAAAGGGAGAATGAAAGTTTCATGAGTTTTATGTTAGGGATTTTATTGTGTGATATATTACATCACATTGTATATAATGAATGATTGATGATAGGTGTTAATTATTAATGGTTTATTTTACGTGCACGCGTACACTGAGAAACCACCGCTTAGCAATAGTTACTAAACGCAGTAAAACTTGGGGTTACATACTAAATTAACGTCTTTATTATGATACGAAACTAATGCGTTTATTAAAAACCAGTCTTTATTGTAGAAACTCATTATTGTTAAATGTACTATATTTTAAAGTAAATTTAATTATTTTCTTATTTATATTCTTAACTTTTAGTTCTTAACTTTCTGTAAGTAGTTCAAGGAAATAATCAAAAATATAATACTTTTTCAGTTTAGTATATGTTACCAGTTTAGTGTAAATTTCCTTATTATCTCGCTTATACCCAGTGTGCCTTTAATCGTTATAATAATTTCTAAAACGTTTAACTCATTTATTTGTACTGACAGTAAATCAAGAATAGATATGAAAATAAATATAATTATTTGTTGTCAAATTCAAAATAACCATGCTGCATCGACAAAATTGTGTACGGAGAAAAGCACTGAGTGCTATAACAAAAATTAATTTTTTTTATTCTATCGATTGGTAGGTAGTTGCTTACACTACATACAAAACAACAAATTTCTATGACAGTTGTTAAAATTTAATAAAATTAAGAGTTGATTTGCTTAAAATCGATTTTAAATTTTATGATTAAAAGTTATATTTAGCAATTGTTTTTACTTGAATAAGCTTTCGATGTACATGGTAGGGATAATTCATAGGTAACAAGCTGATATATATTTATTTTTTTGATGAATAATGGACCCTACGGGTTTAGAGGGTTTGCTGTCAGTAGGTAAATACATATATACATCAGTACGTATATACATCCCTAAACAACGAAAAGAAAGTTTAAAAGTAAAATTATAGACACTAAAAAATAATAAATAGCTAATTTTATACTTTGATAACAAAATATATATTTTTAAATAAATCTATTAAAAATGGAATTGTATTAAATTAATAATTTTAGCGCTTGAATGCTCGGCCTGCTTTTTGAATACAGCGTAAATGAGTTTAATTTGCTGAAAATAGCTCGCATTTAAGCGCGCCCGTTATATTTTCATCTGCGCTTTATTATTTCTTTCTTTGTCCCAATTTGCGTATTATTATTTGACTTTCATCTCCTTTAAAGAATTTAAAATATTTTTATATTCAATATACGTATTGTATAGTTATACTAACAGAGCTCGTGGGAACATATAAAATGTTTTTACGGATTTAATTAAAACGTATGTTTCGAAAATATTTACACAAGCTTGATTTAATTTTCATTTTACGCTTACATTTTGCAATAACTTTGAAAAATCCGACCATACTTTATTATATTTGTAGTATATAGGATACACAACTTGTACATCAGCTGGTAAATATAAAGTATTGGATGTGTTAAACCTAATAAATATCATTTAGTAATAATAGAATAAGTAATAAACCGGCGTAAAAATGTTATTTACTGTCCCTCCTTAGATAAAATAAAATATAGCTGTCTTGCACGAAATAATTACAAAAATCGATCTGCGGGTAACGTAAAAGGTATTTATTACATATCTAGAAAAAACACATTTCTAGTTATTAATTCGGGACAAATACTGATAAGTGTATATTAACATACTTCTAAATATTGTGTATTCATAGGGGAGACCGGTTCATGATGGCTACACCAGGTTAAAAGATCACCCCTTATATTTTCGAATATTCTTACTTTCTTTCTATGATTATTTTATATATAGTAGTATTTGATGTAAATAAGTTATCCGTTGACCTGTAAGTACTCTAAAGCATGTCCATTCATTTTTAAAAAACATTATTATTTTTCGTTATTGTCGAACAAATTTTTACCGTAATTGAAATTAAAAACAGTCTCAGTAAACTATCAAAGTTGAGTTTTACTTAGCATTTAATAGAAAGATCTCCGTGTATTAGTTTGTCAAATTTACTTTTACGTACAATAAAGAATTGCACGCAATAAAAATTATCTTTACGATTTCTTATAGTAGGAATTTATATTGGGAATTGATTTATGACTTTTAAATATCATATTAAATGTTGTTTAATTTAATATAAATATAATTGGTTTCCTTTCCTTATTGAGCAGATTATTATAAACAACGCCATAAAATCGCCTTATTTACTTTAAACCATGAGGTACTCAGTTCTTACTCCAGACATAAATAATTCTTCGACACCCAAGTGAACAGATTCAATATTTCTCTCGGACTTACGTCATAAACCCCTAAAACTACCATCTAAACCTACCCACACCAATCTCGCTTTCACCAAAAACCTACACACTCGCCCACCCCCACACACGGCCTCACAAATAAACAAGAAGGACCTCCTCGCCGAATCCCCGCTGACTAATCCATCGTCTCTCGATCCCGTATGCCGCAACGTTGCTCATCCTGTACAGCTAGTTATATATATATATATATGTATATATATATATATATGTATATATATATATATATATATATATATATATATATATATATATCTCTGTGCTTACTTGCCAGTGCAGACCGGCAATCTTCGTGCGGGCCGCATGCAAAATTCCGCGCCGAGCATCGAAAGCCGCTCAGGCTCTCCCCGCAACGAGCGCCGTTGCAACGAATTACCAAGCGAATATAGTCGCATCCTACACGCACACACACACACACACACACGCACGCACACATACACACGCACACACACGCACACATACACACGCACACACACGCACACATACACACGCACACACACACACACACACACACACACGTACACGCGCACACACACATACGCACACACACACACGCACACACACACACGCACACACACACACGCACACACACGCAAACAGCTGGAGAGTCTATACAGCTGTACATCAGATGGCCATGGGCCTCGCGCGGGTTTACGAACTGCGGGCGAGCGCGATGAGGAAGGAGCGAGACAGATATTTCGAAATTGGCCGCGAGCCTAACTCGATGCGCCCGGATTAATTAATTCGAAATACCGTGGAAGCGGAAAGCGCGCGAGCTCGCCCAGTCGAGATTAGCTCCGTATATAGGAGAGAACCTGGTGCGTGGCTGGAAAAGGGGTAATGGAGAGTGAGAGAGAGAGAGAGAGAGAGAGAATGGGGGTGCGGATGCGGAGGAATTATTAAGTGAGAGCGATCGCGGTCAAGCCCTGGCGCAGCTGAGTGCACATCGTTTCGGGACTTTAAGTGCGCGCGCGCGCGCGGAACGGAACGACACGGTGATGGAATTTTGCATTTCGAAGGTTCGCCGTCGCTACGGGGGATTTTGGATGAAGGGGAGGAGGGCTTGAGATCGGGTTGATTGGCGATTGCGGGGGTGATTGTTTCAGTGCGATTTGAGATATTGTTTAGATGTAGTAAGAGGAATGCTAGTATTTTGTGAATATTTTGAGTTGTATTCGGTATAGATACGCTTTTGAGAATAAGACGATAGTGAGCATGAAAATATGATAATTTTATAAGTTGAAAGATATTTTTGCATGTAAATATAAATATTTTGTATATTTATTTTTATAATAGGGAAGGGATGCGGTACCACCTTGCATGCTTCGCACGTCAATCTCCGATATTAGTACAATATTTTTAATTTAATTAATTGAAATGAAAATAGTACAGATCGTTACTTAAACTTATATAATAAATATGAAAATTAAATATACAGCGCAATGTCTGTTAGTCAATCTGTCTGTTTGTGTGGGCTCATTTTAAAAATGACTTAACCAATTTTTATAGGGTTTGGATGAGTGTATAGGATATGTATTCTTGAAAGTCTTATACTATATCTATGTATATCTTCATCATCAATCTATAAAGTACAACGTTTGTGTGATTGTCAGCCCACATTTACGGGTTAATTTTGAAAGCCAATGAACCGATTCTGATCGAGTTTTGATTATACACTAATATTTTGGAAGGATGTAAGCTATTATTCTTCCTAGCGAAGCCTGATACTAACAACTATCTATGCATATATGTATAGATGTAATGAACGAAAAAGTTGTATCCTCACACTGAGAAACCTATATCGTAAAATATTACAATATCGATACCGTAAAATTTTCCTTATAAATTTTTTTTTCAAGTTAATGTAAATTTGCATTACGTATTGAAATATAACTTTTTACAATTTTTTAATTTTACGATTTTTAATATCGTAAATTTTACGATACATACTGTAAATTCTAGGATATATATCGTGCCAGTTGCGATATTGTTTTATCAGTGCAATAGGCCTAATTCATAGTTAAAACACTATCAATTTTAACTAAATACATGAATTTAAAAGTATAATTCTTTTAATTAAGAAAATTAAATAATTATGAAAGTAGAATATTAATTATTATGAAAATTAAGCATACGAGGAGAAATTTCGAGGACACAGAAACATTGCATTCGTTGTAAAGTTTCTACGGTATTTTAGGGAGAGATAACAGAGACGGATAAAAGGGGAGGGCAGAGAGCTGAAGGACTTAAGCTGATTTCAAAATATCGTATTTTTGGAACAAATTTACGTTATTTTTAGAAGAGGCACAAGAGGAGGGGAAAAACGAGATGCAGGTGTAGGGTTAATATGGAAAAAGGAGAGTGACTCAATGACACCAAAATATCATATTTGTATTATTTGTTTTATAGTATTTTAAGGAGAGACTACGATATTATTAACTTACTAACAAGGAGACCATCTACCCTGCGGTTCTCAGATTTTGATAAGGTTTGAGAAAGTGTTTCCTGGCACCTAAAAATGAAGCCTAGTACCCGTAGTGTATTCTAATGGGCCCTCATATTCAAGATATTAGCTGTTTTACTCGGAATATACGTTATTTTAGTGAAAACAGGTACCTCTTTTAGTGATTATACTTATTTAGTCATTATACTTATGCACGTGTTAGCACTAGAAACAATGGCTCAAAACATAATAGAAGTAGGCGAAAAGAGCTTTAATTTGAGATCTGTACCGTTAAAATATATTAATCTAAGCCAAAGTTATTAACAATCGAACATGGTGACTGAAAATACATCAAACATTAACTAAATTAAAACAGTTTAATTTTATCGAATATTCATGCATTTTTAGTCACCATATTTCATTGTTAATAACTTTGGCTCAGATTAGTATTTTTTAACGTTTCAGGTTTCAAATTAAAGCTATTTTCGTCTACTTTTATCATCTTTTACGTCATATTTTCTAGTGCATAGTTATAACATCTAAAAGAAGTACCTTTTTTACTAAAATAACGTTTATTCGGAGTAAATAGCTAATATCTGGAATACGAGATCAAGTCTTCTCTAGCCTTCTCAAGTCTTATCAAAATCCGAGAACCGCAGGGTTCATGGTTTCCTTGTAAGTTAATAATTTCTATAAATCTTCTAATTTAATTACTAATATCATTTACCATTTACGTTTGCTCAAAACTTTAACAATGAGGAATATTATCATGGGTATTCTTATTATGCCTGCGTTAGAATCAAGTTTTATTTTTAGTCTCATCATAAAGTTTTGAAACAGTATAAACCTGCAATGTATCACCATCTGAATAATTCGGCTCATTCCATGGCTGCTTTTCAGCTTTTCCAAATAGAATAAAGACAAGGTTTGGAAAAAAATACGCTGCTGCCGATATATAGAAAACTATATGCCATCGTTCAATATTTTTCTGAAAAATAATTATCAAATGATTATTGAAATATATTTGATGTATAGCAATAAAAAGAAACGTTAGTATCGACATGAATATTATATAAACCCTTTTGCGCAGTACTCTACGATATCTCATCCAAAATGAACTGTTCTTTAGTGCAGTAAGACAAGATACCACGTACACAAATTTGTAGTCAAATCTATTTTAAAACATCTGCAATCACACTGGCTTAAACTGAAAACTTGCCCATAATCACTTGGTCGTAATCATCGATCTCAAGAAAACCTTGCTGTCACTCGTATTACACTCACGCAATGAAAAAGTTCTGCATTTTAAAACCGATTATTTTGCGTACAGCTACAACGCAAAAGAATCTACAACACAAAAGCCTAGAAGTACATCGTGCTTACGCTATCAGGTACAATGGCACCGCAGGCGATCGGAGCTATTATCCCGAATACCTTGCCGATCGTATTGAGAATCGAGTAAAGACCGCCGCAATAGTTGGGACACAGATCCAGCATGTTGATCGCAGAGCCGCACATGACACCGGCGTTCAGGGTGACCGCCACCACGAGAATCGACACGACGACGACCTCGTTGCTCGTGTCGACGAGGCAGAGGGCGAGCAGCGCCGCGCCCGGGCCCCACATGCCGATCGTGTTGGTGATCTTTCGCATCAGCTCCACGGAGACGCCGTAGCGGCGCATCGCCAGGTCCGAGAGCCAGCTCATGGGCAGGCTCAACAGCCATTTGCCCAGATAGGGCAGGGCTGAGATTAAGCCGTTCTGTATGGATGGTAAGTTGGTTTAGTGGTAATTTAAAGCCTTTGCAATAAATGTTATATTAGAAGTTTAAAAGCGGAAGTTTTTATAATAGATATAGGCACGAGATATTAAATAAGAGTATCGTTTTAAAACAATTGCATCAATTAACAGACGGGAGTTATTGATAAAAGTTTTAGACAAAAGTTATACTTATGGGTTTAAAAGAAATTGATTATACAGTTTAAAAAATAAATACTTCATGAAGATGTTGTATCTAAAAAGAATATCTCATTAAATGAAGACATAAAGAGTCTTAAAAAATTACAGTAATAAGTATTTTAAAAACGTTTTTAGATGCGTATTTATATCCGTGTATAACATTACAAGGAGGGACCACGGAGTTTGGGTCGCGGAATTTGATGAATCTTTAGGCATCGTTTGCTGATACCTAAAAATGAAGCCCAGTACTTCTGGTTTTATCCAATGGGCCTTTGAATGGTAGATACGGCGTATTTCATTAATGTTGATAGTATATCTATATACTTTTGATTTTCACCGTTGCCCATATGAACAATGCTAATGTTTTTTGCCTCTATTTCAAATTGAAAGATCCATTGGATTAAACTACGAATACTGTGCTTCAATTCTTAGGTTCCAAAAGACGATTTCCAAAGTTTCATCGAAATTCGAGACCCGAACTCCGTGGTTTCCCCTTATTAGACATTACCTATAACAGATTATTATTATCAAAGTACACAAACCTTTTGTATGTCAAAGTTCAAAACGTATTTCATGAAAGTTGGCAACTGTGTTGTAATAACATAATAGCTCCAGAAATGACCACAAAGACAAATCAAGAAAGACCATACAGGTAAAGATTTCAGTATGGCTTTCCAAGGAAGCTTAAGTTTCTGAAAACAAAATTATGCATCAGTCATAATAAATAAAAAGTATGTGTTCAATTTTAGTTAAAAAAAAATAAAACAATGTACTTTATTTCTATCTGCTTGCTTAGATGGTTCAAGGCTACCTTCTATGTACTGCACTTCCTCGGGACTGATTCTGGGGTGTTCTGAAGGTGCATTTGCACCGAATAAATAATAAAGAATAGACCATGCAGTTCCAACAATACCAAACACATAAAAAATACTTGGCCATCCGAATTTTGAACTCGCGAGAAGCCCAGCAAATAACATGGAAAATATCGTACCTAAAACTGCGCTACTCATCACAAAAGATCCTGAAAAAATGAATTTGAATTATTGATAGAACTTTTTAAGTTGAAGGTATAATAACATTTTTATTGTTAATAACTTATACTTATACTTATAGTACGTTAATGATTGTATGAACTTAATGAAGTAGGTGGTACTTGCTTTAATTAGTTGCTCAGATTTACTTTCTGATTTGTACATAATTGTTATTAATATTTTTATGATATTGGCCAAGTAGTAATGGTTAGTAGTAATAAAGCCTGTAGGACGACAGCTATCATAATCTCTATGTCAGCTGTAGTCACGCTTGCATCATCACCATAGCCGCCATAACTATTTATTGGGAATAGGTGTCAGTAGCTGTGTAGTCCATAGCCTTGTTCACACAGTCACACAATCTTTCTCTATTATTTGCAAGTTGCATCCAATCCTCCTCACATCCTATTTCCCGTAGGTCCATTTTAATATTGTCCTCTCACCTTCGTCTTGGTACCTATATCTAAGGGCCTTGCGCTCGAGGGCCTGCGTTGGTTTCCTTACAAGTAATCTCTATTTTACCCCCCGAATACCTCTCTAAGGACTCTATTCTCAAAAATTCTAAATCTATTTTCTACCATTTTGGTTAATGCTCACGTTTCGCATTCGTATAGAAGTACTGGAATTATAATATTTCTATATATTTCTAATTTAGCCTTACAAAATAGTAGTCGGTATTTTAATAAATTAGTTACTGAATAGAAGGATGCATTTCCCGAATTCAGTCTCTTCTTGATTTCTTTATGAGTCTCATTTTTGTAGTCTATTATCGTTCCTACGTATTTAAACTCGTCTATTTTTTTCAAAATCTCTTCCGAGACTTTTCATACTGTACGTAATTATGATACTAGAGATAATTTTTAGTTTTTTACAAACCTAATCAAATACTCTGAATTGCGTTAGTTTGGAAGAACTTATTTTATCCGTATATAACTACTAACATAATTATTTTTCCCAACGCAGGCAAGAAATAGACCATTTTCATGCCTAAAAGTAGCGTAGAAAATAGCGCATTTCGAGCATGTTTGTGACAAGTGTGAAAAAATGTCTATTTAGCGGGGAAGAATGACACTTATTCCCGGTTTAACAGGGAAAACTGACGTTTTTCCCGCTAAACCGGGGTTAATGCCTTTCAACTACGTTGTGCCCGACTCGAAATCCGCGATTACCTACCCAACTTTAATGAATGATAAAAGTCCTATCCTGCCTTAGTTGAAAAAAATACGGTATACAACATGGTGTGAAAAGCTATTTCTGACTCGGGTGAGGTGTTTTCAGTACTCGTCTTTGTTTCGAGCGCCTTCGGCTAGAAATAGCTCATTTTCTCTCCTTGTTGTACAATGTACTATTATTACATATTTCTACGTTACTCGAAAGTTCTAAAAATGTACCCTATTGATTATTTTAAATTTCCTTTATTACCATAAACGTACCTAAAGTCGCTCTTTCGGGAGCTGGCGCCCATCTAGACAATAAGCATTGAGCACCCGAGTCTATGCATGCCAATCCTAAACCTGTCGCCACGGTGCAGCAAAGAACAGCAGTGTAACCTACTCTTATAGCCAACACTGGGGTCACCAAATACATCAAACTGCAGAAAAAGATGCAACCACACATAATTCTTTGCGTATTGTACTTCGTCATTAAGAATCCGAAGGGTACCTGAGCAGCCGCACTGCCCCATAATACAGAGCTCAGGATCAGCGATCTCTCTTCTGAATCCCAATCGAATGTCTGTAATTCAAAGTGTTTTTGTAATTAATTTAATATTTTTATAGGAGAAAAAAAATCTTTTTGGTATCACTGTTTATAACGCAACCTGGTTATTTAGAAAAAAAATCATTTATCTAAAAAAGGTAAAATTATTTCTAAATTGAATTTACTCTAAAAGAAGTTACCTATTTTACACGGATTTTTAAGTATCAGAAGACGATCAACAAAGTTTTATCAAAATCTGTGACTCGGACTCCGTGCACTGTCCTTGTCAGTCCTAAAACAATTCTTGTATAGTATCGAACAGTCTATGAGTACTGGTGAAAATGTATGAGGTTAATAATATTTTATATTAATTTATGTTTATTGAGCCTAGATATTGTGAAATTAAAAAAGGCACTTACTTTGCTACTCTAAAAATCTTTATTTTAGATTTAATTTTAACTTTTTTTACTTACTTATATATAATACGATTGAACAAATAAATAATTGTTTTTTAGTCGATCTTCTCACAAATTTTTATAGACTGTTAAATGTTCTGCCTCAGACATAAAGAATATTATCATTTTTCAACGGTTATTGTGAAGATATATGTTAATAGAAAAATATAAGCCTTGAATGCTTAAAATTAAATCTAAAATGAAGATTTATACAGTGAAGTAAGAGCCTGTTTTTACTAAACAATATCTAGGCTCAACAAACGTAAATCAATATGAAATATCTTTTTTATAGTTTGTAACATACGTATTTACCTCATATATTGTCACCGATATTCATAGATTCTTGGATACTACACAAGAATTTTTTTCAATAATGCCCGTTTCTGGCGATATAATTACCTTAAGCAACTAATTACTATTTTTACTTTTTCCGTATAGAGAGACAGAATAATGTAATAATAGCTAGTAGTATAAAAAATATTAAGAGGCATTTTTTATTTTAATATTCATACCGGGATATCGGAAGTGCTGGATTTGGTGTCTGTCATTGCAACGATGGCCACTGACATGACACTGCGCATTACATAGGCAATTGTTCCACCCAGAGACAGTAATAATATCTGTACATGCCTCGTCCCAAATTTCTCTAGAGAGTTTCAGTAACATTATTATAATGAATGGACTGTCAACAGTAAGTTTATAAATTCCTAATATCACAAAATTTAATATATTGGAATTCGATACAGAGATAAAGGAGTATGCTAAAATTTTGATAAATGTATGTAGTTTGTTAGTTGCACGGCAGAATGAACTCAGCTGAGATTCCATGCAGAAAAAATGTTATTAACGTTTTACATTAACTTGCGGAGTCTTTTTTATCAAATCGGTTTGAAAGTTTTCGAGAGATTTATTACATTTGTGTAAGTAAGGAAGTATAAGTGTATTTTTGTACTTAGAAAAAACGTGTTTAAAATTTACAGAATGTAAAGAATTATTTTCTGTAATCGCTCTTATCGCTTCTCCATAAAATATTGCACTGCTTTATTTACTGGAAATTAAAATCAACTTAATATTTATGAATATATCGCTTATCAATATGTGGGCGATTATCAGAAAATTCAGATACATGGTGTCCTACCGATTTAAATGCTTTTTAAGAAAATAAAACAAGGCGAAAGGAATTTAGAATATTATATTATATATTAATAGTACATTATATAACAAGGGCAAAAAGTCGAATATTTTTCCCGAGGCTGAGTTTACTGCCAGTATCACCCGAGGGAAAAATCGACTTTTTTCTTCGAGTGACATATAGTACTTTATATGCCCATCTCAACTGTGGTCACTTTTTGACTTGGAAAGCGGGACTAATGGACTGCCGAAAGACAATATTGTTAAAAAACAATCGAAAATGAGGGTTATTAGTACAACTTGATGAAATAAGAAAATTTGGACTAATTTCTAGTGAAGTCACTTTTTTCCCGCTAATCATTTTTGAGGGCGAAAAGTGTAATTTTGGTCTTTCTTTTCAGGGAAAAAAGTGGCCATACTCGTTCAGATGGGCATACACATGATTTATTTAGATTATCAAATATATGTTAAAATTTTGTGTTAAAATTTGAAATTTTGTGCATACTTGAGCCAGGTTTTAATGCATAACTTTGTTAGAAATTCACTTCTACGTATTTTCTTACGCGAATGGTAATTAAATAATCATTTATAATGTGTTTAATTATGCTGCGTCACATTGCCCTCAAGTATGTTATCTATTATTATAATATTTTATGAAATATATATAAACTATTTTTTTAAATTTAAGGTAGAAGTAAACAGTAATTAAGTCCAAGGTATACATAAATAATTTTTTTACTTCGTTGAGGGTGATAATCATTTAATTATGAGTAACTTTATCAAGTGTAAATTTTATGTGTAAAAGGCCGTAGAAATACTTTCACCATTTGTAGAAAAGAATTTATAATATACAATAACTTTTCATGATACATTAAGTATATTAGAGAACTATTTATAGTCACTTTAACTTGTTTAAAATCAATTAAAGTACCTAAAATAGAGGTGCGTCACATTGCGCGCTGTGCCACATTGTATCATTTTCCTATGAAAAATATGTAATAAAACAATTTTAATTCTTTTGCTAAAATGTTTTATATTTCCATATGACGTTCTTTTTAGCTGTAGCTTATATTACCTGCTGATTTGTTGACTTTGTTCTCCATTTCAAATGACGTGATTTTAAATGTCCATCTATTTCTATCATTTTATGTATAAAGTAAATAATGTACAATTGATTGCTTCATAGTTTAATCTTTTAATTGAATTACATATTTTAAGATTACTAAATTAATAAAACTTATATGATAAATACGTTGCAAATTATTCTTATAACATTATTTAAAAACATTATTTAAAATATTTTTTGTAAATACTTAATAATCTCACTCATCTCTCATGATTATTACTTTAAGTACAGTTAGTAAATATAGTTAGCAAATATAGTTTAAGTACATATAGTTAAAGCAAAGGGGTTTTAATTTTTAACCAATAGAACGGATGTTCAATGTACAAAATACGCCTTAATTAAAACAATCGACTTATTTACTGTTTTAACACTTTACATTTATTTTGTGATATAGACTCACCATTGATAAGAATTGACGTTTATATTATCTAGATTTACCGATTTTGAAGATAATGATACTGATAAATATAATAAAAAGACGAGGCAAGTTAGACGTTTATTCAAGATTAGCAACGGTCAATGCGATACTTATTGAGAATCTGTTAGACCGATTATATTATCGGTAAAGTAATAAACAACAACTTAAATTATTACGATTTATGTAATATAGACCATAGATACATTGCAATTATTGAAACTTTATCTCTTCTTTCTTTCTTTTTTTTTTTTTTTTTTTTCATATTTCAATCTGTTATTTGTTAAATATTGTGTACCTTATTTCCACTGCTATATTTACAAGGAGAGTCCACACCCTCCGAGTCACGAAGCTTGATGAAAATTTTGGAGGTGTTTTCTTTGTACCTAAAAATGAAGCCTTGGTACCCGTAGTTTATTCCAATGGGTATTTTTTTCTTGAGATGTGGGTCAGTATACCCGAAATGCGTGTAATTTTAGTAAAACGAAGCACGTCTTCTTCTCAACGTAACTCTGCATGTTTTTACAGTAAAAATTGCCCTAAAACACAATAAAACTTGGAGTAAGGAGCTTTAATTTAAGATTTGTTAGGTATAAAAATATTAATCCGAGTAAAAGTTATTGACAATTAAATATGGTGACTAATGAGGCGTGTAATATAATCGAATTTATAACAATTAAGTTCCGTTCAATATTCATGCATTTCCAGTCATTATATTCGATTATTAATAACTTTTACTCGGATTAACATTTTTATATGCAACAAAGCTTAAATTAAAGCTCTTCTCGCCTAGTTTTATTGTGTTTTATGGCCGCTTTTTACTGTAAAAACACGCAGAGTTACGTTGAGAAGAAAACGTACTTCTTTTTACTAAAATTATATGCATTTGAGATATAATGACTTATATCTCGAGAAAAAAGGCTCATTGGAAAAACTACGGGTGCCAGGCTTCATTTTAAGGTACAAAACAAACACCTCCTAAAGTTTCATCAAATTTCGCGACCCGGAGGGTCTCTACAGGATACACATACAGTCAAATGGGGAAAAAATTGGATTTCTTGACCTGCAGTTTTTATAATAGTTTCCCAGACCCAAAGGACCTAAGGAAGGAAGTAAGCCTACAGAAACAAGTCATATGCAGATTACATACAGTTTATATAAAGTTAATATTCCACATAAAGTTGCTCATTCGGTTATATAGTTTTTACACAGTGCAATATATTTTATTTACTACATCCCATCATTAACACACTAAGTCTGTAAAGACTGAGCAATGTATTTGGTTGAATAAATATTATTATTAATTCAATAAAATCCAACACTACTAAACATTACAAGTGTCTCTTTTTATATGTACTACAGTACATCTTGCTAAAATGTATGGTTTCTAGAAGACCCTTCTGGACTTAGTGGGTAAATTTGATTCATATATCTAACAATTATTTTGAAACAATTTTCGCTAAAATAATATTGTTTTGAATTTTGTAGATAATTGAACAGAAAGTTTTATATCGATGACCCTTACGAAGACATTTCAAATTCCCACAAAGACTAACACATTTCTGTGCGTACCGACGAAGACTAGCACATATTTGTAATGAATATATAAACTAGGGTTGTGCTGATAAACTCTCGAAGTGTCAGTATGAACATTTATATCCTAAACATTAGTAAGATGGTATAGTAACATATTTTAGTAGTCAGTCACAGTATTTTTTAACATTACATGAAATAATTCAGTTATATGTACCAAAAATTTACATTATTGTAAATTACGTTTGCTCGAGAAGCTAAATGATATATTGATGTCTTAATTTGTAATCATTCTCGTTTCTTTAAAGCATAAATTCAAGGTCACCCAGTATGCCTTGACTATGAATTTTTTGTTTATAGGAGAGATCCATTATAGTAATCATATAGAGAGCGTAGGCGTAGAATATTAAAATCAAGAGCAAGGTCTGAATAGCAGTAACTGAACCCGTCAATTTGGGTCCTGTTCTTGAAGGCAGCGTACTTAATACATTTGTTTTGAATGCGGTATAGTTTGACTAAGGGTGCCTGGAAGATAGGTCTCCAAATTAAAGTCATATGTGTCCCTTTATTGATCATTAATCACCACCAGAGTATCCTGGGGGCCAATTGAATTATTTTGGATTGTCAATGGTATTTTTTGGTAAACTCCAAGTGAGGCTAAACTGTCAGCCTCGAGACAGGCTGCAACTATTATTTTGTAGCTAGTGATCAATAAGTCATTGAAGTCAATTGAAAGCCCATCCATGTCATTTGATCAGTTTATATTTCGTAGATTATAATCTCTAAGTAAGATTACATAATGGTTTTTGTACAGATCCAATAGGTTTTCAATTGTTAAAATATGCCTGGAGAAGTGATCAAGGCTCGAAGCAGGTATTATGTATGTTAAACGAAGGACAACTGATGATGATCCAATAGTAAAAGTTATGAAGTTATGCTCAATGAGTTTTTCATGAAGTTGGTATTCTATTGCGTTTATACTTTTTCTGATGACAATCAGTATCCCTCCACTTCTATTGAACTCCCATAAGTCTGGATATATGTCCTTTCTAAATATTGTACATCCATCCAATCCCCATTCGCTATTTTTAATTCATGTATATTTGTTTCAATCAGAATGATTATATCGTAGCTTTCTGAATATATGGCTATTGCTTGACGTAGTTCTTCTAAAGAGGTACGGATACCTCTAACATTCTGGTAGTAAATTCTGAGTTTAGCTCCGCCATAATTTGTTTTATTTTTTGCTTTTTTATTATTATTTTTGGGTTTGGTGTGGGCTTTCTTGTTATCTTGTTAATTGCCAGATTTTCGTTCTCTTTTTATTTTCCCGTTGTTTAGATTTGGAGACGTGCTGCTGGGTTGAGAAAGGAGGGAGCTGACATTTTGAGATGTTGGTTGACTATTGTTGTTTTCTGAATCAGTTTCCTCCTCTTCGTCTTCTTAATCCTTGACCTCTATTAGAATTGGAATACTGTGATGTTTATTATTTTTTTTTTAATACGAGTTTGATTTTTAAACTCAGGAATTTCAGTGTTTAGATCATCTAGATGTTTACGTTGTTCATGATGATATGAAGCTACAACAATGGTCTAGTTTTATTTGGTGCTGGTTTGCCAAGTCTTCTGACTCTAATGATTTCGAGATGAATTAATATTAAGGTCTAGTTTAGTTTGAGTTCTTCTTGGTCCTCGTCACTTGATCCGTCATTTCAAAAGAAATTGATAATATGTGATTGTATTAATTTACACCTGGAGCGGCTTGTATTTCTGAATCTGTTATACTATTTAGCTTACTGTGGATGTCAGATAATTGATTATTTATTGATTCTATTTGTGTCATGAACATCGAGATTATTTGATACAGCAGAGTTTGTTATCAAGGTAATTTTTCATTGAAGCTTGAACCGCAGAGTGAATTTATATATCGTTTTAATTTTTAATTAATTAAATTAAATATAATGTACAAATATTTGAGGTAGATGCATGGAGCACGCAGAAAGGTATCACTATTTTTACAATATAAATATATAATACAATAATTCTGATTTTACCAAATATTCATTGTATTTTAATAATTGGGTTGTTTCATATTATTTTTTCTTCGGCGGTATCGATGATTTCGATAGAGATTTTGAGCCGATTCACCGATCTGTTTGAATTTTGCAAAATGAACGAGATTTAGAAGAGTTACAGCTATCAAACGTTTCTTTATGACGTCACGATTCATGCGATTTCAAAGGCACCGCGTATGAACCATGATGTCACGAGGATTTTCGAAGCACTGTATCTTCTTTAATTTTGATTGTATTGCAAAAATTCGAAAAGTTTACAAAGGCAGTATCCTATAATCTATCAAAATATGATATAAAGAAAATCATGAAACAACCCAATTGTATTATAACAATCCTATATTTAAAATAATTAAAGACAAATAGAAAAATATCGTACATTTTTAAAATATTTTACGTTATTTTGGACAGTGACAAGAAATAGCTGGTAGATGCGAGGATGGACTAAAAAAGTTTATGTACCGATAACGAAATATTTATTTTACAATATCAACAAGAAGTAATTTTAGAAATCTGTCAATATCCGTTTTAGTTACAAACGTTTGAACATCGTGTGATATATTGACATATCGTATACAATGGTATGAATATAGAAAACTAGAATTTTTTAATCAACAATTATGCATCATTGTTAAAATTTTGTGTTATTTTTTGTCTCATCATAAACTTCTGAGATAGTGGAGATTCGATATTTATCACCGTTTGAATAATTCGGTTCATTCCATGGTTGCTTCTTAGCTTTTCCAAATATAATGAAGACAAGGTTTGGAAAAAAGTACGCGGTTGCCGATATATAGAAAACTATATGCCATCGTTCAATATTTTTCTACAAAAGAATATCATTATATGAATATCTGGATATAATTTTTGTTTATTAATAAAGAAAATGCTAATATCGTTGCTAATATGCTGTTGAAAATACACTGAGACAAATGATTCATTGTGACAAATGAATCGTGTACTTGCGGAATCGAATTCTCACGTACTTGCCGCAAATGTTGGATTCTTAATAGTTAAGAAATCGAACTTGAGAAAAGTCTGCACGAGTAAAATAAACATGCCGAGTACGAAAGATAATTTGACGATTTTCTAGCATATTACGATACTTTAGCATATAAAGATCCTATACGTAGACATAATCCTGACCGACGAAAACTTACACTAACATGTAACGGTTATATAAACATCTTAGAAATATGAAAAATTCAGTTAACCTTAAAGTCAGGTGGTCAGCTGTTGACGAGTGACTCAAGTACTCAGTTCTTAACTATTAAGACGATGCGTTGAACTGTTAAGATATATTCATTTGAACGTATTCAAATCCACAAAGCTTAACAATTAAAAAATATTCTTTGCCGCAAATAATCTTTTTTCTCAGTGTATCCATATAGATTTCATATGTAAATCCATACCGAATCCATCCGAATTCTCCGTATGATATGCTTACGAATCCACATGGCTATTTTAAACAAGATTATTAGAGCATACTTACGCTATCAGGTACAATGGCACCGCAGGCGATCGGCGCTATTATTCCGAATATCTTGCCGATCGTGTTGAGAATCGAGTAAAGACTGCCGCAATAGTTGGGGCACAGATCCAGCATGTTGATCGCAAAACCGCACATAACACCGGCGTTCAGGGTGACGGCCACCACGAGAATCGCCACGACGACGGCCTCGCTGCTCGTGTCGACGAAGCAGAGAGCGAGCAGCGCCGCGCCCGGGCCCCACATGCCGATCGTGCTGGCGATCTTTCGCACCAGCTCCACGGGGACGCCGTAGCTGCGCATTGCCAAGTCGGAGAGCCAGCCCATGGGCAGGATCAACAGCCATTTGCACAGATGGGGAAGGGCTGAGAGTCCGCCGCTCTGTGGAAGATGAGTTGGGTTAATGATACTTAAGTATTTTCGTAATAGAATTTTGCATTTTGAGATATATAATAAACTAAAACAATTAGGTTTAGTGAAATGGAATAATAATAGTTTTAATAAAATAATTGTGATAATTAAAACGAAAAAAAATAGTAGCAGTAGTATGAAACAATTATTGTATTTACAATAGAATACAAATGTACTAAATATTAAGGCGTCAAAAATAATAGATACAAGTACCTTTATTATGAAATTAATGGTTTAAAAACTTAAGAGGTATAAATTATACACATTCGAAAGGAAAGTTTATCTCTCTGAAACGTTGTTGTCCCAAATTTCCAAAGAGATGTTTTTTCAAAATTCATAATTAAATGAAAAATTTGATTCCTTGTATTTGCTGGTAACATGAAGGTTCAACATCACCTTAAAAACTAAAATATTTTTTACCCTAAAATGACCCACATAAACAAAAACCACGTAGATGCCACACGAAGGTAATTATACTCCAACAAAAGTGTTCATTTTTTCTAGACTTTTCAATATTTTGCTTTGAATCATTTTATAGATACATTAAGCTTCTAATAAAACATGTCATTGAAGTTTTAGTAAAATTTCTTTTAGTAGAATATATTATATAAATATATATTATATATTATTATTATAAATATAAATTAATCTCCACAGCACTTAAATGACGCATGATAGAAAAAGGTGCCACACGGGAACTATTAGACCCAGTTTTCAATATTTTGCTATAAAATAGTATATTGTGTACTAAGTGTGAAAAAGGCTTTTTTTTGCAAGCGTGCAGTGGTTTGCAGTATGACTCGATGTGAGCGACGTAAACAGCAGTAGCCGACGGTAAGTGCGTATTGCGAGTTCACGAGTACTACAATCACACACGGACAAAAAATTTTCTTATATATCCCTGAAAGCTTCTTAAAAAAGGTGTCATGGAAGCTTCATCCTGTAATTTTTCCGATAAAAAAATCATTTTGTGAAAAAGATAGATTATTTATATCCTACAAATACTGGAGTAAATCAACAGCATTTCATCTTAAAATTTTATCGTTTGACTAATTTCATTTTTTAACCGATTCACTTTAATTTTTTCAGAGCTTTGTAATAATGTTATCTTCAGTTAAGCGTAGGGGTTATTTAATTCATTATTTCTTTTTCTGTAATGTTGGAAAACCAAGAAATTTCTATCGTAATATTAGGGTTTCTTTAAATTCCGCCATTTTGTGCAATAACAATTTTTTTTCTAAATCCTTCGATTAATTGAAGCTATTGTATTATATTTTAAATACAATTTTATTTATAAGATTCAGATTGCATATTAAAAATATACAAACCTTTTGTATGTTAAAGTCCAGAACATATTTCATAAAGGTTGGCAACTGCGTTGTAATCACATAATATCCCCAGCAATGACCACAAAGACTCAATAGGAAAGACCATAAAGGTAATGATTTCAGTATATCTTTCCAAGGCAACTTAAGTTTCTAAAGAATCAAATTATATATCAATAATAATAAATAGAAAGTATAATTTTCAATTTCATTTTAATAAAAATAAAAGAATAACGTACTTCTTTCTCTTCTAACTTCTTAGACGTTTCAAGGCTAGCTTCTATGTACTGAACTTCCTCAGGACTGATTCTGGGATGTTCTGAAGGTGTGTTTGCACCACAGAAATAATACAGAACAGACCAGGCAGTTCCAACCATACCAAACACGTAAAAAATACTTGGCCATCCGAATTTTGAACTCGCCAGAAGCCCACCAAATAACATGGAAAATATTTGTCCCGAAATTGCACTACTTAACACAAAAGATCCTGAAAAAATGATTTTCATATGTTTGATAAAATATTGTACCGATCGTAGTACGTTAATTCGCCTTGTTCAGGCTTTCCATAAGAGCAATGTATTTGTCTCTGGATAGCGCAGTTCTGTTTTTCACCACCTAATCTATTTTACATCTGATCCTTTCTTGGCACCACTGTGCTCTTAACAAGACGAATTAATGTATTCATCTTTATAAAACAGTTGGTGTTTGTTGTGGAAATTCTTTACAAATGTAAGAGTATTAAACAATCCTAAATATATTATTAATCCCGTACATTAAAATCCACCATGAGATATCGAATCTATGTATCGAATTTTCGATTTTTAACTCCGGTATTTTGATTTGTGAACAGAAAATTGAACACCCGTAAAGAGAAACTCGGTGCGCCTTTATGTTTTTTGTAATAATTATAGAATTAAGAACACTTCCCGGTCAAATCGTCAAATCAAAACATAAATGATTTCCATGATTTTTTCTAGAGAAGCTCATGCAATATAAGGTAATAAAAGATTTTGTTTTCGATTGTACTATAGAAAAATGTAGAGTAAATAATAATTGTAATAATTATGATAGTAATAATAATAATAATAATAATGACGATAACGATGACGATGACGATGATGATGATTATGACGAACACGATGACGATGAAGTTGACGATGTCGATGTCGATGGCGATGACGATGACGATGACGATGACGATGACGATGACGATGACGATGGCGATGATAATAATAATATATTGTACTACACGGAGAGAAAAGCATAGTAACCCATACTATCGCTGTATAAGTAACGTCTCCCAAGTTGTATAAGACTCAGTACAATCTCGGAAAAACGGGTAGTCAGTGCTACACAAGTGCAGTATTTATTCATAAATATCAATAAAAGATTATAAGGTTATATATAGTATATGAGAAATGTTTTTTAAATTATATATGTAAGATGATAAATAATTAGAAATCAATGCAGGGTAATTCAACGTCAATTTCTGAAGATTTTCATCAGCATTGACGTTGGCTTCCTGCTGTAGATTCTTTTCTTTTTAAGGTTAAAGCGACCACATTTTATCAATACCAAACACCCCCAGAAAGTCAGCAAAATTATTTATTGCAAACTAGCATACGTACTCAGTCCTATGATTTACAAGGACAGAGAAGAAACGCGTTACATAGTTCCCAAATTACTAAACATGTACAGTAACGGTTACTATCTTTTTCTCTCCGTGTATAATGTAGAGTAAATATAATTTTTTTAATTTCATTTTTATATATTTCTGCCTTTGTTATCACACTTAACAATGCCCATAAAAATGAAAACCCTGTAGTATCGCCGTCAGTACTTGACATAGAAACATCTAAAATAAAAAAAAAATCTTCATTTACTATGGATGATTGTGATTTGTTTATAAAGATTTCGAATATAGGCAAGGTCTTTCGCATAAAAAAATTCATAAAACCATAAAGTATTTGAAACTTTATGACTCAGATTCAAGTCAGAGTTAATGTAATTACAAATAGAATTCCATTTAAATTGTTAGAATGGGTCAAGAATTGCAATATATCCCAAAAACAATTGTTTGGATAAAGTACTTTAAGTTATTTCAGTAATATATATTGATAAATAAACGTTCTAACACTTATAACGATTATATATTAAGATACAGCAAAATATAAACATTAAATGTCTTTTTCCCTCTAAACCTTACCCGGGTTAAATTTTTTTTTTTCACTCAACACCTCATATGCATTATTGTCAATAATATTCAGAATTTTATTATTTTTTCTTAAATATCACATATAATGGTTATTTTTTATTTATTTTTATTAGCTCTTTCTCCGATATATAAAGTTTAATTCAAAAAGAGTTTCCTGGATTTTATTTACTGGATACTTATAATTATTATAATTTATTCATCTAAATATTTTGCTTTTAATTATCAAGACTTGTTATTATCTGACAGTTTTCTTTCATAGTACAATAACAATTTAAATGTTCATTATCAGAGTAATTATTCATTCAACTTTCTATTATTCGTTACTCGAAAATACTTTATTCCATTTATTTTTCGGTAAAAATGACCATCTAACTAACTAAACATCATTCTGATGGAATGTCCCTCCTCCCACAAGTCCATCGTCTTGTCCACGCAAACCTGCCATTTCATTCTATTCCATTTTAATATTGTCCTATCATCTTCGTCTCAGACCTAGGAATTTTGCACCTTCTGGTTTCCACCTACAAGTACCCTAAGCATTCTAGCTACGTACCCTTTATTCCAATCCTCAAGACTTAATTACTCTAGTAATATCCGTATTCCCATAAAACTAGTGTGATTAAAACTTTCTGATTGTTCGAAATTCTCCACTCTCCAGTACTTTCATCTATCTTTCTCCAAAATATCTTTCTTAGGACTGTATCCTCAAATTCCCTAAATTTATTTCTGTACGTCTTGCTAGAGTCCACGTTACACATTAATACAAAATTACTGGCATCATTTTTTTATTTCTATATTTCCAAAAATATGTCACAGTACCTTCACCATGTATTATTTTTATTTTCCATCATCCTAAACGTACCTAACATTGCTCTTTCAGAAGCTGGTGCCCATCTAGATAATAGACTCTGAGCACTCGGGTCCACACATGCTAACCCAATGCCTGTCGCCACCGTGGAGCAAAGGACAGCAGTATAACCTACTTTTATAGCCAACACCGGGGTCACCAAGTAAACCAGACTGCCGAACAAGATGCAACCGCACATAATTCTTTGCGTGTTGTACTTCATAATTAGGAATCCGAAAGGTATCTGAGCTGCCGTACTACCCCATAACACAGAGCTCAGGATCAGTGACCTTTCCGTCGAATCCCAATCGAATGTCTGTAATTTAAAGCGTTTTTGTGATTACTTCAATAGCAGAAAAAATTAAAAACTTACTTGATATCAGTATTTATAACGTAAAATTGTATTTTAGAAAAAAAATCTTTTATGTAAAAAAAGCTAAAATTATTTTTAAATTTGATCTTCTCTAAAAGAAGTTTCCAATTTCTACACGGATTTGTAAAAAGGTTAGCAGCGGGTACTAGACACAATAAATACTTCACAGATGATCAGTTAAAATGATTAGTACTTCGCAATTTAGGTTTAATTCGACGTACGCACCAGTAGGAAATAAGTAAAACTTCACGCAACCTCAAATTTTAAAAATTGTCACGATTTTAAAATAAAAAAAAATATGCACACAAGAATTTTATCATAATTAAATATCACACCTCCAGAACAAGATTATGAAAATTCTATATTTTTTGTAAAACTAAGCAAGTGAATTACAATTTTTTATCAGATAAATTTATTCTATTTTCTTATGAGCTATTTTGTCTACCAAAATCGAGTTGAAAAAATTTTAAGTTGTCATAGCCTTCTGGGGGTGAGATATATCATATAAGGACAATCAATTATACTTAGATACATCTATATTAGGACTCGGAAGGACATGGTGAGAAATGCGGATTCTCGATTTTGATAAAGCCTTAATGATACATTTCTGGTACTTGAAAATGAAGCCCAACTTTCGTACTTTGATCGAATGCAGGGCCATTGAATTGATCACGAGATGTAAGCCACAGTACCAAAAATATGCGTATTTGTAATAAAAATGTATACCTAATTTAAAGAATCAAAACTTCGCAAATTAAACGTAAGCATATAATATATTAGAAAATTATAAAATTAAAATGAAAATAGGCATAATAAGCTTCAAATTGATAGACGTGGAAGTCTATGAAACAGTTATTAATTTTAATACTATTTCAAGCGGGTAATTGATAGCCTTAAAGTATTACAATGAAGATTATCTTAGCGAACGGAATATGTCCAAATGGCACATTCCAAATGGCACATACGAAACGGTACGTACCAGATGATACATAGGCAAATCCACAAAACTTCTAACTTTTGGTGTGAGTTTCTTTTGTCATCTTATAAGAACTGTATTTTCGTTTCTTAATGTGGTACATGACTGAACCAGGACTAGAATTTTTTGTTCTGATATCAAGAAATGAGTCCTAATCTTTTGATAAGAGTACATTAAACAGCGCAATTGAAATTTCTTCAAGACTCGCAAATTGCGCCTTTGTCCAAAAAGTACAAGTTTTTGGTACTCTTGTATACACATCAACTGCAACGTTCGATGAACCCTTATTTAAAAATCAAGCCCTGGTTCAGTCGTGTACTACATTAGGAAAAGACAATACAGCTTTTATAAGATGACAAAAAAAAACTAACACCGAAAGTTAAAAACATGCTAAATATGCTGAATAGCACACTGTGATTGTATCAGCCGCGCCATGGTGCCAGCGGCGGGTGAAGAACCATTAGGCATTATAAGTTAGGACGATCAGTCGGTAGAACAGAGTATGTAAGCGCGCGGGTGATTTTAATTAGTCAACTGTATCGATCTGCACTTCTAAACGTACATTGCTCCGGCGTATGTATAGTAAATTGCTCCACGGCTTATCGCCGAGAAATAATTGTACTTCGATATTCCTGATCAAAAGATAATCGTCGCAACGATATCACTAGGGGAAACTGGAGTAAAGTGAACACTCGGGTAAAGTGAATCATGCTTATTATTTCTTCAACAAATTATTATTTATACGCCTAATTTTAATTTTAGTGAAAGATAATTATGCAAGTATGATAATTAAAAAGTTTCACTGCATAACCACTAATATTTTATGAAAAAAAAATAATTGTATTTTTTGACCTAAAAAGAAAGATGGTTTGTCGAATTCGTTATAACGATTAAAGATGTTTATAATCAATTTTATTGCTAGTTTTTTTATTCTAATTACTTCAAATACGTTTTACTTACTATTACCAAGAGATTTAAAAGAGTTTTTTTTTTTAAACAAACATTTTAAAGAATCGACGTCTTGGGGTAAAGTGAATCGGGGTAAAGTGGTCCGAAAAAAAACGCGATAGCATTAATTTATACGCGACCAGATGGAAAATTTAACAAAATATTAATCAAGGTGAGTGTTAGTGTAGTATACAAAGCCTTTGTTGCAACGCATTTCGTATGTATACCAAATCGGCTAACATAACCTTCATATTTAACTGTTTTGTATTTTACAGTATTTTAAAGGTTTTAAGATGTCTTTTTAGTTTTATTATTATCTAAATTAACGTTTTTATCTATTCTGCTATAAAAACTAATAAAACATTTTCAAAATATTTAATTTTATCGTCTAATTCACTTTACCCCGCAGTGAATGGCCCGGGTAAAATCAACAGGTATATTTAAAAAATGGGTAAATAATATTAAACTTAATAAATAACTTTTTTTTAATTACTAGCATGTTTATTGATGTAAAAAGTTTCTTGTGCAACTTAGAAAGTAATGTTTTAAGTCTGAAAAATACATTCTTTACGACTTTTAGAGTTACTATGTTCACTTTACCCCAGTTTCCCCTACAACACTTTATCATTATTATAAATAAACGCGTTTCCCGTTTCTCTCGTACATATGGTGAACGTACAAACAAGGGTACGAAGGCCTTATAGAAACAACATCTAGTGATGCACAGTACACAAACAATGTATTTAAAACCTATTGTCATCTTACACTGTATTAAACAAAATACAACATTTTTCACGTTTCACATCTCAAATATGAACTTGTTATGTAAACTTTTATTTTAATTTTTTAAATTATGTTTTCAGTATATAATTGCAATTTTAATCATAATAACGCAAATTTTGTTGTGCTATTATCTATATATGTCGTGATCTTGGGCCCATTTAATCAAATTGTGGGCACTGGACTTTATTTTTAAGTACCAGGGGATGATCCTCAAAGTTTTAAGAAAATCCTCGATTGTACTCAGTTCTAACATAGTATAGTGGCAATTGCTAGCTTTCTTTCTCCGTGTGAAGAGATTGGCCAAACTAATAAAAGATAGTATAAATGAGTTAACAGCGAATTTGTATTTTAATATTCATACCGGTATATCCGAAGTGCTGGATTCAGTGTCTGTCATGGCGACGATAGCCACTGCCATGGCACTGCGCATTACATAGGTAATAGTTCCACCCAGAAACTGTAATAATATCTGCACATGCCTCGTACCAAATTTCTCTGGAGAATTCAGTATCATAATTGTAATAAAATTACTATTCATGCAAACAAAGTGTATAATTTCCTAATATCACAAATTTTAATGTATTGAAGATTGATACTGAAGTATGTAGATTATCAGTTTTACAACAGAACAACATAAGCTGAGATTTCATATAATAATAATGTCCTTATCATTTTCAACAGAATATAATATAATATCTCATGAGTCTTATAATATTCAATAAAGTTAATTATCTCACTTAGTTAGTTCATATGTTTGTGAATTACTAAGACCAACATTTTAACATCAAAGTTCACACGCCACTCGTTTATGAAGCCAATTTTTAAGAAATTTATCTGAATATTTTAAAGAATGCCTTATTATATTTTCGGTGGTAAATTAAAGAGTTATAACATTTTTTAAATGAAAACTAATTTTTCTAATTTTGAAAAGCGGCTTGTGCATGAAGTTTTAATGAATCTTTTTAAAACTTTTGCAAAAGATACCTTAATTATATATAGAACATAAACTGTTGAATATATATCAATATTTTTCTTGTCTCATTTTATCCATCAGTCATTATAAAAAAACGCCATTTTTTAAGCATTATCTTAAGTCAAATTAAAACTTATTTGTTTTAAGGGAGTTGAAGAAGCTATATGAAATCTAATCAACAGTTTCTTTTATCTGCCAAACAAGAAGGAGAGTCAACTTTCTTTAGAGCTTCATCTCAAAATGCTATGCGCAAATTACATTTTGCAAAACAGTCATTTTCGTTTAAGAATATCGATTTTTATCAATAATTTTGTATATAATCAATATCTTGAGCTGAAACTTCGTATAGAAGCTATTAATATCACTCTATATTCGCTCCATGCCAGTCAGGTGGCGATATCTAGATCGACATTAATGTTGGAAAATGTACACTAAGTCTTATGGGGAATCTGTATATATTGAAATATCAACCAAATAAAAGCTATTTTCTGTATATTTCTTTTACAGTGTAGAGGTGTACAATAACACTATTCATTGCGTGTGATAAAAGATATTATTACACTGTTTAATGTTCATATAAACACTTTCTTTTCATGTCTTTTGAGGTTACACAATCTATATATATATATATATCAATCTATATATATACACCTCACCTGAATATTGTCTAGTTAAAATAAATCATATTAAAGAACCAAACAATCTAGAAATATTTAATATAAATAAACGTTTTAAATTTCAGCATACACGTTGATTTATCTATAAATTATATTAGATTTATATAGATTGTTAATAGGGAAGAATACAAAATTTATTTTTTGATCGGCACTTCTGCGAGTAGTAGAGAATCTAAGCTGACGTGTATCGTTGTTTGAAATTAAAAAAAAGAAAACACAAATAGCGAAAGTTATAGCTTAGTAAAGGTCCTTCGAGTGAAATCACACCATTAAAACATCAAAAGGTGCTAGGCGAAGTGACATCACACTGTTTTTAAAGATTTAACTATAACTTCTTCAATTTCAAAGATATCGTAAAAATTCTAAAAGTTTACAAAGAGACTATATCACGATCTACAAGAATACACTGTTAACTAAAAATCGGTATTCTTCCCTATTATATCCGGGCATTGTAAACTTTCAGCGCGGTGGGGATATTGACGCCGATGATTTATTTTAATTAGGCAATTACTTAAGTAATTATTCAAGTAAATACTTAAGTCATTTCTTAAGATATTTCTTAATATTGGGTATTTTCTGAAATGCTCGTTTATGATATGAACTATAAGCTCAATGTTCTAATGTAAAGGTTGTGTTCAAGAAAACGCGTCGTATAGACATTACTATAGAGGTGCCCATACATTTTCAGTTATTCCTTAAGTAAATATTTAAGTATTTACTTAAGTAATTATTTAAGCAATTGCTTTAGTAACAACTTAAATTTTAATATCAGCACCACTAGCCTTATAGCGCTGAGAGTTCAATAACTGGGTACATCAGATTTATGTATTTAAATTGTCATAATTACTTTTAAATTAAATTATAAATTACTTGCTGGTTTGTTGACTTTGGTATCCATTTCAATTGACGTGGTTATGAAAGTCCATCTACTTTTATTCACTTTATGTATAAAGTAAAAAATGTGCAATTGAATACTCCACGCTCTAAGCTTGTAAACTTACATAACACTTTGCAAGTTTTTCTAAATATATGCAGTAGAAATGTTTTTATTGATTTCTCATTGATTAAAAATATTATCTTTAATATATTGCGTAATAATTTAATAATCTCACTCGTTAGTCATGTTGATTACTTCAAGTACATATACATATATAATTAAACCAAGGGTATATTATTTGTTTGACTAATAGAACAGATGTCCAAAATACTAAAAATACGTTTTATTTAAAAGAGTCTACCCACCTTAAAATTACAAATAATTCATTATATAATTTTAGGTGAGGATAAATTATTCATCATATATTAACTATTTCTTTTACTGTAAACTTAAACATTTTATCAAAATATAACGGAATACTTTTAAAAGATATTTTTTATGATCGATAGATATCTTTATTTGGTCACAATACAAACTTGTATATATCTTGCTCTGTAGTAAGGTTTTGAAAGTCACATTAATCGGATTGAATTTTTTGAAGATTTTATAGTGTTCAAAATACATGTAATAAGGATTTCTCGCATGACGCGGGCGTACCATTTGATATGAGTATAGAAATTTCAACAACAAAATTGTTGACCAAAGTTACAGCCTATTTAAGCCTGAATTATTTAATTTTTTTTTTAATTTTATCATAATATATGGGTTAAATAGGCTATAATTTTAGTCAATGATTTTATTTTTCAAATTCCCACACTCGTATCTTAATTATATGTATTTTGAATACAATAAAATCTCAAAATCTCCAATTCGATCAGTTTGACTCTCAAACCCTTGCGGCAGAGCAAGAAATATACAAGATTGAATTATAGCCAAACAAAAAGACCTAATGACCATAAATAAAAAAATCAATTATATTTTGATAAAATGTTCAAATTTACCGAAAAGAAAAATAGGTAATATATAGAATAATTTATCCTCATCTAAAGACATGTGACCAAATTATTTGTAATTTTAAGGTGGTTAGGTCCCCTTAAACTAATTGACTTCTTGGTCTTACTGTTAACGAAAATCGACATTTATATTAGTATATCTTCACTGATTTTAAAGATAATGATAAATAAAATTGATAAATATAAGTAATAGATGTGGCAGGTTAGACGTTTATTTGAGATTAGCAGCGGTGAACGTGATACTTATACTGGCGATCGAATAGCATATAAGGTAGTTGCACAGGCTGCCGATCACGCGCAAGTGTTTGGTTACTTTGATAAATAATATGATTTTTTAATCTCATTTAAAGTACGTTATTTAAAATAATTTTTCTTTTATATATTAGCTACGATATATATGAATAATTGTCACAGTATTTTTATTGATTCAATGATTTTATTCATGAAAAAAATATATATAATACAGCAACCTCTCGTTCCGTGCGTTCATAACCGACACTCTTAGTTGTTGAGTTAACGACAGGTGTTTATAATTAGACATTCCAAAAATTGTTGTTGCTTCTCAAGTCCTGAAAAAAGGTTTCATAGTTATATTAGATCGACTATAACTTAAAAACGAAGCATATACAAGTATTAGTTTACTTTTATAATATTGATCGAGTAATCCAGGACCGTGTCACGATTTGCATACGCTGTACTATTTCTCGACTAATGAACTCAGATACGTTTTAACGCATAATAACGATATAATGTAAATCAGTTACTGTTTTACCATGAAACTGCACTCATATTTATTACTATGGACTATCGTTTGTTATCATCGATAATCACTGGGATTTAAAGTGTCATGCCCGAAGCAAAGCAGTAACGACAATTACTTATTTCCTAAATAAGCATACACAACAACTAGGTTTAAAAACTTATTATATTTAACAACAGTTGTACTTAAAAAATTGGTTGCAATAGATTTATACGTAAAAGTGAAGGAATAAGAGAAATAATAATGAAGAGAAATATGACAAAGTTATTAACTGTATTTGAACTGACTCTAGGATTTTTAAATCAAGCCTATTTTTGAATCATTTTTTAAAGTATTTAAAAGTTGTTATAAATTTATTTTCGTTGCAGATTCTGAAATTTTACAACGTGTAGAATTATTTTATATACTTAGTTTTAAAATTCATCAGCTTTAAATGCTTATTTTCGAAGAAAATATTGTCATTACTGCCTTGCTTTCGGACATGACTTTAAATTTCGAGTCGATACGGCCAATACTGGCTAATTAAACAGTTTCTGACATAAATTTTTCCGACATTGTTTCGTGAATTTTAATGCATAACTTCTTTCCAGATAGACCAATTTCGATAATTCTATTTTTTATCTGTTTGAGTATATGTGCCACTGGTGGTCTCACACAACTTTTGAGTTGGTATTAGATCAATACTACAAGTACTGTGCACAGAGATTTTAGCGCAACCATAATATGATCGACCCATTTCGTACAAAGCCCGATACTTCGAACTTAGCACAAGGAATTTTCATGTAGACTGTACAAAATGGGTCATTCGCATCAGGCTTGGCACAAAAATCTCAGTACACTTCGCGAAATGCAGGATTTCGAACCTTGCACGTAACATATACACTTATATATGTATGTATGCTATATTAAGAATATTAAAAAGTAATAATGAAATTAATAAAAAAAAATGAACCGACTTCAACAAATTTAACGCTCTGAAAAGTAAAAAATAATACTTTCTGTATGGATTGGGAAAATAATAGGCCCGATCAAATTTTTATTATCTTTATTCAATACAAAGTCAACGTTTACTCAAACTACAACTTTTTGGAGTTGGTGCCAAAAATATCAGCAAATTACTATACGACACTATTCTAGCGCTAATCTAAAAAGTTGTTGTTTGAATAAATGTTGACTATGTATTAAATAAAAATAATAATCATTTGATCAAGCCTATTATTTTTCCAATTCCCTGAATACAGAAAGTATTATTTTTTACTTTTAAAAGCGTTATATTCGATGATATCGATTTAATTCTTTTTTAATTTTTATTGTTTCAGGGGGGCAGTCTGCAGTAAACTCGAAAAATGAAATATTTTTTGATGAGCCGAAAAAAATATTCCTTTAAAAGCAACCATACTGAAAAATTTTTTACTATACATGTTTGATAATATCTGTAATTTTATCACTGTAAAGCCTTCAAATTTTGCTCCTACGTGACACAAGATATTACCAATGTCTATACTTTATTAATTTAGAAAAATTTGCGGCGTGTACGTTACAGGATCAACAAAAAACCGCTACCAACTCATTTGGCGTTTCCTCAAACTTTATAAATTAAATTATTTATTCTATTTAATTATGTAGTGAAAAATCAATATGTTTTCTAAAAATTACACTAAATTTATTCTAATATTTTTAACATAAAAATGAAACAAAAAAACTAAAACTGAAAAATCGAAAAATCGAAAAATAGCTAAAACAACAAAGAAACAAAAAAATAATATTCAAAAAATAGTGCATTTTTATATGCATTATTTTATAACGTATTGTATACAAATAAATTTCATCAAATTTATTCGTATTAAAGGCATTCTTCTCTAACTGCATTTCTAATATACCAAAAAAATAGAAAATCTAAAACTCAAAAATCGTATTAGAAAAATCGTTATAAAGCAAAAACAAGTTAACGAATCTTGAAATTTCTTTTGAATTTTAAATCTTCATTTGAGACTCAAAATTTTTACTAAACATTCTCCTTCATATTTCAAATCATATCAAATTTTTTGAAAAATTTTCCGTCATATCTTTTCGAGATATAACCGTTTCAACAGAAAATGACGTTCTTATGTATAACAAAAGAAGGGAATGACCTTATCCAAACTTTCCGGTCGAAAAAGTTAGATAATTTTATGCTCTTTCAAATGCATTCTTGATGGATCGATGATGTTATTTCTAAGGTATTAAGAAATCTATAACTCAACAATCGAAGAACTTGTAAAAAACAGAAACGAATAAAAAACAAAGAATATTTTTATTGTTCGGCCTACCTTATAAAAGCAAAAAAATTAGCCCCGAAAAATGAATTTTGACCATGTATATTCACAGTTATGCTACTACTTATCCATACAGTAGTATATACACATACACACACAACACACACATTCAGACATTTTCCAAAAATAGTGTATTTTGATTCCTCACAGCTCAAAACATGTTTCTATAATGTTATTAGCAAAACTTATTTTTATCGTCATAAAGCTTCCTCTATGAGGAAGCAAACACCATATACAAGTATATACAAATATATATACATATATATATATATAATTATTAGTCTTTTTATTGTACGTATTTGTATATAAATGTATGTACCCATATATAATTATATACAACCATATACAACTATACATATAATTGAAACTTTAAGAATTCGGAATTAGTTATATATAATTATATATGACTACATATAACTTTATAATACTTTACACACACATATACGTACACAAATACACGCACCCACTAACACGCACGCACACACACGCATTACACACACACTAATGTATACGCACACGCACACGCACACGCACACGCACACATACGCACCACGCACACGCGCACTTGCACACACACATACATGCGCACACGCACACGCACGCACGCACAAAAATTTCTGACGGTAATTTGGCTCCTTTTGATATATACTAAAACTTATTACTTTTTGAAGAAGAAAAGTTTTTTAAAATCACTAAAAAAATATTTTTCAGTTGGTTTGTTCTCCAAAAATAATGATAAAAATAATGATAAAATAAATTTTAACGAAAAATCCAGGAAGTTTTAGTATATATGAAAAGAAGTTAAATTAAAGCCTGGAATATTTTGTTGTTGATAGCGTTACCTAGAAATGAACACGCTGAAAATTTTTCCCAATAAATATAGTATTGACAATAGCAATATCGTGTGTCATGTACACCCGACCCTGAAAACAACTTTTCAAATGTGCCGTGAAGGTAGCTAGTAACGCCTGGCTAACCTAACGAGGTTCGTTTCTAAGGGAGTTGCATTGTCAACCCATCAATAGGTTATCAACGCCGAGAACGTCATAGACTACGGCGCTATGGTTCATGGGCTTCCGAAATGCAACTCCTTTCAAAATGTGAACCTCGTTAGGTTAGCCAGAGCTAGGTGTCACCAGTATCCTCCACCGCACATTCGAAAAGTTGTTTTCAGAGTCGGGTATAGGAGTAAGATTGTGAGGTTGAAAAATATTTATTATGTCGCAAATACATTCATACATACATACAAATACTTTTTAAGAAGATTTAACAAAATCTCTTATCCGAAAATTTGCATCAATACAAAGTTTTCTGTTTGAGAAAGCAAAAGTTTGAGTTGTCGTAGTCTGTTCTGGAAATGCAATATATTTTAATTTTGTATACACTTTTCAAAAACAAAACAAAAAAAACAGTAAAAAAGAATTTAATATTATCTTTGGTCCTTTTATAAATTTAAGAGATAGTAGAGATTTCGCATTTAACTCCGTCTAAATTGTTCGGCTCATTCCACGGCTGCTTCTCAGCTTTTCCAAATACAATAAAGATGAGATTCGTAAAAATGTTTGTAACTACTGATATATAGAAAACTACGTGCCACTGTCCAATATTCATCTGTAAAAAAATCATTACATATCTCAATACATTGTGGTCAAAATATATAGAAAAACTATAGTATCGACATGATTATAATTATTATATTTATAATAAATCAATGAATACACTCACGTTACCAGGTACAATAGTCCCGCAGGCAATCGGTGCAAGCATCCCGAGTAACTTGCCAATCGTACTGAAAATCAAGGAAAGACTGCCGCAATAATTAGAACAGAGATCCAGAAGTCAAATCATGTGACCGCACATGACACCGGCGTTCAGGGTGACCACCACCACTAGAATCGACGCGATTGCGACCTCGTTGCACGTGTCGACGAAACAGAGCCGATCGTGCTGGAAATCTTTCGCACCAGCTCCACGGGGACGCCGTAGCTGCGCATCGCCAGATCCGAGAGTCAGTCCATGGGCAGGCTCAACAGTCATTTGCCCAGATGGGGAATGGCTGAGATTCCGCCGCTCTGTGGATTATAAGTTTGTTTTAGCGATGTTTTGAAATATAGCTACGTGAATGAATGTTGTATTTGAGGATTTTTAGAACGGAATTCGACCTACAAACAACACTCATTATACTCAACTCAGATAGAAGTGGAGTAGTGTAAAGTGCTAAATAGTGTAGGTATACAGCAAAAAAGATTTTTTGTTTCAAGAACAAGATTTTCTTATATTGAGAACCTTCGTTCTTATTTTAAGAAATTTTTCTTATGTTTCTATCAAAATAGGAAATTCAAAATATGTATTCAATATATATATATATTTTTTTTTTTTTTTTTTTTTAATTTCCTATACATACATATATATATATACATATATATACCTAAATCATCCGCAAAATTTCTCAAAACTTCATTGTGAATTATTTTGAATTTCCTTTATCCTAAGCTTACCAAACGTCGCTCTTTCAGAGGTTGGTGCCCATCTAGATAATATACATTGATAAAATATGCAACTGCACATAATTCTATACGTATTGTACTTCATAATTGTAGCTCAGGATCAGCGACCTCTCCTCTGAATCCCAATCGAATGTCTGTAAGTTGAAGTGTTTTTATAATTAATTTAATATTTTTATAACAAAAAAAATCAACATAACAAAAGCTGATTAGGTTTAGATCGCAGTAGTCAGCTCTCAGGAAAGAATTCAAATTTCACGTAACCTCAAATTCTTTAGTTTTTATAATTTAATATTAAAAAAATCTATGCACACAACTATTTTATCATAATTCTTTAAATATTAAATGATTTTTTTGGTAATTTATATATAACATTTCAAAAAACTTAAATGTTTAATAATTATTCAGTATTTTTTAATTGTAAGGATAATTCATTACTAGGATACATCAATATATTAGGACTCACAAGTACATGGTCAGTGATGCGGGTCCTAGATTTTTAACCAACTTCAACAATGAGGATGTTCCATTAATGGTCCTATAAAATATTTTTAGTTGGTAGTTGGGTCGATATTACCAAAACTGGTCAAATTAAAATTTTGTATTGCCAGGCTTTCATGAATTTGGTCGCGTAATTTTGCACTAGATGTACGAATTGGATAATTATTTTTTTAATTGACAAAGTACATGTTTCCGGTGGTTCCATTGCAATTTCGGACTGGGCCGATACAATCAGTATTGGAAAATTTTAATTTTCTTTTTATCATCGTATAATTGTTTTGTTTATTGAATTGGTTGCTTTTATGTCATGCTGCATATTAAAATTTGCGACTTATGAAAGTTAGAAAAAATTTTGTATAAACGCTATAATTCTCCCAGTGTTTTGCCTTTTTAGGCTTTTAAGAATTATCTCAACCGGTTTCAAAGACTCTATCTCAAAGAGAGAGTCTGTCAGAGAATTCAAGTCAGAAAATTCATTAATTGAATCGATTTGGTTCGTTCAGATCAAATGAAGATCACGCGTGTTTCAAAAATATGTACATACTTTTTATATATTTTCAGTACAAGGTGCTAAATTAATTTCGATTCGCTAAAATAGCTACTATTTAAAAACGTTTATACATTCTTCAGATTTGCGTTTCTGTTTTAAAAATAGCTTCAGAATAGTCTTGAAAGACAAAGGTCGAAAGGAAATCAAGTGTAATTTAAGAATATCTATATTATCCGAAAATAAAAATTATTTTTTATTTGATAAAATAGCTACCTTTTGAACATAGCAGTATCAGTCTTTCAATTCGCATTTTGCCTGAAAAATAACTCTAAAATAGTTTTAAAAGACTTATATCGAAAGGAAATCAGGCTAACTTCAAGAATATGGGAGAGACTGGGGTATAACGGAGCACTAAAATGAAATGTGCTCAAAACTACGTAAACAATGTAATTCAATTAAAAAAAAGTGATTCTGTTCTTTGCTACGCAAAGAATATTTTCCTATGTTACTGATAAAATTCATATAATATAAACGTACTTAATAATTATTATCCGAATACATCGAAAATCACGATGTTTAAAATCATTGGCGTATAATGGAACAGCTCGTTATTATTACCGGAGCGGTACATAGAGCACATTATTAATTTTTCTAATTATTGTTATCATTATGACTTACAGAGATTCCTTCATAAATAAATTATACTAGTTTTTATTACACATAGAAAACAGAAACAATAAAACCAGTTTATTCGCGTATATATATAAAAAGCCATTTTTACAAAATGTACTGTTTTTCACGATGTCAAGCGATGTTCTATTTTTAAAATTCATTCTGTATGGTAACTGTTGATTTAATCGCAACGAGTAAGCTAACAGGTGATTAAATACTAGATGATACCACTTCTGAAGCAAAGTTTTTGCAACTGCTGCCTTATATCCCATGCTCCGTTACACCCTAGTCCAAAAACTACTAAAATAATATATTTTTTTTTTTTTTTTTTTATTATTATTTAACGTCGCCATGTTTGTGCTTCCATGTGGTGCTAATCGACGACGGGGGTCTGCGGTGTGTTTGTAAACAAAGCACATGTAATTTTTACAGAGGTGCTTGTATCAATCGGCAGAGACTAGGATTCGAACCCGGGTCACCGGCGTGGGAATCCGACACTCTACCGACTGAGCCGCCGCAGGCCATTATAATTAAATTATAATTAAAATATTAATTATAATTTAATAATATTTTATATTAAATTTTTTTACCTGACTATGTTATTAAACTGAGACCGTATTATAATCAATTTAGCTCTAAAATCTAATTAGTTCTAAGTCTATACATACCTAACATCTCTAGCTCTATGTTCAAGAGTTATGGTAGATAGAATTTGTAGTTAACTAAAAATCGATTTTATTTAGAAAAATATTTTTTTCCCATCAAAATAAAAAGACGAAGCCTCAAAAATTTTACAGAGTATTCTTCTCCATATTCCTAATCATCATAATTTTTTCAAAAATTTTCATTTTTATATTTTACAGATATAATAGTTTGAAAAAAACGACGATTTCGTTTATAACAAAACAAGGGAAATAGCTTATTCATAATTATTGGAATGTTTGTACGATGTTAATACGAACATTCGTTTCTTAAAAATGATTTGAACGTCTATCTTTGATAAAATTTGGATGATTGCTTCTAACAACAAATTGTAGACAAGATTTTTAGAGCGTCTCATACGCACTTTAACAAAAAATCTACTATATTTATTAGAACAACCGAAACAACTACTCCTCGGGCAAATACCCCTCCAAGCATTGGATTACACTGTTAATTCATAAAATATGTAAATGTAATTAGCATTGAAAATCAAACATTTTTCGTATTTATCCTGCAAGTTTCTCGTAAACTTGTTAAACGGATAAAAAATGTTACGTATTTAGAGTGTGTCATACACGCTTTAATAAAAAATCTATTATATTCATTTGAACAAAAGAAACAACTACTCTGCGGGCAAATACCCCTCCCAGCATTGAATTAAACTGTTAATTCATAAAATATGTAGATTTAATTTAACATTAAAAACCCAAACATTTTTTGTATTTATCCTGTAAATTGAAATTTCTTTTTAGCAATAAAGGGAAAACCATTTTAAAGTAGGTTTCTGCTAAAACCTATTACATCGTATTATTAGTTTTTCACTGTATTTATATGTAAGGCTCATTCTTACAGAGAAGAGTCTACCTCTTCAAAGCAAAAAATATATAGGTCCTTTAATATTATAAATGTAAAGATTTAAAGCGTTTCGGCTTCAAGACTGCCTGTAGGCCTCATCAGTATGATCAGGCAGTCTCTATCATAGACGCACGTATATTTAAAAAATAGTATATTACGCATCTAGGGAGGTAAAGAATTGGCGAGTCCATAGCACGTGTAAAATACCACCAGAGCCAAAGGCGAGGGCGGCAAACACGTGCTATGGGGTCGCCATTTTACGTCCCATAGTACGTATACTATTTTTCCTCACACCAGCACCGAAAATACACATTTCTCTCTAGGCGCCCGGGAGGAAAAGTGGTACTTTCGGTGCAGGTGTGGGGCAAAAAAAATTTTTTAACAGTATATCAAAGAAAACAACCAAATTTAATTACTTTCTTCATACCTGTAACGTTTTGTAAATTGACTATATTTACACTTGTGACGTTACGATTTTGTTGAAACAATTTTTAGTTTCATGTAGTTATGCACTATTATTAAGTACATTTCATAGTTTTATCATAAGATATAAACTCTCATATAATTTTTTGTTTTATGTCCTATATCTAGCGAAGAGGCTGCTCAAGGAGCGTGGGTTCGAATAACCGTCAGTTCGAATTTTTCGGGGACATTTCAAGAAAATGTCTTTCCAGATTTTTTAATTGATTGATTAATGGTATTGATAGCGATAGCCGCGACGCGACACATAGGGCAAGGTCAAGGCCGGCCCTCGCGCGCGCGATTGGTTCCGCTTCGCTCACCAAGCACGTGAGACGTTCTGCACTACGGACTTACGATCGACCCGCGACTGCCGATACGCGAGACTGTCGAGCAACGACGCGCGGAACGATAAAAGCGGGCCTGCGACTCCGGCCGACATATATTAGGGGGGCTAGCGCACACCGGAGGGCCAACCACGAGCCACTGCGACGAGGCCAGGCCAGGACACTCTCTTATGTAAGTCCACCTCTCCGTCCCTCTTCAACGCGACGCGGGCGAGATTACTCCTGCTCTCTCATCTCCCCCCGCCGCTTTGCATCATTCGATACAGCGAGTATCGCACTATGTGTACTTGTGATAAACGTGAATAAAGACCCGTTCTAGTACGACTGTAGCTAACGTGTGTTGTTCCTTGAAACTCTCTTTCCCCTTTGGACTGCCGCCGCCTACGCGGGCGCGCGTATTGCGCGCATTATCAGTGGCTAGCCGAGCCCAAACATAAAAGAAAGCGCGACCTTCAGTCGCGCATGCTGATCGGATACGCGAACGGACCGGCGTACATTGTACCTACAGCTGTTCGTAGATATGCATTGTAGGGCTGCACACAGCTTGTAGAGCCGCCGACCCGCATAGTTATAAAACCATAACACACACACACACATATATATATATATATATATATATATAATACTTTTTTAAAAATGTGCGCCGGCTAATTCACCGAAATAAGTAACCGATTTTATATATAATAGTACCTGTCAACAGAATCTCTCAAAAATCATCAAGAATATCATATATCAACGAGCTCCGCTGAAGCAATTTAAACCAAAGAAATAAGGTCTTTCTTCATGGGTTACGCCGATCTCAAAGATTTGTATAATCAGCGAGATGCTGCACGTCGGCGATACAAGCGTACTTGGGATGATGATTTAGGGAGGGAATATCAGTCTCTCGCTACAGAGGTTGAGTAACATACTACAAAAGCGCGAGAAACGTTCATTCATAACAGGATTTTTGACGTTCTGGAGATCAATAAAAATGTTTGGAGGGAACTCCGAAGTCTTGGACTTCTATCTAAAGCCAATGAAGAGCTACACGGCTTTACTCCGGACGAGTTGAACACTCATTCTGCTGAGATATTAGTCTCCTATTCCGAGCATGAGGCGGATTTGGACGACATTTTGTCGAAGGCTTGTGATGATGGCTTCACTTTTCGTGAAGTCACTTTTTCAGACGTGGTCCTAGCCGTCGCCCATTTTTCGTCGCAAGCGAAGGAGGAGAACGGAATGCCCTAAAGCGTCATCGCGAAGTCTTTACCGATCATTGGACATCACCTAGCCACCCTGTTCAACTCCTCAATCTCTAGTGGAGTCTTTTCAGGGGCCTAGAAGAAGGCTCATTTGGTGCTTCTTAAGAAGACAGCCATTCTATCTGCCCTCTCGGACTTTCGTCCAATTGCCCAATTGAGTTTTCTTTCCAAGGTCCTGGAAAAAGTAGTCCATGAATAGATCTCAGCATTTAGCCTCAATGAATATCCTGGACCTCCGCCAAACTTTCGGCAACGTCACTCTAATACGCAAATAGCAATACTAAGACTGGCTGACACCATTTTACTACTGTTTGATTTTAGTAAAATGTTTGACACGATTTCTCCCTCAAAATTACGTCGTAAGCTGATCATGGGCTCATATCTTTTAGATCCTTCACCACTGAGGCGTTACGTAAGCAGCTAGCAAATGCTCTCGTAATTTTTTTCACCTAGATTATTGCTCTGTGGTGTACCTAGTCAAGGGAGCTTCAGACCCGTCTGCACAGATTGCAAAATTCATGTATGAGGTATATATATATATATCTGTGGTGTTAGAAGGGACGAGCATGTTACTCCCTACAAGAGGAAACTGGGACTGGTTAGGTGTTGAGGGAAAAAGAGCGTACTTTGCGGCCGTACTAGTTTATAAATCTTATTACATGAGGCAACCACCGTACCTTGCGACTCTTTTTAAAAACAAACCAGTCCAGGACCTCAGGTTGAATCTCGAGGGTAATCTCAGTTCCAGGGTCACGAAACGACATTGGCCTGAAATGTTTCAATGCTCAGGTAGCGTACCTCTGGAACTCGCTCTCCCAAAGCATTCGAAGTTTGCTATCGATCTCGAAGTTTAAATCGGCAATTTGTATATATTGTAATATATTGTGATCTAGTTTGCATTATTGTTAGTATTGATGCGATAGAATAAGTCTTATGCAATGTGTAACATATAATATATATAAGATAGACGTATACCTGTAATTGTATGATCTGTGATATGACAGCTGTGATAACCAGCGATAAAACCTGGCAATGAATGTATACTCTTTTTTTATTTGATCAAAATAAATATTTATTCTATTCTATTTTTCTTCCTGAAAGTTAGAGCTCAAAAGAGACATATAGAAAAAATTTATAGAAGTGTCAATTGATCTGTTTTTGACGATTTTTGAAAATGTATTATCTTCCATTATCTTACATTTAGGTCTATATAGGGAACCCATTGAGCTACCACGGGGGTCTAATATTATTTTCTTAAAGTTCGATAATACTGTACGAAGAAATGACTTTTTGGTACATTCAAATTGGTAAAAATGGAGGTCCGTGGAATTTTTTGATTATTATTAAAAATAGTCATTTTTTAGCCTTTTCTGAAAATTCAAATAATTCTACTAGGTCGCACAAGGGATCTTAGCGGCTGAAAAAATTTTGAGAGCTTCTCTTGATAGGTAAATGCCTATTTTGTAAGTTCGTACAAAAAAACTGCGGCTCCTTACGGCGACCTCGTACTCCTCCTTACCTTAAAGTAATTATATGTATGAATTTAAAATTAAATTATTATGTTTTTATTAAATTAGAAATGACTTGCTGGTTTGTTGAATTTCGTCTCCATTTCAATTCGGTTGTTGCATGTTTTTTTTTATTTCATATTCAAATAGTTTATGCTAAAATAATTAGGTCGTATTTTTTAGTTTTTCAATTTAACGAAAATTGAAGTAATTACAGCCATTTGAAATTTGCGTGACGTCACGATTGTATACTTTCATGACGTCACGTAGTATTAGATCTTATCTCTTTTGATATCTATATATATACAAAATTAGGAAACTTTAAACGTCTGTAACTTTTAAAATTTTCATTTTTATGGCAAAAGAAAAAATACGACCTAATTATTTTTCGCCATTCTACTTATTTCATGCGAAAAATCAACTTTCTATTTTTATGCAGCATTCTAATTGTCGTGGTTATAAGAGTCTGAATTCAATCTTCTCTTTTTCTTATTTATAAAAAGAAGATTGTGAAATTGGTTGTTCTACTTTCTAAGGTTTTAGTTGGTCTTACATAATAAATGTTTCTCACATTATTCTAAATTAGCACTGTAGAAATATTCAAATTAATTTCTCCTTGAATAGAAACATTATCTTTGCGTAATATAATGTTTCGTACAATATTAATTATCTTACTAGTCACTCATGTTGATTACATTATGTAGAGATACTGAAATAGTTAAACCAAGTGTATTTTATTTTCTCAGGCAGTAGAACGGATGCTTATAATGTACAAAATACAACTTTACTGTGTTAAGGAATTACTTTTATTGCGATATTGTCTTATCATTAATTGATAAAAGTATTATTATTCTATCTTCGCTGATTTTAAAGATAATAATATCGATAAATATAATGAAAAGACGAGATAAGTCAGACGTTTATTTTAAGATTATTGCCGTTGTGATAAAGAAAGTCATTATTTGCATTTTCGATCGGATGGAGATCTGATATTGAGCGAAATGTGTTAAAAACGATAAGCAATTATTCATAACTGGATATGCATGATAAAATAACTAGAAGTCATTATTGGGAAATTGACATTCGCTCTTTCCGTTTCTGTTAAATTTTCTAACATATTTCGGATTTTTAACAATACGGACTTAAGAATAAATCCTATCTGAGTTGACCGAGACGAAGTCACCTTCGAGTTTTCGGATGTCGTATCTACTCTACACTACATGAAACTACTACACTTTAGCCTTCCGTCGTATCATCCTAATTAAATTCACCAATATTATAGTTAATTAATTTTAAAAAACTTAAAGTCATCAATAGAAAAGTTCCTATATTATTGTTATAAAGAGACTTAAAATTATAAATATTTAAACGCAGACTATAAACAAATATTATTATTAAAACTTATATTTATTAAAATTGTATACAAGACCAATTGAAATATGTGAATATTCCAACATTCACTTATTCATATGACTATTGAAAAAAATCAGAATATTATATATAATATAATGTGCAGACTCAGTCATTTATGTAAATATAATTCAAATCCAGATAATGATATTTTAAAAATTTCTATATTTAGCAACATTGATATATACAGATCGACAAATTTTTATATTTATTTATCGATGTCCGATCTGATCAGAATCATTTATTAAGTCCCAAAGGGTTGTATTGTTTTTATTAAAACTAGCTATATATACCTCACTCGTAATCTCGCTCGACAAGTTAATTTATAGTCTTTTACTTCTTTAATGAAGTTAGAATAAAAGTCATTATTTTCTTTTTAGCACGTTCACAAGAATATAGTGCTGTGTATCTACCTATATATGCAATCACCAGTGTTGGGTAGTAACTAGTTACACGTAACGAAGTTACCAAGTTAAGTTACTTTACTTGTAACTTTTTGGTATCTTCATTACTTTTTTTAATAAATGACTTGTGACTTAAGGTGGCTCTCTAATGAAATAAAATTTGTTTTTTATGAATTGATATATTATATTTGTACTAATATTATGAAGTTATATAAAAATTTTCAACCAATTACCTCTCTTTGATTTAGAGTTATCCTAGGAAATATGTTAAATTTGTATAAAAATAGGATTACGAGAAAAGTCATCTTGGCGAACACCTAATTTTTGAACTTGGAATAAATTTTTAAGATATGTTCTTAAATGTATGTACCAAAAAAGTGTGCATTTTGGTTTTCTCTAAAATTTATTATTAATTTTTAAAAAATAAAACATTGATTTATGATTTTGATTAAAAAAACACTAGTTTTACAATAATTTTACGTATAATAATGGCGTTTCATAAAAAAGTTATTCAAAATAATTTCGAGAACAAAATACAAACTTTTATTCTAAATACTTTGAAGAATATTCTCCTAAAACTTTAGCCGGATTCATTAATTTAGTGTGCGCCAGGATAAAATTAAAGTTTAAAAAACAAATTAGTGAGAAAACAATGTTTTTATCAAAATAGTGGCTTTATTGAATAAACTCACCATAATTTTAGAAAACTATTCATTATAAATATAGTCTACAATATCAATAACTCTTAGAACACATCTGACTAGTATGATAACAGTATTTGACCTCCAAAACTTGAAGCAAAAAATTATTATTTACTTCCTGAAAAACTGATCTTTTCGTAAAGTTTTTGTTTTTCATTGAAAAAAAAACAAATACCATCATAAAAATATGTTTACATGATGAGTTAAATAGTTGAACTGACTTTTTAAACAAAAATAAATTATTTTGAATTTTTGGTCGAAAATTACTAGTGAGCCATCCTAACTAGTTACATTTTGAGTGCTAATTTGTAATATTTTTTTAAATAAGTTACTTTAGTATAACTGCGTGATAAAACTATACAACTAAATTAAATGTTTAACACCTATAAATAGTGTTTAGTATCAGTATAGCGTGTCTTTATAGTATAGCATTCCACACCTTATTACCCTGTATGTGCCGAATTCAATACATAAACGCCTAAATTCAAATCCCACTTTAAGTAAAAACATTTTCATTCTACAATAAATGTTTCAAGAATAAACTCTCTAAATTATTAGTGAATTTCCACTTTTAAAATTTTGACTTTTACTATTTAAGGCTGTTTTTATGTATCTTAGACTATTTAGAGTGAAAGAATACTCGTATAGAAAAAATAATTATTAGACTTATTTTACGATAAATTTATTATTTGTATTCAAAATTAGAAATAATCAAACCGTGAATTATAACCGCAATAGGATTTGACGAGACGAAGACAATCTATATTTTTGATAATTTGGTGAACAGAAGTATAACTTTTACGATAACTTTCAATTACTTTTCAAGTAACGATAACTTAACTCGTTACATTTTTTCATACAGTAACGATAAATTAACGAGTTCGTTTTTCATGCAGTAACGATAACTTTAACTAGTTACTTTCAAATCAGTAACTTACCCATCACTGGCAATCACTCAAAATAATTTGTTATTTATTATCATATAAATATATACATATATAGATAAAATAGCTTAAATTAACTTAAGTTCTTGTTGCTTTCTTTTCAATTACAAACATAAATCCTTTATTATATTAAATAGCTTCCATCATATTAATCAAAATACCTTCTTCTAAAATAAATATTTTAATAAGAGTCAGCTAAATTGAAATAAAAGAAAAATAAATTGCAAATTTTCAAGTAAAGTATTATATTTAGATGTCTTAATAAAAAACCACTGTCAGTTTATCGGCACTTAGCTTCTTCAAACTAAATTAATTGTTCCAATATGAAATTCTTTGTTCTAATAAATTAATTCTAAATTGCTATATCTCTTTCTAAATAATACTTCAAAAAGGGTGTGCTTTTTTATCATTGATAGTTTGACAAAAGATAATATTTTACTAAAATTACAGAATAATGGGTAATCCTTGTCGCAGCAATTCTATCTCTGTACGTAATTTAGTAAAATTATTTAAATATTTAAATTAACTGTTAATCATCTAGAATTTTGTGAACGATTTTCCATCATAAATTCCCAAGATATAACCGTTTAAACTGAATATAACTTTTTTCCTGTATAACAAAAGAAGGGAAGACCATATCCAAAATTTGCTGTTGTAAAAGATACGTAATTGTATGCTCTTTTTAATGCATTTACATTAAATTGATCATAATATTTCTAATACACCAAAAAACTCGAAAAACTAAAATTAAAAAATCCAAAAATAGAAAAATCGTTATGAAACAAAACGAGTCGATGAATCTTTCAATTTCTTTCTAATTTTGAATCTTTATTAAAAGACAAAAAGAAATGAGCCCTGTTTGGCAAAAAATGACCGTGTAATTCTCGATATATACACGGTCAGAAATTTTCTTAAAAAAATACATAACTCAAATATTTCGAAATATAAAGGTCGTTGTGAGCTACAGTTTTGGAAAGTTTCAGGTCACATGCTGCCGACTTACTCCAGAATTCGCTGCTGAATAAAAATCGTTCTTTTTTACAGAAAGATTTTTCTCTCTTCAAAAGAGAAAGATCAAGCCTAAAAAATTTTACAGAATATTTTTCTCCTTCTTACCTTTCACACATATAACCGTTTGAAAAAAAAGACGATTTCATGAATAACAAAACAAGGGAAATAGCTTATTCAATATTTCGGGTGGGAAAAGATAGGTAATTTTATGCTCTGTCAAATGCATTACTCAATCGATGATATTATTTCTACGAGATTCAAAAACCCAAAAAACTAAAAAAAAACAATAATGCATTGAAAAACAAAAAAAAATATTTTTGATCCACCGTCCTAAAAAAATAAAAAAAAGGAGCCGTGAAACCTTAATTTTTACCCTTTATATTCAGAGTAATGTTGATCCACATTCATACATACACACACACACGCACACGCACACACGCTAGTACGCACATACATTCACATACACATACACACACTCACACACACACTCACACATACATACACACATATTCACATACACACATATTCACACACACATATTCACACACACACATATACGCACACACATACACACATTCATACAGACATTATCTAAAACTAGTATATTTTGATTCCCAATATCTCAAAACATGTTAACATATTTTTAGCAAAACTTCTTTTTACTATCACAAATCTTCCTCTATGAGGAAGTAAAATTCATTTGGGCTCACTTTGCCTCGTATTCGGGGTAATGTAATTAATTTTCTTTCAAATATATGTGTAAAAAGAATGTTTTTAACACATTTGTACATGCTAAACACATTTATAAATCAAAATCAACGAAAATTGATAGAAATTAAAATATACATTTTTTATTTAATTCTGACTAATTAATTCATGAAATAAAGAAAGTCAAAATGATACCATAATTAAAACTTACTTTATTAACACTTATTTTTATTTAACTACATGCTTTAATATGTTATATCGTCCAAGGCTCACTTTACCCCGAGTACGCATCATTTACGGAGTAGCCTGCTAAATAGGAATAGCATTCTATTAATCCATTAACGTGAATCGTGGATTAGTAGTAGTAACGTCATAAAATCTATTTTGTTCGATTGCTCGCCTAGTTCTTTACTTTCTAAGCTGAAATAGTACTTAAATAATTGATCATACGTTACTGAGTATGAAAAGTAAAATTATTAATATTTTAATTCAGCGTTTAAGAAAATGAAGTTGAAACCATGATTTACTAACACCAATGCAGGTCACAACGATACGGTTTCGGTCGATGTTCACGTTAAAGGGTTAAGGAATGATTCGAATAAATTACAAGTTTCAGGTACTATTTTTCTCCTTAAATATTCTAGAATTCAGTAAATGTCTTGGCAAAATTGAGTATGAACAATATTTAGTGATATTACGAAATGTTTAAGAAAGACCAAATTCATCTCAAGTACCTTGAAAGTGTTATTATTTTTTAATTTTAAAATAAAGAACACAAATGCAAGTTTACTTTATAATATAGTTGGAGACTTTTAAAACGCATACTCTCAAATTTTTCTGAACACTGAAGTTCAAAACAGTGAGAGAAAATCAAAAAGCTCTCTTTACCCCAAGGCTCGCTTTACCCCGGTCTCCCCTACATTAAGCAGCTTTCATCTTACTGTTAAATTCAATAAAAACATCATCTTATAAGCAATATATTTATTGCTATAAGTGTATATCTATATGTATCTATATGTATGTGAAATTTTTTAAATATTTCTTAGACGTTTTCTTGTTGATGTTATAATCTTCGTCGTCGTCGTCGCCGTAATAGGTTGATGAGTGCATATGCAGGTGAATAAATGGATGCGTGGATAGATTCGTGCGAGTGGGTGTATGGGTGTATGGGTGCTTAAATGAGTTAGTACTGGTGGATGGGGGCTTTGGTTGGATAGTGCGGGTTGTGTGCCAACGACGCTCAGCCACCTCCCCCTGACAGGAGTTGACTGATCGGAGGAGCGTTCCTGACGGATGCTCAACGGGCCAACCCGCTAACGTTGATACTGGATGAATACTATCCCGATTGCCCGCGTACTTCGGAGATGCTTATTCTGTAAAGACGGGACAATTATCCTAGTAGGCAACAACTCAGAGACGAAAGAGTGGCTAAGATAAAAGTTACCAACTCTAAACTTACCCTTAGAGGGTCATAAGTTGAAAGTAGGAGGAATTGAACTCCAGGGCCATTTGAAGTCCGTCGCCTGGACTCCAGGGCCACAATTAAAGCTAAACAACAATAAATTAAGGAGTGAGCGAACAAAAGCTGATGATTAAATTCTTTTAAATGTGAGGAAATTAAGAAAAATCGTATTCCTTTTCTATTAGTTTATATGAAATATAATGCCAGAAACGATGCTACTTGGCCAATTAAACTATATGGCTTATCCCAACCAAATGTCGGGTAACGAGAGTAGTGCTCATATTGAGGTCGGGATGATAATAAAAAATCTTATCAAACGACATCAGCCCGATCAGCTTGACTTAATTCCGGCTCAAGACTGTTAAAAGGCTGAGCAATAGATATATTCGAGACGTGGTCCTGAAAAGGAGCAGTTCCACAAGAATTAATATGCCTACAGAGCTTTACGGTCTACGGAGACTGCACTTTTTAACACAGCCTCATTCATCCAGACACATTTAAATGCCGAAAATTATACCGTCGGCGCACTGAAGGACATAGAAGGGGTCTTCAACTATACAGCAATGCAGGGAATTAAAAAAGCCTTAAACAATCAGCAAGTGCGACCTTGCTTATTCCATTAGATTAATCACATATTCATCTGGTGTTTAGTGATTAGCGAGTTGCTCAAATAGCTCAGTGATATGGGATGCAGGGTGGTTTGCTACGCGGATGACATAAAGGTCATCCATGGCTCATTTTTCAACCTTCTAATGGGCATAATGTAAAAAGTCTTATCGCTTCTAGATGTCGGGTACAACCGCACGGGCCTGTCCGTCAACCCTGCAAAGACGGAAGTCATAGTCTTCATCAAGAGGTACAAATGAAACAGAAAATGCAACTTGGACCTGAGTGGACAGAAACTGACATAAGGACAAAGTCAAATATCTAGGGGTAATCTTGGACAGCAAACTATCCTGGAAAGAACACCTATGCTTCGTAATCGGCAAGCTCACATCAAGCTTGTGACAACTGAGAAGGGCCATGGCAGAAATTAGGGATCGAGACCGGAAACACTGAAGTGGTAGTATGAGGCTCTTCTTAAACTTAGACTTATCTACGCGACCATAGGCTAGCGAAATAGAACGGTCCGCTCCACTACAAACATCGTACTTGAGAAAGAAAAGAGCTAAGTCCTTATAGGCATCTCTGGAGTGATTAGGATAACTCCTGCTGTGGCGCTAGGTATGTTTCTGAACATAGGGCCTTTCAGACTGACCTTGGAGGCTGTAGCTTCAAAAGCCCTTCACAGAGTCAGAAAGGCACTCAGAGAGGAACACACCGAGGAAACCTTAAATTACCCCAAGGGATTGGATGAATGAGACGACACTGGACGCCATAAACACATGCTTCCTATTTGACAAGAAATGCATAGTCAGCCTTGCCTCTAAGCAAGACTGAATAACTGGAAAAATCAGCATACCGAGCGGATCCAGTGGCTCGAACGGAACTGGGTCGGTATATACTATCTAAAGAACGGCAAGTGCACTACGGTGCCCTTGGTCCAGTCCACCACTGTATTTCAAGCCGAGCTGGTAGCAATAATATGTAGTGCTCAGATGGCCGCAGAAGCCGTCTCGATCGAGCAGGTTTATATCTGTTCGGACAGTAAGATCGCCCTACAAGCGCTCAGCAGCTTCACAACGAAATCTAGGTTGGTGTGGGAAAGCTATGAAACCCTCAACAATCTGGCTAACATTACCAGGGCCTCCCTGTTATGGATCTCTGGACACAGTGGTATCAAGGGAAACCTGATAGCGGGTGACCTGGCTAAACTTGGATCACCAGGTGGTTAGCAAGAGAGCATCAGCGGATGTGGGAAAATGAAGGGGGATGAAAGCATGCGAAGGCCTTCAGCTTACCCGAAACGACGAAAGACTGGACGAGGATTATCCTTCGTCTTCGGACATAGTAACCTGCGTTTAAATAGGCACAAAATGCGTATGGCAGACAGTCTAGATTGTCGATATTGCTGCCTAGAAGAGGAGTCTCCCAACGCACGAAAAAAAGACGTAAGTCATGACTTACGGTATTTATGCAAAGTAACTAAAATGAAATTACGTAACGTTTATCGGCTAAGAATAAATACTTATTTTTTAATTTCTTAATAAGATGTTGTGAAGAGATTTGAAGACCACCAAAAGATGGGACAGGTTTTATTTATATAAATGCAATTTTTATCTCATTTTTTAAGAAATTTGACATACGGTGTTTTATACTGTGGACGGCAGAATAATACACTGCTAAGAATTGTACCCTTCTCGGGTATAAGCGACCAGCTTGCTTATGGCTACTTCTTTTGGTGTAAGCGTCTGCTGTAATGGTGAAATATAATGCTTAGGGTATTATTTAATTAGTATCTATTTTCAATATCCTCAGTAGCCTAGTATAGACCGTCGATTTCTACCTAGTGAATAAAATTGAGAAAAATTGTAATTTGAAAAAGGATTGTAATCTGAAAGTTAATTGAAAAAGGTAGTAAAAAGTAAAAAATTGAAAACATAGTTGAAAAACAGTAACATCAGTTATTATATTAATTGAGTTTTAAAATCCTTTTATATTTAATAGTTGAGACAAAGTTTAGAAAACGATTCTACATTTTCTAAATATATTACATATATACTTCTAATATCACATTCCAAATTTCATATAAATATTTCCACAATCATTGATGTCAATGAAGTACCACTTTTTTGTTAATTAACGTATAATATAGTGATTGTGTTAGAGTTTAGTGTTATTTTTGTCCTCATCATAAACTTAAGAGATAGTAGAGATTCTGCATTTAACTCCGACTAAATAATTCGGCTCGTTCCACGGCTGCTTCTCAGCTTTTCCGAATATAATAAAGACGAGATTCGTAAAAAAATACGTGGCCGCTGATATATAAAAAACTATATACCATTGATCAACATTCGTCTGCAAAAAAACCATTACATATGCGAATATAATTAATTATAGAAAACAGTAATTTCGACAGGATCTTGACCCATTTACCCATTAATGCCCATTGTCAATGTTCAAACCACAGTATGTAAAATAGTTTAAACAAATTAGTAAAATTGGGTTTTACTAAAAACTAATGGAGATTTTACACTAAGCAATTTTACATAAAAAATTACTAATGATACAATTATTACTTTTGTCAAATTATCTTTCAATTTGTTTGTAAAGAGCCTAAACAATCTTTTGATTTCTGTGTTTACTAATTGTTTATCAGGCTTTTACAAATAAAAATGAGAAAATGATTTGATAAGAGTAATTATCATATCTTTAATCATTTTTATCGTATAATTGATTGCCGTATTTAGTTTATTATAATAACAAAGGAGGATGCCCATGGGTACGTAAAATTTGCCCCCTATAGGGAACGCGCGAAATCTATACCATCTTTTAGTGTATGAATAAGTATGAATTTTAAAAGAATCAGCATCTCTAGCCCCGGGGAAGATGAGGTATTAAACGATAAAGTTTTCACCCCTTAACAGCTAAAAAATCTCAAAAACCAAGATAAAATACCACTTTGCACCATTTATATCTGGCCTTTCAAGGTATTAAATGAAAGATCATTACAAAATCTATCAATCCAGAGTGATTTTGAATGGTCGACGCACCCTTAAAGTGTTTTTATTACGTGTTAATTAGTTATTATTAAACTACCCCTAATGAATTTTAGATTTTGCAAAGATCTTTCATTTAATGCCCTGAAAGGCCAGAAAGAATGGTGCAAAGTGGTATTTTATCTTGAATTTTGACATTTTTTAGCTGTTAAGGCGTGAAAACTTTACCGTTGTATATCTCAGCTACTTTCTTTAAATTCATGTTTTTTCATACTCTAAACGATGGTATAGGTTACTTGCGTTTCCCATATGGGGCAAAATTATCGTATCCGTGGGTATCCTCCTTCTTAATCATTTGTTAAAACAATAATTGTTTACTTTAATGCCATGTCCTATTTCCAATAACTAGTTTTACCCTACAGATTGCAGTTTGAGCATGGATTAACAATAAATTAACAAAAACACTCACGTAATCGGTCACAATAGCACCACAGGCGATCGGTGCCAGCATCCCGAAAACCTTGCCGATCGTATTGACGATCGAGTGAAGCACGCCGCAGTAATTGGGACACAGATCCAGAAGGTTGATCGTGTGCCCGCACACGACACCCGCGTTCAGGGAAACCGCCAGCACGATTATCGACACGACGACGACCTTGTTGTTCGTGTCGACGAAGCAGAGGGCGAGCAGCGCCGCGCCCGAGCCCCACATGCCGATCGTGTTGGCGGTCTTCCGCACCAGGGCCACGGAGACGTCGTAGTGGCGCAACGCCAGGTCCGAGAGCCAGCTGATAGGCAGGTTCATCAGCCATTTGCCCACGTAGGGTAGGGCTGAGATTCCACCGCTCTGAAAGATAATACGGTTCACTTATTTCTCAGAATCTCCGTTATGACAGTTTTTAGTCTAGGGTTGTTAGAGCGAAGTTCAATCGTCGAAGCTTATCTCTTGCCTCGCTAAGAAAGTGATGACCGAAGGAGGTGAAGCAACTTAAAACTCGATATGATTGACTGATTTATAGAGGCGCGAAGACGATAGCTATATTTGAAGTTCAAAGATCTGAACATTTACTTATATTTAAAAAAAACTTGAATACATTTGGTTTTTTATTATTTCTGATTTATACCAATATTATTGCGTTAATTTTTTAATTTTCAATTAGATTTGTTCACGTCTGATAATACGTTAGATGTTAAAACTTTGTATTTTAGAATTCTTATAACAATTATGATAAATGAAATGGAATAATGCAGAATCTGCAAAACAACTTAAAGATATGTGCATTAGTAGCCAAACCAAGCTTAAAAATCTTATTTTTAAGTAGTTCATCAAAATATTAAATGGGGGCTTTAAACTTTTGGCCATTACTGTACATATAATATTATAAAGAAACCTTTTGTATGTCGTAGTTTAAAACATATTTCATAAAGGATGGCAACTGCGACGCCATCACATAATAGGTCCATAGATGACCACACAGACAAATAAGGTATGCCCATACGGGTAACGATTTGAGTATAGCTTTCCAAGGAAACTGAAGTTTCTGAAAATAAAATAATAATAATGAATAATAATAAATAGAAAGTTTTATTTCAATATACATTAAAGAGTAACATACTTCTTCTTCACCTGACTTCTTAAACGTTTTAAGACTAGTTTCTATATACTGCACTTCTTCAGGGCTGATTCTAGAATGTTCCGATGGTGTATTTGCACCGAAGAAATAAAACAGAACTGACCACACGGTTCCAACCATACCAAATACATAAAAAATACTTGGCCATCCAAATTTTGAACTTGCCAATAGTCCACCACATAACATAGAAGTAATTGTACCCAAAACTGAACCAGTTAGCACGAAAGATCCTAAAAATATGCTTTTATATTTTTTATAAAATATTATAAGTGTAAAGTCCAAACCACTTTTTATTAATTATGTAAATAAACATATTAATAAGTATAGTATATTAATTATAATTTGTGATTATGTGTATTTGACATATTGCTTTCATGTGCATGTGTGCACGTATACCTGTGTGTAATTGTGTATTCCTTAACTTAACCCTTACGTAAATCTTTCTCAAATTCTGCGTAGATGTTTGTTATAATTATACGCGTCCAACATCAATATTTTCTTTAAATATGTGCGCTTACGCCAAATTTCTCAGAAATTCAAATATAGATGTTCTTAATTGATTTTTTTATTCTAAACCTACCTAAGGTCGCTCTTTCAGAAGAAGGTGCCCACCTAGATAACATACTCTGCTGACTTGGATCTACACAAGCCAGTCCTAAACTCGTGGCCACTGTACAGCAAAGGACAGCAATATAACCTACTTTCATAGCCATCACCGGAATCACCAAATACACTAAACTGCAGAAAAATATGCCACTGCACATAATTCTGTGAGTATTGTACTTCGTAATTAAGAACCCAAAGGGTATCTGAGCTACTATGCTGCCCCATAGCACGGAGCTCAGGATCACCGACTTCGCTTGCGAATCCCAATCAAATGTCTGCAATTAAAATGGTTTTTGTAATTATTAAATTCAAATTAAATTTGTAACATTTTTATAGAAAAAAAAATGTAAAACTTTGTGTTAGCATAAAATAAATAGTTATTTTTTTATGTTCGTACGGGGATATCAGAAGAGCTGGATTTAGTGTCTGTCATTGCGATGACCGCCACTGACATGATACTGCGAATCGCATAGGTAAATGTTTCACCTAGGCACATTAATAATATCTGCATATGCCTCGTTCCGAATTTCTCTAAAATAGTTACGTTACATTGTTATTATAAATTAATTTCATTCAAGCTATCTAAGAATCTAAATTCTTAATACCACTTATTTTAATGTATAGAAGTTTGATACTCCAGTGAAGGGATATACTGAAATTTTAATAAATATATGTTTATTATCTGTTGCTATATGTAGCAATATCAGCTGACATTCATGTAACAAAAATTAAATAAATATGTCACAGAAATATATACGATTTATATTAAATATACGAACAATTAATAAATTATTATCATAAATGATTAAAATTTCAGTTACCCATTGATGAGACAACTAAATTTATGTCCCTAAATTTAAATTATTATTTTTGATTAAACTACAAATTACTTGCTTGTTTGTTGACATTGATCTCCATTTCAACTGGTATGGTTATGAAAGTCGGTTCTCTTCTTTTCTCGTTATGCATAAAATAAAAATTGTACAATGGTATTATCCCGCTTTGAAAGCTTTTGTTTGGTTGTAATAAGTCATTTATACAATGTCACAAAATGTGTACCTTATCAATTTACAGCCCTGTTGAATAAATACAATTGGAAAAACAGCTGGAATCCAGTCGAATCCACGTAAAAACCAAGCTAAATTTCAAGCTCAATTTTTTTAACAAGTAGTGGAAATATTAAATATTAATAAATTGACAAGACTTACGTTCTAAATGACTATCGTAGAACTGTTAACATTGATTTTACATTGATTCAAAACATTATCTTTAATATTTTACATACAAAATTAATAATCTCACTTGCCTCTCAAGAGTATTTTATTTTAATAACGACAAGAACAGATGATCGGAGAGAATCACCAAAACTATAATACAAGAAATTCATCTTAATTAGTTAACCGACGTTTTTCATCGGCTTAAGAAATTACTTGTTTCTGTGACATTGTCTGGGAGTTGATAAGATTAAAATTTATTGTCCCCTCTCTTCTGGACTATCAAGATAACGATAACAATAATACATGTAAATAAAAAACGAAACAAGTTGAACGTTTATTTAAGTCAAGAAGAAGTTCGGGTATATCACCGATTGCGGGGAAGAGAGGAGATTATCTCTCATCTCTTCCGGCATGCCGTCCTGCTCTCCACGCGCCACCTCGAGTTTATGTTTACGTTTTCGTTGACTGCACAAAATTGGATGTGGTAACGCTGATTAAAATTTTGCATGCAGCTTACTGAATATTCACCGTACAAAGTGAAGTCGAACCCCGGGCACGGTAAAAGGTCAAAACCAAGCGAGCATGACAGACGCGCTTACTGCGCATGCGCAGTCGAGTAAGAATGTGCAATGTTCGCGAAACAGCTGGTAGTGTGCGGGGTCACAGTGTTCAGCATTCGACTGTATATTTTTTTGTATTGTTGTCTTTCCTTTTTTACATACGTTGCATGCTATGTCAATCTGCTTTTACGGCTGACAAGGAGAGAGTACGAGATGTGAGTCATGATTTTTTATGAAACATTTAAGAATCATTTACTAATACCTAGAAATAAAGCCTAGTACCCGTAGATTGTTCGAATAGGCCTAATATGCAGGGATTCCGACGCGGTTCAGAGGTTTTATACCGTGTAATACCAAAACAGGTATTATACCGAAAAATGTGGTAAACTAAGGTATTATACTTTCAACACAAGAAATTATTTGAAATAAATATAACTGCTCATTTGTTTGTATAAAATAAGTTTTTTTAACTGTTAAGCAGCATTTCTAAGAATTAAAAACTGTTTTAAAGAAAATAATTATTAATTTCAAAGTGAATGAATAAATAACGCGAGAAAACCCGCCGATTCATCAAAAATTAACTTTCTCAAACATAATTAATTGTTATAATATGAAATTATTTATTCTAATATATTAATTTAAATGAGTATTGCTCATGTCAAATTAAAGTTATAATTTTTCTCAAAAACCGAATTGTAACGTAACTATAGAACTATATATGAGTATATATAACTTTATATAAGCATATTTCTGTGGGCTCCCAGGAAAATGACTTAAGTCCACTTTTATGTTATTGAGATATTAACGTTGAAAATTTTTATTTTCCATTTAAACTAATGTTTACAAAAATTATAAGTAGTAGATATGGTCATTTGTTTTCATACTTTTCCGATTATTTGCATTATTATCAAAAAATATACTACGTAAGGATACCAAAATCGCTCGAAACTCAATTTTAAACAAATGGAGTTAAGTCGTTTTTCCAGGAACCCACAGATATACATGTTTATATATAACATTTTATATACGAGTAAATATAACCAGATACTTATAACCATATCTAGCTTTTAATTTTTTTACTGACTATATATATTTTATACTTTCTTTTGAAAAAATTTCTAAGTCCATTTATATATAATTATATATAACTATATATAATTATATATAAGGTGACTACCGGTACACCTTATGATGTATTTTAGATAATACTCTTACAACAAGACTGTTGGGTTATTGATTAAGGATTGGAATTTGCTGTTAGAATCAATCATTGAAATTATTGGTTAAGGTAATGGCTTGCCACCTAAAGTTTTTATGTTCAAATCCACTTTAGGGCAAATTTTTCTTTCTTTTTTGTTAATAATTCATTGTATTGCGATGTATAAAACATCAATAATTAAAAAAAAACAATTATATATTATGTTAATTTATTATTCGAATAAAAACCACTTAGCTTATACCGCTTGAAAATGGAACGATAAAATAGGTTAGAATGATTAGAATGATTACCATCTAGGAATGTCGAGCACATGAGTACATTAACCCGTTAAGAACGAAATCCTCTCTCTAGCAATAATTTTCTTTTATTGTACGTATTCAAGTAAATAATACGTTCAACGAAAATCCTGAATATCTTTTACCAATGAAATAGTTATTTAATTCGTGCGTTATGAAGTAAGAAACAAACAAACAAACTTTCACATTTATATATTAGTAAGGATACATTAAATCTATGTTCGTTTCATATTGGAACAATGGATTAGTTTGGAGGAAGATACGTGCCAATGAATTCGCATCGGTTTTTCAGTATTAATGATAACTTGCTTCCTTAATGTTCAGGAGGGTTAATAAAATCAAATCACGATGAGTAATTTAAAATAAATTATAAAACATTTTTTATCATGTATGTGTTAGGCGTACTGAAAGAGATTAGATCAATCTTTTTAGTGCAAATTTTTAATGAACAAATCTTGAATTGTCTCTTATTTGATAAAGCATTCTGATAGACTAGTTAGCAGTAGTTTTATGAATATACTTCTAGTATTACATTATATAACCATTTCCATACTCATCAATGATAATGAATTATATTGTTTCGTATTCTATGTCATAGTAATTTGTCTGAAAAATTAGGCTCATTCCATGTCTGTTTATCTGCTTTTCCAAATAAAATGAAAATAAGGTTTGCACAAAATGACGCGGTCACTGATATATAGAAAACTACATGCCATTGTTCAACTTTTGTCTGCAAAAAATCATTGCATGAAGATCTGCATATGATTCTTGTATAAAGATTAAAATGAATATATAATTCAATTAAAATCTATGTAAAGGATACTTACTCTATCAGATACAATAGCGCCACAGATGATGGGTGTCAGCATCCCTAACATCATGCCGATTATATTGACGATCGAGTATAGAGCAATAGTTAGGACACAGATCCAGAAGATTGATTATATGACCGCATATCATCCCGGCTCTAAGGGCAATCATCACCACGAAAATCGACACGACGGCGACTTCGTTGCTCGTGTCGACGAAGCAGAAGGCAAACAGTGTCGTGCCCCAGCCCCACATGCCGATCGTGTTGGAGATCTTGCGTGTTAGAGTTAGGGAGACGTCATAGCGGTGCATCACCAGGTCCGAGAACCAGCTGATCAACAGGCTCATTAGCTATTGGCCCATAAAGGCCAGAGCTAGGATTTCTCTGCTCTATGGAACATCAAAAAATGGTATAGTGATTTCGTATAATCATAGTAATAAATTTTTTTAGGATTTCTAGAACGATATTCACACGTTAACACCTAAATATTAATCTGTATTCTAGAATTGTGTCTTCTTTATTCAATAATAATAAATATAGAAATAAGGGAAATAAAAATTTGTTGTTAATAAAAATTTTCTTAAACTTCTTTTAACGACTTATAATCAAAGTTAACGCTTGAGTTAATCACACATACATTTCACCGTGTGATGGGAAATAATTCAGCGATATCTTAAAATCGTCGCAACAGAATATCGTATTTTAGGAGTTGTAGGGTAAACCTCAATCGCCAAATTAGTATTATTTTATATCAGAATGGACATTAATAGTAAATAAAACTTTTGTATGTCTAATTTTAAGGCATATTTCTTAAAGGTTGGCAACTGCGTTATCATCTGAAATTTTTTCAAAGATCATTATAGTTTGCCAATGGAAATAATCAAGTTAAATATTTTGATAAATGTCGATGTTTTTGGTTACTAAGCCGGACGAAATGTTTTGTTAAAAATGTCTATCTTTCTTTGTGTATGCATGTATGTATGCATATGTGTATGTGTGTGTATTAACGTGAGTATGTATGTGCGTGTATGTGTATCAACAATATTTCTCAGAACATTAATTTTAATTAATTTTCGATTTTTTTTACTCTAAACCAACCTAATGTTGCTCTTTCAGATACAGATGCCCACTTGTATGAAAAGCTTTTCATGAACGAATCTTCACAAGAGACTTCTAAACCTTTAGCTACTGTACAGCAAAGTACATCAGACCAACCCACTTTCATCGCCATAACCGGTGTTACCATGTGCATCAAACTGCCAACAAAGATGCTACTACACATAATTTTATGAGCATTGTATTTCATGACCAAGAGACCGATATCCTGCGAATCCCAATTAAATGTCTGAAATATATGTTTTTTGTAATTATTAAAAAATTAAAAATTGAATTTTAGGTGTTTAGAAAGGAAATTATTCTCTAAGATTGTAATATGCTAAAATGTTTTGTACACTATATATATTGTATTTATTGTATTATATAGTATTGTATTTATTTTAAAAAGTTTAAGATTTCTAAAGAGTTTAATCAAACAAAAGTATAAAATAAATTATTAGTTACATTTTTTATTTTAATATTCAAACAGGGATATTCGAGTTACTGGATGTGATATCTGTCATTGCGACAATGACCACTGATGTGATACGGTTCATTAAAAATGTATACATTTGACCTAAAAACATTAATAATATCTGTAGATGCCTCGTTCCAAATTTCCCTAAAGAAGTTTATTTGAATTATTACGAATGAATTATCATGCAAAGTAACAAGGAGAGTGCGAAACTTTTAGGAAACAGATTTTTATGAGGCTTTAGTGTCTTTTTATACCAAAATAAGGTTTTTTTTTTTTTTTTTTTTATTATTATTTAACGTCGCCATGTTTGTGCTTCCATGTGGTGCTAATCGACGACGGGGGTCTGCGGTGTGTTTGTAAACAAAGCACATGTAATTTTTTACAGAGGTGCTTGTATCAATCGGCAGAGACTAGGATTCGAACCCGGGTCACCGGCGTGGGAATCCGACACTCTACCGACTGAGCCGCCGCAGGCCCCTCCAAAATAAGGTTATTATTTTTTACATATAAACCATTGTATCTCAAATGTGCATTATTTTAGTGAAAAATGGGGAATACACGGGTAAAGTGAATCATGTTTATTATTTCTACAACAAATGATTATTTATGTCTAATTTTAATTTTAGTTAATGATAATTATGCAAGGTTCATGATTAAAAAGTTTCAGTACATAACAATTAATATTTTACGAAATAAAAGAAATGTAATTTTTTACTCTTAAAAGAAAGTTGGTTTATCAAAACAATAAAAAAAAAAAAAAAAAAAAAAAAAAAAAAATATTTATAATTGGATATAATGCTATATTTCTTCCCTGGTAGAAAATTAATCTAGAACTATGTAGATCTATCTAGTTTGCCAAGGAAATAATCGAGGGCCTCGATAAAACTAAATAATTTTCTACCAGGGTTTCTTATTACTTAAAATACGATTTAACTGTTGCCAACAATCCAGAGCTTCAAAAGAGGTTTTTCTTTTTTTAAACAAACATTTTTAAGAATCGACTTTTCGGGTAAAGTGAATCTGGGTAAAGTGGCCTTGAAAAACATGCGATAGCACTTATTTATATGCGGTATTCGGTAAGATAAGAAGAAACACGAAGAATATTTTGAAATTCAAAATATTGAGTTAAAGAGACTCAAAGCTCCTTAAATAGATCTAAATCAGATTCGCATTCGTATGCCAAACACATATCTATACAATGAATTGTATTATTTTTGAATTTTGAAATGCAAGCGTAATTACCTCGTGGCGGTGTACTCGCCGACTGCAAGTCCAACTGGAATTGTTTTCCTCTCTTTGATATCCCTGCAATGCTACATTCTGATGACGACGTAGTTTTTGGTCCTTGTAGGTACGTGCAAAATTCTGTTCCAGGCTTGGTAGGTGAAGGGCGAGGCTCTCCCGTAGCGTGATTTTTGATTCTCAATGACGGCATTGTTAACAATTTTTTAATCTTTACAATCGAAATAATATTTTTCTTATTCAAAAAGAAATAGAATACCTCTCTTTGAGGCTAAATTCTAAGATAATCTTTGTTGTACATGAATAATTATATTTAATACTCTTCAATGCACCATTTCATTTATTTATAACACAACCTGAAAATTCTTGAAAAAAATATATATTTATATATATAAATTAAAATATATATTTATATATAAATTAAAATAGTTAAATCTCCAAGTGATGCTGAGGCAGTACGTGCAAATAAGAACAAGAATGGAATAAGGATTTTAACTTGCCCTCTGATAAAGTGAATGAACCAACAATATTGGTGTGTACAATTTTAAAATAAACAAAGATATTTAAAAAATAAACACTAAATTACTTTACATTATAATGCTCCCATTTATCGAAAGTATTACGCACAATTAAAGTATCGTTATTCTTATTCATAATAAGTATACATAATTTATTAGATTCACATTTCCATGTTAGTATTACAAATTATATTCTTTGAAAAAAACCGAATATACACCCGACAAAATTAAATTTTAAAGTGCAATATAAATTAAAAATCCCAATCAACCTTTTCTGGTTAAAAATAACGTGCAATTAAACGTGTCAAAGAGTCGTGACTAAATACGTGATGATTCGCATTATAAGTTTAAAGATTTTGCGCGATTAATCGCAGAATCTTTACGATTTCGCGCAATAAATTCGACTAAAAATAAATTCTTGTAATTTTTTTATTAAAAAAACGCTGCCAATTTACAGCTTTTGAATACTCATGATGTCACGAATACACATATGCTCTCGCAGCTACTTTAAGCTGCAGTAGCAATCATAGCGAAATGCAAGAAAACCTACATCGTAATTTTTAATTAACTAGTTTTTAGCTAATTTATTACCACCAACAATTTTATTAACTATTGCCGTTGCTCCGTTAACACTCGTTTCGCTAACATAAAAACTTAAGCTGGCTAAATCCACTATAACTGCAATTATTTACACTAGCATAATGTAAAAGCACCAGTACTGGGACACTTTTGGGATACCCGTTTAGGAAGACTTGAATTCTGAAAACTGGTAGCAAAATTTGTGTTGCCCGGGAGATTTCCTGTCGATTGAAAAAGATATTTGAAATAATTCATGTTCATTTGAATAGTTGATACCCTAGACAATAGATAACAAATTTTACTATAACGATTTATGACTGTGTTTTTTATGAAAACAGTCATTTTTCGTCCGTGTCCCACTATAGGTCCCATTATAGATTTTTGATTTGGCCAGGTACTGGTGTTTTTACCTTATACTACCATGTCTCAAAATTTAGAGCTCATCAAATATTATAAGAATTCATGACGACATTGCCAAAAATATTTTTGGAATTAATTTTTTCACCCTAAGTTATGCCCATTGAACTTAGTTTATACGAAAAAAATGTTGATAATCTATCGAAACGATCTGATAACTGTGTAGCCTTATTATGCATTCTTTTATATATTTACAACTTTTGTCAGACAAGAGTAGGGGAGAGTGGTACACAAAGGGTAGGATATTTTCTAATGCTTACTAATATTGAAGATTTGTTTAAATAAATTCGGTAAACATGAAAAGACATAGTTAATAAATGTTTCTATATGAGACTATGTGAATAAACTCTATAAAATTTTTTGATTGGTATATTTTGGTACATATGTTATTGCAAAAAAATATTTTTCTTACTTAGATTTCAAAACAGTAGTAAAACTATTATTTTAAAGCAGTATAATTCACTCATAAAATGTTATTCTTCTTTTCATATATGAAAATAAAGTACCCAGTCATAAAAGAATTGTTTGAATTATACAAACAAATTATTTTTTCTCTTACACGGTCCATTTGGCATATATCCGGCTGAAATTTTGTTACAGTGTGTGTTTCTTATATATGTTATTAATTCTTAATGTTTTTATTGCTTTAGTTATTCTATTCGGTAAATAATTAAGATTATCCAATGTGTACACCTACCTACCCATTGTGTCCCACTCTCCCCTACTATGCCAATCCACTACAATCCAGGATAAAGGCAAACCACTCCAGCCAGAATATCTAATATGTAGTGTTCAACAAGGGAAACTTCCTCCTGTACATGTGTCTGCGATTTATAAGCATCCACAAAATTATCTATCCATGCATTTGGCTACCTAACCATCCACCCACATACTTATCTACTCATATATTCAACCACGTCCCAGATGTGCCCGACAATTCAAACATATATAAAAACTCTGAAAAACATTGTGTATGAGTAAAAAAATTATATCTAATGAAAGGTGAGAATACGAGCTAGATATGATACTGATTAGAAAAAAATAGTACATGAAATCTATAGCTGTAATTAAAAGTTTCTTGTGAAAAATTAGAAAATGGAGCTCTATTATTTTGATATATTAACAAATATGTTAAGACTATGCCTAAATAGTAGACATTCTACATTTATCACTGTCTAAATAATTTAGCTCATTCCATGGCTGTTTATCAGCTTTTCCAAATATAATAAAGATACAGTTTGTGAAAAAGTATGCGGCCACTGTTATGTAGAAAACTATATACCACTGTTGAACATTCGTCTGCAAAAATAATCATTACATGAAGATCTGCATATTATTGTCGTATAGAAATAAATAACACACTAATACCGACAATAGTACATTTTAAAATTAAAACCTATGCAAAATATACTTACGCTCTCAGACACAATAGCACCACAGACGATAGGCGCGAGCATACCGAATATCTTGCCAATCGTATTGATGACAGAGTAAAGAGTAGCGCAATAATTGGGACAGAGATCCAGAAGACTAATCATGTGACCGCACATGACACCGGCATTGAGGGTAACTGTCACCACGAACAGCGACACGATGACGACCTCGTTGCTCGTGTCGACAAAACAGAGGGCGAGTAGGGCCGCGCCCGGGCCCCACATGCCGATCGTGTTGGCGACCTTGCGCGCCAAAGCCACGGAAACGCCGTAGCGTCGGATCGCCAGGTCCGACAACCAGCTGATCGGCAGGCCCAACAACCACTTGCCGAGATAGGGCAGAGCCGATATTTCACCGCTCTGAAAGGAAAATCTATGAGCAATTCTTTTAAGAAATATAGTTAAAATTTTTTATTTAAAAAATGAGGTTGCATGGAAAAAAGATGTTTCTTGTGATAAACAGTACCATAAATAAACAAAACTGCAAGTTAATAGACCATGGTTGCCTTTAGTAAGGACTGCAGTCGAGTCGCGGGGACTGAGAACTCGGGGACTGAAATTACGTGGGAACAGCAATGCTCTTATACATAGGGATATTTCGGGGACTAAAAAGCTCCCACACTAAATACACATTGCAGTCCCCGAGAATTTCGGTCCCGAGCTTTTTCAGTCCTCGCGACGCAACTGTAATTCTTTTATTTAAGGGGGTAACATACCTAAATAGTATATTACGTAACTAGTGCGCAAAATAGGTGATTCCCGCACGAGTCCAGTCCCGTACGAGTTCAGACAAGCACACGAGTGCGAGAATCACTTATGTGAATGAGTTGCATATACTATTTTTCATAGCTGAGTTCGAAAATTCGAATTTTGCGCACTCAGTTAGAAATTATGGCTGAATCCAGAATGGTGCGCCCGGCGCACGTGACTGTTGCGCCGTCCAATAAGAATCGTTCCTTTCTCCACAAGCCAGCTTTTCATTAAACGGCCTACGTAGTCGCATGCACCAGGCGCATCATTCTAGATTCAGCCAGTACATTACGCAAAGCGTGCGTACACCATACAGCGGGGGCAAAGCCCGAGTTTGTGCACGCTTGCGTAATATCTTAGAAATAATATCATTGAACCAGTGAAAATGTATTTGAAAGAGCATAAAATTATATAACTTTTCCGATCTGAAAGTTTGGGTAAGGTCTTCTCTTCTTTTGTTATACACGAAAAAGTCATTTTTTGTTTAAACGGTTATATCTCGGAAACATATGACGGAAAATTTTTGAAACACTTGAGATCTTTGTCTTGACCTTTTTCTTTTGTTATGAAAAAAATAATTTGGAAAAAAAATCGTTTTTCTTTCTCCGACGATTACTGAAGAAACTCGACAGAAATTTTTTATGTTTAAAAGCAGTCATACTAAAAAATTTTATGTTATCAGTCAACAATAATATCTTAAATTTGGCCGTTGTAAAATCTCAAAATATTGATCCTACGCGTCACAATAAATCATTATTTTCAAAATACCATATTTATTAAAGGAACTTTGTTCCTCACACGATTCTGGGTGACATGGAGAGTGAAATTTTTTTTCAGCGGTTATCTGACTAGTTTGACATGTATTACAAAATGAGCAGAGCACTTTTTCGTTAAAATTTTTTCTTTTTCTCGGATATTCAATCAATTTTTTTAATAAAATTTTTTAATGTTTTAAATTTTGAAGGAAAAAGTCTTCGCTTATTTTGTAATACATGTCAAAACGAATCGAATAACCGACAAACGAAATTTCGTACATCAGCTTACCTAGAATCGTATGAGAATCAAAGTTCCTTTAATAAATATGGTATTAAAAATAGTGATTTATTGTGATGTGCAAAATCAAGATTTTGAGGGTTAAGAACGGTAAAATTTAAGATATTATTAAGTATTGATAGCATAACATTTTTCAGACTGATTGCTTTAGTACACAAAAAGTTTTCTGGACTCATAAGAAAAAGTCTTTTTTGGATTTAACCCAGACCTGGACCATTAAATGAGTATTTGTGCCTTATAAGTAATAAAAAACTTAAGTAGCATTATCCACTAGTTGAAGATATTTAAAGTAATTTAAGCTCTAATAGACATAGTATCATGCATTTGGGTAATCTAGAATTTGAGCGTACGATATATAATAAAAAGTGCTAGTTACTTCATCAATGCAGGGTCTTTTTATAGTGAACTAGTGAATTAATAATTCATGTGTCAATAAATTAGAAGTTCAACTTCTAACACTTTATAGATCTTTCAAAGATAAATTTAAGAATGTAGAATTTACGAAACTATTTCAGAAGGTATATTGTACCTACATAGATAAGATTCGATATTTACAATACACAAACCTTTTGTATGTCAAAGTTTAAAACATATTTCAGAAACGTTGGCAACTGCGTTGCAATCAAATAATAGCTCCAAAGATGACCACAAAGGCAGATCAGGCAAGACCATACGGGTAGAGATTTCAGAACAGCTTTCCAAGGAAACCTAAATTTCTAAAATAAAAAAGTATATAAGATAGTTGTGGTTTAAATTATATGATTATAAGAATCATAAAAACTATACAAACTTGTCTTTCATCAGTTTTCTTCGATGTCTGAAGACTATATTCTATGTAGCGTACTTCATCGATGCTGATGCTGGGATGATCTGATGGCGTATTTGCACCAAAGTAATAAAAAGTCATTGACCACGCTATTCCAGCCATACCGAATACATAAAAAATGCTTGGCCATCCGAATTTGGAGCTTGCAAGTAGTCCGCCAAATAACATTGAACATACCGTACCCGAAATTGCTCCACTTATCACAAAAGATCCTATAAAATATGTTTTTTATAATTAAAAAAAAATCTAAAACTTTCTTAATAAAATTTCATACGGTGTATGTATGCACAACCGACATTTTTATTCTATTGTGTAACAAATAAATACTAACATAAACGTAGTATGTTAAGAACCTTGTACATAATTAAATAAAACAACGATACATGACAATCTTGTCATTAAATTATATGCATATATCTAAATAAAATAGCGATACCTGACAATTTTATCATTAAATTAGTTGCACAGGCTTACATATTTTATTTGCGTTTTTTTCCATTTGTATCAATCATCTCTCAATAGCGTCTAGAAGTAGATAATCCATATTTCTAGGAAAACAAGGATCAATGACTTCTATGTAATATTCCAGATTAATGTATTTAAGACATTCAGTAACACTGACAATTATATAAAAAAATCTCTGGATTTTTAACTTTTCTTGTTATGGACATTGAACGTTATTTCTGATCACTTATGAAGTTGGACGTACTTTTACAGCAGCTAGACTTTTAAATTTGGTTGAAAATAACATATAATATAATGTCTTGATTTATGTATTTTACATGGAGATCTCCTCTTAAGGGATCAAAATATGTAAAACTATCCTCGGTATCTTTGAAAACATTAAAAAGGTCAAGTATAATTACTTCTCGAAACCTACCTAACGTCGCTCTTTCGGTGACCGGTGCCCAAGAGGACAATAAACCCTGCGAACACGGATCAACGCAAGCCAATCCTAAGCCCGTCGCCACTGTACAGCAGAGGACAGCCGTGTAACCCACTTTTATAGCCAATACAGGAGTAACCAAGTATATCAAACCGCAGAAGAACATGCAACTGCACATGATTTTTTGTGTATTGTACTTCATGATCAATAGTCCGATGGGCACCTGAGCTAACACAGTACCCCATAGCACGGAGCTGAGGATCAGCGACTTCTCTTGAGAATCCCAATCGAATGTCTGCAATTCAAAATCTTTTTATGACATTAGAAATTAAAAATGATACTTTTGTAGTAGAAGAAAATAGGAATCTTTATTGGTGTCAGTATTTCTATAAGGTGAAAATATAAACTTTGCCAATATTTGCTTAACTTTGAGAGTAGTGACAAAATTCATCAAAGTTTTGGAAATTTTTGGCAATGTTTATAAAAATTTAGCGAATTGGCAGAAAAAGCATTTAGTAGACAAAGTTAAGCAAAGATTAGCAAAGTTTACCAAACTATAGAAAAATCAATAAGAGCTTGGTAAGAAAAGGGTTTTTGTAAATGAAAATTGTAATTACTATTTTTTTAAAAAAGTTTTCTATTTATAGAGCGATTGATAAAATAAAAATATATTTAATAATATAACTTAATAGTAATTTTTTTATTTTAATATCATACCGGAATTTCCGAACTGCTGGACTTGATGTCTGTCATTGCCACGACAGCCACTGACATAACACTGCGCATTATACAAGCAATTGATTCACCCAGGAACATTAATAATATCTGTAGATGCCTCGTACCAAATTTTTCTAGGGAATTTCAATTAAATGATTATAATGAATTGATTCTTCATGCAAACGAACAAAGGAGAATCACAGAGTAAGGACTATCGATTTTGATGAAACTTTAAAGATCGTTTTATAGTACATTAAAATGAAGCCTTATTGGATTCCCATTGTTTTATCTAATCGGTCATAGATAGATACAGCTAAAAATACTTGAATCGTATATTTTTAAAATACTTTAAAAAAAAAATTTCAATAATACACCTTTTAAATGTCATTGTGAGAAGCTTTACCAACTAAAGCTTACTGTTGTCTTCTTCACTGTATATGACCTAGTAATATGGGGTTATAGGCTTCGGTAGCAGGTTTTTTTGAATTTTTGTATGTTTATAACAATAGGTGAAAGACCATAAGGTAAGAATATTAATTACATCATTTAGATTTTTCAGTATCCCTTGCTCTTAAGTCATTTTGAAAATGTACGATTCACTTGCATTACCCATATTCGTAATTTTGAAAATAAGATACATATACACGGAAAGCAGCATAGGGGAGATACTGCCCCAGCAGGTATGAACAATCATCGAAATTTTAAATAGAATGTTAAGCATCTAGCTTGTAGGAAACTTTTGGGAATTTTGAACCACTCTAATGAACATGCATACAATTTTCTATTTATACAATAATAATTTATATATTAATTTCAATATTGTAAAGTCTGTGATTCATCTAATTTATATAATTTATATTTACAGAATTATTAATTATGAAAAAACCTAATATTGTAACAAAAAAAAAGTTAATTTTTTCTAATGTTGCATAGGTTTTGTAATTTATTCGATATACCTAACCTCAAAATATAATCTATTTGCATTAAAAGTATTCACAATGTGTCAAATATCATTGTTTTTTATTCATTTTATGAAGATTTGAAACATTAAATCTAATTCTCTAAGAAACTTTAAGCACCGCAGTATTTTGTACTTTTGTTATATGTACGGCCCTGGCTTTTTAATCAGATTGACTGACGCGGCAGTAACAGTTCCCTGATGCGTCGGTCACGACATGTAACAGTGCGCGAGGTCTGACTGTATATAATATATATGTGTATGTCAGACCAGCTAAAATAAACAAATCAGTGCGCACCTAGTTCTGTTTTCTCTGCCGATTTTTTATATGAAAGTACTTATAAAAAAAAACTCTCAAAACAAGTTACAGCACCTAAGGTTCTATGTGTGATCTAGTAGAATGTTTAAAATTTTCAAAAATGGCCAAAAAATATTTATTTTCAAAAAATTCTGCAGAATTAGGTATGTTTACTTGATTACATATTGCGAACACTACGGGATTGCGTTCAAATTTACCATGACTTATTATCAATAAAATAAAATATGTTAAATCATTTTAAATAATTAAAAAATAACACAAAAATTGTTCATATGCTATGTTATCAAATTAACGTTCTACCAACTAAACATGCAACCAAAAAGTATTTTATTTTAATTAATAAAAAACGCGTGATCAAAAACTGTTATCGTAAACTGTAATTTATTTAACCAGGATACAATTTTGGAGAATTTAAAAAATACGTAAAACTAATAAAGCAAATAATGTTTCAAATTTTATGGGTTTGAATTTTTTAATTGAACAAATACGCTTAAATTTGTTCATACTTCTTATTTTTGAGGTTATTTTTGCTAATTTTATAGCCTTTATCCATGATTTCTATCAACAATTCAACAAGTAAAAATATAATATGTACGATAGTTTTTTTATTTATTTTTTTACTCTAAACATGGAAGAATGTATTTTTTTAAAGTTTATGAAAATATTTAAAAAAAGCAATGTATTACACTTAAACCAATAAAATATACAATAATTTGATTGTAGTCTTATATTATCATATATTGTGCTATAGTTGATAGAAATCACAGATAAAAATCATGAAATTAGCAAAAATAACCTCAAAATAATAAGAAGAACGGCCACACTTCAGCTTATTTGTTTAATAAAAAAATTCTAAACCATAAAAATTAAATGTTAAAAATGGGAAGTCACTTACACAGGACCAACTGAAACGCAACTAAAAATGCGAGTAGCAAATCATCACTCATGTATAAAAAATAATTATGATAGATCTGCTTTATTTAAATATGGAAATGAAAATTGAGATCAATAAATTTAAAATAAATGGGAATGTTATAAAAATATCGGACGTTGAAGAAAATAAGTCTAAGAGATATGTATCAGAAATATTATACACATACATATATTTAATAATAGTATCAATAGAATCCAAGACACACACAATTTAAGAAATTCTTACAAAACAGGTTTAGATTCTAATTAAGACGTAGATTTTAGTTTCTAAGGAAAGTTAAATAACTCACACAACTTCTGCGTATGCGTACATTAAAGAATAGAAACTATACACAGAGAATTTTCTAATAAAAATTATAACGAAATTCAGGGTAAAAATTACCGTAAATAACTATAAAGCTGGGACACTCCTACTTTCTGGCACTTATTACTGATATTTTACTATAAAAATTACCTCATTGACTACAAATTTTACTGCACAGACTATAAATCTTATCGCACTGAATGGTAAAATTTGCCTGATTTGAGCAAAAGAAGACAGCTGATAAAGAAAACAACTGAGCGTGTACACATTTTAGGTTAACTCAAATATAAATGTGTATAATGAACTTATTTAAGTATTAATGATACTGCTACAACAATTGGACGAAAATCCAGATTTTTAAAAAATATTTCGTACAAATTTTACCACAAATTTTGGTTTTCTCTAAGATTTATACACGGAACTTTTACGCTACGGCAGGCAAATTTTACCCTTCAGTACGGTAAAATTTATCGTAAATATCAATAAAAACTACCGGAAAGTTAGAGTGTCCCAGCTTTATAGTCATTCACGGTAATTTTTACTGCGAATTTCGTCATAATTTTTATTAGAAAATTCTCTCCGTGTAGACACGTCTATATATATATTCCTAACCTTAGTTCAGTCGCGATTTTGAGTAAAATTAATTTAAGAGGACTTCCACATAATGTATTATATTAAAAATTTGTAGATTTGTATAAAAAAATACGCAGAATTTATTTCTAAAGGATTTAACGCAATCAAGATACACTTTCCGCGTGATAAAATTAGAAAAAATCAAGTACATCTATTCATTATGTGGAATCGATTATATAAAGTATTAGTGGGTTCAGCGTTTTAGATTTTGCAATAAAAATTAGAAATCACTCAAATTTAGGGCTTTTAGAATCTGTAAATACCTTCCACATGATGCCGATGTAATGCATAATATGTTTTTGGGGTCATGGTTTAACATAAAAAGTAATCGAAATTATTTACCTATTTTGAGTTATTTTTATACTATCCACATGATAAATTTTGCTAAAACTACTAACAATAGATTTTTTAATCATTTAAAGTCTATTGGCACCGGAACTAGTGAGTTTGCACTTCTAAAACGCCTATAATACAAATTTCGAACTTAGTTCCAAGAAGTAGTTACTTGAAGAGGGCCATTGGGTATTCCCAAACGTCGCAAAAATAAATAATTTAGACTATGTTCGTGATGACCACTAATTATCAATATACTGGCAACTATATATACACAAAGAAAAACGTACAATAGCGTATAAATACATTTTTCTGATGACAGTTTTTACTAAGAAAATTTTTGTAACGCGTACAAAAGGAAATAAATATTATTTGCTATTAAGTTGAACTAATCGCGAAAAGTTAAGAATTAAAAGTTGGAAAAAATATCAGAAATATTAAATTTGCATTAAAATATTTTTTCTTTAAAATAACTGTCTATAATTAACGGTTATTTTTACTAAACATATTTATTTTACATTACATTAATATAGCAAATTTTAATAAAAACCAACAAAATTGTATTTTACTAGAGTGTTACTTATAGCCATTTAAATCGATTCAAATATCTACATCAACTAATATACATCTAATTATTTATCATTCTATCGGTAAGATTTAAAGCAGGAAATTAATTGAAATTTTAACTGTCTTTAATACCTCCTTAATAAAAGAAATGAACATTTTATAAATAAAATTCGTGAACATATGAAATTTTAACACATACTTGATTTTACATATAAATTATACTGAGCTAATTTTAGCATTTATAATTTAATAAGAAATTACTTGATGGTTTGTTGACTTGCCGAGTGGTCTCCATTTCAGCTAGTGTTGTTATGAAAGATGATTTTCTTCTTTCTTATAATGTATCAAATAAAGAATGAACAATATACTACTCTTCTTGCTAAGTTTTTGATTAATTTTAATAATCAATGATTGTATTATAACAATTTTATTAGTTTTATTAGTTAAGTGTCGCATAATATGCCTATTGCTAAACTTGTATAAAAATATGTAAGGTTACAGAATTAATAAAACTTATACAATAAATATACGCCAAATTGTTCTAAATAAGCTCTATAAAAATATTTTAATTGATTTCATATCAAAATCGTTTTCTGATTCCAGATAATAAAAGACTTTCTTGAAAATTTAATTGGATAATGTTTACACAAATACGAACGGCATACTAAGCCGTTTTGTTTTTTAATTTTAATTTTTTTATGAACTTTTTGGTTAAAAATTGGCTTACTACGCTCTCCGAATTTGTATAAGCATTGTCTGGGTAAAATTTTAAAAGATTCCGAATTATACTCAACCAAAAAAAAAGTTTTAAATATTTCCCGTGGTAAACAATGCGCATGGGACCCTTTTACACCCCCTTAATTGAAACAATTTTAGTCTTATTTATCATAAATAATAAATTAGATGTTAATAATGCAGGAAATACATCTTATTGTAACCAACCGAAAATTTACTGTCCAAGCGAATTAAATTTTTTCGTTATATTGTCTCGCTGTTGATAAGAAGTGTCGTTAAATTCGATTTGAAAGATAACGATAATGATAATAAATATATTTCGAGTAATCGAAGAGCTTAACGTTCGTATGGATAGTTATATAGATATATATATAATAGGCGAGACAGGGCAGACATTTTTACCAGTTAAGTTTCAGTAAGTCATATAACTTAATTTTGAATCTGTTACAGATGCTTCATACTGTTCGATATAATATATGGAAATAACGATTTGAATAATTACAGCTTTAATAAATGCCGGTCACAGATAGACTACAATTTTTCATTTACTTAAAAGTGAGTGACATTACATTATTTGTATAACTCGTAAAATTTGTTGTATCTACAATTTTGATAATGTGTTGTAAATCATAATTTAATCATTACAACTGCAAATAATAATCAGTGAATCATGAAGCGTTGCGCGTGCTTTAATATAACTATATACACAGTGAGAAATAAAAAGCCTAATCTACTCAAATGTACGTGAATTCTACTCAAAATAAAAATCTACCCATAGTCACGTGGCAATTTACAAAGGTGTTTAAAAAGTAGCTACTCCTTCTTTTTTAAGTTAATGTCCCGGATTTTGAGGTTGCGTTAAGTGAGCTTTCTGAAAGAAAGAAGTATCTACTGTAAAAAATAGAAATACTGCTTATTTAAAGTAATTTTAAAATTTTCTTAGAGGCGTTATTCTGACATGCCTCACGCAGCTATTCCCTAAAATGCACATACTCGCACACATACATAAGTGCACATACATGCAAGCATACGGATTTTATATAAGCTCAACACTTTGTGCTGAGAGTATACCGTTGGTTCTTCAACTACCCAAGAATACGCCACCTCTGACAACACTCAACCGTAATACGTCAACGAACCATCGGGCTACGGTCAATCGATTTTCGTTTGTCTACAAAACATTTATCATGTATTAATAAATTATATTTAAATCACAAAATGCTGTTTTGCTTTCTCAAAGAGAACGCTTTGTAACGCTGAAAATGTTGTGTAAATATTTTCAATCAAGCAAATTAATTAATTATTAGTTCATACTGAAACAATTTTAAGAATATTTATATAACATTATAATGTTAACAAAGATTACAAATATTCAAAAAAAGCTTACTAATTGAATAAGCTAATGCGGACTTCATTCATAACATTTGTAAACAAATTTAATTACGCTTTTATGTAAAATGCGATATAGATATAAGCTATGGCCAAAAGCAATAACAGTGCCTGCATGTGACGAGTTCCAAATATTTCTAGCAAATTTAATTTATATTTATTACATTTTTATTTATTACGAACCAAAATATCCCAAATTCGTTCGATGTCTATTATAGTAAATATTATAAGATACATTTTATGTATAAATTGTGATTAAAATAAAAAAGGCATGCATTACTTGTAAATTTCTTCACGCGATCCATCTTCAGCGGTGTTATTTTCACATTCTGGTGACAAATTTCTTATTATTCTTCTACAATTAACGTTTTAATATGGATTAATTTGCAAAATAAATTTTGAACTTCAAAATGAATATAATGTAGTCTGCGTAAATACTTGATTATTAACAGTTCATGATTGAACCAAGAGAATTATATCTCCTTGATTAAAAGAACAGTTTCCAAAAATACATCTCAATTTACCTAACCGAATTCATTATTGTCCTAGCGAATTACTCTCTTTGTGATATTGGCATTCCACTAATAACAATACAGGCATATTATCCTATTCTCATAAAATTTTAAGGTTATGACAAGGGATCAAAATGAATAAAACGTTAGACAGATCGAGCGCTTTTGCCAGATAAATAACATTCAATGTTATACTAATTACACGTCCTTATTAGCATAAACCTTTATTAGAAAACTGTTAAAGTCAAAGATATCCTAAATATGCCATAAATTATACATTGCCATCACAGATATACAACCCAAATATACCCCTGCTTTTTACATAATACATATATTTTCTTAATTATCGGAACCATAAAATACCGAAATAAATGAAATAATGAAAAATCTTATGTTCAACTGAACGTTAAATAAATAGTACATTGTTCAATTAGGGGAGAAAATGAGCGAGGCGTACAAGAGTGCTCAAATCATCATCCCAGTCTGAAAAAGCCCTTTCCACCCGTGTTACACACCGTATTTTTTTTAACAAGTGTATGAATCGGGCCTTTTTCATGCATGTAAAGAGAATGGGGAAATGTGCATTTAGAGTCGTCCACCAAACCTACGAAATAAAATGAATAAATTTATTAAACATTTCGTCATTATTTTTAGAGATTCTTAGGAGCGGGAGGAATGTACTTGTACATTTTCCCACGCTGCGGCAAGGACGCTCGAAATGCCCAGATTTCCATTCGTTTTGCCAGTATGGAATTTTTTTTTAAATTTCAAATTTTTTTCACAAATTCAATTTTTTTTCAAATTTTAATTTATTTTATAAATTTCAAATTATTTAAAAATTTTAAATTTACTTCAAAATTTCGTTTCTTTATCAAAATTTCGATTTTTATCAATATTTCGAATTAACTTAAAATTTTTTTAAAAATCTGCATATTTTTTTGAAATTTACTAATTTTCTTAAAAATTACTAAATTTCTTAAAAATTACTAATTTTTTTTAGAAATGACTAATTGTTTTAAAAATTACTAATTTTTTTAAATTCAAAATTGTAAATTATATTTAAAATTTTGAATTTTTTTTTAAATTTCAATTATTTTTCAAAAATTTCTACAGTATCTACTAAAAATAAGAAGTCAATTCCACCCTAAACGGACCACCCCCACGCCCCTATTCACCCTCACCACCACTTCAAAAGATGAAAACTTCACCGCTTGTATGCAGCGTTTTTGGAAAGATTCGACACTGTCAAACTTGTATTTGCTTAATAAAGTACAGTATGAACTCTCTATAAACTACCTGTTAAATAAGCCCCAAATTCGGATTCAGCGTTCCCAAAAACTTATATATGTATTTTCCAAGATTTTTTATCGGCATTTTTACGATTTGACCTTTAAATGATCTTGACTCTGATGTGATAGGAGTCAACGGACCTGGGATTCGGATTCGGCGACCCCAGAAACCTATGGATGTATTTTTCTGGATTTTTCATCGGCTTTTTACAGTTTGACCTTCAAATAACCTTGAACCTGATGTGATGGAGGTCAACGGGCCTCGGATGAGGAGTCAGCGATCCCAAAAACCCCAGAATACCCTAGTCAAGTCTGGTGATCAAGCTTACATATTGTATTTACATACCCTGCACATAAATAATTAATAAAACCACCCCCTCCATCCTCCTTAAGGGGGGGGGGTAAAAACGCTAAAAATGGTGGATAAGAGTGAAGGTAGTTTATAGAGAGGTCATAGTGTACTTTATTAAGCAAATACAAGTTTGACAGTGTCGAATCTTTCCAAAAACGCTGTATATAAGCGGTGAAGTTTTCATTTTTTGAAGGGGTGGTGGGGGTGAATAAGGCGGCTGGGTGTGGCCCGTTTAGGATGGAATTGACTTTTTATTTTTGGTAGACACTTTAGGAATTTTTTTCGAATTATTTGGCCCAAATCTAATTTGGGTCAAAAACGAGCCTTAGAAACCCCCCACCTATTTTATATCTCGATTTCCCAGAGAATCACCCTATATATATATTAGCATCCCCCGTCGTGGCGTTGTCCACGATTTTTACGAAGTATGATATAAGAATTAAAATAGATTTTGATTAGGGAAAAACTGTGAAATTGCTCTGTAGAAGTTAGCGTTAGTAAGCATTCTAAACGATAACTAAGACGAAATCTTATTTGACCTTGAAGATTTTTAATGAATCCGTAAATTCCAATTTTGCCAATTTAGTTTTCGAAATATAAAAACCTTTCCTATTTTCCGATGGATAAGGAAAATACCCAGAAATTACTTTCTAGGAATAAGTATTACCAAACCTATAAAACTATAAAAAAAATCCAATATTTTATCGGGCCTTGGAGATTTCGAAAAAATATCTAATCCCGTAAAATCACATTTCGCCATTTTCATAAATTAAGGATTTGAAAATTGAAAAATTTTCCCACTTAGAGGTCGAATAGAATAAAACCCAGAAATCAATTTCTAGAAATTAGTATTAAAAAATCTATAAAATGATAAAAGAGCGGTTATCTCATAGGGCCTTGGAAGTTTTGAAAAAAAAATAAATCCCACAAAATCAAATTTTGTCATTTTTGACCAACTTAGGAAATTGGAAAAATTTACCCACTTAGCGGTCGATTAGAGAAAAACGCAGAAATTACTTTCTAGAAATTAGTATTAAAAAACCTATAAATCGATAAAATAACCGATATCTCATCAGGCCTTAGAGGTTTGAAATGATTCAGTGAAAACTCATTTTACAGGTTTTAACCCTATAAAAATTGAAATTTGTAAAATTTACCCCCTTAGAGTTAGATTTACTTGAATTAAAATCCCTTCTTATTCGTCGCCTACAATGTAAGTAAGTCTGTCAGTCAGTAACACACACACACATACACACACGCACACACACATACACACACATATACACGCACACGCACACACACACACGCACACGCACACGCACACACACATATGCACACGCACATACACACTCACACACACACATACACACACATCTATACAGGCATTTTCTAAAAGAAGTGTATTTTGATTTCCAGTATCTCAAAACATGTATCTAACATGTTTTTAGTAAAACTTTTTTTTGCCATCACAAAGCTTCCTCTATGAGGAAGCAAAAACTTTTATACATAAATATGACTTTTTAATTTTGTTCAAAAATGAAATTTATATATTTAAATAACATATTAATAATTAACAAGAATCGGTTTAATTTGGTTACAAGTAATTGTAGCTACGTAAGTCACAACTTGCAACATCCCTGAATACAAAAATATAATGCTTGTTTTACTAAGGATGAATATTCTTTCTGTGAAGCTTGACCAAACAATAATTTTTGTTTATTGTATCCTGCATATTTTAATATAATAAAATAATAATAATAATAATAATAATTATAATAACAATAAAAACGTCAATGCTGATTATTATAATAAAAATAAATGGTACAATATGAAATCGATAGACAGTTCTCTATTTGTAAATGATTAGTTTTATTATTTCCAAATACACTAATAATGATTTTTAAAATAAATGGTAAATAAATAGTAATAAGAATATATATATGCGTGATTCCATGTCAAGTGAGTAAGTGAAAAATTTTAATACTTTAAATCTTTAAGAAAATGACGTACTTCAAACCCAGAATATGTAAAAAAATTGCAATCCCTTGCCTCTATCGGTTCAGGATTTATGCCAAGCTGAAAAACATGATTATTTGCATTATTTTCATTTTTCTCAAAATGTATGTATGTTATCACGTAAACTATAAAAGATAATGATTTAGTCCGTGTGTTTTCGAAAGAGAATTTGATGCAGAATATGATAGTAAAAAGAAACAAAAAAAGTGCGCTATATATAAAATCTGCAAAAATTATATTAAGCTTGAGACCATATTCTAACTCGTCTAGAATTAAAAGAAATATGAAAAACTAAATTTCAAGATTTCTTATTTTGGCGTTTATCTAGAACCTTAATATCACAATATATTACAATGCATAAGATCACAAAATAGCACAATCTGGTCTAATAAATAACCTTTAATTGACCTTGACATATAACACCTTAGGGTCTGAAGATTTTCTTACATACTCAGGGTACACATTCCAACATTTATGTAGAGTTTGAGACATTTTTATTTTTTGGATGTACTCACAGGACATGAAACCACCCATATTTATATATATTTAAATATCTAATATTATTTAAATATTGGTTGCATATTATATAAACAAATATAATATGTAAATACTGATTTTATTTACAAGAGATTTGCGAGTGTTACGATTGGTAAAATCAGCTTTCGTGAATATGCGAAATCCTGGACACTACCGAGAGTCTTGCTCTCTTTTCTTTGTATGATAATTTCGGAGAAGTCTGTTCATTCCACGACTGTACTTCAGCTTCTCCAAAAATTATGAATAAAAGGTTTCCAAAAAGATACATGGTGGCCGATATATAGAAAACAATGTACCATTGATTTTCGTTTGTCTGAAATATAAATTTTTTTAATTTTTACTATTATTTTAGTAAAATAAATATTAACATATCTATAGTACAGATATTTAATAATAGTTGTATAAATATCATATAAGGCTGCATTTTGATTACAAATTTCACCCTTAGGAATTTCAGGATCGTTAGTTACCAATATGCTAACAACAATAGTACATTATGCAACAAGGGTGTAAAGTCGAAGATTATTCCCGAGGGTGGATTAACTGCCGGAGCAAAGCGAGGGCAGTAAACACCCTAGGGAATAGTGGATTTTATTCCCGTGTTGCATATAGAACTTTATTTCTGACTTAATTGTGGCCACTTTATTAACATTTATTGAAAATTTATATTAATATTAATATAATTCAAAAAAGTAACTCAAAAAAATAACTCAAAAAAGAGAAAAAACCAGAGACTGAGAATTTACTCTTTTCCAGCATTTGCGGGAATAAAGTAATTTGGCAGGAATAAAGGCCATTTTCTACCTGATTTTCAGGTCAATAAGATGGCCATTATAGTTAAGATGTGAAGAAAATAAATTATGTAATTATTTAATCTAATGTAGAATATCGATTTTCTAAATTGCGGATCCAATATGGTAAACTGGAATTTAAAAAGTTTTTTTAAACTTCCTCAAAAATTGTTATCTTGGAAATATTTTGGTGGCTTAATATGAATCTTCTATTAGACTTTCCAGGACCGGAAATTATTAAAATTTTAGTTTACATAAAAGTCGGTATGAAATCGATACAAATTTTCACTATCTTTATATACATCAGATTACACGTTATAAATATAAGAAATATCTACCGAGTCCGTTACGATGAAGCCACAGACAATCGGTGCCAAGAGTCCGAAAATTTTGCCAACTGTGTTAATTATGGAACTTAGCATCCCAGCAAAATCAGGACAGATATCCATCTCGTTGATTTCTGATCCGCACATAACAGCTGAATTGAGGCCGACAGCGAGCACCAAAATCACGACTGCCATGGTTTGTTCCTTTGTTCTGACGAGGCACAATATTAATAGCATCAAAGCTGGGCCCCACATACCAAGGGTGTTGCAGATTTTCCGCACCACGGTCACGGAGGCGCCTTTTCGCAAAGTAAAATCGGCTAGCCAGCTAATGGGAAATGCCAGAAACCACTTTGCTAAATAGGGAAGAGCTGAAATACTACCGCTCTAGAAGTGTAATACCATATAAGATTATGTACAAACAGTTTACCTAAAAGTGTAAATTAACATTAACAATTAAATTTGCATATTGCCGACATTTAAAAATCTGGAGATATTTATCTGTTGTTTACAAACTCTTTAATCTGTCAGAAATGCTTAATTCTATTATTTTAATCAAAAAGTTTAGCATTAAAAGTAAACTTACAATAACCGATCGACGATTTGGTCACGGTAATGATATTTGAAGTCATAATTAGTGCACATATACATTTAAATATTAATTTTCTAATTCGAGTTTTTATGTAGCATAAAGGAAATAGCTGTGTGTGTGTGCGTGCGTGCGGGCATGTGTGTGCGCGTGTGCGCGCATGTATGTATGTGTGTCTGTGTGTATGTGTGTTTGTTGCTTATCCGCAAATATACCTGATCAAACTTTGCATGTTTGTTTGTTATCCATTCCTAAGCGGGGCTTAAAAATTTCAGCGAATATAGTCAACTGATTTTAATTTTATAGCCATTTACGAAATTTCAAAATTTATGTTTTTGGAAAACTCTTTGATGATAAAATATTTTTTGGAAAGCGAATTTTTTTCATAATAAGGTACTGAATAAACTACTTCAACTTAAGACCGAAAACGAAACAAAATATTGCATTTTTCATTTGTTATACTGTGTGTTAAGGAATTGTTTTCTAACCTCTATAACTCGAAAATTAGAGAACATAATTTATTGAAATTTTTACCGAATATTATTTTTATATAGAACTATAATCCTGCAAATTTTCAAGTAATAAGGCTCTTGGCTTCTTAAGAAAAAAATAAAATGTTAACAAAATGCATTTTGTTGGACAACGATATCTTAAAAGATTTTTTATGTTTTCCTCTGAAAGTTACAGTGATAATTTGTTACGTATTGAGACATAAACCTTCCAGAATAAATGACGGGAGTGCAATTGTACTTTCAGAATTATGTATTTCTTTTTATATGTATAATTATGTATGTATATATGTATGTATGTATGTATGTATATATATATATATATGCGTGTGTGTAACTCATCTGGGCTCAAAATCCAGTGGATATAATCTAATCAAAACTTGTTTTTCAGTTAGCATTTGAACTTAAAGTATTTGCAATACTTATGAACTTCCCAGACACATTTGCATTATAATATATAACTTATTTGATCAAATTCATCAATAGATATTGACCTTTGAATAATAATATAATATACTATATGACATAACTGATGTCCTATTGAGAAAGCGGAATGTCAAATCAGTTGGCAGCGTTTTTGGTAAATGATCCAAATGTAGGATAATATGATCTAATTTGAAGCAGGATTTTCAAATATAAATCAGTAGCATTTTTCAAGCTGGAGGCATAAAATTGCTAACTAGTGGTAGATTTTTTAATTAAAAACTCCAATCTTAATTTAAATATCCACCAAAAGTTATATATTTTACGTACCCAGCTAAAAACTATTACAATACGCATTTAATTACCCTGTCCCGAATTCAATATATCGCCTTAAGGCCAGGTTACTCCAAAAAACGTGATTTTTTTCAATAAATTTTATTCATAGTACAAAACATGTTGAGTAATCAATTTTTTCTACATATAAAAGCACATATATTAAATTACTTGAAAAAAAATTTTTTTTTTGTTCAAAATGGCGGTTATGAAAATGGCTGCTGAAACTCGTCTGATTAGTAGATGAATGACATCATTTCTTGGAAACGAATTATCTGAAAGCAAAAAACAAAACGGTTTCATGTTCTGTATCGAATTGGCTATGGCCTCAAGCAGAATGAAACATTTTCAATGAAAAAAAACAAAATGGCGGACTTTTGAAAAAATGAAAAAATTCAAAAGTCCTCCATTTTGTTTTTTTTTCATTGATAATGGTTTATTCTGCTTGAGGCCATAGCCAATTCGATACAGAACATGAAACCGTTTTGTTTTTTGCTTTCAGATAATTCGTTTCCAAGAAATGATGTCATTCATCTACTAATCAGACGAGTTTCAGCAGCCATTTTCATAACCGCCATTTTGAACAAAAAAAAATAAAATTTTTCAAGTAATTTAATATATGTGCTTTTATATGTAAAAAAATTGATTGCTCAACATGTTTTGTACTATGAATAAAATTTATTGAAAAAAATCACGTTTTTTGGAGTAACCTGGCCTTAACCCTTACTTAAAAATTCTATTGCAAAATGTTTGACTTTACAAAAATAGAGCGATTTTTATATTCTGTTGCAAACATACCTGCTCAATATCAAAATCTAATATGAATTTCATGTAAGTAGGCATTTCTGTAAGTAACATGTAGTAACTCCCGATTTGACAGATATTAACAGCTAATAAAGACCAAACTGGTGCGGATGTCAATACTGCTTTCCAAGGAAACTTGTTATTCTAAAATGTTAAGCAGATTATAAAATATTTGTATTATTTAAAAATCCTAAAGCATAGAAACTGCTTACTTTGACTTCCATATCTTCATCTGATTTGCCAAAACTGTTCAGGATGTATTCCTTTTCGATTTGACTAATTGATGGATGATCGGACGGTGAATCTGCACCATACAAATAAAAAACGATAGACCATACTATTCCAACAGCACCAAAAGTGTAAAAAATACTAGGCCATCCAAATCTTGCAGCTAGTAATCCAGAAAGTGACATGGAGATAACGTTTCCTAGTTGTGGACCATTTAAAACAAAAGATCCTGGAAATAAAACAAATAATACTTTTGAAACTCGATTGATATTTATGATATTTACATATTTTCTATTCATTCTATTTCATATAGTGTTTAAGCAATGTATATTTACCGAAATAATAATTTATCGAGTATTTAATAAAAATTAATTATTATAAAAGAAAAACTGACCCAGCTGTGCCCTTTCAGTGAGTGGTATCCACTTGGCGAGTAAACCTTTGAGACAGGGCGTCAAACAACCCTGGCCCACGCCCATCGTTATTCTGCAGCACAGTACCGCAATCCAGCCAAGGTGTTCGGCCAGAACAGGTGTAAGTATGCTCAAAACACTGCAGGTGAGCATGCCGTAGAAGAAGAGCTTCTGGGAACCACTATTACGCACAAGGTAACCCATTGGTATTTGACTCACTACACATCCCCACAGCATAGAGCTCAGGATCAACGATTGTTGCTTCGAATCCCATCTAAATGTCTGAAATTTTATTATATGTATTTATGTTCCGGCATGCAAATTAAATAGATATTTCATATTTTTACATTTATATTGCAATGAAAGTGGATATAACTCAAAAATAATTTGATTTAGCAAAATAACTTAATAAATGTTGAAAAATAGGGTTTTCACAATTTGAAAGGTGTTCTTTTATTAAAGAATAAAAAAATGTAAATTAAAATATCATGACTTTGTTGAAAGAAATACGGTGTGTAACACGGGAAGAAGTAACGCGGGATCTAGTTGCATAATGCACTATTTCTGAGTAAAAGTTATTAAAAATTTAAAGCGGTGACTGAAGAGATAAAAATTGACGAATTTATAACAATTAAATTTCCTTGAATACTGATGTACTTATCGATACCTCCGGTTTATAAAATGCTAACTCAATCGTGCACTCCATACAATTCTAATTGGATGCAACGTGCAATAAAATTCTAACTGAAAATTTAATGCAGCAAGATTCCAACTCAAGATTTCGGGCAAGAGAATTCTAATTCAGAGTCCCGTGCAATAAGAGTCCAACTCAAAAGACAATGCAATATAATTCCATCTCATTGAAAAATCATTATAATGCTAACAGACGCGGGAGTTCAATGTAAAGCTAACTCTTATCGCTCTGAATTAGGGTTCCAATTAAGAAAATTGTACACCTATTTCCTCAAGCGAACTTAAAAATCCCAAAGTCTACAGTTAATAGTGTAATACACAAAACAACTTTATTTTTTAATGAAATGATTATATTTACACAAATATGAAAATTCGGCATTTGACGACACACATTTACACTAATTATCTATTTATATACAAATGAATTTCAATGTTATGGACAATACTGTAAAATTTTACTGAAACAGTATTTGACTATATCTAATTATTTCAATAATAAATGTGGCAGGTAAGTAGCAATTATAATTAAAACTTACTTATTAAATATATTAAATGAATATAATTAATTATAAATATGCCTTTTATTTATTTTACGTATTAAAAAGATGTCAAAAATGCTTAAGAAATTAAAAAATAAATAAAATATTAATATTTTTATATTTCAAGACAATTGTTTTCTAAAGAAAACTCTCATAAGGGCAAAATAAAATAAAATAAACTTTTTTTGATTTTATGTATTTAAAGTTTTATATACAATATTTCATTTTTATATAAAATAATTATTATTAAACCCGTGCCGCTGAGTATTTAAAAACGCATCATTTCGTATTTATAGTGGGTGAGTGGGATCCACTTTTCAAGTTAACAAAGTGAGTACAGTTAAGTCGTAAATAAAATTCTATATGCAACACGAGACTAAAGTCGATCATTCCATCGGGTGATTACTGCCCGAGCGAAGCAACTTATCCACAACATTACGCCTTCGATATATAATGTACTATTTTTCTATTTTATTCCGACATTATAAAGTAGTAGACAAAATTTAGTTCAATATTTTAATTTTATGTGCGGCTCAGAGTCATTGAATAATAGCATATTGTGTAAAAAAGACGTAAAATTGTCGTTAAAAAGACCGCTAGCCCTTGGTGAACACCATATTTTTTGTGAAATGTATATGGATTATTGCGAAAATATCTTGAAAAGGAAAAATAAGTAAATAAATCAACAGCGAGCAAAAAAAGCTACTTTTTTGCCCGTTGGCCAGCAAACAAGCACTTTAGGCTCACTTTTTAGGTCCAGAACCGCAAAAATCGTGCATATGTTACAAAAAGAAATTTTCTTTATCGTATGATTTAATCAAAACACCTCAGGTCAATCGATTTGTCAGTTGAGACTAAAAATCGATTTTTTTTAACTTTAAGAAATGTAGCTCTTATTTTTTTATAAACAATTTTATGTGTAATATTCTTATGATAATTTACGGATAATATTTCTTTTAAAAATTGATTATAATTACCAAAATATTACAACTCGTATCTTAACGATACGAAAGCTCCAAATTCGAATAACTACGATTTTGAACAAAAATAGTATATTGTGTAAAAAGGGTGAAATGAAGCCTTTTTCACCCGCATGTGGTTTCCACGAGTCGTGGCGAGCAAACACGAGCTGAAGGCGCGTACTGCAATCACACAAGGGCAAAAATAGCATATTATGCATCTATGGTGGATAGTAGGCGATTACCGTGAGGGCATATTGCTGAGCCGAGCCGAGTTGAAGGCAAGCCGCGGTTTCCAGGGCAAAGCCTGTAACCAGCACAAGCGTTAATTGTTTTCCACCCGTACACATGATGATTTTTGTTCTACCCGTACCAAAAGGATGATTTTTCGTGCATATATGAAGCGGGCGGAAAGTGCATTGCTATTCCGCCCAAAGGCTTACTGTCCCACCCCGGAGCGGAAAAGAGCTACTTTCGCTAAACATGCACCAAAAAACGATATGTACACAATAACGAGTTTTAAAAGAGTGGGCGAAAAGACGCTTTGTGGCCCGCTGGACGAAAAGCTTTGTCAAAAGCGGTCTTAAAGCTTTCTTCGCTCAACAGTCGGCCAACAAACGCTTTGCGCCCGCTTTTGAGGCATAAAATAACACAATGATCGTGCATGTATGACAAAAAATTAATTTTTGGTCTCATTTTTTCTTATAAATGGTGAGTCTTGCGCTGGAATTATGATACTTAAAATAGAGAAATCGAAAGCTCTTTTCACGTCAATCCAATAAAATAAAGTTTAAGTCGGGAAAGCGCTTTGTATTTGAATGCGAAGACTCCAAAGTCCGATATATGAAATTTTGAGAGAATAAATAACACAATACAATTTAAAAAAAAATTAATTTTCGGTCTCAATTTTTCTTATAAACGTAGATACTTTCCCTTGTGTGATTTCAGAACGCGCCTTCAGCTAGTGTTTGCTCGCCACAACTCCTGGAAACCACATGCGGGCAAAAAAGGCTACTTTTCAGTCTTGTTACACAATATATAATTTGTGTTCAAAATCGTAGATACTCGAATTTGAAGTTTTCGCATCGTTAAAGCCCGAGTTGTAATACTTTAGTAATTCTAATCAATTTGTTAAAACAAATATTGTCCATATTTTATCATAAGAATATTATACATAATATTATTTATAAAAAAATAAGCGCTGTATTTTTTAAAGTTAAAAAAATCATTTTTTAGTATCGACTGATAAATCTACTGACTTGAAGTGATTTGATTAAATCAACCGATAAGAAAATTTTTTGTTCAATGGCTCTGAATCGCACATTAAATTAAAAGATTGAACTAAATGTTTTCTACTACATTATAATGTCGAAGTAAATAGAAAATAGTACATTATGTTACAAGGGAGTAAAGTCGTAGATAAGTCGCTTCGATCGGGCGGTAATCACCCGAGGGAATGATCGACTTTACTCGTGTTGCATGTAGAATTTTATTTATGACTTAACTGTAGTCACTTTATTGATTTGAAAAGTGGATCCCATTCACCCATTGTCAATACAAAATGAAGCGTTTTTAAATATGCCGCGTCGCGGGTTTAATGGTAATTATTTTATATAAAAATGAAATATTATATATAAAACTTTATATACATAAAATCAAAAAAAGTTTATTTTGCATAAATTAGTAAGTTACGTAGATTTTTTCTTATTCTTTTGATTTAAAAAGAGCAGAATATGATAAATTTGATGTGTAATTAAACATAATAGGATACCCCCCTCCCCGTTGGCCCGGCATTCGCCCAGGTCCCCGTACCTGTGGCGTAGGGAAAACTCGAACCCAAGCCGCTTGAGCGAGCGTATCTCCGCTAGTCAAGGCGTGCGCCTTAACCAACTGAGCCACGCAGGCCCCCTAAACAAGTTTTAATTATAATTGCTACTTACCTGTCACATCTATCATTGAAATAGAAAGATATAGTCAAATTTCAGTTATATTCCGTTTCAGTAAAATTTTACAGTATTTTTCCATAACATTGAAATTCATTTGTATATAAATAAATAATTTGTGTAAATATAATCATTTCATTAAAAAATAAAGTTGTTTTGTGTATTACACTATTAACTGTAGACTTTGGGATTTTTAAGTTTGCTTGAGTAATTACGGTGAACGATTTTCTTAATTGGGATCCTAATTCAGAGCGGTAAGAGTTAGCTTTATATTGCACTCCCGCGGTAGTTACCATTATAATGATTTTTCATAAATTATATTGCATTGACTTTTGAGTTGGACTCTTATTGCACGGGACTCTGAATTAGAATTCTCTTGCCCGAAATCTTCAGTTGGAATCTTGTTGCACTAAACAGTGAGTTAGAATTTCGTTGCATTAAATTTTCAGTTAGAATTTTATTGCACGCTGCATCCACAGTTTCATCAAAATCCGTGACCCAGAGGTATGACACTCTCCTTGTTATGACTAGAGGTACCAAAGAAATTAGTCAGTTTAATCAGAATGTACCTAGATAACAAGCGGGGCATAGTTCGGGCAGGCAAAAGCTTATTTCATCCATTTGAAATCCACAACGGATTAAAACAGGAAATTACACTATCAACCATCTTATTTAACTTATTTTTAGAGTACGTGGTCATGGCTGTACATGAAAGCAATGAGGTAATTGTAGTAAATGGCTTTCTAACGCAATTTTTAGCATTCGCAGATTATATAGATATTATACAAAAGAACAGAGAAACTATAATAGAAAACGTGGAAATACTAATAAAAAAAACTGCTAAAGAAGTAGGTTTAGAAATAAGCGAAGAGAAACTCCAGTACATGGTCACTAGCAGAGTAGAGCCTGATAATACCGATACTGATTTGAAAGTTTTGCCTAAAACTTTCAAAGAAGTAGACGAGTTTAACTACCAAGGAAGAATAATGTACCACAAGAATGAGAAATCATAACTCATAAAGGATTCAGGAAGAGACTGTATTCGAGAAATGTATGTCTCTATTCGGCAAACAACTTACTAAAATCCCGACTACTATTGCGCAAGACTAAATTATAAATATATAGAAACATTTTAATACCAGTACTCCTATACGGATGCGGAACGTGAGCGTTAACCAAAGGGAAGAGAATAGATTTAGAGTGTATAAGAATAGAGTCCTTAGAAAGATATTCGGGGGTAAAATAGATGATATTACTCAAGAATGGAGTATTTGACGTAATCAGGAAATATATGAGTTATACGGAAAGCCAAACATCACTAGAGTGATTAAATCTCGAAGTCTAGGATGGGCAGCACGTAGCTAGGATGGAAAATGAAAGAACAGCACTTAAAGTACTTGTAAGGAAGTCGACAGGCACAAAGCCCCCAGGTACACCGAGATAAAAGTGGGAGGACAATATTAAAATTACGGAAACAAAATTAAAATACGGGAAGTGGAATAGTATGGAAAACAGGATTCTATGAGGAGGATTGGATACAACTGGCAAATAATAGAGAGAGATGGCGTGACAGTGTGAATAAGGCTATGTACTACATAGCTCTGGAGAGCTAGTCCCAACAACTACTTATGATAGGTATGATGATTATGGAAGCATAACCATAGCTTACAGAGATTATGTGATAGCTATGACCACGCAAGTAATTTACACACTCTGTTACTGCTAATCATTAGTAGTTGGCCAATCTAATAATAACAATATTAATGAAAACAAGTCCCATTTAGAATTTTACTAAAGGAAAGATGGGGTATTTTGAAAAGCTCAACCAGAAGTACCCTTTAATTTGATTTTACGCAAAATATGAAAAAGCTAATTATATCTTGTATCATTTTATATCATTACACTTACCGGTGAATTTGAATTACTGGATTTAGTATCTGTCATCGCAACAATGGCTACCGACATGTAAGTACGCATTCCATAGGCTGCGCTATTTCCCAGAAACAATAGCAATGCTTGAACATGCCGCGTTCCAATTATTTCTAAAAAATTTAAAGCCCATTTTGTACAAACAATATGATAGATTAACACGATGTATATTATAATTATTGACTTATGATTAACAAAATTTACACATAAACTAATTTACATTGTAAATATAAATAACATTACTCATAGGTTTTTTCACGGGCTCCATCTCAAGCGCTGTACTTTAAAATACTATATGTTTGATTGTTTTTATTCAATGTAACTGACTAGTGACATGATTTTTATTATACTACTATTAATGAAGATTAACGTTTTATTGCTGATTTATTTAATTGTGGAAGGTCGATAACATAGTATAATTTGGGAAGATATGGAGATAGTGTATCCAATTCTCAATAAAAGATGATGTTCAATTACAAATGATTTTCTACTTTGCATGATCATAATATATGCCAAATCATAAGCATTAGTTCTCAAATGCAAAAATGATTCTTTTATGGCTTCTTACGAATTGGGTAATATTAGAAATAGGTAAATAACGGCATTATATCAACTATTCAAGGTTAAAGATGCGATCTTTTAAACTCATTTCCTCCATACGGATTTAATACGTCGAATTATTGACGTCGAACACAATTTATTTCCTGTGCGATAAGTATCTACGTACAGGTAAGTAGATGTATGATTAGTTTAGTAAGACGTACATATGGGCAAATATCTAAAACTTTTGATTTTAGTGTCCCACGAAATTCTTTTTATGTAAATAATATTTAATGCAACATTTTCAAATTTCGTACTATTTAAGAACATTCAATGTAAGATATTTAATGAGAAAAATAGAATTCATACTTTATTTATGATTTTTATTAATAGACAAACTCAAAAGTCACTTGAAAATTAACTCATTTTGCGTGTCCCATCTACTAAATGCACACACCATTTATGTCATAACTTTTTAGCGTTTAAAATCTTGATTTGAACACATTTTGAAGACTAGCTCATAAGGGGAGGGGGGGGGGGAGAGAAAAAAATATTGAAAATTGTATTTTTGTAATATTACAAAAATTTAACAAATTTAACATTCAATTAGCTAGAGCCCTTTATATTTTAATTTGTTGGAATGATAAATAGATTTTTTGAAAATATATTACTGCTACATTTTCACTACATACATCTTTTAAGCCATAAAGTTTTTAGCGTTTAAAATTTTGAATCGAAACTTTGACAAAGAATAAAATTTAGTTACCCAAACATAATGTACATACATAAAGAAGTGTACTACTTATAATTACAAAATGTCGGGCGCTTGAATTGGTACTATGGACTGGTGGAAACTCTCTTTTAATGTCTAATATTCTATTTAAAACTAAATATAATACCAATAATATTCTTCTTGTAACACAAGCACGATTTTCACGTTTTTCTGTACCTATTAAGCGGGCCTAAAGGACCATTTTTCAGACCGGTGGGCGTTAATACGCATAAGCGGGCGCAAAAGTATCTTTTGCGCCCGCTAAAATTTTTTGGAAAATTGCTATTATATATATATATATATATATATATATATATATATATAGCCCCGCTTAATATGCCAGAAAAACGCAAAATCAATACATGCTTACAAAAAATATGGTGTGCACCAAGGGCAAAGTGGGCTTTTTGACCTCGTGTGGTTGCAGTACTCGTCTTCGGCTCGCAAACGCACTCGCTTTCGACTCGTACTGTAATCTCCACACTCGGTCTAAAAAAATCCACTTTGCGCCCTAGGTACACAATACTATTTAATATCAATTATAAACCTACTTATAGTTATTTATTCTTAAAGTAGTACATTAGGAAACAAAAAGAAAATGTATGCCCATCTCAAAGAAAATGGTCTCTTTTTGCCCTGAAAAGCGAGATCAAAATTACAGTTTTTGCCCGCAAAAATGATAACTTTTTTAACTCCCCCCCCCCCCCCCCCTCGCCCCCTTTGGCGGGAAAAAAGTGCTTCACTAGAAACCTATAAACTAGTCCAAATTCCTTTATTTCATCAAATTCTACCAATAATCCTGATTTTTGATTGTCTTTTAGCAATATTGTCTTTTAACAGTCCATTAGTCCCGCTTTCCAAGTCAAAAAGTGGCCACAGTTGAAATGGGCATAAAATATAATGTTGTTATATAATGTACTATTTTCAAATTGCTTCCTCAAAGAGGAAACTTTGAATTGCGTTCATCTTTGTGGTAAGCTTCATATCCCAGTCCGGCATGTTCCAAAATATATTTTTAGCAATTCAATAAACAAATATATACATTTCTATAATTTTAAATACCTATGTACTGGTGAAATATTGACGAGTTTGACCGGACAGTTTAGTATCTATTACCTAGTTCAACCTGGACAATAGCTCGCTACGAACTCGTTATTTCACAGTAGAAGCAGACGACGATGACCTAGCAAAACGGACTAAACTGACATATAAGGAATTCCTTCTCTTCCCTTCTTTCTTTACCTTGTTTCTCTCTCAAAGAGAAAGCTTTGTAACACTGAAAATGTTTGAATCCGAGATTTTGATGAATTTTATATGTATATGTGTGTGCGTGTGTGTATGTATGTGTGTGTATAAGCGTGTTCGTGTGCATGTGCGTGTGTGTGGGTGCGTGTGTGTGCCTGCATGCATGTATGCGTACGTGTGTGTGTGGGTATGTGTGTATGTATGCATTCACATCTCTAGTAAGCCACGGTAAAATTTAATGATTCAGGGATCATTTGGTTTTTTTTTAAAGGAAGGAGGAATAATAATAATTTTTCTAGTTTTTCGGATTAGTTTTTGATTTCTAGGGATTATTTGATTGTTTGGATTTGGTTTTCCGTATTTTTTGGTGCGTTAGAAATAATATCATTGACCCAGTGAAAGAGCATAAAATTTCCAATCCTTTACCACCCGAAATTTTAGATAAGGTCTTTCCTTTCTTCTGTTAAACACGGAAACACGTAATTTTTTATTTAAACGATTATTTTCTGAAATATATGATGGAAAATTCTTGAAAAAAATTGAGGTGAGTAGAATAATGGAGGAGATTATTGTGTAAAATTTTTGAGTCATTTTATTTTTCTATACATGAGAAAAAAATCATTTTGAAAAAAGAAATCGATTTTCTATGGCAAACGATAACTTAAGTAAAAAAGCATTATACCTCCTGAAATTTTTCATAAAGGTAGCTTTTACTATCTTTCGGCTAAGTTCTTGGCCCAGAGCATGAAGACTTTTATTTTTCGAGATATTCAAGATTATATTTTTTCTCAAAAAATGTTTTATTGCAGATTTCTCGAGTATTATACGGTAACTTTTGACTAATGAACGCTTATTTTTTCCTCTATTAATTAAGATTTTAAATCAGAATGAATTTTCAAGCTTCGTCAAATCGTTTTTGTTCTACAATGGATTTTCATTTTTTATGGTATTTTCCGTTTAAAAATAATTTTGATTATCATTCCTTATGGCTATATACGTATAATAGTCATGCAAAGTAAGTGTGCTCGCATTTATAAAAAAAATAGTTTCTTTCTGAAAAAATGAAAGGTTTTAGAGATTTGCCCATATACTGAGAAGCTAACCATAATAAATCAACGTTAAGGTTAAACAATCCGTTTTTATAATCAAATACATTTTATCTCTATATTTGTCTTGGTCTCGTGCAGCCCTAGTAAAATCTACTATTTTAATTATAATCAACTCATGATATTATGTACATAAATGTATGTGTATTAAAGTATAATAATTCTTAAAAACTAATTTGAAATCCTAAAAAGTTTAAAAAAATATTTATTTTACAAAAAAAAAAAACATTTTCTGCGTATATTTTTTTAAATAGCATTTATCTGACAAACATTCATACAGCAAAAAAAGTAAATTAAAACTAAATTTATATATCAATGATACCGTCGCATTTGTAAAAACCGCTGCAAATTAATTGGCACGTAGCTTCTTCCAAACTAATCGACTGTTTCAATATGAAATGAACATTGATTTTATATATATTATTCATAATTATCATTTTGTTCGTTTTTTGATTAATAGTTAATATATATCTGCACTTTTATGGCTCCATAATCATTTGAATTAAAACAAGTGTAGCTAACGTGCTACCAGTAACGCTTGCAAATTAGACAAATTAATTATGATTTTTTTAAAAATATAGTTATAGATATATATGTTCTGCATTTATTTCCTCGCCGTTGATAAGAAGTATCGTTAAATCCGATTCGAAAGATAACTAAGATATATATATATATAACTATCCATATGAATGTTAAGCTTTTCGATTACTCGAAATATATTTATTATCATTATCGTTATATATATAATAGGCGAGACAAACCAGACATTTTTACCAGTTAGGTACCAGTTTCAGTAAGGCATATAACTTAATTTTGAATATGTATCTGTTAGAAACGTTTCATACTATTTGATAAAATATATGGAAATAACGATTTGAATGATTACGGCTTTAATAAATGCCGGTCACAGATAGACTACAATTTTTCATTGGCTTAACAGTGAGTGATATTACATTATTCGTATAACTCGTAAAATTCGTTGTATCTACAATTTAGATAATGTGTTGTAAATCATAATTTAATCATTACAACTGCAAATACTATTCGTTGAATCATGAAGCGCTGCGCATGCTTTAATATAACTGTATACACGATGAGAATAATATAAAAAGCCTAATTTACTCAAATGTACGTTAATTCTACGCAAAATGAAAATCTATCTTAATAGCCACTAGTCAATTTATAAAAGCTGTCTAGAAAGTAACTAGTCCTTCTTTTTTAAGTTGAAGTCCCGGATTTTGATGTTGCGTTGAGTAAGTTTCCTGAAAGAAAAGAGTTTCTACTGTAAAAAATAGAAATACTGCTTTTTTGAAAAGAGTTTTAAACTTTTTTGGAGACGTTATCCAGACAACAGATATTTCCTAAAATACACATACTCGCCGACATACATAAGTGCACATACATGCAGGCATGTGGATTTTATATAAGCTCAACACTTCGTGCTGAGAGTATCCATTTGGTTATTCAATGACCCAAGCACACGTCACCTCCGACGACTCAACCGCAATACGTCAACCAACCATCGGGCTACGGCCAATCGTTTCACACGCCAACTCAAACGCGATCCAACCACTTTTCACAACCTACTACCCGCGATTGACTCACTAAATCTCATTTCCACTCCATCACCACTCACTCTCTGTTATCTTATTTGTATTTTGCAAGTAATATAAAAAATATGATTATTCAATAAAGCCACTATTTTGATAAAAACATTGTTTTCTACTAGGGTGACTGCACCAGTGAATGAACGAATAAGAAATTTGTTGATTACATTGCGAGTTTTCGTAACATAAAAATAAGTAAACAGTTAAAAAAAAGCTGATTAGTGTTGTTAATAAAGTCTTCAACTTTATTTTCATGGCAAATATTTTAACTTATACCTCATAAATAATATAAAAATAGACAAAACATATGAAAAAACTACTGAAATTCAGTAAATGAACGTGACGCCAATGAATGAACATGACGCACCAGTATATGAACAGTGCAGAAATGTGAAAATAAATATATTTTTTAATAAAATTATTACAAATATAATGTTATTAGATCATCAGCTTTCACCTAATCAGATTTTCTTTGGAAAATTACTATACTAAATTTGATACACATATGAGCATAACCTGAAAATGTGACCGTCTCACGGTGTCAACTCGATGCTCTTGAAATTGATATATATATATATCAATTTCAAGAGCATCGAGTTGACACCGTGAGACGGTCACATTTTATATAAATAAATATAAATAAATATATATATATATATATATATATATATATATATATATATATATATTTATATATATATATCAATTTCAAGAGCATCGAGTTGACACCGTGAGACGGTCACATTTTCAGGTTATGCTCATATTTGTATCAAATTTGAAGTGTTTTTAGAATTATATAGATAGTAATTTTCCAAATATATATATATATATATATTTGGAATTATATAGATAGTAATTTTCCAAATATATATATATATATATATATATATATATATATATATATATATATATATATATATATATATATATATATATTCTGAACTTGTTTGCAGAGTCTGTAATATATTATACATATTATGATAATAAATGGTGAGTGTTGTTTTTTAAACTTTAATTTAATCCTGGTTTTCTATGTACACCTTCTATGTACAACCTTTTGATAAATTCTTTTCCGGAGGCTAATGTCAAAAAGTGGTACCATTTTCCAACAGTATTCAGGTTGATAGGCGGTGTTAAAAATATTAGGAGAAACAAATTTACAGCATGTATATTATTATTATATAAAAACAACCAATTTAATTTTTTTTAATTAAATATTGATTGATTGAGCATAAAGCAGAAATAATGTATACTTCTTTTCTCTAAAATATTTTACTTAAATTACAAATTTCTATTTCAAATATTAATTATCGAACTATTTAGAAAATAGTATATTTAAATTGTTAAGAAAATTAGATGCATAGAAAATAATGTAACATTGATTTTCGTTTGACTAAAAAAGTTTTATCATGTATTAATAAATTATATTTAAATCACAAAATGCTGTTTTGTTTTCTCAAAGAGAAAGCTTTGTTACGCTAAAACGCGTGCGTGCGTGTGTGCGTGCATGCGTGTGTGGGTCCGTGAGTGTGTGTGCAACAAGCACCAAAATCACCGCCATGGTTTGGTCCTTGGTTCTGACAAGACATAGAATCAGCATCAAAGCAAGGCCCCACATACCACGCGTGTTGCAGATTTTGCGCACCACGGCCACGGATACGCCTTTTCTCAAAGCAAAATCGGATAGCTAGATAATGAGAAATGTCAGGAACCATTTTGCTAAATAAGGTAAAGTTGGTATAAGGTAAGGTTGAAATAATTCCGCTCTGGAAACGAAATATTCCGTGAGATTATGTTCTTGAAAATTTTTATTGAAAATCCTTAGTATTACAATTAATATGAACAAACCTGCTCAATATCAAAATCAAGTATATATTTCAAATATGTTGTAAATTCTATAAGTGACATGTAGTAGGTTCAGTTATCACAAATATCTACAACTAGTAAAGACCAAACTGTCGAGGACGTCAATACTGTTTTCCAAGGAAACTTGTAATTCTAAAAAGAGTTTAAATTAAGCAAGTTATAAAATGTGTATATAACTGCAAAGGTGTATGACAAAAGAAAGTCACTTTGATCTCCGTATCTTCATTGGATTTGCCAAAGCTGTTCAGAATGTATTCGGACTGTGATCCAACAGAGATTATGGGCCATCACGTCTATATATGAATTGCTGTTTCAGAATGCAGACGAAAATATCATAATAGAATAAATATTTTTAATTCATTTTTAATCTTCTTTATGTATATCTCAAAGCCAACATACAAAAAGCATGAATCCAGCAAATTAATTATTAGTTCATACTGAAACAATTTTAAGAATATTTATATAACATTATAATGTTAATAAAGATTACAACTATTCATAAAAAAAGCTTACTAATTGAACAAGCTAATGCGGACTTCATTCATAACATTTGTAAACAAATTTAATTACGCTTTTATGTAAAATGCAATAGAGGTAAGCTATGGCCAAAAGCAATAACAATGCCTGCATGTGACGAGTTCCGAATATTTCTAGCAAATTTAATTTATATTTTTTACACTTTTATTTATTCCGAACCAAAATATCCCAAATTCGTCGCTCGGGCGCTAACCTGACGGTGCAATATTGGACTGCTTAAGTCACGGATAGGTGTAACCGCGGATTTAAGCAAGCAGTGCTATAAAATAGTATACGATACTCGTGTCAAAAGTAGACCTTCATATCACGGCGTTTAGCGCAATACACGCTTCAATACACACCGTACTGTTCAATACGAAGACGGATGCTTGGCCGACGGGCCAAGCTGACGAAAAAACACAACAAAGCACGACAAGACTGACTAACAAAGGAAGAAAAAAAAGACAGGCGGCATCCCACCCGAAGTAGTGCGAAAGCGGTTCCGGGGGGGAGCGTTCGCGGTACACTCATTTTTAGTGGGTAGAACACGGCGGCGCGCCCACCTCGACTGTAATCCAGGCAGTGAGCACGGACATCAGCCGGGGATGGACAGTGCGCCAGTGGAGTCCAACACTACCACCTCAGGGGTGGGGATAAATGTGCCGAAAGATAAATTTGCAGAAGGATAAATTTACCGAACGGTTGAAATTACCGAAAAAATCAATACCTATGGATACATATGCCCAAAGTTAAAAATGTCGAAAACAAGAATTCCGAAAAAGAAAATGCCCAAAGTTAAAAATGCCGAAAATGACAATTTAGACAAAGAAGTGCTTTTATTAGAATATGCGCCTGTATTATAATAATGTATTAATTGTTGCAACGTTGTTTCTTTTTAATATTAGATATTTTTAGTTTTACTCGTTGCCATTTCAATATTTCATCATTTTTAACTTTCGGCATTTTTAACTTTCGGCATTTTTAACTTTCGGCATTTTTAACTTTAAGTTAAAAAAAAAATAATAACAATAAAAACGTCAATGCTGATTATTATAATAAAAATAAATGATACAATATGATATCGATAGTCAGTTCTCTATTTGCAAATGATTAGTTTTATTATTATCAAATGCACTAATAATGATTTTAAAAATAAGCGGTAAATAAATAGTACTGGAACGGTATTTAAATATCTAATATTATTTAAATATTGGTTGCATATTATATAAACAAATATAACAATATAATATGTAAATACTGATTTCATTTACAAGACATTTTGCGAGTGTTATGATTGGTAAAATCAGCTTTCGTGAATATGCGAAATCCTCGACACTACCGAGAGTCTTGCTGTCTTTTCTTTGCATGATAATTTCGGAGAAGTCTGTTCATTCCACGACTGCACTTCAGCTTCTCCAAAAACTATGAATAAAAGGTTTCCAAAAAGATGCATGGTAGCCGATATATAGAAAACAGTGTACCATTGATTTTCGTTTGTCTGAAATATAAATTTTTTTAATTCTCACTATTATTTTAGTAAAATAAATATTAACATATCTATAGTACAGATATTTAATAATAGTTGTATAAATATCATATAAGGCTGGATTTTTATTACAAATTTCACCCTTAGAAATTTCAGGATCGTTAGTTACCAATCTGCTAACAACAATAGTACATTATGCAATAAGAGAATAATGTCGAAGATTATTCCCGAGGGTTGGTGTATTGCCCGAGCAAAGTGAGGGCAGTAAACACCCTAGGGAATAGTGGATTTTATTCTCGTGTTGCATATAGAACTTTATTTCCGACTTAACTGTGGCCACTTTATTAATATTTATAAAAAATTTATATTAATATTAATATAATATAAAACTCAAAAAAGAGAGAAAGCCGGAGAAACTGCGAATCTACTTTTGTCCTGCATTTGCGGGAATAAAGTAATTTGGCGGTAATATAATAATATAGTAATATAATAAGTGCCAATTTCGACCCGATTTTCAGATCAATAAAATGGCGATTATAGTTAAGACGTGATATTGTGTACCTAGGGTGAAAAGTAATCTCTTTTTTGCCCGCGTGTGGTTTTTGCAGTACGATGCGAGGGGAGCAAGCACGAGCCGAAGGCGAATCTGGGAAGAGTGCGTTTGCGTACCGAAGAGGAGTACTGAAATCACACAAGGGCAAAAAAATACTTTTCCCCCCAGGCTCGCACCGTATTTTTTGTCATATACGTATTGATTTTGCGTTCTTTTTATATCCCTAGAGTGGGTGTTTACTACGGCTGTTCTTCAAATAGGTGTAAACGTGAACAAATAATCAAAAATTCTCTAAAATTTTCCAAAATTCTCTAAAATTTTCCATAATTCTCTAAAATTTTCCAAAATTTTCTCAGTAGCGGGCGAAAAGTACTCTCTTTTCGCCCGCTGGACGAAAATTTTTGTTTTGAGCGGACAAACAAATATTTTTCGCCCGCCAGCCGGCAAACAGTTGGTTTGCGCCCACTTTAGAGGCACGAAAAAACGCGAAAATCGTGTGTATATAACAAAAAAATAATTATGTAATTATTTAATCTAATGTTGATTTTCGAATTTCAACATTCCGGATCGAATATGGTAAACTGAAATTTAAATAGTTTTTTTAAACTTCCTCAAAAATTGTTACCTTGGACATATTTTGTAATAAATTATTAAAATTTTAGTTTACACAAAAATTGGTATGAAATATATTGAGCTATACATATTTCCACTATCTTTATATAAATCAAAGTACACGTTATAAATATTAGGAATTATCTACCGAATCCGTTACGATGAAGCCACAGACAATCGGTGCCAAGAGTCCGAAAATTTTGCCAACTGTATTAATTATGGAACTTAGCATCCCAGCAAAATCAGGACAGATATCCATCTCGTTGATTTCTGATCCGCACACAACAGCTGAATTGAGCCCGACAGCGAGCACCAAAATCACGACTGCCATGGTTTGGTCCTTTGTTCTGACGAGGCACAATATCAATAGCATCAAAGCTGGGCCCCACATACCAAGGGTGTTGCAGCTTTTCCGTACCACAGTCACGGAGGCGCCTTTTCGCAAAGCAAAATCGGCTAACCAGCTAATGGGAAATGCCAGAAACCACTTTGCTAAATAGGGAAGAGCTGATATACTACCGCTCTAGAAGTGTAATACCATATAAGATTATGTACAAACAGTTTACCTAAAAGTGTAAATTAACATTAACAATTAAATTTGCATATTGCCGACATTTAAAAAGCTGGAGATATTTATCTGCTGTTTACAAACATTCTCATCTGTCAGAAATGCTTAATTCTTTTATTTTAACCAAAAAGTTCAGCATTAAAAGTAAACTTACAATAACCTATCGACGATTTGGTCACGGTAATGAAATAGCTGTGTGTGTGTGCATGCGTTCTTGCGTGCACGCTTGATTTCGTGCGTATGTACGTGCGTGCGTGCATACGTGCGTGCGTGCGTGTGCATGTGCGTGTGTGTACGTGTGGGTGTGTGTGTGTGTGTGTGTGTGTGTGTGGAAGTGTGTGTGTGTGTGTGTGTGTGTGTGTGTTTGTGTGTATGTGCGTGTTGCTCATCCGTGAATATGCGTGATCAAACTTTGCACTTTGTTTATTACCCGTGTCTAAGAGGGGCTTAAAAATTTCAGCGAATGTGGTCTACTGATTTTGATTTTATAGCCATTTTACGTTTCTCATTTTGTGTACCGTGTGTTAAGGAATTTTTTTTAACCTCGATAACTCAAAAATTGAAGGACAAAATTTATTGAAATTTTCACCGAATATTAGTTTTATATATAACTTTAATTCTGCAATTTTTCAAGTCATAAGACTAATTGCTTCTTAAGAAAAAAATAAAATGTTAAAAAAATGTATCTTGTTGGACAACGATATCTTAAAAGATTTTTTATATTTCCCTTTGAAAGTTACAGTGATAGTTTGTTAAGCATAGAGATATAAGCTTTCGAGAATATATGAAGGGAGTGCAATGGTACTTTCAGAATAATTATGTATTTCTTTTTATATGTAAGTATGTATGTATGTATGTATGTTTGTGCATGTGCGAGTGCGTGTGCTGGTGGGTGTATTGCGTTTATATATATGTATGTGTAACTCATCTTGGCTAAAACTCCAGTGGATATAATATATAACTTATTTTGTCAAATAGATCAACAGATTTTGACCTATGCATAATAATATAATATACTATATGACATATCTGATGCCTCTTTGAGAAAGCTGAGTGTCAAATAAGTTGGTAGCATTTTTGGTAAATGATCAAAATTTAGAGTAGTATGATCGAATTTGAATCAGGATGTTGAAATATAAATCAGTAGCATTTTTTAAGCTTGGGGCATAAAATTGCTAAATAGTGGTACATTTTATAATTAAGAACCCCAATCTTGATCTACCAATAGTTATATATTTTACGTACCCAACTTAAAACTCTACTAATACGCATTTAATTACTTTGTTCCGAATTCAATATATCGCCTTCTCCCTTACTTGAGAACTCTATTGAAAATCGTTAATTTTACAAAAACAGAGCGATTTTTATATTCTGGTGCAAACATACCTGCTCAATATCAAAATCTAATATGAATTTCATGTAAGTAGGCATTTCTGTAAGTAACATGTAGTAACTCCCGATTTGACAGATATTAACAGCTAATAAAGACCAAACTGGTACGGATGTCAATACTGCTTTCCAAGGAAACTTTTTATTCTAAAATGTTAAGCAGATTATACAATATTCGTATTATTTAAAAGTCCTAAAGCAGAGAAACTGCTTACTTTGATTTCTATATCTTCATCTGATTTGCCAAAACTGTTCAGGATGTATTCCTTTTCCATTTGACAAATTGATGGATGATCGGATGGTGAATCTGCACCATACAAATAAAAAACGATAGACCATACCATTCCAACAGCACCAAAAATGTAAAAAATACTAGGCCATCCAAATCTTGCAGCTAGTAATCCAGAAAGTGACATGGAGATAACGTTTCCTAGTTGTGGACCATTTAAAACAAAAGATCCTGGAAATAAATTAAAACTAATACTCTTGAAACTCGATTGATATTTATGATATTTACATATTTTCTATTCATTCTATTTCGTATTGTGTTTAAGCAACGTATATTTACCTAAATAATAATTTATCGAGTATTTAATCAAAATTAATTATTGTAAAAGATAAACTGACCTAACTGTGCCCTTTCAGTAAGTGGTATCCACTTGGCGAGTAAACCTTTGAGACAGGGCGTCAAGCAACCCTGGCCTACGCCCATCATTATTCTGCAGCACAGTACCGCAATCCAGCCAAGGTGCTCGGCCAGAACAGGTGTAAGTATGCTCAAAACACTGCAGGTGAGCATGCCGTAGAAGAAGAGCTTCTGGGAACCACTATTACGCACAAGGTAACCCATTGGTATTTGACTCACTACGCATCCCCACAGCATAGAGCTCAGGATCAGCGATTGTTGCTTCGAATCCCATCGAAATGTCTGAAATTTCATTATATTTATTTATGTTCCGGTATGCAAATTAAATAGATATTTCATATTTTTACATTTTTATTACAATGAAAGTGATTCTAACTCAAAAATAATTTTAATTAGCAAAATAACTTAAGAAATGTTGAAACATAGGATTTTTGTAATTTGAAAGGTGTTCTTTCTTTTATTAAAGAATAAAAAAATGATTGATAAATACAAAATTTTTCATACCGTTTTTCAGAAAAATATGGGTAACGCAGTAGATTACAGATTATCTTAATAAAATCTGAAAAAATTTGGGCATAATCTGTCATACTTCCCCTGTATACTCAAATATTTCATAAATCTTTACCGTAATGATTCCATAAGGAAATTAATATCAAAATACGTTGATTTATCTCTGTAGGGGGAGGGAGGAGGTGAATTTTCTCATTTAAGAAAAGTTTCAAAAAGCAAGAAATCTTCGCCTTAACAACGTGATAGCCTTTGCACTTTATAGTGACACAAGGGAACAAGCCAAACGAATTTTCCGGAATAAAAAGTGGGAAAATAATAAAGTTTTAGCCACACGGAAGAACCGTAATAGAAATAATATTCGGGAAATATGTAAGGCGTAAATTTGATAAGGAAAAGATCCCATAATAAAACTAATTTCCTATTAAGAGACGAAATTGGGTACCTTATAAAGGATACAAATGAGTTACCAAACAGGTGGAAAAACTACTTCGACGAGCTCCTAAGTGTACACGAACAACAAACCGCTTCATACTACAACGAAATCCACACTGGTGAACCACACATTGAGCAGCCTAGCCTAGATGAGGTCTGCAAGGCAATCAATATGTTAAAAAATAATAGATACCCAAAAATAGACCATTTGCCAGCCGAATTATTTAAAATGGACGGAGAACCACTTAAGAAAATAATTCATAATTTTATTTATGCTATATGGAGGAAAGAAACAATGCCTAAAGAATGGACTTCGCGCATTTCGAGCGCGTTTGTAAAAAGTGTAAAAGAATATTCATTTAGCGGTGAAAAATAACTTCTTTCGCCGCTTCTCAAAAATTGCGAAAAAATGTAGGAAATAAGCTCAGCACCCATTTTTCAGGTTTAACCTTTGCTCATGCGCGTAAGTGTGATATTTGCTGCTAGTCACAAATGTGTAACTGCGCATGCGGGCGTTTCGATTACATTGAAATAAGAAAAGGTACAAATATTTGAACTGTAGGATTAAAAGTGAAAATTGTAAGTACAACAATTATATTAATGGTTCTTTTTTTCGTGGAACCTCCGAATCACGAATTTTAATAAAACTTTGGGAAGGGGGTTCTAGTACCTAAAAATAAAGCCTAGTACCCGTAGCTTTTTCTAATGGGTCTTGGTAACTTATAGAGCGAGACCAGGGCTGTACATGAAAGCAATGAGGGAATTGCAGTAAATGACTTTCAATGCAATTTTTAGTATATGCACATTATATAGAAAATAGCTAAAGAAGTAGGTTTAGAAATAAGCGAAGAGAAAACCTAGTACATGGTCACTAGCAGAGTAGGCCCTGATAATACTGATACTGATTTGAAAGTTTTGCCTAAAACTTTCAAAGAAGTAGACGAATTTAAATACCAAGAAAGAATAATGTACCACAAGAATGAGAAATCATAACTCATAAAGGATTCAGGAAGAGACTGCATTCGAGAAATGCATGTCTCTATTCGGCAAACAACTTACTAAAATCCCGACTACTATTGCACACAACTAAATTAGAAATATATAGAAACATTTTAATACCAGTACTCCTATACGGATGCGGAATGTGAGCGTTAACCAAACGGGAAGAGAATAGATTTAGAGTGTTTAAGAATAGAGTCCTTAGAAAGATATTCGGGGGTAAAATAGATAAGATTACTAGAGAATGGAGTATTGTACGTAATCAGGAAATACATGAGTAATACAGAAAGCCAAACATCACTAGAGTGATTAAATCTCGAAGACTAGGATGGACAGGGCACGTAGGATGGAAAATGAAAGAACAGCACTTAAAGTACTTGTAAGGAATATTTATTGAAGGACAATATTTAAATTGACCTACTACGGGAAGTGGATTACTATGAGAATCAGGATTCTATGAGGAGGATTGGATACAACTGGCAAATAATAGAGAGAGATGGTGTGACTGTGTGAACAAAGCTATGAACTACACAGCTCTGGAGAGCTAGACCCGGGTGGGTATAAATGTACCGAAAGATAATGTTGAAGATGGATAATAATGCCGAATTTATTTTATCGTCGGGTAAATTTGCCTAAAGGTGAAATGTGCCAATGGGTAAAGTAATCGATTAACAAAAGTGTCGATAAAAAAAGTACCGACGGGCAAAAATGCCGATAGATAAAAATGCCGAAGTGAAAAATGCCAAAATATTGAATGGCAACGGGTAAAAGCTAAAAATATTTAATATTGAAAAGAAACAACCTAGCAACAATTTACATATTATTATAATACAGGCGCATATTCTAATAAAAGCACTTTTTTGTCTAAATTTTCGTTTTCGGCTGTTTTAAATTTCGGCATTTTCTTTTTCAGAATTCTTGTTTTCTGCATTTTTAACTTTCGGCATATCTATCCATAGGCATTGATATTTTCGGCAATTTCAACCGTTCGTTAAATATATCCTTCTGCAAATTTATCTTTCGGTATATTTATCCCCACCCAAGATTGGGCATTTTGATAATATCAATCAGAAGTACCCTTTAAGTTTATTTTACGCAAAATATGAAAAAGGTAATTATATCTTGTATCATTATATATCATTACGCTTACAGGTGAATTTGAATTGCTGGATTTAGTATCTGTCATCGCAACAATGGCTACTGACATGTAAGTACGCATTCCATAGGCTGCGCTATTACCCAGAAACATCAGCAATGCTTGAACATGCCGCGTTGCAATTGTTTCTAAAAAATTTAAAGCCAATTTTGTACAAACAGTATACTAGATTAGCACGATGTATATTATAATTATTGACTTATGATTAACAAAATTTAAACATAAACTAATTTACATTGTAAATATAAATATCATTACTTGTAGGTTTTTTCACGTGCTCCATTTCAAGCGCTATACTTTAAAATACTACATATTTGATTGTTCTTATTTCAATTTAACTGTTTAGTGACACGATTTTTATTATACTACTATTAATGGAGATTAAAGTTTTATTGCTGATTTATTTAATTGCGGAATGTCGATAACATAGTATAATTTGGGATGATATGGAGATAGCGTATCCAATTCCCAATAAAAAGATGATTTTCATTTATAAATTATTTTCTACATTGGATGATCATAATAGATGCCAAATCATAAGCATTAGTTCTTAAATGCAAAAATGATTCTTTTATTGCTACTTGCGAATTGGGTAATATTATAAATAGTTAAATAACGGCATTATATAAACTATTTAAGGTAAAAGATGCGATCTTTTAAACTCATATCCTCCATACGGATTTAATACGTTGAATTATTAACGTCGAACACAATTTATTTTCTGTGCGATAAGTATCTACGTACATGTAAGTAGATGTATGATTAGTTTAGTAAGATGAATATATGGGCAAATCTCCAGAACTTTTGATTTTAGTGTCCCACATAATTCTTTTTATGTAAATAATATTTAATGCAATATTTTATAATTTCACACTATTTAAGAACATTAAATAGAACATAGTCAACGAGAAAATAGTTTTCATACTTTATTTATGATTTTTATTAATAGACAAACTCAAAAGTCACTTGAAAATTGAATCATTTTGCGTGTCCCATCTACTAAATGGACACACCATTTATGTCATAACTTTGTTAGCGTTTAAAATATTAATTTGAAATTTTGACAAGCACTAGCCATTAGTTGCCCAAATATATTTCACATAAATATAAAACTATGCTACCTATAAAAACAAAATGGCGGCTGCTTGAATTTGTGTCCCAAATTTTTTGTAACTTTGAATTGTAACAGATTTTTGATTCTAGAAGTTTTAACGTCCTTTGAACTACTTTTTCAGTATATACGTTACCTTTAACAAAAACAAAAATTTCTAAAGGTGTAAAAGTGATGTGCCTTTAAAACTAAGTAAATTATGATTAGATTAGTCATAATATTTTTTGCGTAACTTTTAAAAAAAAAACGACTTTTTTATGGCACACCTGTGTTCTTAATAATAATTTCTTGAAACCTTGTGTAATCAACACATTTCAATGTACAAAATATGTATGAAAAACGCTAAATTGTATTTTAATTTGTTGGGATGAAAAATAGATTTTTTGAAAGTATATTACTACTACATTTTCACTACATACATCATTTACGACATAACTTTTTAAGCATTCAAAATTTTTAATCAAAACTTTGGTAGATAACAGAATTTACTTATTCGAACATATTGCGTATACATAAAGAAGTGTGCCACTTATAAATACAAAATGGCGGGCGCTTGAATTGGTGCTCTGAACTAGTGGAAACTCTTTTTTGGTGTCTAATTTCTATTTAAAACTAAAAATAATACCATTAATGTACAACACCAATAACATACTTTTAATATCAATTATATACCTACTTATAGTTTTTTATTCTTAAGATAAGACATTAGGAAACAAAATAAAATTTCTTTCAAATTGCTTTCTCAAAGTATAATCTTTGTGATAGTAAAAAGAGAAGTTTTTCTAAAAACATGTTAGAAACATGTTTTTTAGATGTAAGGAATCTTCCTTATGTAGGTGTGTGTGTACGTGTGCGTGCGTGCATGCATGCGTACGTGTGTGTGTGGGTATGTGCGTATGTATGCATTCACATCTCTAGTAATCCACGCTAAAATTTAATGATCCAGGGATCATTTGGTTTTTTTTTTTAAGGAAGGGGGAATAATAATAATTGTTCTAGTTTTTCGGATTAGTTTTTGATTTCTAGAGATTATTCGATTGTTTGGATTTGGTTTTCCGTGTTTTTTGGTGCGTTAGAAATAATATCATTGACCCAGTGAAAATGCATTTGAAAGAGCATAAAATTTCCAATCCTTTACCATCCAAATTTTAGATAAGGTCTTTCCTTTCTTCTGTTAAACATGGAAACGTCATTTTTTATTTCAACGATTATTTCTCTGAAATATATGATGCAAAATTCTTGAAAAAAAAATGACGTGATTAGAATAATGGAGAAGATTATTCCGTAAAATTTTTGAGTCATTTTATTTTTCTATCCTTGAGAAAAAATTATTTTGTAAAAAATCGATTTTCTATAGCAAGCGATAACTTAAGTAAAAAGGCTTATCTTTTTATTATGCCTTATGAAATTTTTCAAAAAGGTAACTTTTACTATCACTTGGCTAAGTACTTTGCCCAGATCATGAGAACATTTAGTTTTCAAAATATTCGAGATTATTCTTTTTTGTCCATAATGTTTGATATTTTTCGAGTATTATACGGTGATTTTTGACTACTGAACGCTTATTTTTTTCGTCTTTTAATGAAGATTTTAATTCTAAAAGTATTGTTAAGATTCATCGAATCGTTCTTGTTTTAGAATGATTTTTCATTTTCTATGGTAATTTCCTTTTCAAAAAATCTTTGATTATAGATTTCTTGCGTATTACGTGATAATGTTTGACCAACCAAAGCTCATTTTTTACGTTTTTTAATAAAGATTTGAAATCAAGAAGAATTTTTAAGATTTATCGATTTGTTTATATTTTATAACGTTTTTTCATTTTTATGATATTCATGTCTTTAAAAAAAAATTAATCACTTTTTTCTTGAGTATTATGCGGTATTTTTTGGCCCTTCAAAGATCTTTTTATTTTTCGATAAAGTTAGAAATAAAAAGAAAATTAAGAATCATCAATTCGTTTTTGCTTTATACCGCTTTTACATTTTTATGATATTTTTGTGATTAATGAATAAATCCGTTGTTCATAAAATCGAACAAAGTTACAAAATACGAAAAAATTTTATTTTTAAAAATAGTATACATTATATTTATAATAAAATTCAATCAACAATTATACTGTTGCAAAATTTATTATTGACAATTAAAAAAATGTAATTTTGTAAAAAAATGGATTTTTTTCTCCGACGATATCTGAAGTAAATCGGCAGCATTTTATCTCAAACTTTACAAAAAAGTACTTTTTTACTATCTCATAACCTATATGTTTCTTGAGATCGAGAGATCTTTTATTCTCTGAAATATTGAGGTTATGTGTTTTTTTTTCTTTCTTTTAGATTGCTTATATCTCGAGAACGACGCGGTGATTAGTACCAACCAGGACTCATTTTTTTGTTCTTATATGAAGATTTATTTTTTAACCTGAGGGCATACCCGTCTGTATCGTAAAAATTACTATATTATACAGCAAAATTTACTATTTTCTAATATATTATAATTAAATTTTATTATAAATTTCATTATGTAGGAAACCGTCATATTTTCTTCAAACAGTTATATCTCAAAATCCTATGTGGGAAAATTATTAACAAAAACTGAGGTTATTAGTATAAGTACCAAGAAGAGTATTCAGTAAAATTGTTCTAATTTTATTTTCTTCTATTCATGAGATAAAAGTAATTATTTAAAAAAGAATTCATTTTTTATGTGCCACGATAAATAGAGTTAAACCGCACGAATCCTTCTGAAAATTTCCAGAAAAGTCACTTTTTAGTTTCTTATTGTTAAGTTATTTGCCCAAATTGTAAGGACTTTTGTCGGGATTTTTACGGGAAAACGTCAATTTATATCTTACTATTATTAATTTCTGTCAAAAACAATACACAGCAGAGCAGGGATGAGATCAACGTGCAAAATTACCCTCCCTACCCATTAAAACTAATAATTTCATATTTTGGAATTTTTAAATTTGGATAACGGATTCGTACTTTGATTCGTACAAAGTGACCCCGAAATTCTTTAAATATAAAACTTTTCTTCGAAGAAAAAGAGAATTTTTCAAGCTACATCTATATGACAGTTACTTTTGATTTACCATTTTATAATTTGCAACATTAAGATTATACAACGGATTTGTAAGAAGCAAAATTTGTATACGATTTTTTTAAATATTTTATTTACATACACACGCGCACGCACGTACATGCACACTGCCAAAAATTGGTGTATTCCTCATGTCTGAAAACAATCCTTATTTTTACCATCATAAAGCTACCTCTAAGAGAAAGTAAAAAACAACGATATTGCCATCACAATCAATAATCAGGGACCAAGCTCCGCGCCATTTCTCTACTGGTTTTATGTCCACTCATGCCTTGCAACAAATAGCAGCAACGGTGCAGCGCGCGCGCGAGACGACTGTACGAGCTTCCATTCGCATTCGGGCTGACTCGACGCGGCTCGGCGTTGCAATTATGGGGCTGCCCCCTAATGACGCCTCCTCCTACGCGCGCGCATCACGAGTCTCTTCCACGAGGTTGCTGTTGCTGCTGTAGTCCACGCGTCTGTACCTCAGCTTAATTAATTCCGGGCCGTCGACGCGTGTAGTCTGCTGCTGCTGCCGCCGCGTTTTCGGCCGCGTCCGATAATTGCGCCACCGGCCCAGCCCCGAAGTTGCTGCTGAGCGGTGCTGGTGCGTTTTGCTTTACTGGAAAGGTGGTCTTTTTTTAGAGAGGAGGGGGGAGTTTATTGTAAGGGATAAACAAATTTTTTCGTGAATGCATGTTAATAATTTATTAGGGTGTGTTTTCTTTGTTTTTTCTACACAGTATAAAACATTCATTTTTTATAATAATGCAGACTCTATGCGGGGTATTGAGATGTAAGAGACTGCAGATTATATTTTAATATTTACGATTCCGAGAAAGAAATGATTTCCTTAACAAGAGAAATCAAAGGAAATCAAGGAAATCACTTATTATGCTATTTCCTAAAATGATAATGCTTGTGATTTCCGTGTGATTTACTACTGCTTTCTGGGAGTAAATAACCCCTTAGAAATTTTTTTTTTAATTTGTTTGAATAGATTTTTTTTATAAAATAATTATTAAATTTTTTTTGCTACTTAAGTAGATAAGCAAGGGGGGTTCACAGCCATCTATGATGAAGCTAGGGGGATTCACAGCCACCTTATAGGCCACATGAATAGACCAGCAGCCACCTATGCTTTAGCTTGGGGGGTTCACAGCCACCTATTCGCTGTGAGCATGTGGTATATGTTATCTTATTTTCAAGAATAGCGCCATCATACGGTCGAATGACGTGATCGGGGTAGTTCAAAATACACAGGCTCTTATGGGCATTCAATGAAAATAATATTTTCTTAATTACTAATGAATCTGAGAATATCCTTATAATGTTTTTTAATAATAAATAAATATGTCAATTTAAGAAAGAAATTTGAGATCACACAAATTGTCAGAAACTTATAAAAAATTATTTTCATTGAATGTTCATAACTAGAGCCTGTGTATTTTATACTACCCAGATCACGTCACTCGACCGTAACATCTGTTACTTTTTTAAGTGTCCGGGCCTTAATAAAAAATATTTCTCAGTGGAAACAATACACTTAAAAGTACTCCACCAACACTCATTCCATGCATGAAAATAAAACAGATTTTAATTTTCTTAGAAAAAAATTGGATTGATAGAGTAAAGTAACCTGAGAAGCTACGTACGGAATCAGCAAAATCTGGCCTGATACGCGCTCGCAACTAGCAATCTTCCGGAGAGGGGGTACGCTGGTCTATGCTGCTGGCCTGTACAGCTGGCCTATCCAAGTGGCCTATGTAGGTGGATGGGAATCCCCCTATTTTAAGCATAGGCGGCTGTGAACCCCCCTAGCTTATCTACTTACTTACTGCAATTCAATCAAATCAGAATTATTTGAGAGTTTAAATCATTATGCTTATAATTTATGGATTTTTAAAAGTCTGTTGTAAAAGGCCGGAGAAGTCCCTATATGTGAAGGACCCTAGGTCTAAATCTTGTGGGCCTCTGTACAAAGATGGCCCTGTATGATAACAAATATTTTAATCAAGAGACAGAGTTGAGGTCAGACGTAAAATATTTTATTGATTTCTAAGTAATTTCTTTTACGGAACTGTATTATTTTTGCTGATGATGTTATTACTTCTATAAAATAAAATTTTCAGTGCTCATGATTATAATGAGAAATTTTAATTATTCAATAGAATAAAATTGTAGATGAATACTGGCTGTTATACTGATTGAACATATCGACGACCAATACAAAGAAAAATGCATTTCAAACCATAAGGCGAAGAGTATCGTAGTTCAGGGTTCTCTCTAAATCTGGAAGAGTGTTTTTTTCGCTCTTTTAAAGAGTGATAAGCTAAATCACTCAGTGTCGAGTGACTTTTCTGTATACTTCACTCGAAAAGAGTGATACTTTTCACTTATTATTTTATAATTATTATTAAAAATTTTGACATATTGCTGTTAATTTACTGATTAGCAAAGACCAAGAGTCCGAAAATCTTGGCGATTGTGTAATTTATGAACGCCAGCATGCCGCAATAGTTTGGACAGATATCGATCTCGTTTATTTCTATGCCGCACGCAGCATCCGCATTGAGACCGACAGCCAGCCCTAGAATCACAATTACCAGCGTTTGGTCCCTTGATCTCACGATATCATCAGTGCTGAACCCCACATGCCGAGGCTGTTGGAGGTTTTACGCACTACGTTCACGGTGACGCCTTTCCGCTAAGTTAAATTGAACAGCCAGCCGATGGAAAACGTTAGGAACCACTTTACTAAATAAGGCAGAGCTGATATAGTACCGCTCTGCGATCGACAAAACAAGTTACATTTTTTCCTCGAACATTCTATTGAAAATTGTTATTATTATAAACGTATATTTACCAATCTCTACTAGAGTTACTAGTCGACCACTTGAGTTTTGACGTTTAAGGATTATAAACGTAGTATTTTTTAATTCACAGTTAACAATAATAAAGAAAAGTAGTTGAAAATAATATTTATATTAGGTTACCTCACATTTTTTAAATATTATAAACAAAGTGTCTATTGGACTGGATAAACTACTGGAAAGTGGTCGAGTATTAGTGCCAGTTATTGCTATGGATTACATAAGCTCACGCGTATTTCTGTGTGCCTGTTTTAGCGTAGCGATTACAATAATTCCTTTTTAATGAATTGATTAATGTAAACAAACCGCTCAATGTTAAAATCTAGTATAAATTTCATGTACGTTGGCATTTCTATAAGTAACATTGGTTGGTAATAACTCCCGATTTCACAGGTATTCACACTTATTAGCAACCGAACTGGTAAGGATGTCAATAGTCAATACTACCTTCCAAGGAAATTTGTGATTCTAAAACGTTAAGCAGATTATAAAATACACATATCACTGCAAAGTTATAAGGCAGACATAGGTAACTTTGATTTCCGTATCTTTATTTGATATTCCTAAGCTGTTCAGGATGTTTTCTTTTTCCATTTGTTTAATTGACGGTGCATCTGCACCGTATAAGTAAGAAAAAGATGGACCAAACGGTTTCGACAATACCAAAGGCGTGCAAAATACTAAAAATAAGAAAACCAAAAACTTGTGAAACTTATTAAATGTCAATAATACACTATCAGAGCTATTTTAGCAAATTGAAATTATTTTTTTAGCACTGACACTAATTATAAAGTTAAAAACGATTTCAGAAAATCGTAAAATAGAATAATCGTTATAAAACAAAAACGAGTCGATGAATCTTTAAATTTCTTTTTAATATCGAATCTTCATTAAAGAATGAAAAAAATTAACCCTGTTTGGTAAAATATGACCGTGCCATTCTCGAGATATAAACGATCAAAAAAGAAATTTTAAAATACTTAACCTCAAATATCTTGGAATGTAAAGGGCATTATGATCTGAGCAAAGAACATGTCCTAGATCTAGTTAAAGGTTACCTTTTTGGAATGATTCGGATCAAATGCTGCCGATCTACTCCAGTTATCTTAGCTGAAGAAAATCGATTTTTTTTACTAATTTATTTTTATATCGACAAAAGAAAATGGTCAAGATTTTAATCATTTAAATTTTTTTCTCAAGTTTTCCTTCTTATATTTCACAGATATCAACAAAAATAACAAAAAATGACGTTTTCGTATATAATAGAACAAGGGAAAGCTTGTTCAAAATTTCGTGATGGAAAAGATAGGTAAATTTGATGCTCTTTCAAACGCATTATCACTGAATCGATAATATTATTTCTAAGGTATCTAAAAATTCGAAAAACTAAAGCTCATAAATCGAACCGCAAAAAAGAAACGCATCGAAAAATAAAAGAGAAAATCTTGAGCCGCCTAGCTTTAAAACAAAACTAAAAAGAATGAGCCCTGAATCATTAATCTTCACCGTGTATATTCAAAGTAATGTTGATACACATCCATACACACACACACATACACACATACGCACACACAAACACACCCACACACACACACACGTACACGCACACACACGCTGACGCATAACTATAGACATTTTTCTAATGATTCCTAATGTCTCAAAACATGTTTCTATAACGATTTTAGCACAACTTCTTTTTACCTTCACAAAATTTCCTCTGTGAGGAAGGAAAATTTTCTTATAGCATTCGAATGAAACTTCAACCATATAATATGTTTGATATCCAATAACAATACTAAATGCATATATTTTATAATGATTGAAAAAAATCCCTATGCGCATAAGTGTACGATGTGTATTGATGAACACTGTTACCACAGTACAACAATCATGTGACAATAAAACTATGACATTATATTATTTTATAATTATTAACTTATTAAAAATAAAAAAGAAAGTAAATTATTTCACTTATTTTAACTGTAGGGCCATTTAAATATTGTAATTTAACCGAAATTTCTTAATAGTGGAAAAGATACAGGGCCAATGCAAATGCAAATATAATAATAACATTCGCAAAAAATTTTAATTATATTATATTTATCTTATGTAAAGGAGCTAATTCTAATACAATTTATTATTTAGTATATTATACCGGTAAATCTAAATTAATGGATTTAATGTCTGCCATCGCAACTATGACTACTGACATGCATATCCGAAATGCATAAGCTATTGTATTACCCAGAACAATAGCAATGCTTGCACGTGTCGCGTTCTGATTCTTTCTAGAAATTTAAAGTACATTTTGAATAAATTATAGCTCTAATCCCCTAGATGTCTATATCAATAATATACAATTGATATTACACATAAACGTTTTAGATTAAACAGGCAAAAATTATTTCTGGGTTTTTACACGTGCTCTATCTTCAGCGCTTCACTTTGAATACTGATTCTTTGATTATTTTTATCTAATCGTTATTATCTGGTAATCTGATTTTTTATTATACCTTCATTAAAGAGGATTAACAATTTCTTACTAGTTATTTACTTATTACATGAATGTAACTGCGGAAATGAATTCATATTAATCTGTACGAGTTAGAAGAAGCGAACAGTGAAGAAATAATGTGAGTATTCTTTCAGTAATTACTTTTGTTTGCGAGTTTTTAACATAACAAATTCGTAATTGTGGCTCAAAGTCTCTCTGTTTATTTAAATTAATTTGTTGATTACATTTATCTGATACTAAATTTTGTTTTTATATACTTATTACAGGGATTGCAACTGCGGAGACGAATTCAATCAATCCGTCGAGCTAATCATAATGCGTGAGAGAAGTCTTTTTTCTCTTGGGACCCGTCTATATTGATTATCTCGGTTACAGCTTCTAGAAGGATACAGATAATTACTTAAATGTTGATATTAAATTTTATTATTATATACTTATTACAGGAATTGTAACTGCGGAGACGAATGCATATCAATCCGTACGAGCTAGAAGAAACGAATAGTGAAGAAGTAATGTGAGTATTGTTTCAGTAATTACTTGTTTTTGCAGGTTTTTAACTTAAAAAATTCGTGGTTGTGGCTAAAAGTCTCTTCTGTTTATTTAAAGTAACTTGTTGGTTACGTTTAGTTAAACACATCGAATTTAGGAGTTAAAATTTATCGAATATTCATGCATTTCATTCATGCATCATAATTCTCAAATATCAATAACTTACAACATTTTTTAGATAATGTCCCTTTCAGACAATACAACTACCTCAATTAAGGTATGCGAAGCGGACGAAGGTGGCATTCAATTTTGTTATTACATATTAAATATTTTTTACAGAGAGACGACAACGTATATCATGTCAGCCCAATATATCGATGGAATTTAGTGCGTGACCGGAGTATTATGCTCGTTTAGAGGACGTGAATTGCGGGCGAAGCCCTTTACATATGAATATAAAGTATTACGCAGGCTTGCAGGCATATAACTAGTTAGTTTATCTGATGGAATCACCCATATATACCTAGGTGCGTTCGCAAACCAAAAAGGACGGAGCCTGTTACCGTAATAATACGAGTTTAAACACTATTACTAAAAATCATATTTATTGGAGAATCTATACAGAAATACAAGTTTTCCATATTTCGTAGTAATTAGAAATATTTGGACTAAAAATTATGAGTTGATTTTGATAAATGTTTTACTTTTGTTATTTTATGTTATTTTATAACGCTATTATATATAATGCTGGTTTCAACAACAATACAGTCATTTCTTTCATGATACAGTAATGAACGTTAAACCAATTTGAAACTCATTATCACTTAGATCTATTATCGCTTTATTTAACATAATTCTTATATGAATGTTAACAGCATAAAGCATTAACGGAAATCGTTTGCAAGAGCAAGATATTCCATTCTTTTTGAGTCACGATACTATTGCTATGGTGGATATGGAATTCCAGTAAAGTGTTGGTCCCGTATATAGTGCTCACTGTAATTCTCGCATTCAGTTACTGCTGCCACATAGCAATTATTGATAATATTTATAATATTACCCTAGTAAGCGTATTGATCAGAAAGACTCTGCAATTTTACTCTATAAACGCGAATCACCGATTGTACTTTTTCCATTATTAACTGCTCTACATAAGTCAGCCCTTGAAGCTCAACCAGTATAATTTCTGCTGTAAACTTGGATAGATTACGTTTATGGACATACATAAAAATAACTTCTGTTGCATAAGCACTCGAGAACAATTTTTACATTCCTGATACTTAATGTTTTACAAATCCTCTTCAAATTTTATTTGAAGATTTAGAAATTCTGTGTTATTTTGATTGGGTAATTCTTGACCTACATTTTGTCATACCTGTCTCAAGGTAATTTGTTTCTGAGTTTCACAGACAATGCTAGAACAACTTGGCTTTCTTCGAGGCATATCAATAAACAAACGTAATTATCGACAGTAGAGCTAAAAAAGAAGATGTTTGCTATCTAAGTGTGTAAATACAACTGTTCTCAAGAAAGAAATTATTTCTTGGGCTAATGATCTCGCTTTCGAAGCCTCATATGTAACCTAAACTTGAAGACTTGGCCTTGTCGACGCCACATGGTGGTAGTGTGCTCAACTCGTGTAGTCGCTATAGCACTCGATACGCGGCTTGTCATCGGAATAGCTCTATTAGAAAAATTATTTTAGCTCGTAAACAAAAATAGCAAGGAGCAACAAATTGAATCTATACACCCTTCAGATCATACAAAATATGCATGCAAAATTTTATTACAAGTGGTTGAATGGCTTCCCAGGATATTACACACAGAGTTTGCACGAAGTGGAGCCAAAAGGGCTTTGCTCGAATTATATATCATTATATATGTTTTTTACTAAGTATGCTTGATTACTCGAGAGTATAACAGCGTAAAAGGGAGTCCGATTTCGATATATATTGAAATAAATATGTTTCGAAACGCAATATATCAACGTATTTCTTACAATAGCTTGAGTTAGGTAACGATGTAAAAAGTATTAATATAATCTGTAGGAGCGACCACAAAAACTAATGTTTAAACTCTGTCCAAAAATCAAGAAACAATTTTCGGACATTTAGGTGTTAATTTATGAGTTAAGAGAAGAAAGATACTTGTTTGCGCCGATTACAGCTACCGCTCAAGCTTATTGCATGAAAACTATACAGCCGTTCCTATTTACTTAGATTCACACCTGTTTACACACGTATCAATATTTACTACCGCTCTTACTTTAATTTTATTTATACGTCGCGCTCTGATTATATCACATCATACACACATACGTGTATATTTACATATACTTAACACATTCGAACATTACACTGACTTTCGCGCTTTTATGTTAAATTTAGTGCCGGTTGTTCGAATATTGGAAAAACTTGTTTAAATTATAGAATGTTGATGCAAGTTATGGTTCGATAGTCCTTTACATATAATGTGTATTCTGGAAGCTCAAAAACCTCATTTTGTAAAATATATCGATCTTGTATGTGCAAACGATAACTGAAGTAAATCGGCAGGAATCCATCTGAAAATTTGCAAATATGTAGCTTTTTACTATACCTTCACCTGTATGTTTCTCCAGATCCTGAAGTCTTTTATTTTTCAAAATATATGATGTTACGTATTTTTAAAAAGTTTTTTGATTGCTCATCTGGACGTTTCTTATCAAACAAAGCTCATTTTCCGGAGTTTTAATGAAGATTTTAAATAAAATAGCATTTTAAAGATTCGTAGTTCATTCATTTTCGTTTTATAATAAACATAAGCTTGCAATTTTTTATTACCTACAGTGTACGATAATTAATTCAGTGCAAATGTTTTTAAAAAAGCTTAAAATTAACCATTTTTTGTACAATAATTATTGGATCTAACTATCATGTCGTTGAAGTTTGGAACTTTATTGGAACTAAGTACGAAATTTGTATTATATGTGTTTTAGAAGTGTGAACTCGCTAATTCCGGTGACAATAGACTCAAAATGATTAAAGCATCTATTGTGCGGAGTTTTAGCAAAATTTATCCTGTGGCTAGTATAAAAATAACCTAAAATAGTTAAATTTTAAGGAGGTGTCAAACCATTCAAATTTCCCGCTGAAATTCCTAACCTCAAATTCTTTAATAATTGATTACAATTAATAAATAAACTTAATATATTAGCCAAGTTTCATCAGTATTTATCATGTGGAACGTATTTAAAGATTCAAAAAATTCTGGTGATTTTTAATTTTTATTGCCAAATGTAAAACTCTGAACCCGCTAATACTTTATATAATCGATTCCACACAATCTAATAGACCTACTTGATTTTTTGCATCTAATTTTATATCGCGGAAAGTGATTTCTATTATCAGAAACGGTGCAAATACCAACGAAATCTTCATTATTATCTTAAGTAATATCTTGATCCCACTAAATCCTTTGGAAATAAATTCTGTATATTTTTCTATATAAATCTACAAATTTTTAATATAATCTATTATGTGGAATGTCCTCTTAAATTTATTTCACTCAAAATCACAACTGCACAAGGGTTAGGAATATCGATATATATATATATAGGAGCGCCTGTTTTCTAAACCTGTACGCATACGAAAAAGTTGTGTGATTTTTTAACTTTCCATTGAATTTTACAAAGATACATTATAGTTTTATAATTGTATATTTAGTTTTCCAAGATATATTAGTAATATATTTTCTGTTGTATGCATGATTGTATAATAAATATTATACAACAAAATGATAAAGAAAATCTCAAAATTTGGATAAATAATTATGATAAAAACATTAAATTATTTATAAAATAAGTAGTATAAAAAATAGTAAAATAATAAGTATGAAAAATACGCGAATTTTCTAAATGCACATCAAAATATCTGGATACGAAAATTAGTTATCCAACTTATTAAATGCAATGGATGTCATTTTTTATTAGTAATGAACAAATTATTCAGCTACGTAATAACTAGAAAATAAAATACTTATTGATTATAAAAGGAAGCCTTAAGCATATCAGAACATACTAGGAAAAAATTAATTTTTCTACAATAACCTTGAAAATTTATAAGTCTACGTTATGTCAAAATATCCGAAATTATAATTTATATGGAATTAAAGTGTATTAGGTCATAATTTGATACGCAAATGTAGTAACTAATAATCTCAAGGGAAATTCAATAGTAGTTAAAAACTAACTGTTTACGCATGCAGGTTATAGGGTATATATATGTATATATATCGATATTCGTAACCCTTTTCCAGACGCACTTTTGAGTACAATCAACTTAAAAGGACTTTCCACATAATAGCGGGATCAAGATATTATTTAAGATAATATTGATGATTTCGTTGGTATTTCCACCGTTTTTGGTAACAAAAATCACTTTCCGCAGGATAAAATTAGGTGAAAAAAATCAAGTATATCCGAATTAGCGGGTTCGCACTTCTAAAACACCTATAATACAAATTTCGTACTTAGTTTCAAGAACGTTCCAAACTTCAATGACATTAACTATCGCCGTTATTTTACTATATGAGTGTGATTTTTAGCGAAGCCAGCCTCGAGTGTTGTGCGATCACGCGAGGACATTAAGTTCCATACCCGAGGTAAGAACATTGTTTTTCGTTATTGTAAACGTAAAAAGCGTATTTTACTTTGTTTATGTTTTTTTTGGGGGGGGGGGGTAAAGTATTCCGTGTACGTAAACTTTGCGTAAGCTCAGCACACGATTTGCAACTTCAGTATGACAACTTAGTGTTCTTTTCACTTGATTTATGAACATAAAATAGCGTATACGAAAATAAAATACCCTAATACATCTGTTAAATTGATTCAAACAGGTTGTGAAGCTATAATAAAATAATTAAATTAAATAAAAAAGTTTATTTTTGAAAAATGTTCGTTACTTGTTTAGTTTTACAAAGACATAGAATTTTGAGTTGTAATATCGACGTCCCTTACGAAGACTAGCACATTTCAGATTTATCAAAATATATTAGTGCTTGTTAGGAATCTCCTACGAAAATTAGTAATTTTCAAACTTTTAGCCAAAAGCTATAATTTTCTTAGAGGATCAAAGAAAGTATTAGTATTAATTAGAAAATCTAAAAAGCGCTGGTTTTTTATAAGAGAGGCCTCTGAAAAGAACTATGTGTTTTTGAAAAATCGAAAATGTGCTAGTCTTCGTAAGAGACGTCGATATAGACTTGTTCTGTGGGTGCGATGTACTATGCTCTTTTTTCGTGTGATTATAGGTTATCTATGTAAATTACAAGATTAGAATAAATCTTTATTAAAATGAAGTAAGCACATTTTTATATTATTTAAATATATTCCAAATCATTATTCGTAACATATTATAATTTGCTTAGTTACAAAATTGAAGAAATTCAAATATTCCAAATCATTATTCTTAACATATTATAATTTGCTTTGTTACAAAATTGAAGAAATTCAAATATATGCCTATATTACCTATAAATATATATGATCATCACGATTCATGCAGTCAATTCTAAATTTAATGATATGAATTACTTATTTTAGTTAACGACTTAGATAATTTATATAACAAGTTGTCTGAATTAGTTGCTAAGTAGTCAATTACAGTAGTTCGAAAAATATGTTTCACATAATGACTATTTTCATATACGTGGCTTTGACTACGGTAAGCTCATTTGGCGTATAGAATCTTTGAATTTATGATAAAATTAATTTAATAATTCTAATAGTAATTTTGTTGCTTCTATCACTCGGTTGAATTGCAAATAAAAAATCCTTTCATTAACGTTTCAGTGGTTGATGCCATACTCATCAGAAATAAACTGAAATTCTAATAATAATTATTTTGAAAAACGTTTTTTTACTGTAATTACCTTCGGTCAAGAACGCTTGTGCGTGTGTCGCTAACTTTTTCTTTCATCTCATGGTGGTGTGGGTGAGAATAGATAATAGTCCTACTCCATGCGACGAAAGAAAAAGGTTGTTAGCGACACACTAACATAAGCGTTCTTGACCGTAGGTAATTACAGTAAAAAAACCTTTTTCAAAATAATTATTATTATATATCTATGTATAATTTAAATTAATAAAATAAACACTTTCAGTTTATTTCTGATGAGAGTGTCATCAATCACCGAAACATCAATGAAAGGGTTTTTTATTTAATACCCGTTTACCACCAAAACTCGGATAGATCGATAGATTCCTGAATTCACATTGTTATTTAATAATTATTATACTCAAGTGATTATACGAATAATTAAAAGCGATACTAATTGATCATGTTATTTTGAAAGCTCATTTTTCAAATTGAAGTGTCGCTGGCAATATCATCTAAGTTTAATGTGCCCCGGCGCTTCGTCGTACTACAGTCATCTCCCTTGTAAGATTTTTAATTTTATAATATTTTGATATTTTTAACAGTTTTAAAAATTGTCGTATGATTTATAGTATTATATCTACGGATTCATCATCACAGCATAAACCAATTGATCTTGGACTAGGTTTACCTGATTTTCCTGCTCCGCTAAATTTAAGAACGGCTCTGGTAAATGTAGTGATGAGTGACAACTATATATTTACCCAATATACACGAAACTTTGTAAGTTTTATAGCATTAATCATTACATCATTACATGTTATAGTTTATATGCATACAGAGAATTTTCTGATAAAAATCTGGAACATTCTGACTTAAGGTAGTTGTATCGCCAGAATCGGGCATTAACAAAAAAATTTCTTGAATAGTATCCAAGAGTCTATGAGACCAATTCCATTTCAAATCATGCAGGCCGACTGCACCTATATCACCAAATCACTTCAAAATTTAATACATTATTCTTCTGCGAAAATAAGCAGACACGTATTTTTATTTTTATCATTTTACCAAAATTGCAGTTTTATACACATTTTAAAAATTACGACCAAAATCCATATTCTGAAAATCGCAAGAGAAATTATTTTGAATAGCTGCCATATCGCCATTTTTTAAAATTTTGGGATAGTTCGAAGTTTATTCGACGCACTTATAGATTCTCTTTCATTAACCGCAAAACTAATTTCAGAAAGTTAACAAATGCGGATGGCACTAACACGACTGCATTTAACACGTTAAGGTAGTTCTCCGAATTATTTTATTTCTTTAACAATTCTTGAAAATTGGTATATATGTTAATAAAGGTATCCTTTACACGTGGTTAGAAGATTGAACTCCCAAGCCACATGATATTTGGAGATATTAAGCTTCGAAATTTCATATTTTAACATAGGAAGCCTATACCGAGCCCCATAACGAGAGACATTTCGTTTAATTGCAAAAGAGTTTTCTTTAAATTTTTTTAAAAAACTAGCATATGATATAAATAATAATACGAACCTTGGAGAAGAAAGTTTGATAGGGCGAGTGATGATTTATTTTTAAATACAACAGTCCAAAGTTTGAATCCTATTCTATCAGTATATCTATATATGCGAGCGGTATTTAAAATTTTGTTGCGTTTCGTATTAGTAAACAACACAAACTTTCTTACAAAGTTTTAGTAAGCGATTTTCTTATTGGTTATGCTCTTAGAAAAACTATAACCATGAGATAAAGTTTCTTTCAATTTATTTATTTTGTTAAAATACCGAAAACTGAAAAAAATCGGCTTATACATAAACCACCCTTAATGTGTTAAGAAAATGTGTTTTTCTCGAAAAGGCCACTTATTTTTAGCTGATTTTTTTGCAGAAAGATGACCTCGAGACCTTTCTTTTTGTTCGTGAGTGATTTGCTATTTATTCGTTCTTAAAAGCGAAAAAAGTTAAATAAAAACTCGATCTGATATTTTTAGAATCGAATAGTGAGATAAGCTTTAAAGTATAACACAACCCTATATGGTTGTGTGACCTAAAAAGAAAATCATATCCTATGTAATTTTGTATGCTGAATCAGAATTTAACTTCAGAATTTACCCATCACGATAATTTTTCGAGATAAATGAAGTTAAAAGTTTTAAAAAATCGGCGTTTTTGATTAAACTCGTACATTCATGTAAGAGATCCCTACTGAAAAAATAATATGATTGATTGCCTGACAATTTACATGTCGAATATTATGATGAGATATATAACGAGTCTATGCTAAGTTAAATGTTGAAAAACATAAAAAAAATCATATCACGGATCATACGATTATATACAAGACGTACGAAAAAATCATAATATGATTCCGTACATGATTTAACAAAAGTCTGCATATGATATGGCATATGACTTATTATATTATTTGACATATGATTTATCAGGCATACCAAAACTTCTAGAATACTTTGTATGGTACCTACTACTCTTAAACTTATAATTATCTTTAATCGTATTTATCAGATTTTTTGCATAATACACTGCTTTTAAGAAATTAAGGAGGAAATTCCGTCGAAATAATAGAAATACGGAAAAAATTATTTTTCAGTAATAGATATATATGATTTGCAAAATAACTGCACAACATTGGTTAGATAAAATGTTTCTATTTATGAAAAATATATAATAAAAAAATAACAACAAATGTGCTTCTACCTGGAGTAATAAGAAATTTACGCGCGTTTACAACCCAAAAAACTTCTATATTGAAACTTATGATTTTTTCAGATTTTTTTAGAATCCGTAGACAATTTATAATACCTACATCGTTTTAAATTAAAAAAATACTTAATCAGTGAAGAACAATATGCATTTATTTATAGTACTATTGATCGCAGTTCTCATTATCAGGCGTCATATTTTATAAACAAATGTACATTGTTCTTCATGGATTAAATATTTTTAAAAAATAGAAACGGTCTTGTAAATTGTCTAAGAATCCTAAAGAGCATCTAAAAAAACTCATAAATTTGGTCACAGGTAGAAGCACATTTGTTGTTATTTTTTGGCTATTAATTTCTTTTCGCAAACAGAAAGGTTCTATCTAATCAATGCTATGTAGTTACTTTACACATAATATGACATAATATGAATACTCTATGAAAGGAAAATAATTTATTTTCTGTATTTCACAGATTTCGACGGAATGTCTACCTTAAGGTGTATATTTTAATGAGGCTTATTTCACATAATCATTTTAAAGTTCAAGAGTAGTACTGCACGAAGACATAAAAAGTAATCTAGAAATTTTGGTATGCTTACTAAAAAAATAATAGGATTATAACATGACAAATGATATAAGTGATTATGTAAGTAATATAAGTAATCATATGACAAGTTATTTGACTAATTATATAATAAGTCATATGCCATATCATAGAATAACCAACAATTTTTTCAATAATTTCTATGATATTTTCCCGAGATATTAACGTTTTTAAAAAATGACGATTTCGTGTATAACAAAATTAGCTTATCAAAAATTTCAGGTAGGAACTCAGGTAATTTTAAGCTTTTTCAAATGCATTTTATCCGAATTAATTATATTAATTTTAACCTATAAAAAAACGAAAAAAGCATAGATCAATCAAACATATTTATCAGACGCCTTCGTGCGTCAGAAACAAAACAATAAGCCCAGAAACATTAAATTTAACCATGGAATACTCGAAATTTAGAGGGATACACACATGTTCGCATGCACTCACGCACGCTCGTAAGTACGCACGCACTCACACGCACACACACTCACAGATACCCACACACACGCACACTCATACTTGCACGCATACATACACACACGTACATACACACATCCCACATACATTTTCTAAAAATAGTCTCATTTTATTCCAAATGACACAAAACATGTTTCTAAGATATTTTTTAGAAAGCTATTTTTTACTATTACAAAGCTTCCTTTAGCAGGAAGTAATAATAGTTACAAAGAAGTCGTGTATTTAACAGTATACCACAAATCCCTTTATTAACAGGTTTGCACCGGCTAATGTACAAGCCGATTTTCGCAACCTTTTTCAAAATTAATTTAAATATCGAACATTTAATAAAAACTCAATTTCTACATAATTTTACGATTGCAAAAAATAAAACAATCGGTTAGACAAATAGTTTTATTAATTTTTAACTTTTACAATGACACGAATAGTAATGAAACTTTCGACTATTTATGAGTCATTTCTGACTCACACCGGCGCGAACCTGTTAATGCTTTAAATATTTTTGTGAATTCTTGTCAACTAAATTGGTTTGTACATCGTTGATTTTCTAAAAGCACTAAATTATATTGAAAAACTCGTATATTTATTATTGACTCAAGGGACATCTCAGATTACTAAACGCTCTTGCCGAATATTATTCCAAACTCTTGAACCGAACTTTGGATTCGAATGATAATGTACTCGTTACCATTGGTGCAACTGAGGCGTTGTTTATTACATTTCAAACTCATACGAATGTAGGAGATGAATGGATTATTATTGAACCATATTATGGACCCTACTTTCAAATGGTAAAAGCTGCATTTGGTGTTCCAAGATTTTTAGCTTTAAAGCCGGTAGTTATCAGATTAAAACATAAAATATTTTCTCCATTCGTGCTAAAAGAGTAAAATGTTTAATTTACTGTGCTTAATACATTAGACAAAAACAAGTGGTGAAATTAGGGCTGAAGATTGGACGTTTGACCGAGAAGAAATGGCAAGTCTATTTAATAAAAAAACAAAAGGTATTGTGATTAATAGTCCACACAATCCAACTGGCAAAATATATACACTGGAAGAACTCACGTTTATTGCGGATCTAGCAAGAAAGTGGGACACGCTTGTTATATTTGACGAAGTGTATCAGTTCCTCATCTTTGACAACAAGGAATTTATTAGAATGGGTAATCGAATTTAAGATGATTTCATTTCAGATAAATATATTTTAACAACATATTAAATTGATAAATAATATTGCTACATCTACTGTTTTACAGCAACGTTGCCAGGAATGTTTGAACGAACTATTTCGATAGGTTCAGGTGGCAAATCATTCAGCGCAACTGGTTTAAGACTAGGTTGGGCTTACGGAGGAGCCGAAATAATTAGTAATTTAAAAGCAATTCATGCAGATGTTGTTATGTCTGTTCCCACGCCAATTCAAGTATATATGCAACTGCGTACTATATAATGTTCGTTTTTAATAATTGATTTTAAACGACAAGAATCAATTATTGATTTTTTTAGGAAGCTTTTGCAATAACGTTTGAAGATGAATTAAAAAATTTCGGGACAGAAAACTCTTACCTGGCTAGCTTCAAAAGGACCGCGGAAGCAAAGAAAAATTATCTCACTAATGCTTTGACAGATCTTGGTATGTTACCAATAATACCAGGTGGTGGCTACTTTATAGTAGCCAACTGGACCACTTTGAGCAATAAAATCCAACTTGACGAAGAAAAGGATACTTACAAAGATGTCGAATTTAACAAATGGACGTTGAAGAATGCAAACCTTATTGGAATACCTTTGTCAAATTTTTATAGTAAAGAGAGTAAACATTTAGGGGAGGATGTTATTCGATACTGTTTTGTGAAGGTATAATACATTTTTGACTATCTTTTTATATTTATGTTAAGCAATTTTACAAAAATAAAACTTTATTATTTTCAGACTGAGCAGACACTGAGAAAAGGAGTTGACGCGTTGTCGAAGTTGAAATCTCAGCAATAAATATAAATATGCGACTCTAACATCAATAAATGATATCGCTTGCAACAATAACCAGAATTTTATGCAAACATGAAAAAGTATAATATGTTAATAAATTATATCCTATACTGATCAAGTTTCACTATACATTACATTAAGTGATACATTAAAAAATTTATTTTGTAATTGTAAGAAAGTCGCAAACATTCTCTTGATAGAAAATAAATGTATATAGCCCATATATGTATACATGTATACCTATAAATTAATTATTCTCCTTGATATATTAATCTACATCACTGTAAATACGTGATCAAGAAGAAATCGAAAATAAATGAAACTTTAAATTAATTCTAAAGTAGTTAAACTTCTATAAAAGTATATTTTCAGTATTTCATTAAGAAAATTTTCAGATTCCTCCTCCACCACTATTCGCCATCTTGAAATTCGTTTTTTTTTGCCCCCTTACTGTATAATGAGACGGTTATGATAATCTTAGTCACCATCTCAAATTGTTACTAACTTTAGATCAGATTATGTAATATATCGAATACAACAGGACCCATTCTAACAAACTTAATTTTAAGCAATATTAAGTTTATTGAACGGTGAAAATATTTCTATATTCTTTAGAATGTATCCCATACCTTAATAAATGCTGAAAACCAAACATATAAAAGAATTCTACAAAAATATTCACATCGATAACGATCTTTTATATTTCGATTAAAAATTACAAGGTTTATGTTTTTCTATTGGTTAAATATATTAAGATTCAAAAGATAAATGTTTGAACATAACCCAGTTCTACCCTAGGTCTTTTATTTTCACGCAGCAAAAAACAACACCATCTCATCAAAATTCATCACCCGAACCTATGACTTCTTGTAAATATGTAGATTTTTACATTCTAATTTTAAATAGTTAAAATATTTATTACTTAAGCAATGCTTTTTAAAAATATAAGCAATCGGTTAAAGAAGTGAACATCAATAATACCTTTATATTTGCGGGTGTAAAACCTCAAAATCTTGATCCTACACACTACAGTAAATCACCATTGGCAATACTTTATATATTTACGGCATATACGATTCTTATAGGTAACCCGATGAACGTAAATTTTTTTCGACATTAATTCGACTTATTTTGACATGAACTGAAAATGAAGTAAAGCATTTTTTCGTTAAAATTATTTTAAATGTTATTATTTAGAAAATAAAATATTTTGTTCTAGTTTTTAATACAGGATTCTGAATTTGTAATTTTGTTATATACAAGCTCGCCACGCGGTCAGCGGGCTGCGGCCTGTAGACCGCGTAAATCGCCGCTCCGACGCTTCAGAGCGAGCAAGCTCTGCGAAAGCAGAGTGAAACGCCTTCGCGCCTTGCATCGCAAGCGATGCAAGGAATGCAAGGGGCGTAGCACGACCGCAGACGTTCGCGCTTCACGCTCACCTTTTATATTTATTGATCCTTGTGGGTTTGACATCATATTAAAAAGAAAAGAAATTAATTATAGTATAACGTAATTAGTTCTCAGTTTATATGATAAGAATTGTTATTGTAAAAATTTAGTAAAAAAGGTTGGGTCTGTTTTTGAGATATACAACTTTACCGTAGAAAATTTCTTTGTATAATATTATATAATCTAATTGTTACCTAAAAATTGTTGTTTTATGCCATTTTTGCGTTTTATTTTTCGTTTCTCTCGGCAAACTTTGTTTAAATGAGGTTTGTTGTAAAAAATGTTACATACAAAAAAGTTGTATTTTTTTCGAGATCTAGAACTTTACCGTGGAAAATATTTGCGTATAATGTTATATAATCTAATTATGACCTAAAAGTTGATTTTTACGCCTTTTTTGCGCTTTATTTTTCGTTTTTCTCGACAAACTTTGTTCAAATGACGTTGTTGTAAAAAATGTTAAATACAAATACGTTGTATTTTTTCGAGATCTAGAACTATACCGTGGAAAATATTTACGTATAATGTTACATAATCTAATTATGAACCTAAAAGTTGATTTTTATGCCTTTTTTGCGCTTTATTTTTCGTTTTTCTCGACAAACATTGTTTAAATGACGTTGTTGTAAAAAATGTTAATACAAATACGTTGTATTTCTTTGGGATCTAGAACTTTACCGTGGAAAATATTTGCGTTTAATGTGTTATAATCCAATTGTCGCCTAAGAATCGATTTTGATGCCTCTTTTGTGCTTGATTTTTCGTTTCTCTCGACAAACTTTGTTTAAATGACATTTTTGTAAAAAATGTTGATATCTTTAAAAGTTGTCCTATATGCCAATATATCATCGGATATGACTGAAAATAGGTATGTCAGCTTCCTATAATGAGACAAGTAACCTCTTTAAGTTTTAGTCGGTTTTACTGCGGTTTCGCTGAGTTATTGCATAAACTTGATTACATACACACATAAATCCATGTATACACTTATGGGGATGCTTAAAATGTGTTCCTATAGCGTTGGAACATGTTTTTATGCAATAATTTGTTAGTTTTTAAGATATTACACTTTTTGCGATGACGAAAATATAAGAAAACTTATTTGTGTACATGCAGAGAAAACGAAATAATAATGGGTATATTAACAATTTAAACAAGTATGTAGTAATTTCAAATAAATTAATAAATTTCCAATTAATTATTGTATAATCTTTATAATTATCTGATCTCTTAAATAAAATAAATTTGGATACTAATGATTTCCTATTTTAGATTGACTCTTCAATTTGCACTTGGCTTCAATCGATAATAATAACAAATTAAAAACTTCACCAACGTGATATAAAAAAACTAAAGAATCGATTGATAAATAACAAGATAGCGAGTTTTACGCTTCTAATCATTAAGTACTCTTAATAGCACGGATCGCGTACTACTTCTCCTATCACGACTTTCCTTATTTCCGATTTTTCGCAAAATCGAAAGTTTTGCTCGTTCTTCTCCGTTCGTCTTTGCGTGCAAGATGACTTCACGCTCACCAAAGAAATGCAAGATTTCGCATTCCTTTGGTTGTTAACAGATCACTCTTGTTCGGTCTTGGTCGTATTACAAAGATTAATTTAGTTCAATACTGCAGTTATTCAGGTGTTTCCAGATAAAAATACACTCTTCTAATTTCTATTATTTTGTTATTTATATTTATATCGGTAAAATGGAACTTAATCATCTATATATAAATATTTATAATATATCTTTTCCGTACCGAAATTTTTGATTAACTTATTCCCTTCTGTCATTATACAGGAAAACGTCATATTTCTTTCAAACAGTTATATCTCAAAATCCTATGTTGGAAAATCGTTTTAAAAAATTCAGGTTATTAGCAGTACCAAGAAGAGTATTCAGTAAAATTGTTGTCATGTTATTTTCTTCTATTTTTGGGATAAAAATCATTATTTAAAAAATAACTCATTTTTTACGTGCCACGATAAATAGAGTTAAACCGCACGAATCCTCCTGAAAATTTCCAGAAAAGTTGCTTTTTAGTAATTTATGGAATTTATTATTTTAAAATTGGATAGCGGATTCGTACTTGGATTCGTACAAAATGACCCCGAAATTTTTTAAATATAAAACTTTTCTTCGAAGAAGAAGATAATTTTTCAAGCTACATCTATATGCCAATTTATTTTGGAATTTGCAACATTAAGATTATAAACGGATTTGTAAGAAGCAAAATTTGCATACCAAATTTTTTTGAATATTATCGCACGCACATGCACACGTGTAATACAGTACATAAACGCGCAGGGACACACAATCTAAAAATCTAATAACGGTGTATTCCTTATGTCTGAAAACATATTTCTATAATGATTTTAGCAATCCTTGTTTTTACCATCATAAAACTACCTCTATGCGGAAGTAAAAAACAACGAAATTACTATCACAATCAATAATCAGCCTTTGAACCAACTGCACCGTCGACCAGGGCCCAAGCGCCGCGGCATTTCTCCACTGCTTTCCGCCCACTCATGCCTTGCAACAAAATAGCAGCAACAGTGCAGCGCGCGCGCGAGACGACTTATATACGAGCTTCCATTCGCAGCGGGGCCGACTAGACGCGGCTCGGCGCTGCAATTATGGGGCTGCCCCTAATTACGTATCCTCCTACGCGCGCGCGTCACCAGTCTCTTCCACGAGGTTGCTGCTGCTGCTTCTGTAGTCCACGCGTCTGTACTTGAGCTTAATTAATTCCGAGCCGTCGACGCGTGTAGTCTGCTGCTGCTGCCGCGTTTTCGGCCGCGCCCGATAATTGTGCCATCGGCCAAGCCCGGAGGACGCTGCGGCTGCTGCTGAGCGGTGCTAATGCGTTTTGCTTTACTGGAGTGATGGTTCTCTTTTTAGGGGGGGGGGGGGGGGGAGGGGAGTTTATTGTATGGGATAAACATATTCTTTCGTGAATGTATGTTAATGATGTATCAGGGTGCGTGCGTTTTCTTTGGTTTTTCTACGCGGTATAAAACATTCATTTTTTACGAGAATGCTGAGAATGTGGTTAGTTGGTTTTAGGATTTATTAATTATTATTGATCTCTACATTGAGATATAAGAGACTGCAGATTATATGTTAATATTTACGATTGCCAAAAAGAAATGATTTCATTAACAAGGGAAATCAAAGAAAATCAAGGAAATCACTTATTATGCTATTTCCTATAATGATAATATTTGTGATTTCCGTGCGATTTCCTATTGATTTCTGGGAGTAAATAGCCCCTAGGAAACTCAATTTTTTTAATTTGTTAAAATAGACTTTTTTTAAAACTTAATTATTAAACTTGTATTGCTCTCTGTATTCCACCGTTGGTCGGTCTTTCTTCCTCGACTGCTCGCTGCTGATGACGCCCTCTGCCGTCGAATCCCGAAGAAACGATTCTCAGCTCTATTACTTCAATATGTCCGTGTGGCGTGCGCTCTACGATCATTACTACTTACTACAGTTGAATCAAATCAGAAATATTTGAGAATTTAAATCTTTATGCTTACAATTTATGGGTTTGTAAAAGTCAGTTGTAAAAGCTCGATGGAGTCCCTATATGTCTAGGAGTTATCACTGAATCGATAATATTACTTCTAAAATATCTAACCATTCGAAAAACTAAAGCTCATAAATCGAACCGCTAAAAAAACAAAAACACATAGAAAATAAAAGGAAATAATGTTGATATACGAGGGTAGTTCAATAAGTCTTTAGAATAAAGTATAAAAACAATTTTTTTTGGGTAAATTTTTTTTTATTTTTCAACATAATCTCCTTGGAGCTCTATACACTTGGTCAATCGCTTTTTAAGTTTTTTTAATCCTTCAGAAAAGTGCGTTTTCGGAAGTTCCTCAAAATAAGCACTTACAGAGGCAATGACGTCTTCGTTGTCCGTAAATCTCTGTCCACCGAGCCATTTTTTCAAGTTTGGAAATAAGAAAAAGTCACTGGGGGCTAAATCTGGTGAATACGGTGGGTGTTCGACCAATTCGAATTTTAGTTCTTCAATTTTAGCCATTGAAACGAAGCATGTGTGAACTCGGGCGTTGTCGTGATGAAAGAGAATTTTTTTTCTCGCCAAATGTGGTCTTTTTTTTTAATTTCTTCTTTCAGCTGCTCTAATAATGATGCATAATACTCACCAGTAACTGTTTTACCCTTTTCCAAGTAGTCAATAAGTATAATTCCACGTGCATCCCAAAAAACTGTAGCCATAACCTTACCAGCTGACTTTACGGTCTTTGCCTTCTTTGGAGCTGGTTCGCCTGTGGAAATCCACTGTTTGGATTGTTCCTTTGTCTCAGGAGTGTAGTGGTGTATCCATGTTTCATCCACAGTCACAAATCGACGAAAAAATTCCTCAGGATTCCGACTTATGCACGCCAAAAGAGCCTCAGAGGCGACCACTCTATTGCGTTTATTCTCAGCTGAGAGCAAACGCGGCACCCATCTTGCCGATAGCTTTTTCATGCCTAATTTTTCATGTAGAATTGAAACAACTGCACCTATAGATATCCTTGTGGCCTCAGCTAACTCACGCACTTTTAATCTTCTATCCTTCAACACCATATCGTGGATTTTATTGATGATTTCGGGAGTAGTTGCTTCTACGGGCCTTCCTGAACGTGGTTCGTCACTTATTGATGTACGACCACGCTTAAATTCATTTACCCAGTTATAAACCGTTGCTAAGGCAGGGGCAGATATGCCATGAACTGAGTCCAATTCATTTTTTATCTCATATGGAGTTAAACCCTTTAAATGAAAATGTTTAATTACCGCTCTGAACTCGTTTTTTTCCATTTTTCTTAACAAGCAATTTTTTTTTTCAATTGGTTATAAAAACACGTAAACTCAGAAGATGTGGACTGTGACTGCACCATATATCTAGTCGGGAGTGGTGCTGACTGAAAACAGATGATTTGGAGCGATTCGCGCGCCATCTGTTGGTCATTCTAAAGACTTATTGAACTACCCTCGTACATCCATTCAGACACACAACACACACACACACACACACACACACACACACACACACACACACACACACACACACACAGACACACATACATACACACACACACACGTACACACACGCACACACACGCAGAAGCTCACGCAGAGGCACACGCACACGCACACGCATACGCGCACACCCGCACCGGTAAATTTAAATTACTGGATTTAATGTCTGTTATCGCAACTATGGCTACTGACATTCATATCCGAAATCCATGAGATATTATATTACCCAGAAACTATAGGAATGCTTGCACGTGTCGTGTTCCGACTCTTTCTAGAAAATTTTAAGCACATTTTGAATAAACAATAGCTCTAATTCCTTAGATGTCTATTACAATAATTCACAATTGATATTACACATAAACGTTTTACATTAAAGAGTCAAAAATTATTTCTGGGATTTTTCACGTGCTCCATCTTCAGCGCTGCACTTTGAATACTGATTCTTTGATTATTTTTATCTAATCTTTATTATCTGGTAATCTGAATTCTTATTATATCTTCATTAAAGACGATTAACGATTTATTACTAGTTATTTACTTATTACATAGATTGCAACTGCGGAAATGAATTCATATGAATCCGCACAAGCTAAAAGAATTTACTTTTGTTAAATATGTCAATTATTTATTGAAATAAATCTGTTTTGAAACCCAATAAAAGAACGTATTTCTTACAATAGCTTGAGTTGGGTAATGATGTAATAGAAGTAATGTAATCTGAAGGAGCGATCCCAAAAACTAATGTTCGGACATTTAGGCGTTAATTTATGAGTTTTAAGAGAAGTAAGATACTTGTTCGCGCCGATTACAGCTACCGCTGAAGCTTATTGCATGAAGACTATACAGACATTCTTATTTACTTAGATTCACACCTGTTTACACATGTACCAATATTTACTACCGCTCTTACTTTAATTTTATTTATTCTTCGCACTTTGATTAGATCATATCACACACACACCCACACACACACACACACGCACATACACACACACATACACACACACACACACACACACACACATACACATACACACACACATACACACACGCGCACACACACACATACGCACACACACACAGACATACGCACACACACTCACACACACACGTGTATACTCATACATACATAACATATTCGAACACTAAACCGATTTTCGCGCTTCTATCATGTTAAATTTAATGCCGGTTTATCCAATATAAGAGAATGTTGGTGCAAGTTTCGATTTTATAGTCCTTTGTATACGTGTGTTCTAGAAGCTCAAAAAATCATTTTCTTAAAAAAATAGATTTTCTATGTGCAAACGATAACTGAAGTAAATTACAATCCATCTGAAAATTTGCAAAAAATTAGCTTTTTACTAACCCTTGATGTACATGTTTTCCCAGATTATAAGGTCTTTTATTTTCCAAAATATATGATGTTACATATTTTTAAAAAACTTTTTTTGATTTCTCATATCTCAAGAACGACATGGATATTTCTTACCAAACAAACCTCATTTTCTCTTTTTTTTTAATGAAGATTTGAAATAAAGGAGAATTTTAAAGATTCGTAGTTCATTCATTTTCGTTTTATAGCGATCTAATTTACGATATTCGGAAATCATTTATTTAATTTATAAAAATATGCTTGTAATTTTTTAGTACCTATAAGTACGATAATTAATTCAGTGCAAATGTTTTTAAAAAAGATTAAAATTAGCCATTTTTATTTTATTGTTATTTTATTATATAAGTGTGATTTTTAGCGAAACCGGCCTCGAGTGCTGTGCGATCACACTAGGGAATTAGGTTCCATACCCGAGGTAAGAATATTGTTTTTCGTCATAGTAGGAGTAAAGAGCCTATTTTACTTCGTTTGTGTTTTTTGGGAGGTACAGTATTACGTGTACGTAAACTTTGCGTAAGATCAACACACGATTTGCAACTTCACTGTGACAACTCACTGTTCTTTTCACTTGATTTATGAACATAAAATAGCGTATACGAAAATAAAATCCCATACATCTGAAGAATTGGTTTAAAAAGGTTTTAAAGCTATAATAAACATAATTAAATTAAATAAAAAAGTTTATTTTTGAAAAATGTTTGTTACTTGTTTAGTTTTACAAAGACATAGAATTTTGAGTTGTCATATCGACGTCTGTTATGAAGACTAGCACATTTCAGATATCTAAAAAAATGCTAGTGCTTGTTAGGAATCTTTTACGAAAATAAGCAATTCAACCTTTTAGACAAAAGCTATAATTTTCTTATAGAGGATCAAATTGAAATACTGAACTTCAGATAGCTCTAGTGCCCAATTTTGGATATATCATACGGATGATAACACTCAAACTGACGGACCAAGCTTTAATATTTTTTATTTTAAAAATATTTTTTTAATAAATATTACTGTAAAAAAATTTATTTAGAATAATGAAACATGATCTTTTCGAGTATATTAGACTTTTATTTGCCAACGTTTCGGGAGTTTATATCCTCCCCTTTTCAAGGCTTGTGAAAACCCTAGACCAATTTTTTAATCTGTCCGATTCTTGGGTAGCATGAGGGAGCATTGCGGCCGTACTATCTTCCCGCCGTCCTTCTTTGCTCACCTGGGAATAAGAGAGGTGTGGGGCTCGACTAGATAACATCTCTAGTCAATTCAGTGCAATTTGTTTCGTTTATTTAAAAAATTGGTCTAGGGTTTTCACAAGTCTTGGAAAGGGGAGGATATAAACTCCTGAAACGTTGTCAAATAAAAGTCTAATATACTCGAAAAGATCATGTTTCATTATTCGAAATAAAGAAAATCGAGTAATAGAAGCTAAAAAAAACCTTAAAAAAATTATTTCATGCATTCGTATATGAGCATATATGGGCATATATGGATTTATGTTAAGGTACAAATAAAACTCCGTATATAATCATACATACCCAGATATAACCATATATGAAGATATATAACTATATATGATTACATATATATATATATATATATATATATATATATATATATATATATATATATATATATGGATAATAATTGAAAATAAAATTCCATATATAACCATATATTTCTATATATGGCCATATATGCTAATATATGATCTTATATAGTCATATACGTCCATATAGATGCAAAATTGATATATAGCCATATGTGGCTATATATTACCATATGTGACTATATATTCCCATGTATTAAAAGAACTAGGTGTTTTTGAGAAATCTGAAATGTGCTAGTCTTCGTAAGAGACGTAGATATAGACTTGTTCTAGGGGTGCGATGTACTATGCTCTTTTTTCTGACTATAGGTTATCTATGTAAATTACTAGATTAGATTAAATCGTTATCAAAATGAAGCAAGCACCTTTCTATACTATTCAAATACTTTCCAAATCATAAATTTCACATATTATAATTTGCTTTGTTATAAAATTGAAGAAATTCAAATATATCCCTGTATTACCTATAAACATATATGATCATCGCGATTCATACACTCAATAGTAAAATAAATGATAAGAATTTATTTGAGTTAACGTCTTAGATAATCTATATAATAGGTTGTCTGAATTAGTTGTTAAGGTAGTCAATGACAGTAGTTCGAAAAGTATGTTTCATATAATGACTATATTCATATACGTGGCGTTGACTACGGTAAGTTCTTTTCGCATATAACATCTTTCAATTCGTGAAAAAATTTATTTAATAATTATTATACGCAAATGATCATATGTATAATCAAAAGCGATACTAATTGATGTTGTTATTTTGAAAGCTCATTTCTCAAATTGAAGTGTCTCTGGCAATATCGCCCAGGTTTAATGTGCCCCCACGCTTCGTCGCAAATGAGTCATCTCCTTTGTAAGATATTATAATCAATTTTATAATATGTTGATATTTTCACAAGTATTAAAAATTGTCGTATGATTTATAGTATTGTATCTACGGATTCATCATCACAGCATAAACCAATTGATCTTGGACTAGGTGTTCCTGATTTTCCTGCTCCGCTAAATTTAAGAACGACTCTGGCAAATATTGTGTTGAGTGAGGATTATGCATTTAGCCAATATACACGAGACTTTGTGAGTTACATAGTATTAATTATTACATCGTCACATATTATAGATTATATACACACAAAAAATTTTCTGATAAAAATTACCGTAAACATCATTGCAAATGTGGGACATTCTGACTTAAAAGAAAAAATTACTGTGATGAACTGTAACAATTATAACGAATCCCTGGTAGAACTGTTGGGCATAAAATGATCATAATATGCTGAATTTTATGCTAGATGATCATTTTATGCTGCATATTATGCTAATAAATCCCACTACCTGGCGACATAATTATGACCATAAAATGCTGTAGATTATGCTCAATGGTATACCCAATAACCATTCTTGTAACTCTTCTATCTCTCTAAATTCTTCATTTTGAAGCATATAATATTCTTCCCTACATGTACTGTCACTGCTTGAATTATTATCACTTTTATTAAAAAATTTATTAAACTCATTATCACTATTATTGTCACTTGAAATAGTATTGGAGTCAGAAATCTGCAAATCATCTAAATTATTATCGTCACTTAAACTGCTATTTATTGGAACATTTCTCGAATCTTGAAATTCACTACACTCCTGAACAAGATTATCTAATTTTTGACGCTTCACTTTTTTCGAATAAACTTTTTTTCGATTTTGCTCCATTATAAATGAAAAATCAAAACTAACCTAGCTTAAAGATATAAAGCAGAAGCAGGCAACGGTCGCAACTATACGCAATTACGCGCCCACCAGTGAGAGAGCATGAGAGAGAGACGAGAGAGAGAGAGAGAGAGAGAGAGAGAGAGAGAGATACACGCACACAGACAGAGTTTTGCCCGGAAAACGCCGTATTCAACTTCACAGAAACGCAATTGTATTTTCTAATTCTTTTTAACATTATTTAAATATTATTATCAATTTACTAAATTAATGTGGACGTAAAATAGATTAATAATTTATTTTTAGGCATAGTAAGGTTATGTTGTCGATGTTTGTCAATCGTTCAGCATAATATGCTTATAATTATGCTTAATTTTCTGCTTATAATTATGCTTAATTTTCTGCTTATAATTATGCTTAAAATTATGGTCATAATTATAACCATTCATCATAACTTATACTCAATTTTCTTCCAGGGATATGTTAAACTTTATCGTATATCAGAGAAATTTTTCCCCTGAACTCAGGATTCCTGATATATATAATGATTTGTAGGGTCATTGCTAACTGCTTTAGCAGAATTCTTTATTAAAGATAGATCCTGAAAAATTGAGTAAGAGAGGCTTATAATGGAAATTCGAACTGAAAAAAATATTGCTATTATAATTTTAATAGATACAAGTATTGTATTGTGCATTTAAGTATTCTCAGTTTGAAAACATCTTTAAACTCGAATTAATTTTTAACATGTCTGCACGCGAAATATTCAGTATTAGAATACTCACATGATAATCAATTCTTAGAGGTTTCTATATAGCTTCAGTCCAAAATAGCATTCAAAAGGAACATTTTAAGATCTGGATCATCAGAAACCATACACCGATTCAGTCTGCAGGTTACGCGCAAGCTCTGACAACATAGTTATCAGAAAATTGCATTTGAAGTTGCACACCACTAATGTTACAATTTCTTCAAACATTACATCTCAGTCCACATTATAACATTCTGATTCACTTTAGAAGCTACTCTCAAATACAAAACATGATTTCATCATCTCAATCATACAGTACGCGCCAATTGTATCCTGAAATAAATTACTGTTACTTCAGTATCAAATAGAAAAATCATCCGCTTAGAAGTAAAAGTAGTTTACATATCAGTAATAGATTTAAATATCTTTCTAGATGTCATACATTTGATTCAAATTTATTTTTTCCTCATGAGCAGTTGACTGAGATCTTTCTTTTTCACTTAAAGCCTGTAAATTTTTTTTGATGCCTTTATTCATAACTAAAACGTTATTTTTAAATTATTTATAGCTTATAAATCAAGAATAAATTATAAAAAGAAATCGTTTTTTACGATATATGGGTGTACAACCCCCTTAAACAAAAAATCTTTGAGCACTTTAAAAGACATAGATCGAATGGAAATCATGCGCAATTTAAGAATATATACGTTTTGCTTTTTAGTATGTGATATTTTGGTAAATTTTTTTTAGGATGCTGAATCAAAACAAATAAGTTTTTTACAAATTTATGTTTGAATGTTTACACAATTTTTTAAAAATTTTGTAATAGCTGATTAACAAAAACTCTTATTAAGGGGGCAGGCCTGGGTTAAACCGAAAAAAGAGATTTTTTATGAGTCCAGAAAACTTTTTATGTTTAAAAGCAATCATTCTGAAAATTATTATGTTATCAATACTTAATAATATCTTAAATGTTACCCTTGTAAAACCTCAAAATCTTGATCCCACGTGTCACTATTTTCAATACCATATTTATTAAACGAACTTTGATCCTCATGCGATTCTAGGTAATCTGATGAACGAAATTTTTTTTATTATTCTTTTACGTAAATCTAATCAACATTTATAAAAATATTAAAAAAAATTTTTTTTAAATTGATTAGATCAATGATAAAAAATAAATTGAAAAAATAAAAAAAATGTATCGAAAAAGTGCTCCGCGCATTTTATAATACATGTCAAAAGGAATCGAATAACCATCGAAAAATGAACTTTCGTTCATCATGTCACCTAGAACCGTGTGAGGAACAAAGTTCCTTTAATAAACATGGTATTGAAAATAATGATTTATTGCCACGTGTAAGATCAAGATAGCTTATTCAAAATTTCGGATGGGAAAAGATAAGTAATTTTATGCTCTATCAAACGCATTACCACTGAATCGATAATATTATTTCTAAGGTATCTAAAAATTCGAAAAACTAAAGTTCATAAATCGAACCGCTAAAATACAAAAACACTTCGAAAAATAAAAGAAAATATTTTTCAGCCGCCTACCTTTAAAAAAAAACAAAAAATTGAGCCTAGAAATATTATTTTTCACCGTGTATATTCAGAGTAATGTTGATAGACGGGTGAGGATAAGTGTGCCGAAATATAACTTTGCAGGCCGATAATAATGCCGAATTTATTTTACCGACGGGTAAATTTGCCGAAAGGTGAAATGTGCCAATGGGTAAAGTAATCGATTAACAAAAGTGCCGAAAAAAGAAGTTCCGACGGGTAAAAATGCCGATGGATAAAAATGCCGAAAGTTAAGAATGCCGAAATGTTGAATGGCAATGGGTAAAAACTAGAATTATCTAATATTGAAAAGAAACGACCGAGCAACAATTAACTCATTATTATAATACAGGCGCATATTCTAATAAAAGCACTTTCTTGTCGCCATTTTCGTTTCCGGCATTTTCTTTTTCGGGATTCTTGTTTTCGGCATTTTTAACTTTCGGCATATTTATCCATAGGTATTGATTTTTTCGGCAATTTCAACCATTTGGTAAATTTATCCTTCTGCAAATTTATCTTTCAGTAAATTTATTCCCACCCAGACAGACGGACAGACATTTTGTAGAAACCTGTTTTTCTGACTCAGACACCTTGAAGACATCGAAATTTATCATAATCACTCATAAAAAAATTTGATCGTCACAAGGCTTTCGCTTTGTCAAAGCCAAAATATTTTCAAAAAAGTTTTGATATTTAACAGTATACCACAAATACTTTAAATATCTTTGTAATTTCTTGTCAACTAAATTTGATTGTATATCATTGATTTTATAAAAACGCTAAATTATATTGAATAACTTATATATTTTTTTATTGAATCAAGGGACATCCCAGATTACTAAACGCTCTTGCCAAATATTATTCCAAACTCTTGAACCGAACTTTGGATTCAAATGATAATGTACTTATTACTATGGGAGCGACTGAGGCATTGTTTCTTACATTTCAAACTCATACAAATTCAGGAGATGAATGGATTATTATTGAACCGTATTATGGACCTTACCATCAAATGGTGAAAGGAGCATTGGGTGTTCCAAGATTTATAGCTTTAAAGCCGGTAATTATAAGATTAAAATAATAAAATGTACCTCTATGTGTACTTACTGAGTAAAATGTTTAATTTACTGTGCTTAATACATTAGACAAAAACAAGTGGTGAAATCAGGGCTGAAGATTGGACGTTTGACCGAGAAGAAATGGCAAGTCTGTTTAATAAAAAAACAAAAGGTATTGTGATTAATAGTCCACACAATCCAACTGGCAAAATATATACACTGGAAGAACTCACGTTTATTGCGGATCTAGCAAGAAAGTGGGACACGCTTGTTATATTTGATGAAGTGTATCAGTTCCTGACCTATAACAACAAGGAATTCATTAGAATGGGTAATCGAATTTTAGATGATTTTATTTCAGACAATTATATTTTAGCAATATATTAAATTGATAAATAATATTGCTACATCTACTGTTTTACAGCAACGTTGCCAGGAATGTTTGAACGAACTATTTCGATAGGTTCGGGTGGTAAATCGTTCAGCGCAACTGGTTTAAGACTAGGTTGGGCTTACGGAGGAGCCGAAGTAATTAGTAATTTGAAAGCAATTCATGGAGATGTTGTTAAGGCTGTTCCCACGCCAATTCAGGTATATATGCAAATTTGTACTATATAATGTCAATTTTTAATAATTGTTTTTTATCAACACATTATCTCCCGCTCCTGAATTTCTTAGGTCTATAGTGGACGACTCGTAATGCCCAATTCCCCATTCCCTTTGTATGCATGAAAAAGGCCCTAATCACACACTTATTTAATAAAATATGATGTGTAACACGGGTGGAAAGGGCTTTTTCAGACTCGTGCTCAATCATCCTTCTCACTTAGAAAAAAAACAATTTTGCCCCTAGTTGTACAATGTACTATTAAACAATATTGAATCAAGTATTAATTATTTAGGAAGCTTTTGCAATAACGTTTGAAGATGAATTAAAAAACTTCGGGACAGTAAACTCTTACCTGACTAGCTTCCGAAGGACCGTGGAAGCAAATAAAAATTATCTTACTAATGCTTTGACAGATCTTGGTATGATACCAATAATACCAGATGGTGGCTATTTTGTAGTAGCTAACTGGACCACTTTGAGCAATAAAATCAAAGTTGACGAAGAAAAGGATACTTATAAAGATATCGAATTTAACAAATGGACGTTGAAAAATGCAAACCTTATTGGAATACCTTTGTCAAATTTTTATAGTAAAGAGAGTAAACATTTAGGGGAGGATGTTATTCGATACTGTTTTGTGAAGGTATAATACATTTTTGACTATCTTTTTATATTTATGTTAAGCAATTTTACAAAAATAAAACTTTATTATTTTCAGACTGAGCAGACACTGAAAAAAGCAGTTGAAGCGTTGTCGGATTTGAAATCTCATCAATAAATATAAATATGCGACTCTAACATCAATAAATGACATCGCTTGCAACAATAGCCAGAATTTTATACAAACGTAGAAAATATAATATATTAATAAATTATATCCTATACTGACCAATGTTCACAAAGATATCGTGATACATTGAGTAATTTATTTTATAATTGTAAGAAAGTCACAAACATTCTCTTGATAGAAAATAAATGTACATATCCCATATATGTATACACATACATACATGTATACCTATAAATTAATTATTTTCTTCGATATATTAAGTTACATCATTGTAAATACACGATCAAGAAGAAATCGAAAATAAATGAAACTTTAAATCAATTCTGGCAGTAGTTAATCTTCTCTAAAAATCATTTTCCATATTTCATTAGGATAATTTGGAATCCCCCCCCCCCCCACCCCTCCCGCTATGCCCCCACCACCACTATTCGCCATCTTGAAATTCGTTTTTGTTTGCTCCCATTATTGTATAATGAGACGCTTCTGATAATCTCAGTCACAATCTTCAATTGTTACTAACTTTAGATCAGAGTGTATAATACATTGAATACAACAGGACCCATTCTAACAAACGGCAGATGTAACGGAGAATCATCAAACCAATCAGGTGGGTCAAACCGATCACTTAATTTTTTTTAATTATTAATTTTATTGAACGGTGAAAATATTTCTATATTCTTTAGAATGTATCTCTCACCTTAATAAATGCCGAAACCAAATACATAAAACATTTCTATAAAGATATTCACATTGATAGCTTTTAGCTACTTTTCTTATAAGAAAGATGATGCGTTTTTGTGCCTTATGCTCTTTTTGCAATGAAAGAAACAAAAACAGTAATTCAATCTTTTAGGTATAGATTTCATTTGATTTCATAGATAAAAATAGATTTTAGGATCAATGACACATTGCTGATCAAAGACACCCTGATATACGATATATACAATAATACGTTTATTGAAAAATATTCATTTTTCAGTAGGGCACAAATCACTAAATGAAAATAGTAAGACAGGAAAATAATCATGATGAACGGTACTGCGCAGCTCTTCCTTATTTATATAATAATTTTAATTAAATTTTCTTTGAGAAAGCATAGTGACAAAGCAGTTGCAAGCTTTTTTTAAAATAAAATTAAAATTAAATTTACAGCTTTCGAGCTTCGCAAAACTAGACTATAATTATGACAATAATAATAATATTATACATCTATTATTTTTTCCATAAAAATTATTACTATCGCACGCAATCCTGTTATTTTATTATATCTTATGTTATTATAAAAATTATGTTTGATATAATCTACACATGCTTAATTGATTTCTTCTAGAATTACGAAGGAAGATTTTATGAATTTACAGTATTTTATAAATAATCATATGCCGATTTTCTACACCTAGCAATGTAATGAGTTGGTTAAGATTCATTAAAGTTTGGCATGAAGTCAACCGCTATTATACAAGACACTTTATTATTAAATATTTTTTGTGAATTAAATTATAGAAAAAACACAGATTATTTTGTATCTTAGTCAAAGAGATTTCAATGCTCTGCAATTAAAAACAATATGCGTCGTGTAAATACGTTAATTGCTGACAATAAATATGCAAACAATCAATTCATTTTTAAGGTTAAGGCAGATTAACAACTGTGCAGTGTAGACGGCACGCGCTTCATCTTTCTGAAATTAAATCTCGCTTAAACAGTCTCCCGCTTTATCACAAGGTGTACAAACAGCATTACGGATGGTCCATATCTTAGGCTCGTAACTTTATAGTGCATGTTGTAGATAAACAATATATAATTGTACCGAATCTCTAACTATGATATTTGGCCGCAAATAATTGGTTGCTAAAGGTCCAAAAATCTTGGCGATTGTGTTAATAATGGACACCATCATACCGGAACAGTTTTAACAGATATCTCGTTTATTCTCATACCGGAGATCACACCCATATTGAGGCCGACAGCCAACACTGGAATCGCAACCACCGTCGTTTGATCCTTGATTCAGACGAGACGCAGAATCAGCAGCATCAATGCTGGACTCCACATAGCGTGGTTCTTGCAAATTTTGCGCACCACGGTTACGCGAAAGCATTTCCGTAGAACAAAATCGGTCAGCCAGCCGATGGAAAACGTTATAAACTACTTTACTAAATAGAGCAAAGCTGAAATAGAACCGCTCTGCAATCGACAAAACAAGTTAGATTATTTCTTGGGCAATCGTTGGCATTACAAAAGTATTATGGCTAATGGTTATTAATTTATTTAAATAAACCTGTTCAATATCAAAATCTAGTATAAATTTCATGTAAGCATATTGGCAACTCTGTAAGTATAACATGTAATAACTCCAGATTTAACATATTCACGATTTCTAGAGACCAAACTATTAAGAATGTCAATACTATGTTCCAAGGAAACTTAGAATTCTGAAACATTAAAAAAAATAGAATTATGCAAATTGTAAAGCGTGTGTATAACTGCAAAGTCGCGAGATGAGGAGTTGTTATACTTTGATCAACGTATCTTTATGCGATTTGCCTAAGCTGTTCAGGATGTATTGCTTTTCCGTTTAACTAGTCGACTGATAATCTGACGGTGAATCTGCACCGTACATGTAAAAGACGATGGACCAAACGATTCCAACAACACAAAAAGAGTAAAAAATACTAGGCTATCTATACTTTGAAGCAAGTATTCCAGAAAGTGCCATGGACAAAACGATTCGATATTGTATTCTGTTAAGCACAAAAGATGCTGGAAATAAGAAATCCAGAAACTTGTTAAACTTATTTAACGTCTATAATATTTTAACGTCTATAATAATGTATTGATATCAAAATAATATTATTTTTCTGAATCCATTATTAAAAGTATGATTGTAAGCGTCATGCTAAAATAGTCTCGCAGATATCTGTGTGAGTTTACAACGTAGTGTTTAGAGGATTGATGGGGTGATGATAGGGAGAGGGAGGAGGGGAAATAATGGGAGGAGTTCAGAAAGTCGAGGGAAAGGGGTAATGTGGGAATGCGAAAGTTTCAGAACAATATAGAAACATCAACAATCACTTTCTTTGAATTATAAATATGCATTATTTTCTATACAGCATAGTGATCCTTGTGCGGTACGCGTGCTTTAAGCTCGCGCAAAATTTTTGAACGATATTATAATGAATTCTAAAACATATGATTTCTAAAACATAAAGTTCAAAATAATGCTAAGCACTGCATTGACAAAACAATGCGTATGAAGAAAAACAGCGCGTATGGCATCCATCAGTTGGTTGATGTTTAAAGACAGATAGAACAACAATTTACCATGATATTTATTAAAATTTCATTGGATTAAGAGCAGCTGTACACCCGAAGGCTAAACTATTTTTCTGAAAGTACCGGTTAATGACCGTCAAAATTTGCACAGGTTATGGCATAAACAGGTTAGGGCCTTTGCACGCTAAAAGAATAAGAACATAGGACATAATAATAACATTGATTAGTATATCTATATACACGAGAAATAAGAGAAATCAGTTCATATTCCTCTTATTTGTCGTATATAGATATACAAATCAATATTATTCTTATGTATATGTCCTTATTCTTTTTGCGTGCAAAGGCCCTTACGCTATAAACTATGCAGCTCTTGGCGATCGTTAACCGGCACATTCGGAAAAATAGTTTGGCCCTCGGGTGTACTTAAAGTCGATTTTAAACTCTACCACTAAATATTATATTTAGAGCTTGTTTATACTTTAGCCCGTTTCCTATATTTATTTTTACGAGGAAAAATGAGCCATGGGCGTTAGAGGGTTAACAATATTTTTTTTAAAAGTTTTAAGATTAATTATTAAAAATTGCATATATCGTTCCAAATTCGCTTTAAAGTAATTATTAGATAATATAATCAAATTATATTGTATAACTACAACCCAAAACACCAAAAACACCAAAAAAATGCTAAAAAAATAATCATTCATAAAAGTGTATACAAGATTCAAAATCACTTTTCTTCTCGAAAATTAATTTACAGTAAAAGTTAGATATGAAAGCCCAATTAGAAGCATGTATCTTTGAAGATTATGCAGTTTTACTGATTATCCTATGTATTTAGTATACACTATAAGGATAATAATAAAGACCCATCCGTCCTCCGTCTAAGAATTACATCATTTGTCACGAACAACAATCAATTCAATATACAGTTATACATATAATATATTTGAAACAAAAACTATATAGTCAATACTTGCATTTGTCATATTTGAAATTATAGCGCCTTAAGGCTATAATACGCCTGAATGGGTCAAAGAATCTACTTTTTCTTCTTGAAAAAACTATTCCTTGTAGCTCACTTTATACGTTAGAAAGCTGTTTGAATATTCTTATAGTATTTAATTACATTAGCTTATAAACAATTTGCAATCTTCAAAGTCATTTTTCTAAGCACTTCATTTTTGGCCTTCACAATGCTCCTTGCGTAAATGCGCGCGGTGAAATAATTTGAAACTTCACAGGATTATTGTTTTTTATATTATGAACATATTGTCAGAGCGATTTTTCATATAACCCTCGTATACACATTTTCCACACGGACTTATGAAATATAATTATGTATTACTTTTTGATTTGTGTGAGTAAAATTTGTATACGGGGGTTATATGAAAAATTGCTCTGACAATGTGTTTATAATATAAAAAACAATAACCCTGTGAAATTTCATTTCACCGAGCGCATTTGCGGAAGGAGCATTTTTAAGGACAAAAATGAAGTGCTGACAAAAACAACTTTAAAGATTGCAAATTGCATAGAAACCAATGTAATTAAAGGCTATACAAATATTCATTAAACTTATATAAGATGCTTTAAAATGTAATTTAGAGCTTCATAACTTATAAAGTGAGCTCAAGGAACAATTTTTTGAAGAAAAAAGTTGATTCTGTGACCCCATTAAATGTATTCTAGCCTTAAGTATCTAGAATGAATAAAAATTCTTATAGATGAAAAGACTGGCCCAACTGCGCCTTTTCAGTGAGTGGTGTTCACTTGGCGAGTAATCCTATGAGACAGAGTATCACGCTACCCACGCACATCATTATCATGCAGCAAGGAACTACAATCCAACCGAAGTGATCAGTCAGTACGGGTATAAAAATGTTTATGACACTCCTCAGAACCGCCATTGTGTATAATGTGACCCATTGGTTGGAATTTCATTAGAATACTTACCTAGAATACCATCATACTAATTTTTATTTCAGAATATATAATAGCTAATCCTTAGTTTTACCTCTTGAGGAACTGCATACGAAAACAGCAAATTCCAAAAAAAAAATTAATTCTTCATTAGTTCATATGAAATTAATGTTAAGAATATTAATATGATGTTGTAGCATATAGTCGACGTTATATAGTATGGTAATTTAATGAAAATTTCTTAATTATTGAGAACCCCACTACCTGAGGCCCTATTCTGCTATCTTAACGTAGAAAGATAGAAAGATAGGAAGATAGAAAGGTAGCTGGTAGAGACTCAGAGCTCAAGAGGCATTTTCGCATTAGTGAGACTCTTTTCACGGCAATTTTGAGTAGGCAAGTTAATAATTAACAAGTAGAACATTGTTTAATCGATAATAAAGTAATAATATAGTACTTTAAAATGCGTATTAAATTGTTCATTTAGGTTATGTCAAAGAAAACGTCTATTTTAACGCGTCTATTATGATTAAATTTTGTAAATACATGTATATATAAAATGTATTAATGTATTTATACACGTACTTACACATTTTTATCATAGACTGGTTAGCATAGAAGTTTTTCCGAAATAACCTAAGAAAACACTTAAATATGCATTTCAATGCACTGTTATTACTGCAAGTAATATTTTAACAATACATACTGATAATCTGGTGAAAGGTGTAAAAAAATGTTAAAAAATGTAAACTAGTGTTAAACGTGTAAAATTATGTAAATACTATATATATATATAGTACAAATAAAGCTATAATAATATATAATATATATATATATATATATATATATATATGTATATATATATATATATATATATATATATATATATATATAATATATATAATATAGATAAAAGAGTCTAGCTAGGACTAGTATTTAAATCATTTTACACGTTTACACGTATATATATATATATATATAATATAATATAGATAAAAGTGTCTAGCTTGGACTAGTATTTACATAATTTTACACGTTTATGTATATATATAAGGACATGTCCTGATTGGATGACTGACTGACTGACTGACTGACTGACTGACTGACTCATCATCGCCCAGACAACACTCTTGAACTTAGCGACTTGAAATTTGAATAGTATATTTTTTTGCATTATAAGCACCAAATAAAAAGGAACTTTACGAAATTTAAACCCTAAATATTCCAAATTTCAATTTTATATAGGGCTAGAAGCAGTAAAATGTATTTTTCACGGATTTATTTAAAATCTCCAAGGGCCGATGGGATATCGACTTATTTTATGTTTAGAAGAGTTACTAATGCTAATTTCTACAATATAAACTTTATGTTTCCCTTAGCGGTAGAATTTTCCACATCATACCCCTAAATTCGCTAGAAATGGCAAAATGTTATATTATGGTTTTATTCAAAATCATTTAGGCCCCATAAGATATCCAGTAAATTACGATTTATATTTTACTTTATTTGTACAAATCGCGGGCAACTGTGCGGCGGAGTTTGCTACTATACTTATATGCAGTTTATTACACTTTTTTTTGTTATTTTTTATGCCGTCAACCAAGGTAACGGGGAACTATCGGGGGTAGTGCAGAACCCACCCGAAAACTGTTGGACAAACTTTGTTATTGAATATTTTTTTATAGCACGTTTTTATTAAAGTGTTTGTATTTGATATGGATTAAAGATAATGTTGGTGTCAGAATTTTTTGCATATACTTGAGAAAAACTAACATCAAATTAAACGTCAATTCCAGTCAAGTGTTGAATTGCCGATAGCTCCTTTTGGGTACATCAGTACATGAGACAAATTTTTACATGAACGTTATCTTTCATACATATTAAGTACAAAAGACGATAGTAACATGTTTTAAAAAATATATTTAATAACAAAACTGGCCCAATAGATTTTGGAAGTTATTCTGTATTATCCAATAATCAAATGTTGTTCTTTTATATGGATATTACTTGTAAAAGTTTACTAACATAAATAACTCAATTATCAACATTTCTATCTGATTTTTAATGACTGTAATCTATTCATTGCACTATGTGAATGCGATATACCGATTGTATCATTGTTTAAAATTAATGATAATAACTGTAGTCCAACAAGATGCACTTTTAATACCATATAAACAAGAAAAAGTTTTGTATTTCTTGTTGTATCTTAAAAAAATATACATTTCTTCAATCATTATTTTTTCCCATTCACAATTTTAGTCATCAACTACAACAGACGAGAACAAAACATAACAGTGAAAGTCATTGCCCTCGTCTGATATACAAGCGGTGTTTCATTAATTAACGAGATGGCGTATATCTTTCACATTATTTTTCTCGTCTCACGCTACTGTCCGAGCAGGAAACGAACGGACACGCGATAGATAAAACGGGAGATACTTTCGTGCGCGACAAATCAACGACGGCGAGAAACGGAAGATACTCTTTGCCCGCTCAGATAACGAGCGAGAGCATCTCCGTCTCTGTTTCCAGTCGAGCTTAATTAAAATTCACGTTTAACGAATGGCACTGACGTTGTTTTCGCTTTCAGTTTTAGTCTTCCCTTAGCGAAAAGGGGTGACGTTATATAATTCAGGCCTCCTGCATTTTACTTTTTGTGAATGGTATATATTGAGAAGTTTTCTTTGCTGCATTACATCACTGAAATATTTAATTTAAATATTACAAACTAACAGTCAATTATAATCAGTGAGGTGTAGCGAATACATCTCTTATAAAGAAATTTAGAAGCTTGCAATAAAAAAATCAATGAAGTTTAAAAATATTTAATATTTAAACAAAAAATACAGTCAAAAATAAAATTAAGAGTATTCTCTTAATATTTTCATTGGCATAATAGTATAATGCAGTTTAAAGTTTCAAAATCTTTACACAATATAATTTAACTTAAATTTACCCTATACGTACTAATTTAATTAATCTTCTTGTAAGTTAAGTTTTTTTAATGTATAATTTCTCTGGCATTTTTACTTTTTCTTCAAATACTTTATGAATTTTGTAAACTTCTTTCAAACAATATTAAATCAATGAAAATTGAATATGAGTTAGTACAAATAAAAATACTTCCAGAATAAATGCTATAGTCTGCTATTTGTTAAAATACGTTTGCGTGGTGTATCAAACCCTTCACACAAATTCGACCACCTTAGATTCTTATAAGCGTGCATTCAAGTTTACATTTGTTCGAGACGTGAATAAACTAAGGATTTTGCTAAAATAATTTATACACCATTTATGATAAAGTCTGTTATTTATTAAATATAATATTCGTCATGTTAGTATAACACGCTTTGTAACTACCGATCTGTATAAAGATCAGAGTACATCATCGCGTTTGAACTATACAGATCGTTTCAGAGACCTTTTGCATAGGAACTTATTATACAGTTACATATTCTTATTACTAATGTATTCTATCCGTAACAACATTACCTTCGTTATTAATGAAATATAAATGAATTGTCAACGCTTTTTAAAATTTCTTAACAAACAGTTGTTTACCTAAGTTAAATATATTTCTTAAAATAAAAAGATGACGATTATAAAAATGCGTCTTTATATTGAAATACGCTTTGTCAGTTCAGTTTTAATACAATGACCGATTGATTTGTTTGCGCAAATAAATATATAAATTTCAAAACAGCTATTTGATTAAATAAAACAACTATTTTGCTATTTTATTAATAATAATTATTTGTTAATCTGATTTTTGTAATAAATGTTAAGTTTACTTTCATACTTTTTAATAATACCATCATCATAATTTTAAATACTTAAAGTTAAAATAATTTTTACTATTTCAATGGGAGGAAAGGTTTTGAGTAACAAAGTACAATAAATTTATTAAGCATACTATATTTAATTTATTACGTCATCTAATAATTAATTAATTAACAAAATTAATAAACACTAACAAGGTAAAACATATACCATACACTCGTTACGTATAAATAAGCTTATCACTATAACTTCTGTTACCGCTACGTCACACCATCCATATAAAAAAATCCACAGCACTCGGAGCTCACAAAAATCTTCTACTTCTCGTAAAGTTGCCTCTATTCACCAACCACTCACGTAACATGTTTCTAAAAACACTATCACACTCAAAACACATCATGACACAGTCTATAGCCTTGTACGCCAGCCTCTCCCATACCTCCGTGATATCTAGGGGCTCCAGTACCTCCTCCAGGTCATACTCGTCCTCCAGTAGAACGTCCGTCCCATCCTCTGGCACGTATGGCAGTCCATCAATATCACCCAACAGATCCTCATCCACGTTCTCCAGGATCTCGTCGTTCACTTCTTCCGCGTCACTGTATTCGTCATTGGTGTTTTGTGATGTGATGGACTATTTGAAGTATGCCAGGGACAGCCTTATTATCTCCTCGATCTCGGTCTCCTGGTCGTGGATGGTGCTGTCCTCCTGAAGCTCGGTGTGCTGCTCGACGAGCTTGACGATTTGCTTCACTATGTCGTCCTTCTCGTCCTCGCTCGTAGGATGAAGGACCTGGTCCAGAATGTCGAAGAAATCGCTGGACTGTATCTCGCGTTCGATAATCTCCAAGAGTGTAGACATGTTTGTAGGTTCGGATGGTTTACTTGGAGGTATTATAATTTGATGCCGAATCAATGCGCGTCGCGAGCTGAGATTGCGCTTGCTAACCAAGTTTTGCAGAAGTGCAGGAAATATACTTGTAATGCAAGCAACGTTTTGTTGAATTCGATTTTACTTTGCAGGAATAAATCGACGATAGTTTTATTGTAAATTGGTTCTGGATCGAGCCTGTGATCCAATTTGATGCCATACTTGCTTATTAGGTATAAGAAATACGAGAGTATGTTATAGACACCTTTTATTCTGTGTTACACTGTTTGGACTTCAAGTGCATCTCACGAGATACTATTGATTTGCATGACCCCTAGTTGCCAATATATATACAATATATAAATGGTTTAGAATGCAGGTATTTGGCCAATTAGTTTTGCGCACTCATAATCTTTGGCAGTTCAAGGAAATTACGTGTCGAACCCAGTCGTAATTAAACGGGTCTTGGAAAACCCTATTGAAAACATTTCAAGTGAATTCAGAATGTAGTAAGCGGTCGTCGGCAATGAAACGATTAGAAGGTGTAAATTACATTGGTCGTCATTTAATTTAAACCGATTAAAGCTCGAACATAAATTCATCATACTCACTAATCGGAAAAAATATTAGTTTCTATTAAACGATAATCATTTTTTTAAACAAGTGCACATTTCTGATGAATGTATATGTTTCGTTAAAATATTTCATATTAAAGTAAAAAATGCAGTTATTATACTAATGCAATAAGAAATGGTCATTACAGATCACGACGCCGGTATATGACCGGTCAAGGATTCGTCCAATTATAACCATTACTTTTTAATATTAATCAATTAGTAGGATAAAAATAACTATTAAGCGGGCAGGCCTGGTTTAAACAAGAAAACTTTCTATGTTGAAAAGTAATCATTCTGAAATTTTTTATGCTATGAATACTTAATAATAGCTATAATATTTCTTAACGAACATTTGTTTACCTAAGTTAAATATATTACTTAAAATAAAAAGATGGCGAATGAGCGCATTAAATTACCATGTTTCTATTTGACGTAAAGTATTTGACGATTATAAAAATGCGTCTTTATATTAAACTAACCTTTGTAAATTCAGTTTTAATACAATGACCGATTGATTTGTTTGCGCAGATAAATATATAAATTTCAAAACAGCTATTTGATTAAATAAAACAACTATTTTGCTATTTTATTAATAATAATTATTTGTTAATCTGATTTTTATTATAAATGTTAAGTTTACTTTCATACTTTTTAATAATACCATCATCATAATCATAAATACTTAAAGTTAAAATAATTTTTACTATTTCAATGGGAGGAAAGGTTTTGAGTAACAAACTACAATACATTTATTAAGCATACTATATTTAATTTATTACGTCATCTAATAATTAATTAATTAACAAAATTAATAAACACTAACAAGGTAAAACATATACCATCCCTGGCGAAAAAGTATTTTATGAAAAACTATGAAAAAGGTTTAAAATTTGGACATCTCAGAGATTTTTATAGTTTTTCATAGTTTTTCATAGGTTTTTATAGTTTATCGAGTTCTTTTACATTTTAGCGTATAGTATTTCATAAAACAATGTATAACATATTATTATTTAACCACATACATATTTTTCTCCTAAACCGACTTTTAGACTTAAGAAATATATTATGGTTCATAGATGTAATAATAATAATATATATTTTATTTAAAAATTGTCTTTGAGTTTATTTTAAAAGACAATGCCAGAAAAGTAAAGGTAAGGACTTAGTTTAGTATATAATAATAACTACCTTACTTTTTAATTGTTTTAATAATTTTATTAAATACTCTTATTAAAATTAATATTTCTGATTTTAAAAATTTATGTTTCAAAATAAACACATTTTTTTTAACTACTAAGTTTTGATTGATTTAAAATGAAAAACGCTCATTGAACTATTGTACAAAAATTTGTACAATGACCTACTATATCCATTGGATTGCATACATATAATTAATTGTCCATTACTTACAGAACACATTTGAATGTGAGCAATGTTTAGATTTAATGAAATTCGCCACTCATCTCTTGTTCCAAATTTGTTGATAATTATCAACATTTTTTTCATCCAATATTAATGCTACACATGTCGTTTATGATTGCTTTATGCCAAAAAAATGTTTTAAAGAAAGATAAAAAATTGTAAAATTAAAGAATCGTCAATCTTTATAAAGAGTACAACAAAAAAATTATATTTTATAAGTAATTAAAGAATGTGGAATTAATTTATCTTTTATAAATAATTAACGAATATGAAATTAATTTATATTTTACAAAATAATTAAAGAATATGGAATTAAATTAACTATTGTAAATTTAACTGTTGTAAATTCAATTTTCATATATTATCATACTACATACATATAAGTATAACAATATTCCCCTAAAATAGCTCAATATTTTTTTTTCAAATTCTATGACACTTTTAAGGATTTACAGAATTTTGTTAAAAAATGATATTGTTGAGTTCTTATTTCCACCAGAGAGCAATATAGTCTGAACCTATTCAAAACAAGATGTCCAAGTTAGAAGAACCTAAAGAGATTAAATAACAGTTATGAAACTTCAGTAAATCGAAATTGAACTGCAAAAAAAATTGAAACCTGTAAATATCATTTTTTACTCTTGTTTAATAAAACCTTCATTATCTCAAAATTAAGAATTGGAATATTTTTCAGATTCAAAGTGGGATTGGCGATAAAGCTTTTGATGGATCAACTTGAAATTATGTATAGTGTATCCTCATTGTGTAAGCAATAAAAAAAAACGTAAACTTTTTAAAAATTACAAAAGTTTTCAAGGTCAAACGTACAATTATTTTTAAAACGGCACTAAAAAATTGGTTTTTTATGGTCCTTTTTGGTCTAACAGGTGTAGTTTTTTATTTTGAGTTTTAAAAAAATCCGTACGTATTTTTCTTCATTTTGTACCTCCGAACATATATACCTCAGGACTTTTCACCAAAATCAGTATTTCATCTTCAATTACATTTTCAAAATGGCTTATTTTTAAGTCATTTTTAAGCAATTTTTGGATTTTCTCAAGCATATAGCGGTATTTTTAGTCCCATAATGTCACTTTTTACTACATTTTACATACTTCATCTAATAGACACAAAAATTAAAGGTAAGTTGGTAAAATAAAGAAAGTAGATTTGCGGATAACCGGCCCCCTTATAAATTAAGTTGACTGAATTTACAATTCGACCTCATCGTCGCTCATATCATTATCTGACGAAATTCCATGTTAATTTATAAGTTTTTGATGTTTCTTTGCACTGCTAATTGCTCTATTTTCTAAAGAATTAATTTGCCGAAAGTAATGCCCAATAATTGCCCGTGTATATCTCCATTGATTTAAAAAGTGTTGAAAGTGGTACCTCACAAATGAATTTTTTTTCAATTCCAGCTGATTACAATCAGTAGTATTTTTTTGTTTTCGAATACACCTTTTGGACAATTCTTATTGTATCTGCAGATTAGTAACAAACTTACAGGTGTTAATCTGATCATAAACACTATCTAAAGTCGATTGTTTTACAAAAATTTGGCTCTTAAGTTGAAGTTTACTGATTATTTTAACAACAATTTTACCGTGAGAATTATCACTTATTTGATTAGCATTATTATTGCTTGACGTAGAAAGAGTATTTTCGCCTAAAAAATAGTATTTTATAATGTACTGTTTAAAAAAAAGTATTCAAAATTTTAAATACACGCTTCTATTTATACAACTAGAAATGTAACGAGTTAATAAAAGCATAATAAAAAGTGGGTCATCAGTGAAATGTTCAAACTTATAACTTTTTTTTCTTTTAGTATCAATTACATTTTCCATGACCTTAGATTTTTTTCTGTTTGCTATATCGAGATCAGAACTTCTCAATTTTTGAACTATTGTTCGTTTCAGCTTCATTTGTTCAATTTCCTTTTTCGAATCTAAAATTAAATAAACAATATATGAACATTTATACAAAACAAAAACATGCTAATTGATGATTAAATACATACTAGCTACAATAAGGATTTGGCCAATATCTGTCGAATTCGTAACTATATTGAGAATTTGGAAAGGTTTACTGGAAAATTCTATACTTTGTTTACTAATCTTTTCGAATGTTAAATCCATAATTTGTATATCCAGTACAGTGTCGTACTTTTTAGTGTAAGTTTTGTAAATGTATAAATAATACATTGTCTTGTTTATTTTCATAAAAGAATCGTAAAACAAAATATTCTCGGATAACAAAAAATTTTATTTAATTCTACCTGCTGCCGAATTTCAGAAGACAATGGACACCGGGCAAAGAATTTGACTGAACGGCGGTTGGCTTGGGATACTGAGACCGTTGTAGATTTTATACTTTATACGAGTAATCTTCTCCTGGTGTAGGATTTATTTAGTGGTCATGTGACCCTCTTGTAACAATCGCAGGAACTCAGGCGGTAGAGGCACTAATGAGCTGCCGACAGTACCGACTACTGCCAGAGAAATTAAATCCCTTGTTGTGTTTGTTTATCCACTACCGTATACTATAGAATTACAGTACATAAACAACGCATATATAGGCGACGTAATTGTAATTATAACGCGAAAGTGGAAATGTTGAAATTACTGTTTTAAAACAATCTCAGAAAAAGAGTCAAGCGAAGTGAATCATATAAACATTAACAAGAAAATGTATTATCTAACAAATTGTGGGTGTTTTTCTGTATTTATCAATACATTAAAATGTTTGTATTTTTTTAGAGTTAGATTTCAGTCTAATATACAAAAGTGAATTTCTTATTAACGATTTATAATGGATGGACATTCTACGAAAATGAATAGAAAGCCTTATAAGAATTATTTGGATCCTACTTCAAAGTCATTAATACCATGTTCAACATATAATAATAAAAAAAGGAGAACATCATTATTAAATGTAATCAAGGGGCGCAGTGGCGCCCGATGGCAAGTCTAATCGACGCCCTTTTGTCCCGAATGGAAAAATTGAAAGGTATTATAACGCAAATCACCGTATGATTTTGATACATTTAAGGACGATATGGTAGACTTGTGTACGATGACGTACATTCACGTACGTTCGCGTACGTTTTGGGTACGGTTCGAATATTTTGTACAGCATTATACGGAAACGTACGCCAACGTACGCGACTGTACAAAGAATTGCTGAAATATACTCATTCATACAAAAATATACAGCTTTATACATTTTAGAGATGAAGCAACTTTTATTCATGAAATTTTATTGTATGAAAGCATACGAAAAGATACTCGGTTGTATGAATATGTACAGAAACGTACATAAACGTACATAAACGTACGTGAACGTACGCGAACGTACGCGAACGTACGCAATTGTACATATATATATATATATATATATACAGAAATGTATGGAAACATGCGCGATTATACACGTATGTACACAATTGTGTAGAAAAGTAGTATTTATTTATTTTCTGATTTTATAGGTATAGATGTACATACATGCAAGGGAATTTTGAATGACTGACAGGAGATATTTTATTCATATTAAATATTTTATAAAAAATATTTATTTGTTTTCTAATTAAATCTTAATTCAGTTAACATATTTAGCAATCATTGCTTTGTTAAGAGAACTTATAAATAGATACTTTTTATTTTCAATAAAATACATGGTCGATGTATATCATTACAAATTAAAACATTTAAATCATTTGTTTGGGGTATTGTACAATGTTTTAAATGTTCAACACATACGTCGGTATTTTGAACTAGATAAGTGTCTTGGGTGTCTATTTTATTAAAAAATATAAACACATTAATTGTACCATTATATTTTAATTTACAAATTTTTTGAATTATACCAAAATCACCATCTTTTGTTCGAAATACTGAATCGTAGTTTTTTTACATTGACTATATGTGCAAGAAGTATGACATCCATTGAAAATAATTTTGCAATACATTGTACATTTACTTATTTTTGAGACATTAAAAAAGTTCTTAAATATAACTTTTCTAAATCTGAAAGTTCATGAATCTTTCCATGTCCTAATAAATTACAATTTTCAATTTTTTCATATTTTTTCAGTCTGTTATCATTGCATATATTATTACATGTATTTCTTGTATCATCTGAAATATGATCTCTTTGTTGAAGTAAAGGTAATTGTTGATATACCATTAGTCTATAAACAATTTGTTGCGCAATACGATTATTACATTTTTTCTTTTTTTAATAACAATCTATGTTCATTTTCAAAATCAATCGTACTATTGGCCCATAAGGGGCCCCAGTTTTCAACTGTATATTTTAAATGTAACAATAAGTGAATATTATAGTACGTATACTGTTTGCCATATAATTGTTCAAAATGATACACATACTTTACAATCAATATTGCAGCTGTTCGTAGCAATTGAGGAGTAATGGAATCCTGTAAAAATATATTCATAGCTGACACAAAAAGCGCCCAATGATTATAATACTTGACTGGTAGAATTCCTTGTAAACATATTAATGAATAATCTATAAGCCAGCTTAACCACAGCGATGCTTTCCATTTATTTATTTCTTCAATATCTCGCGGAATTCTAGCAATACACGATGGAGGTGTTATGGACAGCAATCTTTCATTTATTCAGTATATGTTTGCTGGAGAGCCAATATAATAATCTTCTTTAGTATTTGTCATTAATATCGTCATATTCATTTTTCAGCATAACTTTTTATATTCAGAGATTGCTCCTATTATATAAATACAATATTTCAATTAAATGCTAACTTGCTAAGAAAAAATAGTCTGTATAATAACATTTTTTATGTAACTAATTTTAGAGGACTAAGCCTGCGTTAAAAAGTATTAAAGAATTAACATTTTTTAAATGCTATATATAAGTCAGACGTACTTCACCATTATAAACGTGTAAAAATTAGCATTAAACTGAAATAAACTTGTTATGCACCAGCAGAACATGCAAAAAGACTTGGAGACAACTTATGATCAAAATTGCCAATTTGACTTTTTGTCGGTCCCGGGTCTCAGAATCAAATCAGCCAGTTTTGTTGATAAAAGGATAAGTATAATTTTAACTCATCCAGAAACTCTTGGTATTTCCAAAAATTTATTACATTAATAACTTTTGACTCTTAGTTAAGAAGTTATTGGAAAAATTCAAATCCTACAAAATTGAACCTATGCTAATAATACTTCATACCCTTTCAATTTTTCAAATAACTTTTGAAACATTGTTTTGATCTATTATTATAAAAATAGTAAAATTAAACTAATATTCTATTTAAAAAACATTATAGCTTAAAATATTTCTATTTTTTACTAATTCCGATAATCTCAAATGAACGCTAAAGAAATTAATGAAATCGATTAATAAATTGTCAAGTATTGTATTTTTATTTGTAAATCCTTTTTCTTATTTTCTTAATTAATTATTTTAAGATAAGAATATAATATTTAATAAATGTTAAAATGGTGATCTGTCAACTGAACTTTTAATCAATATGTTACAACATTTTACAACTAATTCAGATATATGATATTAGTCAATGCGGGTAATCATTCTAATACATTCAAATAATGCACATTTGTTATTCTACAAACAATAAAAATGTACGAATAATTTATTTGAATCTTCTTTTTAAAAATTCACGCTAACCATATTAATATTTATACCTAGTCATACTCAGTGTACCACTAAATTATTGTTTATGTGAATATCAATATTGTCATGTTTCCATTTTCAGATTAAAAATTATTGTCAGTAAGTTACAGAACATTTTAATTATCAGAATAAAAAAGTGTAATTTGTGTGAAAAGTTTTAAATGAATTATTATCAAATGTCAGATTTAAACTTTTATTAAAACGTTGTCCATGTGGACCGAGAATTTGGAAAACTAAAATAAATGTTGCAAAAAATAAGCGTAAATAATATTTTTAATAAATTTGAGCCTTTTGATAACAGTCGAAGGTCAACATTCTGACACGCTCTAAATTTGTCTTAGCCTAAAACCAATCAAAATCAAATATTTCAATTTAGATTTTAGAAAAACGATAATAATGTTTATATTGCACTATTTTGCAATATTTAATACTGTTGACACTGACAAGAAAAGCATTATAGCTGTGGGTCATGAATTTTGGTGAAGCTTTGCAAGGTGTTTGTGGTACCTAAATATGATGCTCAGTATCCAGTTTGATCGCATATGCTAATGTGCAGAAGATACAGTGTGAGATCAAACTACGGATTCTGGGCTTTATTATTATGCACCAAAGGACATTTTCCAAAGCTTAATCAAAACCCACGACCTAAAGGTAGGATCTTCTCATTGTGAGATTATTCAGGATTCATTCCAGTTTGCTGAATTCTTGATTTATATGTAAAAAACATTTTAAGATTAATTTTAATTCAGTTATATGATAATAGTCAATGCAGGTAATTATTTTTGTACATTCACATATTGTACACTTTTCTTATACTACAATAAAAATTAGCAAAATCGTTTATGTGAATCTTTATTTTAATAAAAAGTCAAGCTAACCATATTGAGATTCGAACCTCATCATGTTCATATCCTTGAGGCAAAAATTATCTGGAATTTAATAACACAATAACTTGTCATTCATAATAATTCATCTGTTAATATTAATATCGTTAGTTTCCATCATATTATGATTATTTGTAGATTCATAACTTAATAAGCTTCAAAATAATTTACTTCCCGTATGCGGTATAATATGACAAATAACCGAATTAAACTCAGAATATTGTCTATGTTGATTGAGAATTTAGAAAACTGGAATACACAATGTGAGCATTGACGATATTTTAAGTAAATTTTAGTCGTTTCATAAAATTGGACAAATTTTATTACTAAAAAAAACTAATAATATTTATATTGCACTAATTCCTGTCATTTAAATATTATCTTGAACTTAAAATAGAATTTAAATAATCCATTCTATTAATTACATATGTCAATTTATTTTAAAATGTTTATATATATATATATATATATATATATATATATATATATATATATATATATATATATATATATATATATATACATATGCCGCTAAACTTTATCTAAGGATTAATTTCTGTTTGACAAATTATTGATATATATATATATATATATATATATATATATATATATATATATATATCAATAATTTGTCAAACAGAAATTAATCCTTAGATAAAGTTTAGCGGCAACAATATTTTAACTAAACTCTTCAAATAATACTAGTTAAAATTCTCACATATTTTACACTTTTAATACATTCACACTTTTTAATTACACAATTTCTTTCCGCATATTACTGTTTATTGTTCACTTCAGTTTCTATATTTCTGTTTATTGTTCACTTCAGTTTCTATTATTAAAATAATATATTCACACTTTCAAATTACACAATTACTTTTTTTATGCACACATCACTGTTTATTGTTCACTTTAGTTTTTATTATAAGAATCAGTCCCATTTTCCAACTAACAACAAAAATCAAAACAAACCAAGATTATATGTATAACCTCACGTCATATACATAACATGTTTTTGTAAAAAAAAACCTTGTAAAAATTGTAAACATGAGTCATGTATTAATACTGTAAATTGATACTGTACAATGAAATTGGAATTCTCAACCAAAATTACACTTAAAAGTAGTTTTGTTCAGTAATTAAAATAATAACTTACAATAACATTATCAGTGACGCTAAATGATGATCGCTGCTGTGGCTCATTATTTTTTTTTTTTTCAATTTTCTTCTTCAAGTTGACACTGTGCTTCGTAGGACTTTTCTTGTACATTTTTTGTCGTAATATAATTGATATGGACCTCTTCGAGACATGTTGGATGTAGCGATTGTCGAAACTTTCCAAAACAAATTCCGTGTATAGCGTCTCTACAAGAAATTCACAGACATCTTCTTAACAAATCTGTTAGAGGTTTATTGAATTGAAAGATGAAAACCGAAGTGTAATTACACAATTAACTATAATTGTAATCATTTTATTTAATATAGAATTGCATTGTGCTCTTAATTTGCCAAACATTTTGTGTGTTTTCTCTCTTTACCGCTAGATGGGCACTAGTATTTTGTTCCCACTAGTAAATTTTACCATTAATTTCCATATATACCCTTCATAAAATTTATCATATTTTGTCTTGGCTATTCAGAAGAAAATACTGCTGCCTACATGTCTTCCTGACGAGCCCAGTAGGCAGTATGGGGCGAGACACATTTAATTTTATATTTGTTTTAAGAAAGCTTATTTTCGCAAATTAATTTCGTAGATTTTAAATATACTTTGTAATTTAAAGCATTTCCCTCTTATTGATGACATTTGCCTTCTCAAAAAGTTCTACTATGGAGATGGAAGAGATGATATTTTCATTACCTCTCCATTAGAGAGAATGAGATAGGTACACAATAATAAGCGAAATGTGCGATAGAGTCAAAATAAATGAAATTTTAAGATTAATTTTAATTCAGTTATGTGATAATAGTCAATGCATCGTTTTCGTGCATTCACATATTGTACACTTTTCTTATCCTACAATCAAAATCTGAAAAATCTTTTTTGAATCTTTACTTTAGTAAAACGTCAAGATAACCATATTGATATTCGAACCTCATCGTGTTCGTACCTTGATGTGAGAAATCTATTAAATCCTATTTAAATCCCATTCCCAAATATAAACAGATCCTCCTTGCAAATAGGACGTATGTGCAATTTCTTTATTGGTAAATAGAGTTTAATCCATTTTCTTTATCAGGGCAGACTACGTGAAGCGTAAGTAAAATTACAGTTAGTAAGTTACAATACATTTTGATTATTTGTAGATTAAAGCTCAATAAAACCCCAGCTGTTATAGAAGCTGTCTCTCTCTCTCTCTCTCTCACACACACACACACGCCCTCTAGCTTTTTGGAAAACATATCTATATATATAGAAAACAGAAAGTCATATATACGCACATTTCCTAAGCCTGATCAAGGATTATTGTTTGCCACTAATTATTGCTCTATTCTTGCACTAAAGCTAGATTTTTATTCAAAACACTATCAAAGAGAGCGAGAGCAGACAGAGCAGCAGACGAAAGCAGTTTTATCAAAATAACATCGAAGAGAACGAGAGCAGATATAGAGCAGAAGACGAAAAATTGAAAACTGAACGGGTGATGTGGAGAAGAACGTGGCGTTGTAGACAGACGCCAGAAACACGCGCACTGTTATAGTATTGCGTTGTATTCTAATATAATAATTTTAATATACATATATATATATTACTTATACTATATATACGTAATATATAAAAAGTTTATGTACCATTTCCGTCGCAAGAACGGAAGGGCCGTAGATAAAGAAAAAGAGATTTAGTGTCTAATTTTTCAATCTGCTTTATTTCGTCAAAGGATGAATCTTTTTCAGCAAAAGTTTTTCTACGTGAAAGGTTTAATAAATATCTTTTAAATAAATGCCAATAGATTACATACAAGTCAAATAAGTATTTAACATTACTTCTCGTAAAATTACCTCTATAACTCATTCACCAACCACTCACCTAACGTATTTCCAAAAACACTATCCCACTCAAAACACATCTATACACCGCGACTCCCATTTCTTCCTCTTTAAGCAGCCCCGGAAGTTTTCGACCTGACACCGTGGTCCTCTACAAAGTGATACTTGTCTTCCGGCAGTTCGTCCGCCCCATCCTCTGGCCCGTATGACAGTCCATCGATGTCATCCGACAGATCCTCATTCAGCTTTTGCAAGTTCTTGTCCTTCACTTCTTCCGCATCATTATCCTCGTCACGGGTGTTTTGTGATGTGATGGACTGTTTGAAGTATTCCAGTGACAGCCTTATTATTTCTTCTATTTTCATGTTCTGATGGTGGACGGAACTGTTCTCCTGAAGGTCGGTGTGCTGCTCTATGTCATCCGACAGATCCTCATTCAGCTTTTGCAAGTTCTTGTCCTTCACTTCTTCCGCATCATTATCCTCGTCACGGGTGTTTTGTGATGTGATGGACTGTTTGAAGTATTCCAGTGACAGCCTTATTATTTCTTCTATTTTCATGTTCTGATGGTGGACGGAACTGTTCTCCTGAAGGTCGGTGTGCTGCTCTATATCATCTGGGTGGTTTGCTTCACTATGTCGTCCTTCTCGACCTCGCTCGTGGGATGAAGGACCTGGTCCAGAATGTCGAAGAAATCGCTGGACTGTATTTCGCGCTCAATAATCTCCAAGAGTGTAGACATTTTTGTAGGCTCGGATGATTTACTTGGTGGGATTGTAAATTGGTGCCGAATCGATGCGTGATGCGAGTTGAGATGGCGCTTGCTAACCAGATTTATATGTACGCTTGCTTTCGAACTGATTTGTGCAAGTAGTCTTTTTTTCGTATCGTAATTTTACTTGTACAATAGAATTTTCCAATATATATATAGTATGGATTTCTAAAGAGTTTTACAAAGAAAAATCAATTATGAGATAAACTTCTGAAGCAGAGAAAGTAGAATGAAATTCCCTACTCCTCCTACAGTTTTTCATCTTTCGGGCTGAAAATTTTTTTTGCTCCATCCTGGGATGATTTCAAATAACTTAGCGCATGGATTAGGCTGAGCGTGCTATAGGTCGGAAATTAAAAATCGAAAACCAAAAGAAAATTTTGAAAATAGTGGACAAAAATTTTTTGGATTTTCTTTAATGCGCTATCACATTTCTCATCCAAATTCGAGTCTAAAGCAAATTTTTTTTCTTTTTGATCCTTATATAAAACTAGGCTGAAATTTCACCGGTCCCTCCCCGTAAAGATCACTGCGCCAGTACATGACCAGTTAAAGATTTGTCCAATTATAACCATTTATTTTTAATATTAAACAATTAGTAGGATAAAAATATCCATTAAAGGGGCAGATCTGTGTTAAACCCAAAAAAAATATTTTATATGAGTCCAAAAAATTTATTAAGCTTTCATTAACTCGCGAATAATAAGGACAAACTAATTTGCAATAAAAAATTCGTTTTAAAGTGTACTTTTCACATACGAAGAAAAACCATTCTAAGTTCCGCGAATCAAAAAGTAGTGACTAAAAGGATTATTAGTATATTTTTAAGAAAATCTTCCAGTTTCCGAATAAACTAGAAAATTACTTAGCATGTTATGTTACCTTCAAATATATTGAGTTACTAAAGCAAAAGTTTATTCATTACAGTGACATATTCTTCTACAATTTTATGAGTTTTCTCTAACTCAGTTAATAATTAATGTATGAACATATGTACATTAAACGATGTCGAGAACTCTTGTAACGGTTGGTTCGTCGAATTTCACTGAATAAATTATAAATCTCTTGAATTGTATTATTAAATTAAATTATAAAACTCTTGAATTGTATAAAGTACCGTATTATTACATTTCATTTATTTTCTCAGAAACCGCCCATATGTCAGGCATTCATAAAGTAAAATTTAATTTTATCCGCGAATCGTTTTATTCAAATTAGAAATGTTCTTTTAATTTTGGAGCTCTGAATTAATAAAAAATGTAATAATAACTTTTACAAAGCTTTTTCATTTGACTTTGGTAAGCCCACATTTCACTTTAGTTAAAAGCTTAATAAATCTCAATGAGTATATTATTTACGCGAAATGAAAGAAGTTTTTACTTTTTTTGACTAATTCTCACATAATATCATGATATGACTAAATAATACTCAATATAAAATAAAAAATGTGTCTTTTTGAGAAAGCAAAAGATGATAATATTATTTGTCTAAGTCAATTTTAAAATAAGGAATAATGGTATCAACTTATAAAACATTATATCAATAAATTATAAAATATTATTTCTGTAAAAAAGTGAGCATTTAAAAAGTTTGTGTAGCTAAAAATGTCATGAACAATGTTCACTGAGAGAAAGGATTCCTTGTGGCAAATGAATCGTGTATTTGTAGAATCGAATTCTCACTTGCTTACCGCAAATGTTGAATTCTTATTAATTAAGAACTCGAATTTGAGAAAAGTCTGCACGAGTAAGATAAATATGCCGAGTACGAAAGGTTATTTGACGATTTTCGAGCAAGTAATCATGCTTTTCAAGCATTAAAATATAAAAACATCCTATACGTAGACATAATCGTGGCAGGCAAATACTTATACTAACATGTAACGGTCATATAAACATCTTAGAAATATGAAAAATTCAGTTAACCTTAAAGTCAGGCGGTCAGCCGTTGACGCTACTCGAGTACTCAGTTCTTAACTATTAAGACGATGCGTTTAACTGTTAAGAAATTTTCCTTTCACCGTATTCTGACAAGTATTGCTGATTTCCTTATCTACCCACAAAAAATTGTAAAAGCAACATTCTTTTTTTCCGAAGCCAAAGTGGTTTCACTCCTAAAACGCAATATTTTTCTGTATTTCAATGCATAGTTATTTTTTTCAATCATCAATTAATTAGGTAAATTCTTGAAAATTGCGAAAGACTTTCATCCTGTCAACCCCTTATCTCTCATCTTCCCCACAAACCTTCTTATAAACCCTTCATAAAAGTCTCCCCTCGAAGCGTGCTTCAAACAAAATCTCCACCCTCCACCAAATCAAAAAAAGCGTATTATACCCATCCTCGCATCCTTTGCGTAATGAAATCGTCCAGATCACCTTGTGTCCTCGTCATTTCATTACCAGCGACGCGGCATTTTTCCTGAATCCGTTTACAGCTATACCCTCCTCTATACCCCATAAGCGAATCATTTTAATGTATATAGGTACACGCACCTCGAACAAAAGGGGGGGGGGAGAATCGTGTGGGAACGCCGGATCCCCCGTGGACGCACAACACAATAGATAGAACGCTGTACATACTGCGGCACGAGACTCGAGAGTCAGCGATGCGCGCCTATGAAGTCGTTGATTCGATTGCGCCTTGTCGCCTGGTTTCTGATGCGTGCATCCTGACTCTCGATCTTTCTTTCGTTGCCTTTTGTGCGCATTACGTCGGGATTGAGAATTGGTTTCGTTAAAAAAAATTTGGAAAATGTTATTCTGTAAGGACAGGCGAACGAATTTGGAGCTGCGCTCAAATGGGAGTTGGTAGGTGCTGGATACGTAACATCGCTAACCAGTAGTGATTTTCTCATTAAAGATACCGTTAAAAAGTCAACAAAACTGATATAAATGGATATCTATTAAAATAAAAACATTAAAAATTACTTTATAATTATGAAAATTCGTCATATTTTCTATCCAAAAATAATCGAAAATTCGTTCATTTTGAGATTGTATATATAATTAATAAAAAATGTAAAGTGGATTTTATTATAAATGATTTATTATATTTTTTTAAAACAATGTTCTAATTAATTTTGATTGCAGTAAATTTCTTGGTATTTTTATTTAAATTTCAGTACAGTATTGGATTATATTTTATTTATTCCGCGAATTTCAATTACTCTTTTATAGAGTGAAATATGTCATATTTCATGAAGAGAAGAATTTTTATTAAACTCCAACATCGTATTTGTATGTTAAATTAATTTACTTAAATGTCTTACAAAATACAAATTACTACAAAAATAGTTCAAAATTTTTCGTTGAATACATAAATTTTTACTATATATAATAATTTAAGAATAAAATAAAAATCAATTATGTCCCCGACGTACAATAGAAAACAGTTTTTAATGTATAATTTCTTACAGTATATAAAAAAGCTTATACAATTCTATTATATCTCGTTTAAGAAGAGAATGGAACAAAGTATAATGTGTTATTTGGTCTATTGTTCTCTTGTAGACAAAATATTCTGGAATTTGAGCGATAATTTTTTTTATTTGTGGTTTATTGTGATTCAATTGACAATATATTATATGTTCTCAAATTTATTTTTGTAATGTAAAGGACCATAAGTCCGTTTAATAAATGATAAATAAATAAATAAATAAATAAATAGCAGTAACTCGTATTAGAAAATGGCTGAGTTAGGTTATATGATATACAGATTTTTTTATGTAAATAAAAAATAACAAGATTTAAATATATGATTTAAATATATTATTCTTTTTAACAAAAATGCGGTGTGCTCAAAACTTAATTTTAATTATTCAAAAATGATTTTGTGTCTAGATTAACACAAACAAGATTAACGTTGGATTAAACTGAAATTTTTAAGGGATATTGTTGAACATATTTCAATCAAAACTACGTTCTTTTATGTTTAAGGTGACTCTCTGGTCTAATTTAAAAAAATCTCCAATTTATATTCTTTTAAATTGACCCTTTACAGATATATTCATAGTGATTGTACTAAATTATATACCACTTTTCAGATATTTTTATTGAGACGATTTTAAGTTATTCAGAATAAAGTGCTTTTTTTCATGTAAAATGCAGGTGTCTTTGAAGTTATCCTCGCGCATTACACATTGCTATATACCTTTGCAAAAATGTATGTAAATACCATGTATGAATACAAATGAAACTGCTTGTTTAAGATTTTTAAAATTCAATCATTGACTTTGGAAAAAATCAAAATATAATTTTATTTGTAAATTGCTTAAAAAGACTTCATATTTTAGATACAAACTTACTGTAAATGAGCTTTTATATTTGAATTTCGACGTTCGTACGCTCAATGCTATTGCTATATCTATACTACAGTGATGCAACTCCATTCAAAAGTTTATATTGTTATAGCACGACTAGCCCCTTAAAAGGAGGTCGGAGCGAACTTTACTATTGTGATCTCCACCTCGCGCCGTATTTTTCGTTATACGTCTAAAAATTACATAGTAACATCAAAATCGAGGGTAATAACGATTTGTTATTCTGTAAAGAAAAGTGGACAACAGCGTTTTTGTTTATTAATAGCTTCAAACGTTTTTTATTATGCAATATTATTATAATTGACCAATAGAAAACGGTCCAAATGAAGGTCATCTTACCGTTTCTTAACCTCATCGACGGCTTCACCTCGCGTCGTATTTTTCATTATACGTCGAGATTTCATAAAAAATCGTACATAGCGACCTTGATAATCATTAATTATTATGTAAATAATTGTATACAACAACATTTTTGTACTACAAATGCCTACAAATTTTTATTTTTGTGATGCAAGTTTTGGAGGTTAGGTTTAATTTCCACCAATCGGAATAACTCCGACATTCCCTTAAGTGCATTTATCGTTGTACCATCCCTGGTAGAAATTTTAGCAGTGGATAAATCAGACTAGTCACTAGCCAGTACCCACTGCCCAGTTCAAAACATGATGACTGCTTAAGCGCTGGCTAATCACTGCTAAGATTCCGAATTATGCGAAACGTAAACAAAAAAGATTAACCTCGAAAAAGACATACATACGTATATACTATTTTGCGAGTTGTCTTTATATGTTTTCATTTAATAAGGATAAAAACGTGTAAAGGTAGATTTTAAACAATGCATCAACAAGAATTGGAAGTAAATAAAAATATATTTGATGCATTGAGTTACATAACCTACAAATATTTGTACTATGGAATACTTATTTTTGTGAGGTTTAAAATATAAAAGTCAGATCAATACATATAATATATGGTAATATAAGCCATTTCATTGGTTTCATGGGTTTGTTTAATTAATTATAAGTCAATTTATAGTTGTTTACTCTTTTTTATTTCGCTCGGCAGTCCTTCAGTAGTGACGCTAGTAAAAAATTTGACGAAATTCGTATGTCAACTGGCGAGTCACTGCTGAACTCACTGACCAGTTCATTTTTAACTGGGTATGGACTGGCGAGCCACTGCTGAACGATTCTACCAGGGATCCCCTTAATATATCTACAAAAACTGTCACATACTAGAAATATTAAACATTTCTCAAAAGCATCCCCAGAAGAAAAAACAAAAAACATATCCCTACACCACATTAAAACCTTAATCTCCGCTCCCACATCACCCCCCGCATCATCCTCCACATCGCCGCGCGCTTATCTGTTATAGCCTTCTCTCCTTCCCGCACACGCGTCATCTATACGTCTTTCCGCGCCTGCACCCCGCGCTTCTAAACTCCCGCGATATAACTTCGCGTCCCTCTGTTATTTTTCACATTCGACTGCAGGCGCATAATGGGCCGACGCTGCACTGCGCCCCGACAGACGACGCAGTCGTCACGCACGACTGCGGCCGAGCGTTTCGTCAGATCGCCCGCCGATCGACGCGCGCGGTGTGGCGCAGATTTCATTTTCGAATAACAGTTCGGGGATGCTGTCCGAGTTCACCCGCGTGGATGTGACTTGCGACGGGGGGTCGAGGGGTATGTCGTTTGGGGGGAGCTAATTGCTTGAGAGACGAAATTTGGGTGTGATGTGTGTGTGTATGTGTGTGTGTACGTGTGTGTGTATGTGTGTGTGTGTGTGTGTATGTGTGTGCGTGTATGTGTGTGTATGTGTATGTGTGTGTGCGTGTATGTGTGTATGTATGTGTGGGTGAGCGCGCGAGTCTGTGTGTGTGTGAGAGTGCGCGCGAGTGTGTGTGTGTATGTGTGTGTGTGGGTGCGACTTACCCTATAAATGCCAGTTTCTATGAAAATTAGAATTAAATACATTTTCTACATAGTCTAATACCATTCGGCTATAAATGTCTTTCTAAGTTTTCATTTAAATGATTATTTGCAACGAAAATGGTAAAAAAGACTAATAATGATTATATTGTAGAACTAGTGTACAGTTACTTCACCTAAACAAGACCGGAGCATCTGAATTGATCCTCGGATTAGGTGTCAGCTACCTGGAACCCCAGGTAATGCCTTACGGTAGTTTTAGTTTACTTGATGTAACGACGTATTTCTTTTTGGAAAAAGTGTAATTTATATATGACTTGGTATATAAAATACAGAGTTTGCATAAAATTAGGCATAAATAAATCTTATGTATCAAAAGAATAAAGTCACCTTTCTTTAATTATTCAAATACTTATATGTATCATTTGTTATACTAAGAGTAGACGTTCCGTACACCGTGGCTAACTTATTTTGTTGACAGATTTATTTTTTTCTGAAAAAAAGATTTTCTCGATTACCCTCTCGCAATTCTCCAAAAATTAATATGTACAGTGATATCGTATGGATTGTCTTTTTAATAGATATCATATTTATTAACTTGAGATGCGGAGTTTCTCTTATTTGTTGCATTGAAGGATTTTTATTTCCTGTTTTTTGTGTTTCAGAGAAATCATTTAATTTTATTTTTATTATTTTCTCTAAATTCTCGAGAAAATGTAATATTTTCGATAATATTACAAAGAATGAATAATGTGGCATTTTTCATTTGACACAAGAGTGGGTCAGGTTTTGGAACTAATTCAATGCTACTCCGGTTTAAAGCTCCGTGTTTCTGAGTCAAAACTAGTTTTCGATTAATGTTACTCGTATGGCAAATCACAGACCTGCACATCACGGAAATTTGATTATTGCGAATTCATTACCATTATTATCGCCTGTCATTACTTGATTATAATAAATCTATAAACTGAATTAATTTTCGAAATAATTGTCCTCTAGCCTTTCTTTCGATTTAACAAGAAACCATATTTTCTTTAAAGACAATAGAATGTTATTCAGGATATAATAAGGAAACTTTTATCTACATATGAATTTATCGATTACCTACAGTTAAATGAAATAATAATTTTAATTGAATTGACGAAACCCAAATTCAAATAAAAATAAAACAACGCCCCGTAAAATATTAATCAACGAAATCAGAAAGCTAATTTCTTTCCACGCGAGAAAGCGATATCAAGAACCTCAGTCCCAGCGTCAAATCACGTATGCGCAATCTCGCGCAAATGCATCTCCCCGCCACAATCCGCAAATGCACTGCAATTAAACGTTCGCGATTTCCGGGAATCCGACGACTTCCCGCCTTCCTCCCCTCAGCCGTTCCTCGAACTCGTTCTCCGCCAGAGGCTCGCTCCTTCTTTTTTATATAAATCCACGGCTCGCGGGCTTCTCCAGAAGCGCCAAGTTAGGAGCAATGCATCATAATCAGGCGGTCAACTTACTTAGGCGGTTCGCTCGCTCGCGTCCGCAGACCGTCGAGAGCGAGGCAGAGAGAGAGAGAGAGAGAGAGAGAGAGCGCAGCCGCGGCCCCCAAAGTTAATTAGCTAATTAGTAATTTTAATCGGATGACGCATGCGCATCTCGGGGGATACAAGCAAACCCTCTTAGCGGACACAATGGCAAAGCAGAGAGAGAGAGAGAGAGGCTATGCAGTCCGGCACAGTTTCCGTCCTGAGAAAAAAGTGAGTGGTCCTGCTGCTGCAGATAATTGGCGCGTAATTAATTTAGCGTAAAACTCTCCTCGCTCATTTTTCACAAAGAGAGATAGAGAAAGAGAGCGTCCGCACTTCGCTTGCTCGGTCCTGCGTAATATATTCTTCATGCCCTTTTTTTAACGGGTATTCCGCGGATTTAACTTCTTTTGTTGCTGGTTCTTCTTTTTGCATTAATGAGCGCGTGGCGTAATTGTGGGCGTGTAATTACGCAATTTGTGCGGGTTTTACTGCTGCGATTTGAGCGTGGGCTTGAGATGCTGAAATTTGCGTTGACGCGGGTTGTTTATGGGCTTGGTTCTTCGGTTCTTGTATCTGTAACGAGGAAATAGAATTACTTAGAACATGCATGGACGTGCATTAAGTTTACGTTGCGAGCCAAATTTAACTTTATCGAAAGTTTTGTTTCTTATATAACATCTACCTAGGTATCGAACGAAATTTTCCGTAGAGAAATTGCTGTGTTAACTTGTGTAAAATAAAGGACGGGAAGGTGTTAAGAAGGTTTAAGTTTCAATGAAATTAAAAATAAAATGTTTGCCATCCGAGAGTTTTATTTTTGAAAAACTTTATTGAACGAGGAGGGTAAATGTGTCAAATTTATACCATAATCGAAAATTATCATAAGAGTTGGTTTTCTTTTTCTATCCGGTTTTAACGAAAAAATGATGCATTTAACGGTGTGCAATTTGATTAGTAACGCAGACCTAGGCCAGGCCAGGCCCTAATACCCTACTCAGAATTAAAAGTTGAACCCTTTCTAGAAATAATTGAACCCATCTTGCATCACACCTACAAATAAGATATTATTGTGTACAAGCATACCCTGATGAAAAATTAATCTAGAACTATGTAGATTCTTGAGAAAAACCTTCAAATATCATGCGTCATTATATTCACGGAAGGTTCTGCAGATACTTCTTAGGTACTATTTTAATTAAATTATATTAAGAGTATATTCACATATTATGTAGTCCTATAATTACCGAATTTTTATAATTTTCTTTTTTTAATAAAAGTCGACCTCCAACTGATACATTGATAAAAGTCCTTTTAGTCCAGTTTCAAAAAAATCGGGACCTTGAATGATTTTCAAAAATGTATAAATGTTGTAGAAAATGGTTCATTATTGACTGTAACGTATTCTTCTGATTTTTTCCAACTCGAATTTGTTGAAAAAAATCATTATTTATGTATGCGATTTTGAATTTCGCGTGAATTATTTCGAAACGATTCGCATTGGCTAGTCGATTTGTAAAGTTACGATTATATATTTTTGGAAATTTTTAGGCCTGTTTAAGACCGAACTTCATTTTTTCAAATGAGAACATATCTTTTTTATTACATATTCGAATTCCTCGTCTCAAAATACATACGAATAAGTATTTTTGATATGGCCCAAACTAATCAGGTTACATTATAATAATCAATATAAATATAATCCATTTACTAAATATGTATCCGTATGTATTTTAAGACGAGGAATTCAAATGTGTAATAAAATAATATGTTCTCTTTTAAAAAATTAAAGTTGGGCCTCAATTGAGCCTTAAAAATACATCAGCTCCAAAATCTAATATCACCAATAGATTCCTGGTCGAAAATCATAAAGGATACCTATACGCCATATTATTTTGTTTATACATATTTTCCATAAGATATTTGAGCGTTTAATCATTTTCCTGTACCAAATTTTCAAAATTATACCATCGTGACGTCACAAATCGACTGAATAATGATTTTATTCAATGAATTCGAGTTCGAAAAATTTTGAAAAATACTTTACTGTCAATAATTAACCAATTTCTAAGTTATTTATGCATTTTTAAAAATCATTCAAAGTCCCAATAGATTAATTCAGTGTGTACATCCAACTATTTAAGTTAAAAGCGTGTATTCTATGAAATCATCAATCGAAGGGTGATTTTTCTACTTCTAGCACATGAAATATATTTTCTATTATATACAAAATCATATTCTATTAAAATTTCGAACACTGTGTAAATTATAAAAATTAATGAAGTACACAGAACCTCCCTTTAAAGGGGCAAGACACTTTTGACACCTGTAAAAATGCATAAATTTTACACTTTAATAATTTTTATTCTTTCTTTATGACAAAATTTGAAACTTTTAAGAATCTCTTACTCTTCCATGCACGTATGGATCTTGTATTCGAAGAAAAATTAATTTACCGCGGGTGCCATGTTGATATACTAGACCATTTAAAGAGGAACTCCATAAATTTTTTATTAACAAATCCAACAAAATTTTAATAACATTTTCTATATTTATAGTTTTATGAACATTTTGAGACCTGCTGGATGTCAAAACTCTTGGCTATACCAAAGGTATAGCCAGTTAAGTGAACACTTATTTTTGAATCTTTCAGAAAATATCGGTTAAAGTATTTTGAAAAGAATATTTTATTTTAAGGTATCCTGATGTTAACTGTTTTATTCGTCAATTGTAAGTGTTGAAATTGTTTTTATCACAAAAGTATGCAATTTCTCCAATAACTTAGAAAAAATTCTAAAAAAATTTCGTTGATGTTATTGTTGATAAAATTAAGTATATTGGAGTATAAATTATATGTAAATATAATATATTTTGACACAAAAAGTTTCAAATTTTGCTTTAAAGAAAAAATAACATTCATTAACGTGTAAAATTATTTATCATTTTTACACGTGCCAAAAGTGACTTGCCCCCTTAATCAAATTCCATCCAACCACAACTAATGCCTATATTCATAGTATATTCCTCGTCAATCGAAGTAGAAGCAATCGAACGGCACTCTGCAAATGCCAAACTAAGATATAAAACCAAAGAGAGAGATAGACGAGAGGAGAAGGGGGGCAAGAGTGGCGGGTAAAATAGGTGGTAGCGCTACGTCGTCCTCGACGTCGGCGACGGCGACGACGACGACGACGACGACGGGAAACGCCGGCGTCAGGAGTTCAGAAGTGCTTTCTCGTGTCCCTTAACGCGTCGCTCTTATATATACAGTTCGGCCCAGTCTCTCTCTCTCTCTCTCTCTCTTTCTCTCTCTCTCTCTCTCTGGCTCCATTTGCCTTCTTCGTCTCTCTCTCTCGCTTTCTCTGGGCTATCCAGTACCTCGAATAATCGAACAAAAAGTAAGAGAGCATAGGTATAGACTTCCTTTGTTATACGACAGTACATAGTGCAGTATCGGCGTGTATTATCGGGGCACTGCTCGAGATTGACCGATTCGTTCGCGTCTCGATGTAGCAGCTCGACGAGTTGCGCCACATGCACTATGTTCTCTCGTGCCAGCTGATGCACCGATCTCGATTGGAGAGCGAGCTTTAATGTATACTCGGAGGCACTTTCCATTTATCTTGATTGTTCATTGAGTCTTCGCAATGGGAGATTTTAAAAAATATCTTCCCGATCTACGTGCCGGTTAATGTACGTCAGAAGGTGCACAGTGCATGTCATAAGCTGCTTATGTCATAGACTAAGTTGCTCACGCTATGAACTATGAACCTTTTGACGGCCATCAAGAGCATGATGGAAAGAAGAAACGAGGTGTGATCAGTATGGGCTTGGAGCCCTTCCCAAGTCCACCATTTATGGATCATTGAAAATACATGATCCATAAATGGTGGATTTGGGACGGGCTCCTGCTGAGTACACCTTGTTTTATTCTATCATGGTTTTGACCTCGGGTGTACAGCTTGGAGTGACTCTATTATTTAAGAGGATGCGTCAGATCCACTTAACACGTAGATACATACATACATGTCCAAAGTTTCGAATATCGAAAAAAAGTACTCATCAGAATCAAATTACTCTTTCAGAATCGCTTTAATTACGGAAACAAATATGCGATGTGGGTGAAATTTACATCGCTGTTACATGGTTGTCTATTTATTACGTAATTAATTAGGAAATTATCTGAAAAACCGTTCCGATACATGAAAAAATGCACTTAAAGAAGTAAACATTTTTCTTGCTGTAGTAGGGAAGAGTATCCCGCTAAATTTTATGAGAGCACGAAGGTGACATACAAATGCGTATTCCTAATTTTTTATAGCCAATTTAATGACTGGGAAAGTAATTTAAAGTAAGAAAAACATAACCCCGATATCGACTTTTATTTTTCATGGATCTAATAAGCATAATATGAAGAGTTATCGTAAATCCCATTTTATTATTAGGGATTATACCTGTAGATTCTTGCCCTAGCAAGTGTTGCATACCTATTGAATTTTTCTTTATACTTATTATTTCTATACCTTCATATTTTCCTACCACTTAACTTCGCCGATTGCTGAAGGTATAACTCTACCACCCCGACGCATCGTCGATCGTCGGTCGTGGATACAATTTTTTGTCATATACACACAGGCCTACACATATTCGCACACACACACACATGGACACACACACACACGCGCGCACGCACACACACATATATATATACATACATAGATAAATACATATTTACAGACATGTATATATATATATATATATATATATATATATATATATATATATATATATATATATATATATATATTCCTCTTCTTTTACTTCTTCTTTTCGGCTATGAGCTGCTTATTCGTGTTGCCATCACCTGGTGTTTTGTATTCTGTTTCAAAAACCTCAAAAAAACTAAAATTCATTAAAATCTCAGTTTCAAAAATTATCATCGTCACAAAGCTTTCTCTCTGAGAAAGCAAAATATAAAAAATATTATCTTAGTAGATCGAACGAAAGCAATTTAATTCAATATAGTTTTTTTTTCTTTAACGCTGCGGTTGTTAGGTGGCATAGTTTGGTACACCACCTACAATAAAACTCAACAGATTTAATGTTGAGTTTTATTTATCAATATAGGGCCTCCCTCTATCCGTCGATTTCCCTAAATTTGAAAATTTTCATCCGTCGTGTACTACGAAAAAAAAAGTACATCTCACCCCAGCTGCAATAGCTGCCCGTCTCAGCCAATAGTGTCAGAAAAAAAACAGTCCCATCGTCGTCCGATTCCTCGGAGGCCGGCCTCTATGTAGCTGCTCCTTAAGTGACACGCTAACGTATCAGGCGCCACGGAGAGAGATCGCCGCGCCATTAGAGGACGCGGGCGATGCATCTTCGTTATGGGGACGAACGCCACCTCCGCTGCTGCGCTCGCTCTTTTTCGCTCTTACACTCCTTGATTAAATTATTTATTCCGGACGACGACTGCGGCTCGAGCGGACATTTATTTCGCTCGACGCCTCTGTGTGTATGCTGTGTGTATGTACGCTGCCGGCGGAGAATTTCCTTGAAGTGGGCGGCGCGCTGAGAACGGTTTTGCGTAATTTGATGAGTCCTGCGCGCGGCTTGACTGTGACCGATCACGATTCGGGCGGGGGATGATTATTCTGCGGATTGAGACTTTTTTCGGTTGATTTAGGTGCTGGTGTTTATGGCACTTGAAATTTATTGTGGATAGCTGAATATTTTCTGCACAAACATCTTTTTGACAATAATTTTATTATCACGTTAATTTGCTGTTACGGCGCGTAATCTTCCTTCTACATAAATAATTCTTTTTTTTTTACAAAACTACGTTAATGAAAGAGTGAAATATATTAATGACAAAGAATTATTTGTTTTTCCATAAAGTGCACCCTACGTGCGATTTTTTATGAAATTTTACAGAACTTCTTTTTATACTTTTTTCAAATTATGCTTTTATTATATATACAAATAATTGAGTTTTAATCTACTTAATTTACAAGAGTAATATAATTCTTTCGAATAAAGAAAATTTAACGATACATAATTTATTTATTTTATCTGTCTGTCTTGTTGTTTATTTACGCGTAACGCCTGTTTAGCATAACGGCACTTGTATGAGTAATGTTCTATATTGAATTCTAATCTTCTTTCCCGCGATTTTTATTTGTAATTCGTGCTCATACTCGTACTCATATTTGCAGATTTCTTTATTTCCTTGTTGGTCATTGACATAGATTTGTGTTTCCATTAACTTCTTTATATTTTGCATTATTTTCCTCTTTCCTGTAAAACTTTTCTATTTTATGAATCTTATATTATTTTCTGTTCCTTTAATTTTTCACACTTTACTAATATCTATTTCAACCTCTTACCTATTCACAAACCATATATCTGCGTTATTTTCTGTACTTTCCATTACTGCTTCATGTTCACTAACTATTACGAGTATATTCGTTCATTTTATGTGTCAATATCTCTTTACTTTATTTATGGTTTCTGTCTATTTCAATCCAAACATATTTAGAATGCATTCTAATTCTCAACTGCATTTTAATTCGTCAAGGATTTTGAGAAATTTTTTCCTTGCTCGTCTGTATGATATATGTTACTTTTTCAAGCTTGCATAATATCTTCTTGTTTGTCTATTTTGATCTTTGCCGACCTCATTTTCATATTGTAATATTATGTAAAATATTATTTTATACTTCTACTAGTTCTTTTAACTTATCAGTTCCAAAATTCCTTTTATATAAATGTCCTTTCTTATTTTCTTAACTTTATGGCGAACTATTGTGAAGCAATACATGTCTTGATAATATCCACGAGTTTTCCACTCTGAGTATATTATCAAGTTTAATATGCATTTGTTAATATGTACGGATGTTTTGAATGACTAGTAGCACCTTAGTAGACGAATAACTTCTTTCTGATAACGTCCTGAGTTTCTCGTACACTCTTTTTCGTGAATAGTGTTTCTTGTATTTGTAAGGCTTTTACTTGCAATAGAGTATCTTACGCATACAATAAATGCTATGTGCAGGTGAAGACTGCTCGAGACACTTAAAACGTTATCAAAATAAAGTTTCTTTATTTACTGAGGTGTTACTAAAACCATTAGGTAAATAGTACATTATGCAACAAGGGAATAAAGTCGAAAATTAGTGCAGAATGAATAGTCGATTTTATTCCCGTATTGCATATAGAACTTTATTTCTGACTTAACTGTGGCCACTTTATTGAGCTCAAAATTGAAAAAAAGAGAGAAAGAAATTTTTTACTTATTTCCCGCAAATCCACTTTTTTCCCGCAAATTTTTCCAGGGAAAAAAGTAGATTTGCGGGAATCATACGCTATTTTTGTACCGCCTTTCAGATCAATAAAATGGCCATTACGATCGACTTGGGAATAACATTATTTAACAGATATTGTCACTCGTCCTCGATCTTCTAACTCTTCTAATAGTAATATATGAATCCTATAAATTTAAAAATATTTTAGTTCAAGCTCCTCAAAAAAAGTCATAAGATTGTCCCAAAGCAAAGCGCTTCTATCAAAACCCTCGTAAGACCTTGCAGGAAAAATTCCCACCCGCTCAATTCAACAAAGCATTATAAACACAAAGTGCAGAGCAATCGCGCAAATTCACCCATCAAGCCTCGCAAAAGTCAAGGAAGCAGATTAACGACCCTCGAGTGCGCGCCCGCTTTCGGAATTGCCCTCGAGAGGAGTGCGGGCAATCGACACCCCCGGCGGCCGAATCAAGGGAGCGAGACTCGCTCTCCGCGAAAGAAAGGAGGAAGAAAAGAGCAAGGAAGCGGAGAAGGAGGAAGAGGGGCCGAGAGCTGATTTGAAAACGAGCGGCTCTCGAGTATGAGCCGAGCACGGAGGAAAAGTGGGAGGAGGGATGCGTAGTGCCCGTATATAATCGTAACTAGCGCGCTTGGCTTCAAAGGGCCATCCCCCCTCGCTCTTGCTCTCACTTGTACACGCGATTGCGCTGTGTGCAGACACTCGGAGGCCCGAGTGCCACGAGTGTACTTTTACATCTTTTCTAGATTCGGCGTTGCTTGAGAAATTTGAAAATGCATGCATGCTTGGGATTCGTGATGAGGGAACTTTGTAAAGGCGAGAATTTTGGAATTTCAAATTTGGATGAAGTTCCATGCATTTAGAGATTTTTAAAAAAACATCGACCAGTTTGCACTATAGATAGGCCTTGTTGGTCGAAAATGTGCAAAGAATCAATTTAATTTCTTGCATATTATCATTGAACAACGTCTCGACAATGACCAGAAAAATTTTCAGAACAAACTTCGTTACGGTATAGATTATACAGAAATGTAAGCAATCCAAGCTCCAAGTGTGTTGCGGGGAGAAACAAACTTTAAATGCGTTTATCTCAAAACACGTTTTTCGCGCACTAGTGCCACTGTAACTAATGTAATTACATTATTTGTAATTACATTTGCTTCCGCATCCCCGACTTTTATGCACTTTTGTCACTTTTTATTAGACGCGTATGCCAATATTCGGCAAATTGATTTTTTTACCAGTAAAACGTCGTTTTAAAAACAGATGATTTAAAACGAATTAATCTGGCAATTATTTATTGAAATGCCATTTACACTTTTACGATGATTATATAAATTATATATCGGGTATAATCTCTTAGTAAGCTTAATCGTTCAGTTACTGGGATTTTTACCTTACTTTTTCCACCTATTTGGACTACATTTTTTAATAATGCGTTTCAAACAATCCATTTCTTCAATGAAAAAGAGATTTCAGATTAAGGGTTAATATACTTCTTAGTATTATTCAGAATACAAAAGTAGTAAACTGGTAACTTCGACTTTCTAAAACTGCTGAGAGTGAGAAGGAGATCTTAACTTTCAGTATTCCAATCTCGCCTATCTGGTACTTTTGAATGTGATAGTTGTCAGTTTCGTAACTTTTCTATCCTTTGATTTCCGATTGGCAAAACTTGGACACTTCAATCTAATGGATAATTCTAAGCACCACTTTCTTTCAGTGTAAATTTTCAATAAAAAGTTTCTTAATCAGCTATTCTTTGAGAAAACATTCTGCTAAAGCAATTAGTAGTGGATTTTTTGTGTGTGATTATTTAAAAATAATATAATAACCTATATTATCTAAACAAATGATATTATGAACAATTACAACAATTTGAAATTGTATACATTTCATTATGATCGGATGTTATAAACTACAACACTCGAATAATCGAATAATTTAAAACTCAATATCAAGCACTTTACTGGCCGCTTACAGGTAGCGAACCTATAGTTTACGGTCATCACGCATCCAAATAAGCTTTGCAGAATTATAAAGAGGCGGGTGCTCCAACTTCTACGAGAAACAGGTCTTTTGAGTTAAAAGATATGCCTCGTATTTGGTATCGTACTCCGTTGTGAAGATAATGTCTACGATAAATAAGATTGTCCACATTAAAGGTATGTACTACTCAAATATCAAGGTTCAGATGGCAGTTGAAAGATGATATTAAAATGTTTTAAATAAAATCTCCAAAACTGTTTTATCATTAATATTGCGTTTCATATATTACATTTTTAACAATAATGATTGTTGGAAATTCGACGCTAAATCGCTAAAAACAGGCATATTCATTATAGATTTTAAGTAATGTAAAAATCTCTCCATTTCGTCCGATAACATAAAAAGTATTGATTACTTGTTTAGTCAATTGTTTTGCGTGACAGGCTGTAACTTTTTTAAAACTTCGCATTTCAACATCTAATGGGACCACCTGAAGAACTATAACAGTGAAACGTGGGTGGGAGGGACCCTAAGTCCCCATCCCACATTAGCATCCAAGGATTAAAAGTACCTTAAGGCTCTTTATTACGATCGGTAAGTAGCTATCTCCCTTTCCCTTACCCGTACTTTCAACAATGGGCAGCGGATCAGTCGCGCAGCTCATGCGGGCGTACATACATCGAAGAAAATTCTAATCAAGAACTGCCTCGTGCGCACGCGAGCGAACGCACGCACGCTCTCTCGAGCGCAATTAGTCGGATAGTTTGATTTGTTTGCCGAAGCGCGCGCTTTATTTACTTAAAAGCGAATATGTATTGATTTGGTATCTCTGCGCGAGACGGACTACGCATGCACGGCTTCTATCACAGAAGTTCAACGTTTTTGTCAATTAATTATTATTAATTCCCTATAAAAATATATTACAAGTAGAACACTATTCAATGTGTAAACAAAATTAAATTTAAACAATTTCTTAATGACAAAATGAATAGTTACTAATATTTGAATTTGAAAACTTATTTGATTCACGAATGCAATTTTTCTTTCAGAAAAGTCCAGCGAATACTTATTTTTCTTATCAAAGGCTTATTTAATTAACCTGAAAATAAAGTCGCGAAAACAAGTAGACGAGTAGAGCGAGCGGAAGACTACAAGAAATTCGGAACGAACGGAATTCAACAGATGCTCCGTCATCAATGACTTGAAGTTGCCGCAGGACTCGATAAAACTAACTAGTCTAACGACTTGAACGTAGCGTTTGGACTCTTTGAATATTTCTAGGCCCATCGATTGTACGTCCGCATGAGTTGCGCGACTGATCCGCTGCCCATGTTGAAAGTACGCCCACGTTTCACTGCCATAGTTCTCCAGGTACAGAACACGCACATGTACAGTGTATTTTGATTACAAATGCTAATAAAGCCTCCTCCTAGAGAAAGCGAAAATTCGTATCGAAACAATGCTTTCTGTTTGAGGAAGTACAAAATCTTTACTATTCATAATTCATAATTTAAAAAAGAAAATATAACACACGTGACAATTGTTTATTCAAAAAATTCATTAAAATTATTTAAGCAATGTATCGTTTGAAAATCAGCAAATTAAGAGAGAAGGAGAGAAAGAGAGAGAGAGAAAGAGGGCAGACAAAGCAGCAGACACACATTTAAATCCTCGCGGCTCGCTAGCGAAACTCATCGGCCGCGATTGCGCCACGGCCAAGCGATTCGACGGTAAATTAAGCGCCAGACGAAAGAACGAGCCATACCCTGTAGCGCCGCGAGGGGTGCAACTGCGCTGACATTGAACGAGCTCGGAAAAAGAAGAGAAAGAGAAAAGGAATAGAAGAAAGGGGAGAGAAATTAAATTTAATCCTACGTACGCGTGTGTGCTACACACGCGCGCACACTCACGTATATTGCTCCCTTCATTCTCTCGGTGCATTCTACGGTTTGTTTGTTTTATTTAATTATTGGGTCTTCTTTGTTCTCGCGTTGAAACGCAGATGTGTCGATGCGCATATACGGATATAAGTCGGTTTCTATATGAGAATCTGCTTTATTGTTGCTTATGCAATGATCTGTTCTTTTTCAATTTCATTTATGCTTGCATATTGGCTGAGATGTAAGAGATACATTATGGTAGTTATTTATTCGAAGTATTGCAACGAAACCTTTATAAACAGTTAATAATGTAAAATGTGACTCGAGAAATAAATAAAGTTTGAAGGTCGACTATAAATAATAGAATATTGAATTAAATATTATAATTAAATAGTCGTTGAAATATTGTATTAATTAAAATCTTAATAGCGTTTGTTTGGTTTTTTCATTATTTACATTATTTTTAATAAACATAATTAGTTCAATAACTAATGATATTTTTGGGAATCGAAGGAAAAACTACAAAATTTCACTCGTAAGTGAAATAAATATTAAAAATCATAATCTTACACAATAAAAACTTACATATATATACAATTATTATATGCAATATAATATATACAATAAGTTATAGGAGAGAGTACCGCAGTACGGACACCCATAGCTTTTTTAGCTGTAACTTCTCATTGCCTAAGTGAAAATAAAAATATCAGAATGTAAAAGTTATGTAAAATAGTACGTTTAGTAAGTTTATTCGCTTTAATTAATATAATGTATTAAATCACCAGTATTTATATTAATCACCTCATTATACCCTGAAAATAGAAGGTAGAGAATTACCCAACGAAAATGGCCAGTCTACTAATTATTGGTCAATTCTTTTGGCCAACACATAACGACAGTATTGACCAACGATTAGGCAATGGAATGGTTGGTCAACTATGATAATATAAATCATTACAAATTATGTACGTACTGATTGCAGATATCAAAAAACTATGGAGCGCACGATCTGGATCTCGTCATCGGCCATCATAACTACCTAGATACCTGCGATTAATACGTACCGCTAGATACCAAAACCTATGGAGCGCACTACTAGACCTCGTCATTGGCCACCATAACCACCTAAACGCCTTGAACACTATGCACATGTAGACGTTAAAAACTACGGAGTGTACTACCTGGACAGCGTCATCGGCCACCATAACCACCAAGATACCTTCTGCAATCAGTGCGTACATCTAGATACCAAAAACTACGGAACGCACCACTTGGACCTCGTTATTGGCCACCATAACCACCTAAACGCCTTGAACACTATGTACATGTAGACGTTAAAAACTACGGAGCGTACTACCTGGACTTCGTCATCGGCCACCATATCTACCTTCTACGACCAGTACCTACATTTAGATACGTGACAAATTTTTTTTTGTGATCTTTAAAATTAAGTCTCAGTTGGCCAACGACAATGGGTATTCCGTGACGAAATAAGCGGGATTTTGAACCAACCGATAACTAAATCGTTGGCCAAATCATTGCGATTTGGTATACACTTGGCGAACGGTTGGGTACAGTTTGTACCAGGGTATGCTTGACCTTTAATAACTAACTTTTTACTCGGAGAATAATAGTTTATTCTTTACTCCCATGAGAACTTTTGAATGGATGCTTGATAAACAAGAAAATCTGATCATAGTCAATAGAATATTCATATCTATTCATAGAACTATAACATGCTTCCAATCCAGCATCTAAAGTGCTGCCACCTAGCGGTAGGAGCCTATCACCAACAAAGACCATCACTGGAAGAAGCTCCATACTGGATGCCTATCCCCTATTCAATTTCCATTCCCTTATACTTTAAATCAATCTTTTGCAAATCTCAGTTCCCGCGCATATTCAACACTGTAGTCCAAACTGTCGCTCTCCCGAGCGACTCTGCTTCACCTGTGTAATGTGAATGCATCCCGGAGATTCAGATTCCCTCGTGGCTCTGGCTCTCCTCAAGTTTAACGAAGTCCCTCATTACGTAAATACACGGGCTCTCTTTCTCTCTACACACACACATCCTGAGTTGTAAGCGGCAAAAAGCGCGAAAAACCAGCCCCGATAACGAGCTCATTAATATGTCGGCTCGCGATTAATTAGCGCACCGCGCGCGCGTTGCGTCGCCCAAATAAGGCGTATTTCGCGCACCGAGGCAAAGGACTCTCGTGTATACATACGTATAGTATGTACCTGCAGACACGTATATATATATATGTATATAGGTGTAGAAGAGATGGGACAAAGACGGGGAGAGCGACGATTTTACGGGCCGCAGGGAGAGATATGCCGATGAAAGAGGGAGATACGAGTTTTATATATACGGCTAAAATGCAACGACGGCTCGTATATAGTCCCGCAGCACTTTAATTGATTGAGTTCGCGGTATATGTATATAGGAAGAGGCTTTTTTGCGGCGGCGGCGGCAGAGGACGCGGATTTAACGTTTCTCGGAAAATTGTCGTCAACGTATATAGAAAAAGGGGCTTATGCAAAATCGCGCGCTTTTCTCTGCTCCCCCACTCCCGATGGGACTGTTTTATTTTTCTCTTTTCAGCGAATTAAATGGCGATTCTTGGAAGTGGATGGGAACGTTGTTGTACGCAGATCACTAATGGTTTTTCATGAGTGGTTTCACGGATGAATAATGAGCGGATTTGATTTTAATTGACAGGCGTACTTGGAATTTTAATAATTGTTGAAATTAAATATTGGATAATTTTGCGTTAAATGTTGTGAATTTATCGATACTGGGGAAAATTGTAATTTTCAATTAAATTCGTATGAGCATTTTAATTAAAAATTTTGTACGCGTATTGCATTTTTAAGAAGCCTCGTTGAATCATTAACTTGTTTCAATCATTTATATTCTGACCAGCAGTTCGTAAAATGCGTAAATAATTAATATTTAATCAAAATTCATTTACCATTGAGCTCTATACTATATTTTTTTTAATGTTTTATTTTCCTAATTAATAAACAAAATTTTTTTAAATTTTGGCATGATTTTATAACTTCATTTCAAGAGGGGAGGGGGAACGGGTCATATAGACATACTATTTGCACATGTTCTGACATGAAATTTTCTGCTCTTTTGATTTCTGCTATTACACAAAGTTTCATTACTGATCAAGTATAACTTGACCTTGTAACATACGAAATGAAATTTTAAAAAAACGAACAATGAAATCAATATAACAAATGAATATGCCGACAATCAGTAATGATATGAATAAATCTGAAGTATAGAAATTAGATTTTCTACAGATAATTATGAAACCTTTATTTATTTATTTTTTATTGCATTTACGGGTGTTACTGTCCTTACCCAGACAGCAGGTTGCACGCCCGGTCATTGAAATGATACTTTTAAAAAGTAACGGAAGATTCCTGGTATTAGCGAAATGATAAATTCGTTTAAAGAACTTTATTGTACAATTAATGAAGTGTAAAAAAGAATTTATTTAAAATTGTATTAAAAAAATCCCTACGTACTATCACGCCTACTAATATGTACTTTAAGAAAAACTTTGTTTTTTTGTTCTAGGGTTCATCATGTACGAGAAAACTGTCCTCCCGTTTGAGCGTCAACAGAAAAGTAACGGCATACTACGGGCTCCCGTGGCCGCCATTTTGAAAAAGAAATTTTTTTTAAACTTCATTAATTATACAATAAAGTTTTTTAAACGAATTTTTCATTTCGCTTATTATTTACCCATAAAAAATCGTCAAAAATAGGTGTACCTAGAGTGTATTCATTGATTACGCAGAAAAGCTTACAAATGTGAAACGCCCAATAAAGTATAGGAATCAAGTTGATATTTAACATCCCCTTCAGAGAATTTGAAAGGGAAGAGAAGATTCCTACGCTATCGGTTCTGTACTTTTTATTTTTTACACAATTGAATAATAAACAATGTTACAAATAAACAATAACCATAAACATTTTGATGGTATTTCATTAATCTTATCGCTACGAAGTTTGAGTTCGATAGGTTGATTATCAAGAAAACCCAAAATTCGAACTGATAAAATGAATGAAAACGCTTGAAAATTTTTTGTTTATTGATTATTGATACAAGCGAAATGCCTGATGTATCGCCTGATCGCCTTTTTTCATAAAAATAATAAAAACCGCTGCGAATTAATTGCCACTTAGCTTCCTTAAACTAAATTAATTGTTCTAATATAAAATTTTTTGTTCTAATATAAAATTTTTTGTTCTAATATAAAATTTTTTGTTCTAGTATAAAATTTTTTGTTCAAATATAAAATTTTTTGGTCTAATATAAAATATTTTGTTCTAATAGAAAATGTTTTGTTCTAATATAAAATTTTTTGTTCTAATATAAAATTTTTTGTACTAATATAAAATTTTTTGTTCTAATATAAAATTTTTTGTTCTAATATAACATTTTTTGTCTAATATAAAAGTTTTTGTTCTAATATAAAATGTTTTGTTATAATATAAATTTTTTTGTTCTAATATAAAGTTTTTTGTTCTAATATAAATTTTTTTGTTTTAATATAAAGTTTTTTGTTCTATTAAATTAATTTTAAATTGCTATATCTCTTTTTAATTCGCAGCTCAAAAATCGTGTACTGATTTATCATTGATGATTTAATTCACAACAATTAATTCAACTAGCTTCGGTCATAATCTTATTTGTATTTTACATTTATATTTTTAATTTACATCTATATATAAATCTGTGGATTCCCGAAAAAATGACTTGAGTCCATTTTTTTTTAAATTGAGTTTCGAACGATTTTGATATCCTTACACAGTATATTTCCAGATAAAAATGCAAAAAATCAAGAAAGTGTAAAAATAAGTGATTGTATCTAGTATTTATGACTTCCTTTAACATTAGTTTAAATGGAAATTAAAAACTTTAAACCTTAATATCTCAAAAACATGAAAAGCGGACTTAAGTCGTTTTTGGAACCCACAGAAATTACAGCTGTTTTAAGCAATTTACGGTACCATTATTTTTTTTAATTAATAATTTTAATTTTATACATTTCACCTGGAATTCTAATTCAACAACTTCTAAAATCACATAATTAAATCATTCATACGTATCATTTTTACCCAGATTTATAAGAAATAAAACATAAAAAATAAAAATATACATTATTTCATTAATCTTCAAATACCTTTTCAATGAACATTTCAAAATATCAATGGAAAAATTATAAAGAAAAAACAGAACTATCACCGTTTAAACAACAAAAAAAAACGTTATCATAAATAATACTCAAAAAATATAAAAGCCTCATAGAATCAGTAAGGCAGGATTCTTTCCCTCCCCTACACAAGTCCTCGAGCTTCCAAATTCCATCAACGCACATCAAGCGCCCGCATCCAAAATCATCCAAGTCCGAGTCGAAAAAAGAACCACCAAGCAGCATCCAAATTACGTGCACACTCCTAATTCCACACTCCCGCGAACTTTCCCGGTTATACAACATCAGCGGCAGCAGCCAACGGAAAATCCGCTGCAGCGGCAACGCATCGCCCCCCTGTGTACATATATACATACAGCACGCGCCTAATAAGTATGCTCGCTTATACGGCCAGATCTACCTATACCTGCGCACACCTACACCTATACAACCTGCAGCTGCGTAGCCGTGTGTAGCTTCAGCCCCCGTGAGCAATGCACGCCAACAAGCAGAGCGCGCGCGCTTGCGCCCGGGCTAATTAACGCGCGCATTATAAGCGCGGCCGAGAGGAGTTCTGATTGCTCTGGTATAGCTCCTGTACGCCCCGCACCCCAGCCCGCGTGCCTGCGCATGTCAGACTAGGGGGGGGGGTGTGTGCGTATACCTACGCTGCCGTCTGAAGCAAGCGGTGAGTTGATGGTTTGAGGGAAGGGTGGGATGGGGAGGAAGGTGGGTTTATGCGTTAATTTTCGCCGGGTGTTTTGCGTCGGGGAGTCGGGGGGCCGTAGCCGAGTTTGTACGCTGGGGTTTTCGTTTGGGATTGAGGACTTTTCAGGAGCGTGCAGTTGAATTAATTGAGCGACGATTTTGGACGGGGGATTTTTGATTTTTACTTTTGCGATGGTGATGAGGTTTGTGGCGATTTCGGATTATCGTTACCTGATGTATTTTTGGAGAATAAAAAGTAAGAAAAGTATTAATTTCTTCGATTGATTTGTGGTGATTTCGGTTTATCGTTACCTGATGTATTTTTCGAGAATAAAAAATAAGAAAAGTATTAATTTCTTCGATTGATTTGTGGTGATTTTGGTTTATCGTTACCTGATGTATTTTTCGAGAATAAAAAGTAAGAAAAGTATTAATTTCTTCGATTGATTTCGTTATATTATTAATATATGTCCATGGAAGTAACGTAAATATACTGCCGACTGTTTTAGCACAAGGCTTTCTCGAAGAGAATTTAATTATAATTTATATAAGTAGGGAAGAACTGCGCAGTACCGCCCATCATGGGCGAAACACATATATTCCGCCGTTGTTGCTTTCAATTCACGATACACAATACGCACTCAAGGGAAAATTCGTTGAGCAGATTTTTGCGACATAAAAATGTATTTTCCTGTCCAACTATTTTCATCCGGTGATTTGTGCCCTACTGAAAAACGTATATTTCCATAAACATATTATCGTACAGTAGGGTGAGCGTGTAAGACGAATGTATACTTCTTTATACACATGCATTACACGTTCATCAGCCCCTATTCATCAAGCCTATTCAATCAAACGTTTATAGACTTCGAAAAATAGATCTCATTAGAACCCTTCACTCACGTCACGCGTAAAAACAGTCGATACAATTTGCGCAATACTACGTCAATAAGCCATTACAAAAACTTACGCAAAACTTATACTTACCCGACGTGCATTACGCGCGCTTGGGCGCACATCGCACGCCATGCACACAAAAGCAATTGCTCGTATATAATTGCGCGGCGCAACGACGCGATTCAGCCCAAAGGCAAACAATTCCACGAGGCCTGCCACGAAATAAAAACGCGGCAACAGACAGTCGCACGCGCACCTTTGGCGCTCCGATGTTATAATTGAAATCAAACATCGGAGAGAGTTGGACTGCCGCCTCCCCCTTTCTTACATCGTGATGTACATAGTTGCCGCATAGCGTGCATACGTTAATCTTTCTAATGGTTGTCGGGTACATCTGTCGTTCGCCGACGGCGACACTTATGTTGTACCCGCGTTGCGCTCGGTCTGTTTGCAGAGCGTCCGGTCCTTTGCGGTGCGTATTACGATGGACGAATTATATTATTCGCTTAAGCGCGCGCTGCTGGTTTGTATGTACAGTTGGTTGATAGGAATGGTCGGTGATGTTGGGGTGTAAGGGTGGATTAATCGACCTAGACGTTTGTATTTATGTGATTGCGATTGCATGATGTCGTTCATATAGTAACTGTTGTATTTAAGATAATTTACTAGTTAGATAACCAAAGGTTTTTGGAAAAAATACATCTAAATTATACCCCGTGCGTATAATTTTCATTGAAAAACGTTAATTAATAATAAAACTAAAAGCTCTAAATTGAACTAGCCTTAAAAAGTTGACTGATCGAAATAAAGAAAAAGAACAAGGACAAGGGGCAGAACGAAACTTTAAGATACTTGTCTACTATGTTTAAACTTACTTTTCAGACGTTTTACGCTAAGTGTGGAACATGTATAAATTGGTGGCAGTGATGCCAACTTAGCCTTCTTCGACAAGGGACGTAACTTAGAAAGACTGTAACTTTGGTTATACTTGATAAATTTTAACGTTTCAAAAAAAGAAATTAAAGGTATTTTCAAGACGAAAAAATTAACATGTGGTGCATCTGATTTTATGTAGAAACAATAAAATGATAAACGATCAAACATACCCTAAAAATAATACAAATTTAAGTATAGACTCTAATATTCTTTTTTTTCATAAAGTTCGTAAGATGACAAAGAAATCCTTTTTGAAACGATAAAAGTGGATGAAAGGGGGGTTCTGTAGATTTATTTAAAAATTGCCGTTCTTTGGCCACCTAGGAAATTTAGAAAATTATAACACGAGTCACAATCGAGGCACCTCAGAGACTAAGAGACGAGGAAAAGCGATTTCCTTGATATATATTTTTAAATAAAAAGGTTGCAACCATTTTTGTGAACCCCGCCGCTCAACATTTTCTAAAAGTTGGCTGGAATTACCCATATTATACAAAATTGATGAGTATTTTGGACGAGTATAATCGTCCCAATGCGCAGGAGGGTTGAATTAGAAAAATAGCAATGTTATACTATGATTAAAAGATACTTAAATATTCTTCTAAATTAAAAATTACTTATCTTGGGTTAGTTAGATTTAGATTTTCGTTGTGTTTTTGTAACATTTTTTTTTACTTAAATAGGAAATTGTTTTTTTTGTAGGTAGTAAGATTTAGAAATTTAAATATAATCCAGTTCAAGATTAAAAACATACCTACATAAAAACACAATAGAACTTATTTTTTCTTTTTTTTAATTTTAGATGGTAGATTATTTAAATAAAGATATTTGAGGGACTATTGATTAAAATCAATAGTTTTGAAGATTATCTCTTCTATGTAATTGGAAACAATGATTGAATAATAAGTATAATTTTCAGTCTCTAAAATCTCTTGTCATGTTGATATTTCAATTGAAATTGACAGGACGTTATCAACACACTGCACATAAAACCCTCTTCTCAAATAAACGAAACAAATCACTGCGAACCTCCGAAACGATCTTTCCCTCCTCTTTATTTACAAACTATACGATTCGCGAAAAATTGCGACTGACACTTTCCCACTGAACACAGAAAAAACACGCGCTCGGGCTCCCTCTCAATCAAGTGCCGCGCCAAATATCGCAAATAAAAAGCCTTTCGAATTTACCGCTCTCGACTTTTTACATACGCGCGAAACGAAACCCTTTTTTTCCACCCGCTTCTCTTTCAGGTACTGCAAGCGGACCTTCCCGCATGTGGATATTCGCGTGCACGCGCCACACCTAAAAGCAAAATCGTTTCCACGTTTTTTCGAAAATTCTCACGCGCGTTTGCCGCAAAATGAAACTGCGGTAAAGCAAATATATAATTCTTATTTTTTGCCACGTATACGGAGGAGAAGGAATATCGCGCGCGCGAATTGAAATGCGGTGAACAAAATAAAAATCAAATTTCGCGCGTCCTTTAACCCCCTTATTCGCGAGCGAAAATATAACGGTTTTTCGTGTATTAATTAGATCGACGAGGCGTAAAATCGCGGCTGGCAGCGGCGTTTTGTATGCGTCGATGGGCGAAATAAAATGAGGGAGTGAGAGAGAGAGAGAGAAAGACACGGAAATTTGTATACGCGTTATTATGCGCGTGCGTCCGCGCGCGTGAATTTTCGCAACGTTATTGCGTGCGGCGATTCGAAAAGTATGACGGACAGTGAGAAAATTGCGCTGGAATCGTTTCACGCGCAAGTGGATCGTGAATTTTTGTTTTCTCGCTCGGAGTGATTTTTTGTGCGTATTATTTTCTATTGAGAATAGTAACGGTAATCAAATCATCAATGCCAAATGTATTGCTTATTTTATAGAAGTTATATTTTCCAAAGTAATTTTGGTTTTGAAACGTATAAAAAAAATGTTTATAATCACTGAATATATACATAAATTAGGAGCTTAGTCTTAAGAATGCCATGCTATTGAAAATTTGTATTTTTTTATTTTGAACTCGCACATCTAAAACTTCAATATTATTTTGTAGATAAATACAAATTAGACCTTTCCCAATCCTATACATTTAGAAGAACGACCTACCGGTATTGGAAATAAACACTGTAAGATATAGATAGATAGATACATTGAAAAATAAATTATTTAAAATAGATTAATCGACGAAAATTTAAGTTTATATGTTTACCCTTAGATACATTTGTTGTAAAATATAGAATATAGAGAATTTTTATACAGTTTTACGAAAATAAAATTTAAAAATGTACACTATTTAGATCATAAAGCATCTAAAGATAGTGATAATTTAAGTGTTCTCATCATCTAGCTTTATTTATTATGAATTAATTTCAAGCTAAACTGTGCAGAGATTTTCTTTAGGGGCTGTCCATAAATTACTCCCCTCCCTCCCTCTTAAGTAAGTTAATTTTTACTGATTTTCCTATGATGTATTTAGTATACCCCGTGAGAATATTAGAGATCCCCCTATTCCCTAAATATTCTTATGCAATTTATGGACTGCCCTTATTTAATATATTATAACAAATATATAAATCTGGAAACCCTCAAATTTAAATTATAGTCACCTATTTTACTTTGCATTTAACTAAATTATTTCTTATTGGTTTTCAAGTATATAAAATGTTAATTGAATTTCCAACATGTAAAATAAAATATAAAATAATATATGTAGATTCCCGAGTATTTTTTATTACTAATATTTGTCCAGTGTTTATATTATCAAAATATCGCTTAAAAGAACTTTTTCAATATTTGCACTGCAATAATTGTTCCGTCAAATATTTCAAATCCACATGATCGGAGCAATTTAATACATTTCATACGAGCCTTCTGATACATTCATAAAGTAAATAAAACCAGATCCTAAAAATGTGCACATAAACAAGCCCGACTCCATAGAGCAATCATCATTCAACTAAATTGCCAATATCCAACTTTCACATCTATCGCAAATCCTATAACGGCAGTTTAAATCCCGTCAACGGCAGAACAAACGGAATTCACCCGTACACCACTACACCACTTTTTCTTCCAATCAAACAACTCGCGCAGTACCGGCGCCGTTATAAACTTTTTTACTTCGCCTCGTAATATCGCGAAATAAGTTGACAAAACGCTAAAACGAGTCGTTAAACTATATATACATATATAACACGTGAAACAACTCTCCTCTCTCGCTCTTTGTGCGCGGTGTATATATTCTTCAGTGAATTGTGCTGCGCGCTTGCAGCGAAGGCCCGGCTATATACGATTAACTAATTGCGATTTTCAATTTGACGCTCGGCCGATCGCGCGGAATGCGTCGCCCTTCGGACAACAACAGCGGTGGCGGCGGCCGCGGGTGCGCATCACGGTAAATTGATATTTTTATTCATTATCCGGTTAGCGGATTCCATTAACAATGTTAATTTGCATATTTTAACGACTTTTTGGATCGAGCTGTGTGTATCTGAGATTAATTTGTTTTGGACGTAATTAATTTTTTTTTCGCTGCTACGATTTAGGATGGATGTAGTATGATAAGGTTGTATTGTAGAATGCTAGTCAAATGAGTAACTACTTGAAAAATATTAAATTATAGTAGTTTTACTTGCGATAATTTTTTTACCAGTCAGGTCTATTTAGATTTTACAGAGGTTAAATTGTTCGTTGTAGGTCCTATTTTGGACCTATGCTTTTAAGATAACTGAGTTTTTAAGTTAATTCTTCTGAATGTGACTTTGAAAGAAAACAAAAAGATCAAAATTGGATCCTTAATAAATAATGTAAGTCGTGTAAATCTACATTCATCCATCGTTTCAGTCTGAAAACTACACACAAGGCATAAATGCTCATAATCAAATATCTCAGGTGATATTTTTTAAGAAATTGATAGCTTCGAGGATAACTTTTTCATATAATTTGAATAGAAAATTTGAATCACCATTCAAATTTTCAATTTACTTGTATCGAAATTTTGAGTCTTATTCAATTTTTCGTGTCAAATGAACTGAGATTTTTAATCGGATTCAATTTTTTCTATTCAAATAAAGGGCTTATTTTAGACAAACTAAGTCTATCATGGTGTTTCGGCTCCCCTAAATATATGGTATCATTCGTATGGTACTCCACGTAAAATAGGCCCTTAATTTGAATAGAAGAAGATTGAATCCGATTCAAAAACTCGATGTCTTTGAATCGAAAAATTGAATCTGATTCCAAATTTCAATTCATCTGAATCGGAAACATTTGAATCTCGATTGATACATTAATCGGAAAGTTGAATCGCGATTCATATTTTCGATTGATTTGAATCGGGAAAATCAAGATTTCAAATCCATTTCAATTTTTTCTATTCAATTTTATTTATGCTCAATATGATATTTCGATGCATCTTTCTAGTAACAACTAGGGAGGCTACCCCCTAGAATGTAGATTATAATATATGGGCTTAGGGTCCAGATCAGAAGTAAATATCATGGATTCCTGGATTCCTGGACCTCGCAATGGCGGCATATGTTGTGTTTCAATAATTAGAACATAACAGAGTCATATGATGTACAGATAATTGGGTCATACATATGATGCCAAGCAATATTGGCAAATATATACGGTGTTCATAATAGAGACATATGGGTGTTCATATTAGGGACATATATTCAGGGTGTCTATAATTTTTACATATAACACAGGATTTCCATAATAAGGACATATACAGGATGTCAATAATTAGAACGATTCATTCATTATAACCCAATGCCCCAATAACTCAATAACCCAAGTATGAAAAACCCAAATACGTGCAACAACCTTTTTCTATTAAGAGAAACACTATGTCAATGAAAGTTATCCACGTACATGACCTCCATAATTATTCATGGATGTTCCGTAAAATGTAGTATTTTGCAGAATTATCCAGCTTTTTAAAGCTTTTCAAATTATTTTTAAGTTTCTAGATCTTTGACCATGTGACGGGAAAAATTAGTGTACTTGTCTTTCTATATGGGCTCTACGGAAAAAGAAAAACTTTGAAATTGGAATTTTCGTTGCCTTTGTAAGAAAAAAATCGACTACATATTATAACACATTATAACATTATCATGCTATTTTTACATATTATTATTTAGTTTTGCTTTGTATATTTAAACAATTAAAATAACATTATTTCTTGCTGCCGTTAGATATTCGTCATGCAATGTGATTTTATTTTTGTACGCTTCGCAAAAAATGATTTCACACACTCGTTAGAAAAAACACACATTTCAATTCTCAGTATTAAGCTCTATCGAACATGTTTTATTTAATTTCCATTTACACACAAACTTCCAGGAATCTGCATCTTCATTCAAACAGAAAATAAAAAATCTAAAAATACATCCATCAAACGAACAAACTATCGCTATTTCGAAAGAGGAAGGATTCCCACGTTCAATAATACTCAACACGCTCGAAAAGCAACAAAAAAAACACCACCACCGAGTTATCGAAAACAATTAAAATCAGCTCGAATTCTCGAAAGAGCGCGCAAAACAGGAAAGCGAACGAGAGGAACAGCGATAGAAATAGAGAGAGAGAGAGAGATCCGAGCCGATGCACATGCACACCGCAAACGAAGAGTCGCGCGCGCGAATAAACGAATAAGACAGAGAAAGCGGCAAGCGAGCGAGAACTATATGGCGAATAGCGATCAGCCGTGTAATGGACAGTGGTCAATTACCACCGGCGCTGCTCCGCTATACACACGTGACGCGCCTGAAATTGAAGTTTTTGTTTCCAATATCAATTCCGGGGTGCGCGAGCGCCAGGGAAGAGCGAAGGCTTTTAATTGGACGCGCGGCTGGCCGGCGCTGCACCGCCGCGTTATATATAGCGAACTACGCAAATATTGCTGCGCGCACACACGTTTTAAACGTCATTGCGCTCGATTTAACGAGAAAGTGGCCGCTATATGCGGCTGACGCTTCGACGGCAGCGGCGCGACCGGCTGCTGGTGGTTTTTGTTATCTCTCGTTCTCTTTTTTTTTTGTTCTTCGTGCTTGATAGGATTTTTGACGGGTTGTTAGGGGATTGATATTCTTTTTTTGCGTGATGTTTTAATTTGTAAAATGTATTTGGAAAAATAACGGTTTTATTAATAATTTATCGTATGAATAAGGCTAGAAGAAGATTTATGTACATTTACGTGGATTTTCATAAATAAATAAATAGAAACTATTTTATTGAAATGCTCGTCATAGACAAATTACCTTAATATTGCAAATGAATTGGTTATATATTTTAGATGAGGATAAATTATTCATGTTCTATTACCTTTTTTGGTAAATTTAAACAAATTATCAAAATATAACAGAAAAATTAAAAAAAAAATTTTTAATTTAAACAAAATACAATACTCATAAAATTCTTCAATTTGAGACAGAAATAATGCGAAATGTACCGTTTTATATTTGTTATACCGTGTGTTTAGGAGTATTTTTCTAACCCCTATAATTACAAAATTACAAGATAAGATTTAATAAAATTTTTACTGAGTATTAGTGTCCTGTAGAACTATAATCTATAAAATTAATTGCTTCTCAAGAAAAAAAAAATAAATAAAATGTTAAATAAATACAGTTTGTTGGATAGCGATATATTATAAGATTTTTCTATTTTTCTTTGGAAGTTACAGTGATGTAAAGATATAATCCTACTAGTATGGTTTCGATAGCATATTTTCCTATTTTTTATGAAAACCAGATTATATGGCAGGAAGTGAAATGATCCTTTCAGAGAAATCACGCTTTGTGAAATTATATGTGTATGTGTACTTGCGTGAGCGTATATTATGTTTATATATGTAATGTGTAACTCATCTGGGCTTAAACACCAGTTGATATAATCTAATTAATCTGTGTGCAAAAACTTAATTTTCAGTTAACATTTAAACTTAACGTATTTGTAATGCTTATGCACTTATTAACTTCTTAAGGTGATGTTAAACCCTGTGTTACTGGTAAATACGGGAAACCACTTTTTTCATTCATTTTTCAATTTTAAGAAAATATATCTATGGAAAGTTGTTCTTTTTGTTTGGAACAACAACTTTCCACGGAGATATTTACACAAAATTAAAAATTAAATGAGAAAAGTGGATCCTCGTATTTGTTGGTGATAGGTGGCTTTAGCATCACCTTAAGCAATTTTGCTTTGTAATACATTACGTATTTTGCCAAATCCATCAATAAATATAGTTCTGCCTATGCATAATAATATAATATATCGACAATATGACATGACTAGCGGCATCACTGGAAGGATCACGACAATAATTGTTCCGTAGGTGGGAAATGAAAATTTAGGTATTTTTCTTGGTTGTTAAAGGTACCTAAGTTTGACTTTACTATCGACTGGTTCCTGGCGTGGGTTTTCTTGATCGGTCAAGTTTTCCCCACGTCACAGGACATGTCCCTGGGCGAATGCGGGAATCCAGTGGGATACACAGAAGTTGGGTTTAGGATCAAACACTTCTACACACAGGTGACAGGAATGTCACGTAAAAAGACATATAGTGTCTGTACTAGTTGGTATATAAGAATAAAAAAATCAATGTCATGACTGATACCCCTTTGAGAAAGCTGAATGCCAAATCGATTGGCAGCGTTTTTAATCAGCATCTAACAAAGTGGTGGTAATAAGAATTTTGATACACTATCATTATATTGTAACGATACTATTGTAATAGACTCAGTTTTCTGACAAAAGAATATGAGCATTTTATGCTAAAAAATTTCATTAAATTACGTGAGTAATTAAACATTTACTAAAATATTTTTAACTAAAGAAAAAAATTGGAATATTTACATTTTTAATGTTTATAATTTTAAAAACATATTCAAATTTTTTAATGTTTATAATTTTATGAATATTTTAAAATTTTTTAATGCAAAAGTATTATTGACTACTTATAAACCAATTCTTTAACAAGTTTTTCTGTATTAACATTTATTTTAATATATTATTATGTAATATTTTGTAATATTATTAACAATTTTAATAATTTTCAGAACATAACCGAGAACTAACAGATATAATGCCCAAAGACAGGCGAATCAGCCGATGGAGACTGGTTCAGCCCCCGGAACTTCAACAGCTGATAGCAGTGACGTCAACTGTGCTGACACTAGAGCAGCGACCGCGGGATCACCAGCTTCTAAAAATGACAACGAGAGTTCTAACACCGTAGCAGCCGTCAATACATACCTTATTTATACCTTATTTATTCAAAAGCCAACTTATTTTAAAATGCTTATTCCTAACCTCAAAATCACAACTTTAATATGATTTTTCGGCGCTCGTGGTATAAAATATGGTTCGAAACTAGTGCGTTAGTAGATTATTTACCTCGTGTGACTTTTCACTCTCGCTTCGCTCGAGCGAAAGCTTCACATGCGGCAAATAATCTACTTCAGCACCCGTGTCGAAATGTACTATTTTAGAATATTGAATTTGACAAACAAATGTTGAAAAAATGAGATTTAAAGCAAAAGTAACGTCAACTAAATATATTTAAACTTTTGAAGTTTGAATTTAGGTTTTAAAAGAATTTTGAAACGTTTAAATAACACGTTTTCTAGTAAGATACAGATAAACAATATTTTAAAGTATGAAAAGAAATCAAATTATTTTTCAACTTTTCATCGAAAATTGATAGAATCTTCTCTTGATAAGATTTAATAACAATATTATGTGATGGTTTTGTAAGCAAAAGTTACAGATTAACATTTTAACCATTTTAAACTCGCCTCCGTACGCTACCTGGGTCCTTTTGCCCAGGCCTCTGTTTTTTAAGTTACTCATTTTTAAAAAGACAGCAAAGATTCAAAGTTGATAATCAAAGCCTCAACTACATTATCCAATAATTTTTAAAGCTAAATTGTTTAATTATGTTTTTAATAAGAATCGAAATATTAACAAACGGGATAAAAAATTGAAAAATTGTTTAAAGTCCTATAACTTTGCAATACAGTAATATAAAAATACTATTTCTAGATTTCGTACTTTAAACTACAATCTTTTAATATAATATAGACTCATTTGTACTAGCTCCAAAAAGTATATTTATTTTTACGCTTATAAATGGGGTAATTTTGTGAGTTATCGTGCGTACAATAAATAAAAGTAAAGTTTTTTTTCCGTTGGTTATGCAAAAGATGTAGACTTGTTCTACACTTCTTCCTGCTATATTTTAATATTTAGCCAATAAAACAGTAAGTTACTTTTATAACTAAGAAAGAGAACTGTGCATACGTTCGTAACAACATTATTTCTATACCTAAAGCGAAATGTACAGTAGCATTGTAAAGCATGGACAATTGGTCTTATATCTTAAGACCACCAATTGTATGTAAACGTTTAAAATATATAAGACAAATGATTGTAAATTCTCAAGATTTATGTAAATAGGACAAATTAAAAATAATTTTATTATTATTACAGTCGAACCCCATGCGTTGCAAGTATTTGTTGCAAAGAAACTTCGCGTACTATAACACTCGCGACTAAAATTATTATTAATTAATTAATTTTACCGTGGTTTTAAATCTTACTTGAATCAAGAAAATATTGACAGTGACATAGTTTGTATTACTCAACGATCTTTTTTTAGTAAAACCATTACTTTTGGTGTTAATCATGAGGAGAAAGACTGAAGTTTTAAGGGGAGGCCGGAGCGAACTTTACCATTGTGACATTCACCTCGCGTTGTCATTTTCATTATACGTTTAAAATTTACGTGTTAACACTAAAGTCGTAGATGATAATGGTTTATTATCCTGTAGAGAATTGCGGACGACAGCTGATTTGGTTATAAATAGTTTAAAAAGTTTTTTATTATGATATATTATTATCATTGACCAATGAAAAACGGTAAAAATGACGGTCATCTTACCGTTTTGTAGCCCTCACCTCGTGCCGTATTTTTCGTTATTCTATGAAATTTTTCCAAAATGTGTAGATTTTAATTTTTATTAACATTTATTATTATGGCATTTATAACATATTTAAATTTTATTTTAAAAAAAGAAACAAAATGTATGTTTTATAATTCTCAAACTCAATTTATAAATTAATTGTAATACAAATCGTACTGTATGTGTTGTATTATATAATGAATATTGGGGCCTGCGGCGGCTCAGTCGGTAGAGTGTCGGATTCCCACGCCGGTGACCCGGGTTAGAATCCTAGTCTCTGCCGATTGATACAAGCACCTCTGTAAAAATTACATGTGCTTTGATTACAAACACACCGCAGACCCCCGTCGTCGATTAGCACCACATGGAAGCAGAAACATGGCGACGTTAAATAAAAAAAAAAAAAAAAAATTAATTGTAAAAAATGTTTAGAACAGTGGTTCGGATTCCACTTGAAACTGCAGGGCCAGTTATGATGCATTCGCACTTCATTCGCCCTTTTCCAAATGTAGGAGAGAGGAATGGATACATCATGACTATAGGGAGCCAGGTCTAATACGTATAGGTATTAAATTGCCTCTATAAAGTTCACTTGAACTTCGACTTTGGACAAACAATAAAGAATAAACAATAAATAAACAAAGTGCAAATTAAAAAGAAAATTATTTAAAAGAACTTTTTTCTTCTTTAAATAAAACTTAATATATTAGACAATGAAGTAGAAATATTTGCCGAAGAAGTCATTATGCTTTTTTTTAAGTTTTCTTGGAGTTTTTCTTTCAGTTTTTTTTTGTTATGTCAGCGGCCAATATACGAATTAAGCAAATAGCTATAATAGTCGACCGATACAAAATGTTGCCTTCAAGAAGGTCATAATAGTCTATTCGCCTGCCGATTTCAGCCTGTAAGCGAATAAACTAGATTATATTGACACCGACCTGACGCATTATCAGTCATTTGAATTAACGTCATAATAATAAACATATTTTCAACTAATAATAACTATATCACTCAGAAAAATGTTTCGTTTGCACAGCCAGATTCTGGTTGTGCGAATCAAAATATCTTCTACTACTGCAACTAAGCTTTGATGTAGCTCTCACTGCTTCGTCACGATCAACGCTTCTTCGCCAGATAAACACAGCAAATTTTTAATAATTCCGACATTTCTCATTTATTTTTATGACACATAAGAATACAAAATCGAGTATTTTCTACATGTTTTTATATGGTCTCAATCATGTGAGGAAGCAACATATTATGAAGCTTACCTAAAACATTCAAACTAATCTAATGGAAATTGACCAAGAAAACGCATGGGCAATGAATTTTAGCCAAAAATGAGGCTTCACACTTCGTAAATAGGATACCATTCGGCAACTTGGATGCGGAGATAAATAAGTTTAGCAAGGCAAGAGTTAAACAATAAACTTTCAGCAAAAATGATAACTTTTTAACGAAATTCTAAACCCTTAGAGACGATCGCAAATTACATCCATAAAGAAATTTAGCGCCACAATTCATCTTTCATATAGTTCTCCTAGTTCTTCGCGACATAACGCAATAGAAGAACCGTCAATTCGATCTCACAATACCCAAAACTTATAAATGCAATAAATAATAACGAGCACGAAGGCGAAAGCTCAGGAGACTTCTCCCAAAAAGCATTTCCCAATACGCCCGAAAACTTTTTTCTCCAAGCCTCGCGAAAATCCATTTCGACACTTTCGATACATAACACACCTGCCGTGCCAAAGTCACGCGTATAGCGCCCGGAAATAGTCTATTACCTGCCGCGCGGCAAAAATATCCCGCCCAAATTCCTGCTTTCTTCCCTAATTTTTGCGACTGGTGTAGACTCGCGCATGTACATATCCACGCGAAACGTGCAAGAAAACTCGCGCGGTGCTGCGGAAATGGATTTGCGCCGCGGCGCCAAGTTACTTGCCACTTTCCTCGCTTTCCCGCCTCTTTGCGCGCACAGACGGAAAAACAAATTATCGCGCGAGAAAGCGGACAAATATTTGACGTCGATATTAGGCGTGGGCCGCGGCGACGACGACGACGAGAGATGCAAAAATATGGATGACTGGAGAGCCTGGGATATGGGAACGGGAGGTATAGCGAGGAAATTGCGTTGGAGGATTGCGGGATTCGGGTAGTTCGCTGGTTCAGGTTGAATTTCGTTAGTTGAAGGTTGTTGAGATTTATCAGTAAGTAGATGTGTGGAAAATCAGATTTTTAAGTGATAACTATATTGACAGTGTATATGAAATATTGGTTAATTAAGGTAGTTCACCGGCTTCCAATCGACCCTGTGTATTAACATTTATATAATTGTTACCAATCCAAGCACAAATCCCTCATAGTTAAAATAACATTGTAATATAAAATAAGACTGTGGCGTCCGGGAATATCCACTTAAGTCCATTTTCTTGAAAATTGAGTTTTTAGTGATTTTGGCATCTACGTATGGTGTACTTTCAGATAAAATGTGTTTTCTTTTGCATAGGCTTTTAAATGGCAATTTAAAAATTAAAACCTCAATATCTCAAAAGCACGAAAAATGGACTTAAGTGGTTACTCCGGGAAGCCACAAAAAAGTATTACGTGTAATGAAAAAAAAAATTTATTAAACTAAAATTTGAATATTGCAAGCGTAAATATTGTTCATTAAAGAGAAGTCACATAAACTTCTTAAAACTTTTTTATTTTTCAGTCGATTTTAAGGTAAAGGCTCATTTTGTTCCTTGCACGATTTCAGCTCGGGTATCCACGCCCACATATCACGCAATATTACAGGAATGTCGTAGAAATATTTCAACGTTGCTGTGATATTGCGGATAAGTTGATATATTGCAGCGACATTTCTGTGATATTCCAGTATGATTTTCAAGATTGCAATATTGTAGCAATCTTTCTATAATATTACATTACGATATATCACATTATAATATTGCAGTAATATTCTTGTAACACTGCGCGATGATATATTACAACGCAAGACTGCTGCAATAATTCTACAATATTACGTTGTGATAAACCACATCGTAATATTCGTAGAATATTACTGCAATATTGTTATGTGACATATTGCATTGCAATATTACATCAATATTATTACAAGTTTACAGGATGACATTTCTCGATGCATGTCACATTAATATCGCCAAAATATTTCTACAATATTTCATTGTGACAAATCACATTGAAATATACACGAAATATCCTATAATATTGTGACATATCGCATGGAAATAATAGTATTAATCTTATATACACCCTGGTAGAAAGTTAGCTAGAATGGCTGATTAGCTTATTAATTATTAGCCAGATTAATAAGCTATTAATAAGTCAAATGGGTGGGGATAAATGTGCCGAAAGATACTTTTGCAGACGGATAATAATGCCGAATTTATTTTACCGATGGGTAAATTTGCTGAAAGGTGAAATGTGCCAATGGATAAAGTAATCTATTAACAAAAGTGCCGAAAAAGAAATTCCGAAAGTTAAAAATGCCGAAAGTTAAAAATGATGAAATATTGAAATGGCTACGGGTAAAACTAAAAATATCTAATATTAAAAAGAAACGACGTAACAACAATTAATACATTATTATAATACAGGCGCATAATCTAATAAAAGCACTTCTTTGTCTAAATTTTCATTTTCGGCATTTTTAACTTTGGGCATTTTCTTTTTCGGGATTCTTGTTTTCGACATTTTTAACTTTGGGCATATGTATCCATTGGTATTGATTTTTTCGACAATTTCAACCCTTCGGTAAATTTATCCTTCTGGAAATTTATCTTTCGGCACATTTATCCCCATCCTGTAACCTATTTATATTTTGTTTTGAAAAGTTATTAGTATTTAAAAAATATAGGGGAGGGTGGGGTAAGCGTGGCACCCTAACTTATTTTAAACATATCATTAAAATATTAAAACATATCAATATTTTAAAAATTGCAATGTATAGGCCTATTCTTCTAGTATTAAGATTCGTTATTGCAAATTTTTAATTTTAATTATATTATAGTTTAAAAAATCAAATTCTAGAGCGATCGAAAATGCCACACTTGCCCCACCGGTGGGTCAAGTGTGGCACGAGGTGGGGTAAATGTAGCACGGCCGAATGATGTTTTTATTTCTGCTGGTAAGTCCATGAAAATTGTGTTTTTTTTTAATATTTATTAGGAATATTGAGAGAGGCTTTTTAATAGGTTAATAAAATATTAAATAATAGTTTTTTCAATTAAAATTTTTATTTTTTTATCAAAATGTAACAAAGAACTTATATAAAATCAATCACAATTTAATACTTTTTTGATACATTTATTCTTTTTTTCTATAATTAATTTTTTTTACTTTGGCAATACAAAAATAAATAATTTTTTGAGATATAATTATATATTTAAGGCTTTGGCAACATCTTCAGTTACGTAATAAATGTCCACCGGTTCATTATTAAAAAATGTCTCATTGTTTAGAACTGGCAGATCTGGTATTTCAATAATACTTTGAATATTATCCAAGGAAGGTAAATCTACAATTGAACCAGTTGGCACCTGTGAATTACACGTGTGCTCTATCCCACCTTGCTCCGTTTTGAGTTCGATAGGTTAGGTGCGTCAAGACGAACTCACTACGCGGCGCTGTGTGTGCTACATTTGCCCCACTTAGCATGCCACGATAGCCCCTTTTTAATTCAATTTTTAATCATTTATAATTAATTATTTACGGCACTTTTGAAAAAACAAAAGAAAGGCTCTAAAAGTTTAAAAGTTAATTTATGAAACGCGCATAATTTCACTTAAAAAAGGAATCATTTTCGATCCGTACTGAACCGACGAAAAATGAAGGCAACCTTTTTTTCATGCTCCGATTTTCAAACTTGCATTAATAATTATTAACATTAATTTTTGAGTTTATGACTTAAGAAAAAAATACTAGAGTCATTTCTAAATGTGTATAAACAAAATTAGATTTTTAACGTACGTTATTGTTTATAATATTAAGGTGCCACACTTAGCTGCCCTGCCCACTTTACCCCACTCTCCCCTACATTATTATACTTTATTGAATGTTCAATATAGTATGCCGCCAAAATAAATATTTTTATCAACAAATAACAACTTACGAGATTATAGAAATATGTATATGCAATACTAAAAGTATTTGATAACTAATAATTTCCTTTCCGAAAATTAGTCAATCATAACTTAGTCAACAAAAATTTTGTGATTGTGATTGATGTCGAAAATAAAATTTTGTAATAAGACTTCATTGTAAAACTACAAATATTTGTTTACAATTCTCCAAATTTCGTTATAACTTACATTATTGTTTTTATTGTTATTTTTAAAATAACAATAATTATATGATTACATGCATTCTATTATTTATAACATAAATTTCTTTAATAAAGACACTTTAATTTTATTTGGGGCTTTGGTACTATTTGTGTAAATAATACTTTTAAAGGCACGCGTCGTTATGTAAACAAATAACCTAACCACCACATTACTACTAGACATTACTACTAGACATTTAAGGTACATTTTTAACTTTAATTTAGTAAAATACTTAATGTAGTATGATTAGAATTGCGTATTACTTTGATTATTATAAAACTGTTATTATTTCCATTATTAATTAATACATAAATTACTTAGATTATCAATTTTATATTAACTAGAATATTAAGCAGAATCAAGCTAGAAATTAGCTAAAAAGCATGTCGTTTTTAACTGATTTCTAGCTAATTTCTTAACCAAAATTAAAGTAGATTTAGAAAATCTAGCTAATATCTGGCTAGAAACCAACTTAGATTTCTACCAGGGTATATAATTCCAGGGTTGAGGAGTAACTGTAATTGTTGAAATGTTACAAATTAAATTTTTATTAGTCAAGAGAAGAAGCTACAAACAACAATAAAACTTATGTCTAACACCTAACTATAAATAATCGCACACACACGCATGGAATCACAAAAATAATTCGACGCGAAATTCAAGTTTTTCTTTGTATTTCTTTAACGTATAAACATGTTGTATGCCTTGGGAAGTCCGAATACACTAGTCTTAAAAAATGTCTGTTTGTATGTGTATATGTGCCTATATGCGTGCGTGCGTGCGCATGTGTGTATGTGTGCGCGTATGTGTATGTGTGTGTATGCGTGATGTGTGTGTATGTGTGTGTGCATTCGTGTGTGTGTATGTGTGCGAGCGTGTGTATGCAAAAATAGCTTCAGTCGCAGGAAATAAGTGCATTTTGAGGCAACAATATGTCTTGGCAATGTCATACCGATGATAGCCCGCACATGCGTCATCGCTATTTTATAAACTTGCAAGCGCATTGGTTATTTATTAAATAATTTTTTTTTTCTTTCAATTTTGGGATGTCTTATTTCTTGTTGATAAAAATTTCCTATACAATTGAAAAATCGTTATTACATGACAGTAACATGCTTCTCTTGAATATCGGACCAGCAAGAAAAGCGCGCGGATCGTGGATAATTTGTAATCAATGTTCAATATCTACAAATTAACAACTCCAAACAACTGTTGGATACTGCAATTTTGGCTTACCTATTGTTGCGTTGGAATGAGCGTACCTACTGTGACTTACCGACGCTGTTTTCGCCTTATTTTGTAAATTGATTTCAATGCTTGAAAATCATCCACGCGCCGTGTGCCTTTGTTTTTGGTCCGATTTTCAAGAGAGTCGTGTCACTGTCACGTAATATTGATTTTTCATTATTCTACGAAATTTACATCATCAAGAAACAAAAGATCCCGAATTTAAAAGAAAAATTATTAAATAGCCAATGCGCTCGTCCGTTTATAAAAGAGCGATGACGCTTGTGGGGACTGTCATATGACATTGCCTATTGTTGTCTCAAAATGAATGTATTTATTGTGACTGAAGCTGTTTTCGCATGATTAACTTAATAATTTTCAAGCATTAAAATAGATTCAGAATATAATGCGAAAACAGCTTCGGTTAGTCACCGTACACTCATTTTAACGCAATAATAGGCCAGCCAAAATTGCAGTCCCCACCAGTTGTATGAATTTTTTTATTTGTAGATATTTCTCGCGCGCAAAACCTTTTTCATCGGATATCGGAATCTTTTACATATTTTTGATGAAAAATTAGTAGATGGTATAAAGTTAATTCTAGACTTCTTTTTTTTACATAGAAACTATTTTGATTTAGGCAGTAATATACAAATCAATAATTCGCACCGATAACTTATCTTATGGATAACGAGTTTTTATTAAAATTTATTACTAATGCAAATTTCTCTATTTAGGGTCTTCATATACCTTGTATGGCTTGTATACACATAAACAAACATTGCATACATTAACTTTGTAAACTAGCAGAAGTACGTATGATACGCAAATTTTCGTGCTGGAATGTCACTGAAATATTACTAAGTATTTCCATTATTATTGTGAAATGATAATAATATTTCTGCAATACACTCCAATGTTTTCCGCTATCACCGCAACAATTAAAAACCTATAATAATATTGTTGTGACGTTACTGAAATGTAAACTGATTATCACCAAAACCGTAATATTCCTGTGATAAAAACACCTCGGACATTAAATACAGTATCACTGCAATATTACTGCTATATATCGCAGGAATATTTAATATTGCATGTAGAACTCATGTGATATTGTGAGCGGAAAAATGCTCTTTCCAGTTATAAACAATCGCACTTCAACCATAATTTCCAAAATTTTCTTGTGGATACCCTAGCTGAAATCGTGCAAGAAATAAAATGAGCCCTTCTGAAAAATACAAAAGTTTTAAGAAGTTTATGTGACTTTTCTTTTAGTGAGCAATATTTACGCCCGCAACATTCAAATTTGTATTTAAAAATCTCTTTTCCATTACATGAAATACTCTTATGTTATACTGCAATGTTGCTTAAAGTATGAGGGTTTTATAAGAATTATAAAAATTGTAATAGGGTCGATTTAAAGCCGGAGATCTACCTTAAAGTAAATTGCAACGATGTGTAAATATAAATTATAAGTAGAATAAGCTGGGTATGATAAGACACGTTGCGATATTTTCTACGTAATTTAATTAACTCGAAAAAGATATAATATTTATTATAATAAAAATCAATTAAATTATTATTGTTCGTTTATTATCATAATGTTTTCTATAAAAATATTTTATTTTATTACGTCGTTTTATACATACCGTTCAAAATCTTGACGCTTCTTTCAGAGAAAAAGTCTATATGAATAGCTTAATTCATATATACTACATACAAATTAGTTTATTAATTAATTATTATTGCTTCATTATGAAATATATAAATACTTTCTTGTTTCTTCTTCAGTAATCAAAATTTTCAACTAACTCAATATTATTTTTACAGTGTACAACTTGCAATCAGCATTGTGTATTATTGATTGTAAAGGCTCGAATAATGTGTTGTGATAAAATTATAAACGTTTTGAAATTTTAATTGTGTAAGTCATTAAGAATATTTAGAAATTTTTTGTTATTTTTTATTTTTAAATAGCCCCACAATCCGAGGTGTATATTTGTGGAGATGCTTCAAGGCATTCGGAACACAAATCGTTGATATGCACGTTTATAAAAAATAAAGATTTATAAAATTTACATTAGATTTAAATAATTTATCGTACTTTACGATGCTTGCATAATACAGTACATATACTCTCAAAAATAAAATTAATTTTCCCCTTTTTTGAGGTCTAGAGCGTTTTTTGTTGCTTTCTTAAAAATTTCTTTCGTCATGTAACTAATTGGACCTTATTTTTAGAGCCCTATAAGATATTATTTACTAAACTGAAACAAATGTAATCTGATCAAATGAATATTCGTTTTAACACAGCTTAAACAATTATTCGTATAAAACTAATAATTGTTTATTACTTTTAAACAACGATTTATATCAACTAATAAATTTTACTAAAATCAAATAAATAGATTTCAAACATATATTTCTTAATGAGTATTTCATTAAACGTTTATTTCAATTCAATCTTTTTTTTTTCAACACAAAAAGCAGCAATATTTTAACTTCAACCATTCGCTATAATCAAAAGCATACCGCAACGCACTCAAAGCTACTCCGCATAAGCCCCGGACGCACATCACGCGACACAGCTCGCCCCCCGAAAAAAAGCTCCAACTCAGACATCACGCTCCGTCCCCCGACGCCGCGCTAACGAAAATGACTTCCATAAAGCTTTTAACCGAAGCGCCGAATATATACAAGAGAAACGCGCGCGCGCGCGCAAAAAGGCCACCTATACAGCAAGCTCCAAAACGTGCGACAGAGAAACGCGATTATACGTCCGCGAGCGGCCGAATCCGTACAGCGCGCGGCGCGCGAAGCTTTTCTCCCTATACTATACTACTCTCTGCGAGAGGAGAGAGAGAGAGAGAGGAAAAAAAAGTGACGCGCGCGCGCGGAGAGTGGAGAAAGGCGAAGAAGAAGAAGAAGAAGAAGAAGAAAGCGAGTCGGGGTGTTAAGACGTCTGACAGTTGTATAAGGATAAAGCCGCTCATGCTGAGTGCTTTTATTTGTCGCGAGCTTTCGCTCTCTCTCTCTCTCTCTCTCTCTCACTCTCTCTACGTCTCGCTCCGCGCGCCATTATTTCAAATCGATTCACTTTTGTTTGTTGACTCCATTAGGGATAGAGGAGCGAGCGACCCGCGGCAGCGGCTCTTTGCGCTCTCCAGTCGCGCCCGGACTTCTTTTTTATTTTGGGTTTTATTTTTTGTTGCGCCAGCGCAGTTTTCGCTTTCTTCGCGCTCGTTTTTCTTTCGGCGCGCGCCGGACTGTCGCTTTCCTTGGTGCGGGATCTTTTGAGTGGACTTTTTTTGGGGAAGGGTACGATGGGGTGATTTTAGAGATTTTGAGTTTGGTTTATTAACGAAATACTAACGAAAATAGCTCTGGATAGAAATTAAATATTTATTAGATTTTTAGAAAAACATAATTCTGATCGTTTTTTTAACAAATAATTATTTTCAAATTAAACTTGACGTATCTCAAATTAAACTAATCATAATAAAATACCTCTGTGCTATCTGGGATGGACCTCAAATACACGTGTAACTTTTATGATACGTTTAAACGAACTTATTTTTTTTATATATATATATTTTTATCCAACCGAAACTATTTTAAAACGTGAGTAGGCACAAAGCTAGCAAGAATCATTAAAAAAAAACATTAATGTTTTAATGTTTACGTTTTAATGTTTACTAGGTCTGAACACTAAAGGATTAATAAAAATTTATTTTAACAAAAGTTCAACCAACTTCGAGCAAAAAATTCGCAAATGCTACTGCTGTATTTGCGAGAAAATAAAGGGGTGGACATGTCATAGATTGACAAACAGATTGCAATTAACGCTTTGCTGTTAAATATGCATAAGGTTAAGCGATAGAAAGGATGATAGCAAGAAAACGACTCTTGTGGAAAATGAAGAAAAGCAGCTATATTATAGAAGTTTTATAATGTAAATCTATTTCTAACGTACTTTAAGCAAATAATTAATTGTTTCTTTTACAATAAAATTAGTATAACTTATAAATGTAATACTTCCATTTACTTATCTAAGAACCGAGATAGTTCGCTGCCACCATCCAAAGAAATATTTATCTTAATTAATTACTTTATTTGATGTTATACATGTTTTGTTATAAAAAGCAATTGTTTTACAAAAATTAAGATATACAAGCAATTAAGCTCAAATAATAAAATAATCTTAAAGTGACTGATAACTTATTTTATTTAAATACATATTACAATATAGTTAGTTGTATTCAATACCAAATCATAACCAAAATTAAAAACATCAAAGCTCAATAGACCGAAAAACACCGACACACATAGTCATCATAAATGCACATAGAGAGGGGATGAGGCCAGGTACATGGTATAGTTTCGCTATACCCGATCGAACTCCGACCGCCGCGCCGCGCCACTCATCTCCGCGTGTTGGCACAGCCGCTTCATTAGCTCCGCCATATTTACATATCATTAGCCGATTGTTTGCTCTCTCACTTGCGAAGCTTCCATCATCATCCACTCCCGCCATCCGGATAATTTGCCCTTTGTAACTGCCGTGCGCTCTGCGCGCGAATTGAAGAGGAGAGATTCATTTTTATATCGCGCGGGTGCGATTTTTGATCAGCTGATGCTACGATGATTTTGTTTTTTACCTAAATATGAGCTAGAAATCAGCTGAGATCTGGTGACCAAAACCATCTCAAATACTGCAGAGTCCCGTAGTTGGTGTCAGAAAATTACTTCAAAATTACTGCCTCCTAATTAAAGCTTCGTAATAGTAAAGAAAAAGTTTTCTTTAAAGTTAGAAACATGTTTTGTGCTATTTGGAATCAAAATACACAATTTTTAAAAAGTTTCCGTATTGATGTGCGTATCTAGAATTTATGAATTCTTTTAACATTAGTTTAAATTAATATAAATACTTTAAACCTTAATGTCTCAAAAGCATAAAAAGAGGACATAAGTTGTTTTTCCAGGAACCCACAGATATGTACACTGCCGTGCAAATGAAGAAAGTAGGTATATGCATATCGCAAAAAGATTTGAACCATATAAATAATAAAACATAAATATAAATATAAACATTATTTTTCTTTTACAAAAATGTCTAGTTCTAGTTTGTTTTCAGTGGAAATCGATAATTATTGTTTCAACAATTAATTATCGTACGCAAATAAGTCCAAATAAATTGGATCACTTTCTTCATTTGCACGGCAGTATCACTCGACATGAAAAATATCTGGTCAAATGTGTATGTATTTTTTCGAAATACTGAAATTCCATTCGATTTCATTGGATCGAATGCACGTTTTCGCTAACTTCATTGGAGGATTTAAAAAAATTTAAACGTATGCATCCGTCTATATCTGGGGAACGATACAACCGATTTTAATTTCATAGGTCTCAATTTTTTTGTCGATGCCCGAAGGCAGCTGACAAATAATATTTTTTGAAACTCCGTGCGCGAAGCGCCCGATTCACACATTTTCACCGGAGCGTGGGCGAAGCATTTTGTATCGCGCACGCTGTGTAAAAACAAACATTTTGTCGCGAGAATTCTACTTTAATTTATATACCTCACGTGATCGACCTTCTCACACTCGTTTCAAAAAATAGTATGTGCAACAGTGCGCTCAGGTAATTTTCGAACTGGTGTGATTATCGCACTCGCTACACTCGGACGACAAACTTTCCACTCGTTCGAAAAACACCTGCTTCGCGCACTAGTTGCACAATATGCTATTTTGAAACTCCGTGTGAGAAGCTCGGTTTCTCATGCGTGGATAGCCTGCGCGAAGTGCCAGAAGAAGCACGGCGTTAGAAAACAATCGTTTAGTTGCAAGAAAACTGTAGGTATCTATTTATATAAAAATTGAACAATTACAAAAAATTTTGAAAAAAGGGAAATATTTGAAAAATTTTAAAATATTGTAAAATTTTGAGTAAATCTAACAAAATTAATAAATTTATTTTAAGTTCATAATTTTTATAGGTATAATTACATTTTTTTAATGATTTATAAGTAATTTGCCTTGCGCCCTGCCTCCTTCCCAGCGCCCGACCCTGCACCCTGCCTTGCTCATACAACTTTATTTCACTCTTCATTCATATATCAATATTTATTAAGGACGTAGCCTGATATATACCTATTTGAGCTAATAATATACTACAATTCACGAGCCTCTTTTACTCGACCTTCTCACACTCGTTTCAAAAATAGTATGTGCAACGCGTGCACTCAGGTGATTTTCGACTCGTGTGATTGTCGTTAATAAACATCCCACTCGTTCGAAAATCACCTGCTTCACGTACTTGTTGCACAATGTTTAGATTGGTCGATGCGTTTTAATCTTTTAACAATTTTTCGTTTTTGGGTTTTAGTTTTTCAGTCTTTTTTATACGTTAAAATTATTATAATCAATTCAGATAAAATGCATTTGGAAGAGCTTAAAATGATTTTATATGCTATTTACCTTGAGTTGCTATACACGAAAACGTCATCCTTTTTTTTAACGGTTATATCTCGGAAAAATATCATGGAAATTGATTGAAAATTCTTGGATTGAAAATTGAAAAATTTCTGGTTACTAGTAGCACCGAGATGAACATTCAGTCAAATTTTTAATTCTTAATACTATTCTGCTTCCGAGAAAAAAATCATTATCTAAAAAAATTGATTTTCTATGTCGTACTATAAAAGGAGTAAAACTGCAGCAATCAATATGAAATTTTTCAAAAAAATAGCTTTTTACTATCTCTTGACTAAGTTCTTTGTCCAGATATGAGGACATTCATTTTTCAAGATATTTGAGGTTATGAGGTTATTTAAAAAATAATACATTTTTTTCAAAAAGAAAACATTCTTTTGCTCTAATTTTTTTTATTGTTTGAGCATCATTACAGGACATTATGTAACCTGTATAGGACACTTTGCGGTTTTATCTATTTTTAAAGAAAAATGGGTTTCAAAAAATTTTTTAGTATTCGTAAAATTTACGAAGGTGATTAAATCAAAGTTATAAGTTTCACAAGTATTTATAGATAGATTTTATTAGTCAGGTAATATTTCTGCTTAACCCTTTAGGTCCCAAGTGTGCTTGCAGGCACACGCGGTTCGGAGCGCGCGTTTCGGCGCTCGATCCCCGGTTGATTCTCGCGCTGCGGCGATATGGTGGCGATATTCGAAACCCGCTCGCTAGCGCTGCGTGCTGATGGTAACGTACCTCGCGTCAGTAAATTATCATCGAACGTGCGCTCTTCCATTATCCGATAAGCGTGTCGCGTTTATTTCAATTTTGAAATGGGCATATGACTTAGGCGTTTCAAGCTGTATAAAAAAATGTGACACAAAATTAGAGGACGGTGTAGCGTCGATTATACTTATTTGAAAACGTATATAAATAATTTAAAGTGATTTGTAAAATGTCATCCGCAAATAATGACATTATAAAAATGAAGCTAGATAAAAGAAACTAGATGCAAATATTGTGAATTGATAAGGTTTTCAATCAATTGCAATTTTTTCCGATAATACCAAAAGATTTATCGATTTATAAGCCTTTACAGATGTACGAAATCAAAATAATATACATAAACGACATGTTCGATAAGAAATAGATCTTGAAAATATTTCGTGATGCACTTACGTCCTTTCTGCGTCCTTAAAAAAATATTCATGTCTATACTAACTGATAGTGAGTTTAAAACATGAAATTTCTTCTTTTACCAAACGAATAACATAATCGATTACTAATGAGAGTCCTAGGAAGATCATCGGTGATAGTATTTTTCAACGTACGTATACTGCAAAATATAGATTTCCAAAATAGATATACGTTAGTATGTACATTAACAATTTAAAATTCGATAATAAGAATTTTATGTCATTCAGAATTTTTTTATTTTTTGTAACAGATTATGCAACAAATCATTTTAAAGCTTTTATGTAATATTATATAACATTTTGCAAAGTAAAATTATATATTTTGATAAAAAAGTATTAATAAATATCGTGAACCATATAAAAAATCTCATCCAAAATAAGAGGATGTTGTAGCGTCGATTGTACTCATCTGAAAACATACACAAACAATTTCAAGTAAATCATAAAGTGCCATTCTCAAATCATAACATTATAAAAAAAAGTATAAAAAAAATAAAAATCGCTAATATTTATTTGTCAGAACGACGAGTCTTAATAAAATGTTTTACATAATATATTCTTTACGCATAAAAACTATTATTAATGCAAATTTCAAGGAAATCCAAAAAGTTATTGTCAAATAATGACGTTATGAAAAAAAAATCGAAAAACTGAGGAGAGTTCCTTCGTATGAGCCTTTTTCCTATATAGACTCCCACGAGTATCTCTCCACGCCCTCGACTACGACTTGTGCTAAAAACCCTCCGATCTCGCTAGAAATAGCCCCTCCCCTTTGTTGCGCAATATACTATTATATTATATCTATTATTATATTATTATAGCTTTTATAGTTTTATGTAAACAGCTGCTTAGAAAATAAAAAGGTCAGAAGAAAGAGAAAACAGATCCAGCAAAGTAATCATGAGCAATTAAACGTCAAAACATCCAGAAAATTATGCAGGATTACCTCGTAATATATTTAGAATGACTCCTGCAAAACAATCTCATAAAACATAAATGCGAAATCTTGCAGAATTCTCCCAGACCAAATTGAAAACGAGTCCTGCAGGATTTCTTGCAGGATTTCTTCGTAAAGGAAACTACACGTGCTCTTCAAAATTCATTTTCCAAATGTATAATAGTTTCCTTTCTTGTACACTACACTTTACAATCTTAAAGTTGATACAATATTATGAAGCCCACTGAAGATCTTTTTTGAGATAAGAAGAAAACCGCTGTCAATTAATTGGCACTTACCTTCCTCAATATAGATTTAACCTCAATATATATCAAACCTTATTAATTGTTCCAATATAAAATTATTTGTTCTATTCAATTCTGTGTTGAAAAGTCAAAACGACACATCTATTTTTTAAATGTCGATATAAAGATTTAAATTTTTTAATTGACATTTAAACCTATGCAAAAATATAGCATAGATTATGAAAATATATTTAAATTGTATAAATACTTGAACAGGTTTTACCTCGGTTTTTGCGTATCCAGTAACATTTTTTTCTATTGACAATAATAAATTTTGCAACACTATAATTGTCGATTAAATTTGATATATATATATATATATATATATATATATATATATATATATATATATATATATATTATATATATATATATATATATATATATATATATATATATGTATATCATAAACTTGAACGAAATTATAAAATTAAAAATAAGTTATTTCTTAAGTAGTATGCATAATGTATATATATATATATATATATATATATATATATATATATATATATATATATATATATATATATATATATATATATATATATAATGCATACTACTTAACAATAACTTATTTTTGATTTTATAATTTCGTTTAAGTTTATGAATAACGAATTTATTCATTTTTTACAAAAATATCATAAAGATGAAAAACAGTTATGAAACATAAAGGAATCGATGAACCTTTTTGAATTCTTTTTGATTTCAAATATTCATAAAAAATTTTAAAATGAGCTTTGATTGACCAAAAATGACCGCGTTATAATCAAGAAATAAGCAATCAAAGATTTTTTGAAAAAAAATAACCTCAAACATCTTCAAAACTAAAAGTCCTCATGATCTGGGCAAATAACTCAGTCGACTATAAAAAGCTACCGTTCTTATTAATTTCAGAAGGAATGGTGCAGTTTTATTAGTTATCATGGGCCATAAAAAATCAATTCTTTTTTACAAAATTATTTTTTTTGACAAGAGAAAAATAAAATGACTTAAAAATTTTATAGAATATTATACTCCATATTACTAATAATAGTTTTTAATGAAAGACACATTTTTGTTTATGACAAACGAAAGGAATTAACTTATAAAAAATTTCTGACCGGATAAGATAGGTAATTTTATGCTCTTTCAAATGCATTTATATTATATTGATGATAATATTTTTAACATGTAAACGAATTAAAAAAACTAAAACCGAATAATCGAAAAACCGCTAAAAAACAAAAACAAATCTGAAAATCTAAAAACATTATTTTTATGAACCTATCGTATGAAAAAAAACAAACAAATTTAGCCCTGAAATTTGATTGTGGATTACTCGAGATATCGAAGATACACACACACATACACACACACTCATGCACGCACACATACACGGACATCCATTACGAACATTTTCTGAGAATCGTGTATTCTAATTATCTGATTACAATTGTTCTAACATCTTTTTTGAGCACTTTCTTTTACTATCACAAAGCTTTCTCTTTGGGAAACCAAAATTATATCATCTTGTTAACCCAGAAGCTTACGTGTTGCTTAAAAATGAAAATTCCAATATAAACGTTTATACGATGCATGATTATAGAAGATATCCGTGGTCTTTAAAAATCAAGAATCTTTGATAAGTATTTCATGAATACGGTTATGACAACGTCTCTTATAACAAAACCTTGCTTGAAAAATAGAAAAACCATGTTTGTATACTGGTTATATCTTCATTGACAGTTTTTTAAACAAAATTGAAATTAAAAATTTACGCGTTTACAGAGAGATAAAACAATACAAAAATCTTCTCACACCACACGTACAGTAGTCTCGCGTTATTTGCCTGCTGGTTAATTGACTGTTAGGCACGCCCCCTGATACACAACTCCTTTCCACCCACTGCAGATAGCTACTACTGTCGTACGACTTTGAAATAAGCGAATGGAGGGGAAAGAGCGCACGCGACTGGCTCTCGCTAATGTCAGATTTCTCGGAATAGCACCACCCCAGAGCCCCGAGCGCAGGTAATTAACGCGAGACTGCTGATCCAAGACAGCCTAGTTGGAGAAAAGTGAGCTAATCGAGAATGTGAAGAAAGATGGGTAGAGGCTTAATCTCAAACTTACAATTAATAAATCTCGTAGAGCTTTATTTTATATTTCAATTAAAAAACAAATTAGGTTTTGTTCAAAAGTGTAAAACATCGATTAACTCATAATAATCTAAATTTGCATCCGCATGGAAATTTGCAATTTGAATTCGCATATATTTTATGAAAGCCCACTTTCGCTCACACAGAGACTCACATTACCGTATGTACTTAATAAAGAGAGCTTTTCCAATTTCTCTCGTTTTGTAAACAAATTTTGAAATATCTCTGATGAAATTATAGGTTTGTTCATAGGGTATAATATTAAATAAATTATATTTTACACTTTTAATACATTTTTGTTATTTATTCATAGTTACAACAAATTTTTATATTCGCACACATTTTTTCAGGCTAGCTTTCGCTACGTAAAGTAAGCTTATTTTTCACGATTATATAGGTCAATATGCTTAGCATATTTAGCATAATATATATTTAGCAATATGATTGTGTACCATGCATAAAATTCGTCATTTTGTAAAAGTAAATACTTGATTATAATTTCTACAGTGCAGCTCAATAACATAAAATATTTAGAATATCACCATAACATGTAATTTAATATAATATTGTCAATACAATTGGAATACGAAATAACATGTGCGGGATCTCTATTATCATTCCAACCATTTTGCAACTCCGTCCTTGTAATATTTAAAATATTTAACATTACTGGCATATTCTGACAACAGTACCGCATCAATAGTTGAGTTTTGCTACACTTTAACAATTACGTTCTAAAATAAGTGTTAGAAGCTTGGTTTTAAGCTATAGTTTAGTATATAGTATAGTGTGTAGTAGGATTAAATTTTTAAATGTGTACCTTAGATCAAACTATCAATCATGGAGTGACCTCTTCTTTGTTTTTTAATATTATTAAATATATATCTCGCAAGCAAAATAGAAGAACAAAAAAGCTTTTTATGCGCGTTCGTGGAAAAAAATTAACAATTTTTTATCTACGCAGTTAAAACTTATCAGTGTTGATATGTATACACGTCAAAAAGGTGTACATTATGTTGTAAACATAATTATTCCCAATTGAAAAAAAAAATACTAAATATGCAAAAACTTTTTCGGTAATGTTTTTTTATAAATCGGCCGAAACAAAATTTTAAAATAATTTTTGGTTGCTAAATAAGAGATTGTTTAATTAGATTACGTGAGTTCATATAAGTTTAATTTAAACTATAAGCTCTTTCTTAGCAACCAAAAATTACAACAAATTGACAATAAGAATGTATGCAATATTACAATTGTTGATAACAACATTTTTTAATGTTCATAATGTATATGTAGATTATATGTATGTAATAAAAAAATTGATTGATTTAAAACGCCCGAACCTCATTTAAGTTACCCCGATAATCAGCATCACCCCGATTGACGTTTATTTTACCACTTTAACAACCCAAATATCCAGCGCTTCGCGGTTACTTCTGCGACAAAGGTCAGTACGGAAAGACAGTATCCGACGATCAAGATGATGCCAACATTCGCAAAGAGCGATTCACCTTGGGTGCTGCTCGTCAATGTCACATTTACCGAGTTCGTCGACCTCGCGTACCTCCTCAGCGCGTCCATCGGTCTCCAGATCCCTGCCTCGTGAATCCTGTGGAATATACGGGAGAACCTCCCGGCCAGCGGCGAGCCGTCCTCGAACAGGTATGCCACCGGGTCGCACGAGAAACAGGGTCTGGCCAGCTTCATGATCGGCGAACCGTCGGTCTCGCGATGCATCACCGCGTGCATCTCGGCCTTCCAGACGGTCTGGATGCAGACGACATCGCGCCGAGCGATCAGACGCTCGATGCACATCGAACTGTCGTCTACCAGGGCGGTTCGTGATTCGAGGCTGCTAAGGCTGCGGTCGAGCACAGTTTGATTGAAGATGCGTGCGTAGGTGTGTTTGTTGGCGAGGATCTGAAAGGATATAAGACGTGAGTTTCAAGCGTGAAGTGGAAGGGTATCAGAGAATCGTATAAGTCTGAAGCTTACATGTACAATCGAACCCCGGACACTGTAAATCGACCGGACCGAGCAGCCCGAACATGTAACGTAACGCCGTTGCTACTCTGACTAATCCATTTCGAGCATAATATGGTGGTGCTGTGAGGAGATGCTGGGTCGAGCTGCATCGAGCACCGCCACATACAGTGTCCGAAGATACAGTGTCCGGGGTCCGACTGTAGTGACCTATACAGTAAATTCGGTTGCACCAATGAAACTTTTACGACGTAACAACGTTGCCAAAAAAATGTAGTAGAATTTTGCGACAGCGGTGCAGATGTCCACTTTTGTGAAAAAAGCACGTTATGAAAACGTTTGAGGCAGTGTGTTTATGACGGATTTGCAGAACTACGAGCTTAGGACGATTCTAGAAAGTACACTGCTATAGAACTATGCTCCAACAACATACAAAACATTAATTTAAAGTATCATAATGAAAGTGAAAATAACTACATATGGGTATAGGGGAGAGTCCTCAAATATGAAACCTCCCCTAGTATGAACATCCATCGGTATTGGTCTCCTAACGCTAGATGACAATACTTTACATGCTGGATTAGATGTATGTTATAGTTATATTAAATATGATCGGAGGTTCTTTCTTTTAATTCACCCGTCCGAAGTTTTAGCGGTAACTCGTTAATCTCCAAATTTTCCAATTGACTAATTCTACTTTGAAGTTTACATTTTCACCTAGACAATCAAAAGTTACATGCAAAATAGCTAGAGGTGTCTGATCTGGGGTAGTTATGCCCCTATACAGACCATTGTAGACGTCAACATTGCGTTGATTGAAAAAGTGTTAGAGTTTAACAACATAATTGTACCGAATGAATGAAAAATATACATAATATCGTCAAATAACCAACCTGTAAATTGGACTTTCGAATGTCGTCGAAACTATCGAAGGCGACCTCGTTCAAGACTAGCTTGTCGTTCATGAGGTCCGAATAGAAGTTGATGACGTAGTCAAAGGACAACCAAACGATAATGAGAAACATGATCCTGTTGGCAAACCTGCGGGGTTGTCGCCTCGTTGAAATACCCAGTAAAACCTCGAACACGTTTAAGATACCAAAGTGCTCGTCTGGAATTTTGAGAACTTTGAGAACATAAAGGTAGCAGACAACCAGCGCCAGAATCGCAAGGACGTATAACAGAATCTTGAGCGGTATTTGGAATTTAAACATCGGTAAAATCGGCACCAGGGCCATCACTTTCTCGCAGCCATGATCTATCATTACGAGCAGTTGATCTTCACCGCCCGGTGTTCCAATAAGTATCGTGTAGATATTGATTTCACCTAGGTTAAGCATCGTTTGGCTTACATTATAAATAACTTGTACGTGTGTGCCAGGAGGGAACAGACGCACGAAGTCCAGCGTGAAGTTTAGAGATTCCGCTGCCATATATATCAGTGGAATGTGAATACCATTCAGGTTTATTTTTCCATTTTTGCTTTGTTCCACGATGAAAAATGGATGATCGTGAAAGGCAAACATTTTTATAGCGGTTCCATGACCGTTGGCCAGCTTATCCGGGAAAAATTCCACGCTCGAGGTGAATGCTTCTTTCGCGTATGATTTTGAAAATGGATTCAGATGATGGATCATTGAGGATTCGTTTTGATTGTATTCTATTACAGAGAAATCCAAGAACTTTTTCGACCAAGCATAAGCGAGAATCATTTTGATATGAACGTCTAGATTAGTGAGATTTACTCGATAATACACATTCAAACACTTCGGACGTTCCTGCTTCGGAGAAATATTCGCTAAGTAATCGATATGATATTCGGAATTATTGTTCATTTGATCGAATAGTAAAACGTATACTATTTTATGTCAAGGATTTTTATAAACTGGTAAATTTAGAAGTCGATTGCCATTTTTATATCGCAGGGTATCCAAATAAATGAGCGTACTAGGAATTCCTTCTATTAGTGTTTTGATTATATTGTGCATGTTCTGTGTAAAACTAGATATAAAAAATATTGTCAATTGATAAGATTTTAGATCCGTTGCGATTTTTTCTGCAATTAAATGTAACGTCTTGTCGTCTGATAAGCTTTCGCAGATGCACGAAGTTAAAATAATATACTTCAACAACATTTTCGATAAAATAGTTCTTGAAAAAATGCTGGTGTTACTGACGTGGCTACTGTGTCTTTGCACAAAAGTATTCGTGCCTCAAGCACTAACTGATACTAAATTTAAGAATTTGGGATACCTGTGTCGACGAAACTACGTTTTCTATTATAGATATATAAGTGGCAATTATCGATTTTCAAACTCGTTTTTTTAACAGTTTGCTTAAAAATTATTGAATATAGAAATATGTTTTTCTCTACATTCACTGTAGAATACAGCTTTCTAAAATCGATACGCGCTGATACATTCACAAGTTAAAATTCGACCTTGAGCGATTATTGTGTAGTGCAAAGAAATTTTTTGTAAATCTTTTTTAAAATACTATTGTTGTAGCGAATTTAGCATTTTTTAATAATAGTTTTTAAATATGTTTGGCTGAAATGGAGCTCATGTATATTAATAAAATGAGTATTTACGACAATAAGTATGTAAAATAAGTTGGTACAGCTGAAAAATGTAATAGATAATTAGTTGAAAATTCTTTTAAAACTTTTATATATTTTGCGACGCAGAAAACGCAATATTTTTGTATCAAAGTAACCCAGTTTTACTTTGACTCTCGATAACTCGAGTAAATCGTCATCACCTTCAGAACCCTGAAAATGTTTTGCCAAATGGAGCTTATTTTTTAATTTTTTAATGAAGATTCGGAATTAAAAAGAAATTTTAAAACTCATCGACCCATTTTTGTTTTACAGCGATTTCTCTATTTTACGACATTCTGAAATCGATAAGGTAAATTATTTTGGTATTTTAGAAATAATATAATCGCTTCAGTGTAAATGCATTTGAAAGAGCATAAAATTACCGATTTTCGCTGACACGTATTTTTTTATAAGCAATCGTCCCTCTTGTGTTATATATGAAAACGTCATTTTTTATTTAAGGATGTTTTTTCGTCATATTTACCTTAAAATAAAAACATTTTTACTACAAATTAATCATGCCTAATGATATGGAAGTAAATATATTATAATACCAGGTATCCGTGTCCAGGTATCCATTGTGGTGATTTTTTTATTTGTTATCCGATTTGAATTTTAAAGTTCTCATTTTATTCCTTGAACAATTTCTGAGGAACTTACCGAATCGAAATCAGAAAAAAATAAAGATTCCTCGATTCGTTTTTGGTTTATAATGATTTCTCTATTTTACGATTTTTAGAAATCGATAATGCAATTTATGGTCATAAGCTTATAATTTTTTGTAATTTATCTTATGTCAACAATCAATGATAAAAAATACACGTTTTTTGAGCTATTAATAAAAAAGAAATAAAGCAATTGTAAAAAATGTATTAGAATAAAGAAATCTATATTGGAACAATTTATTTAGCTTGAGGAAGTGCCAATGAGATAGCAGCGGTTTTTGGATTGTAGGAATCAAGAACAGGTGTTTCTAATTTTTGTGCTTGTCAAAAGTTTCGAAACGGTATATTATGCATATAATATACTTTTCATCCTGTCGTTAAGGTTATATATGATTTTTGAAAGGGAAACATCCATTTTTTATCAGGGTTATAATTAGACAATGCGGGTACTACACAAACTCAAATGGATCCCAAGGATATAATCAAGTTCAATTCATACGTGACCAGTAAGGAAACTACCCAACAGGAGAATTCAATCCATGTTGATATTTCACGTCAGTACATGTGGTTATGATCTTTGAAGTCAATTTGATCCAGATTCATGATATACTAACGTAAAATTCCTTCCTATGTCAATTACCGAGTTCAAAGAATGGGTACCGTAGAGCGGGGTGACTTTGGACCTCTTTGAAACTTTACACTACTCAGATTTTTTTCCTGACAAAAATTATGTTCTAAAACAAGTGCTAAAAGTTTAGTCTTGAGCTATAGTATATATGCACACTAGGAATAAAATTTCAAAAACATACCTTTTAGTAATGTATGAAAAATAGGGTGGTCAAAGTCACCTAGCCTGGAGGGGCGTCTTTGAGCCACTTTTTTTATTTATATATATCATAGCTAAATGTTCACTTTGGAGCACTTGCAAGTCAGTTACAAACTCATTTTATATTTAACAAGATGCTCCGATAGTAAATAATCAGTCAAAAATTTATATACGAAGAACAAAAATGGCGGAGCAGCCCTTCTTGCGCTATAACAGAAGAAAGTTTTCGACGAGGGAAATTTGGTGAAATTTTTATTTACTTTCAACAATCCAAAAATCACTTTTAGATGTATTAAATAATTTTCTTTTTGGTTTATTTTGTAACTAAAGGATTTAACCTTCAAATATAAATACCTCTGATCGCTTCAAAATGCATACTTTCTGCGGTGCTGGATATAAAATCATATTTTTTTCATTTGATCCAAACTGGCCCCACCAGCCTAAAGTCACCTCGCTCTACGGTATTTCTATTTAAAAAATCAGATTTGACCTTGAAATAACTTTGAAGACGAGGTCAGGGGCCAATGAACAGAGCCAATTGCCATGGCTGAGACTAGTGTAAGGTTACTGTCCAAATTTTAGCTTGATTGGTCAAGCTATTCTCGAGATATCGCCGGGACAAGGTTACAAACAAATAAACAAACATCAAACCAAAAACTAAAAAGAAAATTTCTAATAATATTCAAAGAACAGAATAGAAGAAGGTACATGAGAAGAACAGAACATTGTCAAATTACCAACCTGCAGATTGAACTTCCAAATGTCGTCGATACTGCCAAAGGTGACCTCATCCAGAACCGGCTTGACGTTCATGACCTCCGAGTAGAAGTTGACGGCGTAATCGAACGACAACACAATAATGCTCAGAAATATGATTCTGTTCGCGAGCATGCGTGGTTATCGACTCATGGAGATGTCCATCAGAACTTCCACACTTTGAGAATGTCCCAGTCCTCGTTGTATAGATGTTGAGGGCTGCAATGATGTAGTGATAGCAGACAAGCAGCGCTGGAATGGCCCGGATATATAGAAATATTTAAGCGGCAATTGGAGCTTGATCACCGGTAGAATTGGTACGAGAGCCACCAGGCTCTCGCAACTATTACCTATCAATAACCGCAGTTGATCCGTACAACATCGTGTACATTGGTATTGAATAGATATTGATTTCTCCCAGGTTTAACATCGTTGGGCATCGATTCACGTGCTGTTATTATGGTTTGCCAGGATGGCACAGTCGCACGAAGTCCAGCGTAAAATTTAAAGACTACGCTGTCTATATATCAGCGGAACGTGAATACCTTTTAGACTTATTATTCTGTTTGCGTTCTGTTCCACGGCGAGAAATGGATGACCATCAAATGCAAACATTTTTATGCCGTTTCTGTGACCGCTGACCAGCTTGTCCGGGAATATTTCCACAATCGAGGTGAATGCTTCTTTTGTATAGATTTTAGAGAGTGGATTCAGATAATGAATCGTTAAGGATTCTTCTCGATTGTATTCTATGATCGAGAAGTACAGGAAATTTGTCGACCAGGCATAGTCGAGAATATTTTTGATGCTATCATTAAAATTATTGACTTTCGATTCGAATTCAACGACCATTTTGTCGAACAATGAGAGGTACACTATAGTTTGTAACTATAGTTTTTAAAACTGGTAGGCTGAAAACTTAATTACCATTTTGACACCGAAGTGTCTCTAAATTTATAACCGTAATAGGAATTTCTTCTATCATTGTTTTGATTATATTTTGCATATCAAGTTCAAAGCTAGATACAAATATTGTTACTTGATAAGGTTATAGATAAGTTGCGTATTTTTCCAATACAATTTAATGGCTTATCGTCTGCTAAGCTTTCACAGGTGCACCAAAACAAAATAATATACGTAAACAATGGTTCTTGAAAAATTTAAGCTGTGTACTCATATTAGTCCTCTATCTTTACACCAAAATATTCGTATCTCAACTGTGTACGAATTAAGGGGACAGGCCTGGATTAAATAAAAAAAACGACTTTCTTTTACGAGCCCAGAAAATTTTTTCTCATTCAAAAGCAATGATTCTGAGAAATTTTATGCTATCAATACGCAATAATTTCTTAAATCTTACCGTTGTAAAATCTCAAAATCTTGTTTCTACGCGTCACAATAAATCATTATTTTCGATACCATATTTATTAAAAGAACTTTGTTCCTTACACGATTCTAGGTGACATGATCCAAACATATTTTTTTTAATTGTTATTCGTTTCCTTTTGACATGTGTTACAAAAAGAGCGAAGCACTTTCTCGTTAATTTTGTAATACATATCGAAAAAAGTTGAATAACAGCAAAAAAAAATTTTTTGTTTGTCATGTCACCTAGAATCGTGTGAGGAACAAAGTTCCTTTAATAAATATCGTATTGAAAATAGTGATTTATTATGATGTGTAGGATCAAGATTTTGAGGTTTGACAACGTTAAAATTGTAGATATTATTGTGTATTAATAGTATACAAATTTTCAGAATGTTTGATTTTAAACATAAAAAGTATTGTGAACTCATAAAAGAAATCATTTTTCGGATTTAACCCAGTCCTGCCCCCAATTGATTTGAAACAAAATTGATTACTAATAAAACCCTTATCCTATTTTTTAGTTTTAAAGTTAATAGGTATGGAAAATCATTTTCGTTATATTGTAAAAAATAGATTTTTTGTAACACATTCACGATTTTCGCGCTTTTTCGTGCATTTCAAGCGAACATAAGTGGCCATTTACCGAGTAGGGACAAAATTGTTCTTTACCGCCCGGCTGAGCGGGTGGTAAAATCCTTTATCGCCCGAGGGCGGTAATAACCATTACCACCCGTCCGAGCAGGCGGTATAGTATATTACGCATCTAGGGAGGTAAAGAATTGGCGAGTCCATAGCACGTGTAAAATGCCACCCGAGCCAAAGGCGAGGGTGGCAAACACGTACTATAGGGTCGCCATTTTACCTCCCATGGTGCGTATACTATTTTTCCTCACACCAGCACCGAAAATACACATTTCTCTCCAGGCGCCCGGGAGGAAAAGTGGTACTTTCGGTGCAGGTGTGGGGAAAAAGACTTTTGAACTCACTGCAGCATCCGTGCATGCATATGTGTTACAGCATACGGTAAAGACTTTCAATTATTAAATTAATATTAATTAAATTATCTTATCTTTCATTTACCTGAAAAACTTTAATATACTCTATGTGTGTATATAGGTGTGTATGTGTATATATGGGAGTGTGTGTGTGTATGTGTGTATAAATCAATGTATGTGTAGATATACATATTTAATTTTTAATAGAACAGGATTACAGTTGTACCGTGTCGAAAAACGGCCACATCAGGTTCTGAATGATAGACACGTAAAACCGCAAAAATCAATACATGTGTCATAAAAGATACGGTGCGCACCATGGGCGAGAGGCTTTTTCTCGCCCTCGATATACAATATACTATTAACCATGGATAAGCTCTATTTTATTTACAAGGTCGCGTAAAAATCAAATAGAAATTTTATTCACGATAAAAAGATCTATTTTATATGTCTGAAAAATGGAATCATACAACGCAGAAACTATATATTCTAAAATAAAAAAAAACTATTTACGCAAGCTAGTAGCAAGAATCTTTCGAAAATCGGTTAAAAAGTATGTTAAAATTTGTTGTGCATTTTAAACATTCAAAGATTAATATTCATAATCATAATTAATGATGGTATTTTCGATTGATTTCGTATTTGAAGTGTCCAATCTTCAAATTAAAGCGGACGTGGTCTCTTCAAAAAGCGTACTTTCTGTGGCGCAGAAAATATAATAATTTGCTTTGTATCTGGATTGAATCTGATTCGATTATTGTAGTTACCCCGATCTGCGATACCACTTCGAGAGTCCAAATTCCCATTGCAGCACTTCGCCATCACCAATTCTATAATGAAGCTCAATGCAGAAAGGCAGTACCCAACGATCGAGATGATGCCCAGAAGCTTAGGAAGCATATCATCTTCAGCGCTGTTCGTCGGTTCCTCTATTTCCCTGTACGTTGACCTCGTGTACTCCCTCAACATATCCAGCGGTCTCCAGATCCCTGCCTCGTGGATCTTGCGAAAGATCAGGGCGATCCTACTGGCCAATGGATAGCCTTTCTCGAACAGGTACCCCATCTCGATGCACGAGAACACGGGCTTGGCCAGCTTCATGATCGGCGATCCGTCGGCCTCGCGATACTTGATAGCAAACATCTCGGCCTTCCAGATATTCACGACGCAGGCAGCATCGCGTCGAGTAATCAGACGCTCAATGCACTCCGAGTGCTCGTTTACCACGTGAGTACGTGGCTGAAGTCTGCGAAGGCTGGGGTTGATGTTGGTTCCGTTGTAGATGAGTCCGTAAGTGTATGGATATGAGTAGATCTGCAAGCGTATATAAGACGTCAGGTACGAGTGTAGAGTGGAAGTTATAACCAGATAAGTCTGGATCTGACAGTGAACGTAGCGGAAATTACACATCGAAGTGAAGGTTTATCGTGCATTTTTGTGATAGAACTACAATGTGGACTATTGTACTAATTTGAGCTGGTTCCATATCTTTTTTGCCTTTTTTGACTGATTCACCTTTCTTGTATTTGTTTATGCTTTTATCTTGGCGCCAAGCGCTTCAAAGCCCCCACCCACCATCATAAACGCAATCTATAAACGATGCAACGTGTATGAGCCAAAACTAGCGCATATACCGAAAAAAATGCTTTGTTAATTTAACAAAGTAACTTAATAATATACGCACTATCTATTTTTCTCATTACACTTACCAAGTAATTTGTTGTTTGTATAAAGTGATAAGTTAATTTTACTATCCCATTTGTTAAATTATCAAATTACTTGGTAAGTGTAATAAAAAATAGATAGTGCGTATTTTAGCAAGTTACTTTGTTAAATTAACAAAGCATTTTTTTCCATGTACAGTTTTCGATGGGTTTTTGGAAAAAGGTCAGTGGTGCCAGCCGGGATGTAAACCCGATACCTAATAGCAACTGTGGCTCGCAGTGCTATTCGTAGTTCGGGTTCCATTTAACAGTATAAGTTTTACAGTAGTATATATCTTCGGTTCTATACAAAGACCCATGGCCAATAAAAAAACAAAACTAAATCAAATAGATAAAATAAACAGAACAAGAAAAACTAACTCACCTTCAGATCGGACTTCCGAATGTCATCAAAACTGTCAAAAGGGACCTCATCTAGGATGATCTTGAGGTTCATGACCTCCGAGTAGAAGTTGGCGGCGTAATCAAAGGACAACATAATAGCGCTCAGCAAAATAATTCGATTGGCGAACATGCGCGGTTGTCGACTCGTCGAGAGTCCTAGTAGAACCTCGAAGACGTTAAAGATGTCCCAATCGTCGACGTAGATCTTAAGAGCTTTAACGGCGTAGATATAACAGGCGAATAGCACCGGAATTGCCAAAATGTATAGAAAAACCTTAACCGGCACTTGAAGCCTGAGCATCGGCAGAATTGGCACCAGGGCCACCAGGCGGTCGCAGCCGTTGCCTATAATTACGTGCAATTCATCCTTAATAGTCATCCCATCCGCGGGTATCGTAAGGATATTGATTTCGCCCAGATTCAGCATCTGTACACTTTGTATCCACATATCTAGTTGTTGTGTTCCAGGAGGAAACACCCGTACAAAGTTTACCGTAAAATTTAGAGACTCCGCTGCCATGTATATCAGTGGAATGTGGATGTTTTTTAACTTTATTATTCCCTCTTCGTTCTTTTCCACGATGTAAATCGGATGTTCGGTATGAGCAAACATTTTGATATCGGTTCCGTGACCGTTGATTAGCTTATCAGGAAATATTTCTACTTTCGAGGTAAATGCTTCTTTTTCGTACGTTTTTGAGAATGGATTCAGATGATGAATCAACGATTCATTATGATTGTATTCCATTATGGAAAAATCCAAGAACTTTTTCGTCCAGGCATGATCGAGAATCTTTCTGATATGAACATCAAAATTAATGCCGTTTACTCGATAATAAAGGTTCAAACACCTTGGACGTTCTTGCTTTAGAGAAATATTCGCTAAATGATCGATATGATACTTATAATCATCGGTTATTTTGTCATACAATAAGACGTATACTGTCTTGTGTCAAGGATGTCTATAGACTGGTGAAAATTTGAAAAGCCGATTGACATTTTCATACTGCAGTGTATGCAAGTCTATGAGCATATTGGGATTTTCTCCTATCATTGATTTGATTATATTCTGCATGTTCTGCGCAAAGTTAGATAAAAATATTGTCAATTGATAAGGTTTTAAATCGGTTGCGATTTTTCTTCCAATAGAGTTCAATGATTTATCGTCCGATAAGCCACCACAGATGCCCGAAATCAAAATAAAATACGTGAACAACATTTTCAATGAAATGGATCTTGAAAAATTTAAGTTTTACACTCACGATAGTCCTGTATATTGACATCAAAATATTCGTTCCTTAACCGTATCCCAACTAATACTAAATTTAAAATATGGAATTCCTGCATCAAAGAAACAAAAACAAAATCGATGACTAATAAAACCGTCATACTAATTTTTAAATTAGTTTTATAGTCAATAAGTATAGAAAAACATTTACTTTACTTTACTTCATTTTATATGCTGTAAAAAATATATTTTAAAAATCGATAAGCTCTATTTTATTTACAAGGCCGCGTAAAAATAAAAGAGAACTTTCATTCAAGTTAAAAAGAGCTTTTTATGTATATATCAGCGGAATATGAATATTTTTCTTTCTGAACTGCAGAGATTTCGACAAACATTTGCAATTATGAAAAAAAGGTGAAACATTGATTTTAGAATTTACCTATTCTTATAACTTTTTACTTTTTGGTCCTTGGAATCTAATATCATATTTCTGTTAAAATATGGATTAAACTTTGTTGCAAAGAATAGTAAAAATAATAATATAAAAAGTACGATAAAAGAATAATAATTATAATAGTATTAATTATCTTAACTTAAATTTAATTTAACTAATGATCGACATATTACCATAATATAAATTTGTACATATCTGCATATTTTATTGAAGATTACTTTTGTTAATGAATTTTAAAATACTTCGGCGAGCTCTGCTACAATCGTAGTGAAAAGTTGATTTTATTTAAAATTACCATATAATAGGATTGGTAGTGTTTAAAACTGGCAATAAAACTATAATTCGGCGTAAAATAGAAATAAATTATATGAACTTTCAAATCGAGTTGTACAGATATAATATTTATAGTTATTCTGCGTAACATATTAATTTTCTAAACAAATTTAAAAAAAAATCATTTAATGTTATACAAGAAAATACATCAGTAATACATGCTTACGATAGGCCTTACTTGTTAAATATCAACACTTTAATTTTGGCCAGTGATAGATAATATAATCATTAATAGGTGGTCAAAATTTTATAAGTACTGTAAGAAAAGAAATAAGTTAACGATCCTCTTAAAAATTATTAAATATAGAAACAATTTTTTACATGCAAATCGTTTTCAACAACCAATTGGCGCTGGTACACCCAACGGTAACACCATTTTTCCGAATGTGCCCCTTAATAACAACTTTTTCATAGGCGTAAGAAACAAAATCGCATCTGAAGTCAACTTTTTGTTGACTTTTTGGTGACTTGACATTCGTACACCTATGAAAAAGTTGTTATTTAGGGTGACATTCGAAAAAATGGTTTTACCGTTGGGTGTACATTAACAAGTCAAAGTAAGACATTGAGGTACTACTGTAAGGTAAAAGTACCTGTTATGAAACACCCTCTTAACGATGTCACTTTTATGAAACAGTATCAAAAAAGATAAAATAAGAAATTATTGTAACACGCATAAGCGAAAATAAATTTTTTATTGATAATTACGAATGTTTTCGTCTGTAAATACATGAACATGAGTATTGTTATATAATAAGCAGTATTATAAAAAATCATCGAATTATGCGTGTCTCCAAGCCCGTGCAGGTCGGCGGTTTTGGAAGCCGAAACATCGGATTTATACGACTTTGTTTTTTAACTATATTTATAAATATAAATGACTTGACATCATGTGCAATAACTTAAATTGTAGCTTTCGGTCCGTAGATTTGAATTATCTAAAAAATGTTTTAATGTTGATTTTTATTAAATATGTAGCTCTTTCATAATAGATGCGCGAGTTAGTGGAAGGCCGTATTTATGAAACACCTTTGCAAGGGCTTTTTTATAATAATTTTATCTATTTGCATATTATTTTCTGTATTATGAAGCAATAAATACTACATTTTAATGATACAGCTTCCATACATATGAAAACTAAGTAAAATAAGCATGTTTATTGAATTTAGCAACCTAACCCGTAACTTATAGATTGCGAAGTCGATTCTATCAGGCAAAACCCTAAATATGATCATTTTGTTGTTATTGAAAACTTTTTAAAAAAGGATGTCAATTTTAATTTGACGTTATTCCTCATGTATATTAGGCGCATTGTTTACGACAGATATAGCAATTGTAAGTAAAAGTAGTCAAATAAAGTAATATTTATATAATTATTACGTTTTATAATCGTAGCGTTTCATAATACGTACACTGGATCACTTCATTATTTTATTAATATAATTAATTATTAACGTTGAATTTGTATTTTAAAGGCATTATCTGTTCAAGGAAAGTCTTGCCCTTCGAGTACTATCAAAAGTTTTAACGTTATACACTTATTCAATCCCAATTTTACAAAAGTATAAAATGCACCCCGAAATCTGTTTCAGAATAGGTACTTTTACCTTATTATGCCAAGAAATTTTTCTAAATTTTTTTGTAGATAAAATATTTTTGTAGCGTCTTCAACATTTTTAAGTAATGACTATAAATAAGTAAATCCGTAAATATATATTTTGACACTAATATATCTTAGGGAATTATGATGAACTATCTATAATAAAATAAAATATCAATTTTAAATTTTTAATTCAATACCTAATATAATAACAACAACAATTTTTACGTGGGTGAAGAAATTATTAGGTTACCAATAGGTATCTTCGAGATCAATGATAATGATTAATATTATCTTCGCAAGAGATTAGCACACGGAAATATTACGATCAACTTGAAATCCAACAATAAATCGGTTTCCGTTCTCAAGTTTCTACTGGTCGACTACTTAGTTTTGCTCCACGTTTTTTTGGAACCCAAAGTCGCTCACAGTTCTGATTTGCCAGTTTTTGATTTAATTTTACTGTCTGGGAAGACAAATAAAATACTGCTTTATAGTATTTTAACCAACTTCAAAAACCGCTGCTAATAGCTTTAGCAGAATGCTTTCTCAAAGAGAGATCCTAATCGAGTTTGAGAATTTAATAAAGGAAATTCGCATTAAATAAAGTAAAACTAAAGTTAACTAAGTACACAAGCGTTAAGTATTGCTAGTCTGAGTTAATCTTAAAACTTAATTAAAATAATTTTCACCATATCTCTACAAGAAAATTTCTTATAATCACTTTTTACTTAATATTATCCATTAAATATATACTACTGATCTTTAACAGTATATTTTATTGTTGAGAGCATTCAAAATAAAAAATTATTTCTAAATTTAATTTTACTTCTTCCAATAAAATAGCGGCCAGGTAATTGCTATAAATATATAAATTGGAAGAAAATTATGTATATTTTAAGAAACCGTACATATTCTCAGTATGTTTGACGTATAATGAGACAAAAATAAATTTCTTGATTCTTACAAATTTTGTATTTTTGTAATAATGTATTTTTCTATATCTTTTACAAAAATGCTTTAAAACAATTGCTAGATATATCAATTGAAAGAAAATTACGTGTACTTTATAAAAACATATACACTTTCAACATATTTAACGTATAAAAATAAGAAAATTTTGTTTTCGATTTTAGAAAATTCTTTAAGTTACTATTTTTTATAATAAATCTGCTTTTTGTTATCCAATCGGCTCGAAAATCTAATCAGTTCTAAGTTGAGCATTACTTCATAGATCTGCAAAATTTAAGCTCATAACATGCTTCTCCTGAAGAGTTATCGTTCCACAATTTTTTTGTTACATACATACACTCGACGTGGGGAATTTCTATTGGATCGAACGCACGTTTTCGCTAAGCTCATTGGAGGATTTCAAACGCATTTAACCAGAATTTTCCCACGTCGAGTGTACATACATACATACATACATAGATACATACATACAGACAAACATTTTTTTAAACATGTTTTTCTGACTCAGGAATTTTGAAAACATACAAATTCATCAAAATCTCTGATAAAAAAATTTTCATCATCATAAAGTTTTCTCTTTAAGAACGCAAAAGAAGGAGGTTATCAATCTTGTCCCTTATGTTTTGCTTTCTCAAAGAGGAAGCTTTGTGATAGTAAAAAGAAGTTTCGGTAAAAACACGTTAGAAATATGTTTTGAAACTTAGGAAATCAAAACTCACCGATTTTAGAAAATTACTGTATGGATGTGTGTGTATGTGTTTGTGTGTATGTGTGTATGTGTGTATGTGTGTGTGAGTAAGTGTGTGTGCAAGTGTGTGTGTGTACACGGTAAAATTAACTGAATGTTTTAGGGCTCATTTTTTTCTGATTTTTTACAGGATGGGTGGCAACAATATTTTCTTTTGGTTTTTCGATGGTTTTTAATTTATATAATGGTATTTCGATTTGTGGATTTCAGTTTTTCGAATTCTATGGTACATTAGAAATAATATCATCGATCCAGCGAAAAGGCATTTGAAAGAGCATCAAATTAACTAACTTGTCCCACTTGAAAGTCTAACGCAAACGTCATTTTGTGTTTGAATGTTCAGTAAAATTTTTGAGTCTTGACTTTTTTCATATGCCAAGAAAGAAAAATTTTGGTATAAAAAATTTCGATTCTCTTTCTCCGACGATAACTGAAGTAAATCAGCAACATTGTATCAGAAACTTTATAAAACGGTAGTTTTTTACTATCTCATGACCTATATGTTTTTTTCGATCCTGAGATCTTTTATTTAATGAGCTATTGAAGTTGTGCTTTTTGAATTCTTTTTATCGCTTATACCTCGAGAACGGCGCGGTAATTTTTGACCCAATAGGGCTCATATTTTTCAATTGAAATGAAGATTCAAAATTCAAAAGAAATTTCAACATTCATCGACTTGTTTCGGTTTTATAAAGATTTTTCGAATCCCGATTTTTGAATATTGGATTTTCAGTTCTTTTGGCAATTTAGAAATACTATGATCAATTTGGTGTAAATGCATTAAAAAGAGCATAAAATTAGCTATCTTTTTCAACGATAAATTTTGGATAGGCTCTTTCCCTTCTTTTGTTATACACAACAATAGTCATATTTATATTAAACGGATGTATCTCAGAAATCTATGATGGAAAATCGTTCAAAAAATTTTAGATGATTAGGAATTCAGTAAATCTACTTTAACAATTACAGAAAACTTTATATGTTTAAATGCAATAATTCTGAAAATATTTGTGCTATCAAAATACAATAATATCCTTAATTTTGCCGTTGTAAAACCTCAAAATCTTGACCCAGCACGTCACAATAAATCACTGTTTTCAATACTATATTTATTAAAGGAACTTTGATTCTGACACGATTCGGGGTGATACGATGAACAAAAAAAAATTTTTTTGACGGTTAATCAACTCCTTTTCACATGTATTACAAAAAAAGCAAAGCACTTTTTCGTTAAAATTATTTTTTTCGGATATATTTTTTAATATTTTTTAAAAAATTGATTGGATCTTCAAAAAATACTAATAAAAAATTTTTAACGAAAAAGTGCTCCGCTTTTTTTGTTACACATGTCAAAAGTAGTCGAATAACCGTAAAAAAAGAATCTTTTGTTCATCGTGATACCCCGAATCGTGTGAGGATCAAAGTTCCTTTAATAAATATGATATCGAAAATAATGATTTATTGTGACGTGTAGGATCAAGATTTTGAGATTTTACAACGGTAAAATTTAAGAAACTATTGTGTATTGATAGCATAAACTTTCTCCGAATCATTGCTTTTAAACATAAAAAGTGTTCTGAACTCGTAAAAAAGAGTCTTTCTTTTACGAGTCCAGAAAACATTTTATATTTAAAAGCAATGATTCGGAGAAAGTTTATGCTATCAATACACAATAGTTTCTTAAATTTTACCGTTGTAAAACCTCAAAATCTTGATCCTACACGTCACAATAAATCATTATTTTCGATACCATATTTATAAAAGGAACTTTGTTCCTTACACGATTGTAGGTGACATGATCGAAAAACTTTTTTTTATGGTTGTTCGTTTCCTTTTGACATGTGTTACAAAAAGAGTGGAGAACTTTCTCGTTAAATTTTTTTTTATTTTTTCTATGGAGATCCAATCGAATTTTAGAATAGTACTCCGCTCATTTTGTAATACATATTGATGAAAGAAGTTGAATAACCGCCGAAAAGAAAATTTTCGTTCATTATGTCACCTAGAATCGTGTGAGGAACAAAGTTCCTTTAATAAATATGGTATTGAAAATAGTGATTTATTTTTACGTGTAGGATCAAGATTTTGAGGTTTTACAACGTTAAAATTTTAGATATTATTGTGTATTGATAGTATAAAAATGTTCAGAATGATTGATTTTAAACATAAAAAGTTTTCTGGACTCATAAAAAAAATCACTTTTTGGATTTAACCCAGGCCTGCCCCCTTAATACTAAATTTAAAATATCGTATTCCTGCATCAAGGAAACAGAAACAAAATTGATTACTAATAAAACTCTCATCCTATTTTTTAGTTTTAAAGTTAATAGGTATAGAAAATCATTTTCTTTATATTGTAAAAAATAGATTTGTTTAACAAATTCACGATTTTGGCGCTTTTTCGTGCATTTCAAGCGGACAAGAAGCGGCCATTTATCGAGTAGCGACAAAAATATTTTTTACCGCCCGCTCGAGCGGGTGGTAAAATCCTTCATCGCCCGAGGGCGGTAAAAATCTTTAACGCTTACCCGAGCAGGCGGTAAAGGCTTTTGAGCTCACTACAGCATGCGTGCATACATGCGTGTTACAGCGTACGGTAAAGACTTTCAATTATTAAATTAATATTAATTAAATCATCTTATCTTTCATTTACCTGAAAAACTTTAGTATACTTATGTATGAATATATGTGTATATGTGTATATATGGGTGTGTGTGTGTGTATGTGTATATAAATCAATGTATGTGTAGGTATACGTATTTAATTCTTGATACAGGACGACAGTTGTACCGTGTCGAAAAACGTTCACATCAGGTTCTGAATGATAGACACGTAAAACCGCAAAAATCAATACATGTGTTACAAAGATACGGTGTGCACCATAGGCGAGAGGCTTTTTCTCGCCCTCAATACACAATGGATAAGCTCTATTTTATTTACAAGATCGCGTAAAAATCAAATAGAACTTTTATTCACGTTAAAAAGATCTATTTTATATGTCTCAAAAATGGAATCATACGATACACAGTTAAGATTTATTGAAGATGTCTGCATTTTAATGTAATTAAAATACAGAAACTATATATTGTAAAATAAAAAAAAATTGTTTACGTACGTTAGTAGCAAGAAGCTTTCGAAAATCGGTTACAAATTATGTTAAAATTTTTTATGCATTTTAAACATCCAAAGATCAATATTCATAAACATAACTAATGATGGTATTTTCGATTGATTTCGTATTTGAAGTGTTCAATCATCAAATTAAAGTGAACGTGGTCTCTTCAAAAAGCGTACTTTCTGTGGCGAAGAAACTATAATAATTTGCTTTGTATCTGGATTGAATCTGACTCGATTATTGTAGTTACCCCGATCTGCGATACCACTTCGAGAACCGAAATTCCCATTGCAGCACTTCGCCATCACCAATTCTATAATGAAGCTCAATGCGGAAAGGCAGTACCCAACGATCGAGATAATGCCCAGAAGCTTAGGAAGCATATCATCTTCAGCGCTGCTCGTCGGTTCCTCTCTTTCCCTGTACGTCGACCTCGTGTACTCCCTCAACATATCCAACGGTCTCCAGAGCCCTGCCTCGTGGATCTTGCGAAAGATCAGGGCGATCCTACTGGCCAATGGATAGCCTTTCTCGAACAGGTATCCCATCTCGCAGCACGAGAACACGGGCTTGGCCAGCTTCATGATCGGCGATCCATCGGCCTCGCGATGCTTGATAGCGAACATCTCGGCCTTCCAGATATTCACGACACAAGCAGCATCGCGCCGAGTAATCAAACGCTCAATGCACTCCGAGTGCTCGTTTACCACGTGAGTACGTGGCTGCAGTCTGCGAAGGCTGGGGTTGACGTTGGTTCCGTTGTAGATGAGTCCGTAGGTGTATGGGTATGAGTAGATCTGCAAGCGTATATATGACGTCAGGTACGAGTGTAGAGTGGAAGTGATAATGAGATAAGTCTGGGGCTGACAGTGAATGTAGCGGAAATTACAGAGCGAAGAGCAGGTTTATGGTACATTTTTTGTGTTATAATTACAATGTGGACTATTGTTCTAATTTGGGCTGGTTCCATATCTTTTTGCCTTTTTTGACTGATTAACCTTTCTTGTATTTCTTTATGTTTTAATCTTGGCGCCAAGCGCTTCTAACCCCCCACCCACCTTCATAAGTGAAATCCATAATCGATACAACTGTATGCACCAAAACTAGCACATACACGGAAAAAATGCTTTGTTAATTTAACAAAGTAACTTGGTAATATACGCACAATCTATTTCTTTTATTACACTTACCAAGTAATTTGTTGTTTCTTTAAAGTGATAAGTTAATTTTACTATCCCATTTGTTAAATTAACAAATTACTTGGTAAGTGTAATAAAAAAATTGATAGTGCGTATTTTACCAAATTACTTTGTTAAATTAACATAGGATTTTTTTCCATGTACAGTTTTTGAGAGGTTTTTGGAAAAAAGTCAGAGATGCCCGCCGGGATGTAAATCCGGTACCTAATAGCAACTGTGGCTCTCGGTACTATTCGTAGTTCGGATTCCATTGAACAGTATAAAGTTTACACTAGTATATATCTTCGGTCCGCCGTGAACTACATACCTTTGAATACATGCAACTCAAGGTCCTTTAAAGAGACCCTTGGCCAATACAAAAACAAAACGAAATCAAATAGATAGAATAAGCAGAACATGAAAAACTAACTAACCTTCAGATCGGCTTTCCAAATGTCATCAAAACTGTCAAAAGGGACCTCATCCAGGACGATCTTGAGGTTCATGACCTCCGAGTAGAAGTTGGCGGCGTAATCAAAGGACAACATAATGGCGCTCAGGAACATAATGCGGTTGGCGAACGTGCGCGGTTGTCGACTCGTCGAGAGCCCTAGTAGAACCTCGAAGACGTTAAAAATGCCCCAATCGTCGACGTAGATCTTAAGAGCTTTAACGGCGTATATATAACAGGCGAATAGCACCGGAATTGCCAGAATGTATAGAAAAACCTTAACCGGCACTTGAAGCCTGAGCATCGGCAGAATTGGCACCAGGGCCACCAGGCGGTCGCAGCCGTTGCCTATAATTACGTGCAATTCATCCTTAATATACATCCCATCCGCGGGTACCGTAAAGATATTGATTTCGCCCAGGTTCAGCATCTGTATACTTTGTATCGACATATCTTGTTGTTGTGTTCCAGGAGGGAACACCCGTACAAAGTTCACCGTAAAATTTAGAGACTCCGCTGCCATGTATATCAGCGGAATGTGGATGTTTTTTAACCGTATTAGTCCCTTTTCGTTCTTCTCCACGATGTACATTGGATGTTCGGTATGAGCAAACATTTTGATATCGGTTCCGTGACCGTTGATTAGCTTATCAGGAAATATTTCTACTTTCAAGGTAAATTCTTCTTTTGTGTACGTTTTTGAGAATGGATTCAGATGATGGATCAACGATCCATTATGATTGTATTCCATTATGGAAAAGTCCAAAAACTTTTTCGACCAGGCATGATCGAGAATCTTTCTGATATGAACATCAAAATTAATGCCGTTTACTCGATAATAAATACTCAAACACCTTGGACGTTCTTGCTTTAGAGAAATATTTGCTAAATGATTGATATGATATTTAAAATCATCGGTTATTTTGTCATACAATAAGACGTATACTGTCTTGTGTCAAGGATGTTTATAAACTGGTAATTTGAAAAGCCGATTGATATTTTCATACTGCAGTGTATGCAAGTTTATGAGCGTATTAGGAATTTCTCCTATCATTGATTTGATTATATTCTGCATGTTCTGCGCAAAGTTAGATAAAAATATTGTCAATTGATAAGGTTTTAAATCGGTTGCGATTTTTCTTCCAATAGAATTCAATGATTTATTGTCCGATAAGCCACCACAAATGACCGAAATCAAAATAAAATACGTGAACAACATTTTCAATGAAATGGATCTTGAAAAATTTAAGTTTTACACTCACGATAGTCCTGTATCTTTACGTCAAAATATTCGTGCCTCTACCGTATACCAACTAATACTAAATTTAAAATATGGAATTCCTGCATCAAAGAAACAAAAACAAAATCGATTAGTAATAAAACCCTCATACTATTTTTTAAGTTAGTTTTATAGTCAATAAGTATAGAAAAACATTTACTTTACTTTACTTTATATACTGTAAAAATTATATTTCAAAAATCGATAAGCTGTATTTTATTTACAATGCCGCGTAAAAATAAAAGAGAAGTTTCATTCGCCTTAAAAAGAGCTTTTTATGTATATATCAGCGGAATATGAATATTTTTCTTTCTGAAGTGTAAGGATTACGATAAACGTTAGCAATTATGAAAAAAAGGTGAATTATTGATTTTAGAACATACCCATTCTTATAACTTTTCACATTTTGGTCCTTGGAATCTAATATCTTATTTCTGTTAAAAAATGGATTTAACTTTGTTGCAAAGAATAGTAAAAATAATAATATAAGAAGTACGATAAAAGAATAATAATTATAATAAAATTAATTATCTTAACTTCAATTTAATTTAACTAATGATCGACATATTGAAGTTTACTTTTGTTAATGAATTTTAAAATACTTCGGCGAGCTCTGCTAGAATCATAGTAAAAAGTTGATTTTATTTAAAATTACCATATAATAGGATTGGTAGTGTTTAATAATGTCAATAATACTATAATGCGGCGTAAAATAGAAATAAATTATATGAAAATTATAAAAAGATGCTGAAATCAAATGATATAAACTTTGAAATCGGATTGTACCACTATACAGATATAGTGACAAAATTGGACAAAAACTTGCGGTGACTATATTTTGGAAATGGGATGGCTAGCGATTTTTTCCCTTTTTACGTAATATTTATAGTTATTCAGCGTAACAAATTAAAAAAAAATCATTTAATGTTATACAACAAAATACATCAGTAATACATGCTTACTATAGGCCTTACTTGTTAAATATCAAAACTTTAATGTTGAGTAACTCAGTTATCGTGACGTGAAACTTTCTGAAATTTTGGCCAGTGATTGATAATATAATCATTCCTCTTAAAAATTATTAAGTAAAGAAATAATATATATTCTCCATGCAAATAGTTTTCAAAAACCGATTGGCGCTGGTACACCCAACGGTAAAACCATTTTTCCGAATGTGCCCCTAAATAACAACTTTTTCATAGGCGTAAGAAACAAAATCGCATCTGAGGTCATCTTTTTGTTGACTTTTTGGTGACTTGACATTCTTACGCCTATGAAAAAGTTGTTATTTAGGGTCACATTCGAAAAAATGGGTTCACCGTTGGGTGTACATTAACAAGTTAAAATAAGACATTTAGGTACCTATTATGAAACACCCACTTATCGGTGTCCCTTTTATGAAACAGTATCAAAAAAGATAAAATAAGAAAGTATTATAACATGCATAAGCGAAAATAAATGTATTATTGGTAATTACGAAGGTTTTCGTCTGTAAATACATGAACATGAGTATTATTATACAATAAGTAGTATTATAAAAAATCATTCAGTTATGCGTGTCTCCAAACCCGTGCATATCGGCGGTTTTCGGAGCCGAAACAGCTGATTTATACGACTTTGTTTTGAACTATATTTATAAATATAAATGACTTGACACCATGTGCCTTAACTTAAATTGTAGCTTTCGGTCCGTAGATTTGAATTATCTAAAAAATGTTTTAATGTTGATGCGATTTTTATTAAATATGTAGCTCTTTCATAATAGATGCGCGAGTTAGTGGAAAGCCGTATTTATGAAACACCTTTGCAAGGGCTTTTTTTATAATAATTTTATCTATTTGCATATTATTTTCTGTATTATGAAGCAATAAATACTACATTTTAATGATACAGCTCCCGTACATATGAAAACTAAGTAAAATAAGCATGTTTATTGAATTTAGCAACCTAACCCGTAACTTATAGATTGCGAAGTCGATTCTATCAGGCAAAACCCTAAATATGATCATTTTGTTGTTATTGAAAACTTTTTAAAAAAGGATGTCAATCTTAATTTGACGTTATTCCTCATGTATATTAGGCGCATTGTTTACGACAGATATAGCAATTGTAAGTAAAAGTAGTCAAATAAAGTAATATTTATATATTTATTACGTTTCATAATACGTACACTGGATCACTTCAGTATTTTATTAATATAATTAATTATTAACGTTGAATTTGTATTTTAAAGGCATTATCTGTTCAAGGAACGTCTTGCCCTTCGAGTACTATCAAAAGTTTTAATGTTATACACTTATTCAATCCCAATTTTACAAAAGTATAAAATGCACCCTGAAATCCGTTTCAGAATAGGTACTTTTACCTTATTATGCCAAGAAATTTTTCTAAATTTTTTTGTAGATAAAATATTTTTGTAGCGTCTTCAACATTTTTAAGTAATGACGCTTTTAAAAAATATTAATTTTATATAAGCGCAAATAACTTATTAGCAAAACATTGAATCTGTTGAAAAATATTTAGCTTTAAATATTTTTAGGAAACTGACTGACATCAGGAACTGCGCTAAAATTTTGGTTAGTGTAATATATTAAATTGATTATCATTTCCTTATCGTTTTTACAATAAAAATTTGTGAGTTTTATAAAATTTTTAGCCGCCGCGTGTTCATAACAGTTTAATTGAGCGTCGCTTTAAATTTCAATATCGAATAACATTTCTGTTGTTTAGAAAAGCAAAATTTTTTAATATGTAAAAATAGAAGAAACCAATCTCTGCACAATAGAACTCTTTAAAATTTATTAGTATTTATCACTGTAATTCTATTTAATATTTAAAGTTAAAGCGAGATGCTATTAAAGTGCTATGAAGGCGAGGCATTAGCGGGCGACGAAATAGGCAGTAAGAGATAAAAAATTGCAACAAATAATCAAATATCAATTATTATAAACTGCATGCATCTAAAAATTAATACTTTAAAATAATTAATTAGTTAATTAAAAATAATTTATTACAATATCAATTGGAAATTTTACATATAAAAAATGAGTTTAACTGTACTATAAAATTGTAAATCCGTAAATATATATTTTTACACTAATATATCTTAGGGAATTCTGATGAACTATCTATAATAAAATAAAATATCAATTTTAAATTTCAATTCAATACCTAATATAATAACAACAACAATTTTTAAGTGGGGGAAGAAATTATCAGTTTAACAATAGGTAACTTCGATACCAATGATATTGATTAATATTATCTTCGCAAGAGATTAGCACACGAAATTATTACGATCAACTTGAAATCCAACAATAAATCAATTTCCGTTCTCAAGTTTTTACTGGTCGACTACTTAGTTTTGCTCCACGTTTTTTCGAACCCAAGGTCGCTCATAGTTCTGATTTGCCAGTATTTGATTTAATTTTGTATCTGGGAAGACAAATAAAATACTGCTTTATAGTATTATAAACCAACTACAAAAACCGCTGCCAATAGCTTTCGCAGAATGCTTTCTCAAAGAGAGATCCTAATCGAGTTTGAGAATTTAATAGTGGAAATTCGCATTAAATAAAGTAAAGCTAAAGTTAACTAAGTACACAAGCGTTAAGTATTGCCTGCCTGGATTAATGTTAAAACTTAATTAAAATAATTTTCACCATATCTCTACAAGAAAATTTCTTATAATCACTTTTTACTTAATCTTGTTCATTAAATATATACTACTGATCTTTAACAGTATATTTTATTGTTGAGGACTTTCAAAATAAAATGTTATATCTAAATTTACTAAAATTACCGATTTCCGAAAAATATGTATTCAAAATTTAATTTTAATTCTTCCACTAAGATAGCAGCCAGGTAATTGCTATTTTTTTTTTTTTAAGTGGAATTCCGAGCTCGAAAGTTCATCGCCTCATCTACGCAAGCCTTCCACGTTTCCCTATTTTGCCCTCCCGCCCAAATTCAGTTACGTCTGCTTTTACGTTATCCTCCCATCTGCGTCTAGGTCTACCAAGAGGTCGCGTTGCTTTCGGTTTTCCTTTCATTATGTGCGCTGCTGTACGATCATCGCCCATTCTTGCCACGTGCCCTGCCCATCTTAGTCTCCGTGATTTTATTATTCTGTTAATATTTGGTGACGCGTACAAATTATGTAGCTCGTCATTGTGCAGTTTCCTCCACTCCCAGTTTCCTCATCTTTCTTTGGCCCGTATATTTTCCGCAGAACCTTATTTTCAAATACCCTAAAACGATTTTCTTCTGCTTTAGTGAGCGCCCAGATTTCACACCCGTACAAGATTACCGGCATTATTATAGTCCTATATATCCGTATTTTTACATTTTTCGACAGTAGCTTTAACTTAAGTAATCTATTCACAGTGTAGCAGCAGGCATTACCCGAATGAAGTCTCTTATTAATCTCGGCTTTAATTTCGTTTCGATCGTTTATAGTTGTACCTAAATATCTGAATTCGCTAACCTTTTCAAAAGTGAAATTTCCGACTCTGAGATCCCCCTCTCCTTCGTGAATGCCCAGTTTCTCCATGATCATATATTTCGTTTTCGATTCGCTCACTTCTAACCCCGTGTCTTTAGCCGCATTTATAAGGATTTCCGCGTTTCTCGCCACCGTTTCACCATTATCTCCCACTGTATCCAAGTCATCCGCATAGCCTAAAACCTGCGTTGTTCCGTTGAGTGTTGCGTCTAGCTCGCTAGCCTGCATTTTTCTAACAACATACTCTAGCGTCAAGTTAAAGAGTACCGTTGAAAGCCCGTCACCTTGCTTCAAACCGTCGCGATCATGAACGATTCGGATACATTACCGCCTACTCGGACCTTTCCAGTGCTTCCGTTCAGACATATTTGAATTAATTTTACGAGTTTTTTTGGTACGGCAAGAAGCACTAGAATTTGATACATTTTGCTTCGTTTGACAGAGTCGTACGCTTTCTTAAAGTCGACAAATAGCTGGTGCATAATTTCGCAATATTCCCGCTTTTTCTCTAATAATTGTCTTATGGTAAACATTTGATTGCTCGTCGACTTGTTGCGCCGGAATCCACACTGATAATCTCCTATTATATCTTCCGGGAATGGTGTGAGTCTGGCCTGTATTACGTTTGACAGAACTTTGTAGCAGGTAGCTAAAAGTGAGATTCCCCGGTAGTTATTGCAGTCTGTTTTATCTCCCTTTTTAAAGATCGGTATGATGATGGATTTTTTCCAATTTTCTGGTATTGTTTCATTTCTCCAAATAGCACATACTAGATCAAAAATTTTAGATGTAAACGCGGTGCCCCCATATTTAAGTAGTTCAGCTGGTATAGAATCGTTTCCTGCGGCCTTATTTTTTCTTAGCTTTTTGATCGCGGCCTCTACTTCTTTGTAGATCTGTTCGTCCATATGGAGTTCAGCAGTGTGGATTTCGTCTCTCATTTACTTGGAGTTTTCATACACGCTTAATAACTTATCGAAATAGTCTTTCCATAATTTCAATAGATCATTTTCGCTTGTCACGAGGTTCCCGTCCTTATCTTTCATTAACTGCGATCTACCCTGAAAATCCTTCCTAATAGCGGTTATCCCTTTGTACATCTCGTGCGGATTATTTTCCCTACTATTAGTTTCTATTTTTCTAATTTCATTTTTCTGATACTCGCATTTCTTGTTTCTGTAAATCACACCCACTTGCTTTCTTATTTCATGGTATTCTTCTACGGCCCTACCGCTTTCATTGTGTACGCTATCTAATTTAGCCTTCTATCGCCTTTCAAACCAGAGTTCGCACTCTTCGTCAAACCATGGTTTGCTCTTCGGCCTTTTTTTCTTACCCAGTACTTTGCTCGCGGCCCCTTTTATAGTTTTTTCGGTAGCCCCCCATAACCTGTTCGGATCGTCATCTACTCCCGTCTGTGCATCCGTTTCCTCGAGCACCTGAAATCGGTTGCTAATTTTCCAATATCAAAGGTTTCTGCTTTGTTCGCTCGCTTACTATTTTGACCGGCTGCTAATCTGGCTCTTAATTTGGCCACTACTAGATAATGATCCGAGTCGCAATCCGCCCTCCTATAGGTCCTTACGTTGAGTACATTGGTGTGGCACCTCTTATGAATAAGAAAATGATCGATTTGATTGTGCGTGGTCCCGTCCGGCGATGTCCACGTTGCCTTGTATACATCCTTGTTCTTGAAGCACGTGGTCTTGACTATAAGATCTTTTGCGGCCGCGAAATTTATGACCCTAATACCGTTATCGTTGCTGGTTTCGTGCAGACTTTCTTTGCCTATAGTGGGCCTAAACATTTCCTCTCGCCCTATTTTAGCATAGAAATCCCCCACTACTATTTTGGTGTCCTAAGACGCGAATTGATCGATTAATTGCTCTAAAGTTTCATAATAAAGATCTTTGACTTCTTCCTCTTTGTCCTCCGTAGGATAGTGGACGTTAATAACCACGTAATTATACCACGCTCCTTCGATGATGATATACGAGAGTCGGTCATTCACGAAATTGCAACTTTTAACGGAATGTATGATGCTTTTGTTAACAAGAAATCCGGTGCCTAGAGAATGCCCGCTCGCGCCCCCATATAAAAAGGTGAAGTTACCGGATCCTAGCATCGCGTTATCTTTCCATCGGGTTTCTTGTATTGCTACCAAATCTAAATTGTACCTCTTAGTTTCATTTATGATTTCCCGGAACGCGCCAGCTCTGTGTAGACTGCGTACATTCCAGGTTCCCATCCTTAAGTTCCTTTTGGTTTTGGTTTGATTTTGTTTTCTTTGAGCCATGATAGTAAGTTAAACCCGCGCGTTTTGGATCCTGTTCCGATCGCAGGTGAGCCCATCCGTCTAGGGGTGATAACCCTCATACCTCCTTAGAACTAAGTATGGGAGTTTTCCGACTTTGGCGAGAACATAGTCTACTCGTCGTCAGACACACTCGGTTTCATTCTCATATCCTAACGCCCCCTGCAAGGCAGCGCGCCTTCGCTGGCTTCGTTGCCGTGTAAGACCAGGTGGCGAATCATTCTACACATCCTCTCTCAGGGCAGTTGTCATCGCTCCCGCATCCTCCACGACAGCAGGATTTTTGGCCCATTTTTTGTTTGAAATGTGCGGTAAAAGAGATAGATTACAGAGTAAGGTAGAAGAAGAAAGTAAGATAGGAGATTTTGTAGTGTTTTTAGTTGCTGTGGTGCTTGCGTAGTGTTTCTAGATGAATGCGTTCGCCAGTGCGGGCTCATCACACCCACGCCTGGGCCTATCGGCTGTCCGCTACTGCTTATTCAGTTTATTCGAAGCTAACCTCTTTCTCAGGGGTCGTTCCTCTATCCGCAACCTGAGTACGCGCTGTGTAGTGTTGATAGGCACCCATCCGTCCGCTCTGGACGACTACGCCAACAGCTAGGTAATTGCTATAGATATATAAATTCGAAGAAAATTATGTCTATTTTAAGAAACCGTATATATTCTCAATATGTTTGACGTATAATGAGACAAAAATCAATTTCTTGATTCTTACAAATTTTGTATTTTTGTAATTTTGTATTTTTCTGTTTCTTATACAAAAAAAAAGCTTTAAAACAATTGCTAGATATATCAATTGATAGAAAATTACATGTACTTTATGAAAACATATATATATTTTTAACATATTTAACGTATAAAAATAAGAAAATTTGGTTTTCGATTTTAGAAAATTCTTTAAGTTACTATTTTTTATAATAAATATGCTTTTTATTATCCAATCAGCTCCAAAATCTAATCAGTTCTAAGTTGAGCATTATTTCATAGATCTACAAAATTTCAGGTCATAACATGCTTCTTCTGAAGAGTTATCGTTCCACAATTTTTTTGTCACATACATACATACATACATACACTCGACGTGGGAAATTTCTGGTCTTTCTCTTTGAGAAAGCAAAAGAAGGAGGTTATCAATCTTGCCCTTATGTTTTGTTAAAAACATGTTAGAAATATATTTTGAAACTTCAAAACATACTCAAAATTCACCGATTTTAGAAAATTACTTTATGGATATGTGTGTATGTGTTTGTGTGTATGTGTGTATGTGTGTATGTATGTGTGTGTGTGTGCGTGTGAAAGTGTGTGTGTGTGTGTACACGTTAAAATTAACACAATGTTTTGAGGCTGATTTTTTTCTGTTTTTTTACAGGATGGGTGGCAAAAATATTTTGTTTTTATTTTCTAATGGTTTTTAGTTTAAATAATGGTTTTTCGATTTTTGGGTTTCAGTTTTTCGAATTTTATGGTACATTAGAAATAATATCATCGATCCAGCGAAAAGGCATTTGAAAGAGCATCAAATTACCTAACTTGTTCCACTTGAAAATCTAACGCAAACGTCATTTTGTGTTTAAATGTTCAGTAAAATTTTTGAGCCTTGTCTTTTTTCATTTACCAAGAAAGAAAAATTTTTGTATACAAATTTTCGATTATCTTTCTCCGACGATAACTGAATTAAATCAGCAGCATTGTATTAGAAACTTTACAAAACGGTAGTTTTTTACTATCTCATGACCTGTATGTTTTTTCAGATCATGAGATCTTTTATTTACTGAGCTATTGAAGTTGTGCTTTTTGAATTTTTTTTTCGCTTATATCTCGAGAACGGCGCGGTAATTTTTGACCCAATAGGGCTCATATTTTTTAATTGAAATGAAGATTCAAAATTTAAAAGAAATGTCAACATTCATCGACTTGTTTCGGTTTTATAAAGATTTTTCGATTCGCGATTTTTGAATATTGGATTTTCAGTTTTTTTTTGGCATTTTAGAAATATTATGATCAATTTGGTGTACATGCATTAAAAAGAGCATAAAATTAGCTATGTTTTTCTACCATAAATTTTGGATAGGCTCTTTCCCTTCTTTTGTTATACACAACAAGTCACATTTAGAGTAAACGAATGTATCTCGGAAATCTATGATGAAAAATCGTTCAAAAAATTTTAGATTATTAGGAATTCAGTAAATCTACATCCTAACATCTGGTTACATTTAATTTAAATATTTAAATAATTACCTATCGTTCTGTAATTTTAGTGAAAAATTATCTTTTGTCGAACCATCAATGATAAAAAAGCACACCTTTTTTGAGCTAGTAATTAGAAAGAGATATAACAATTTAAAATTAATTTATTAGAATTCATTTAGTTTGAGGAAGCTAAGTGCCAATGAATTGGCAGCGGTTCTCTTTTATTTTTTAAGTCAATTCTCATGAAAGAACCACCTTAAGCTTTATAACATTTTCATTCTAGTAATTTTTTAAAAAACTTCGTACATAGGTCCATTAATACTCAATGAAGGGTTAGTGAGTTTGGGTTTTGTCTAAATATAAGTATTTTTATAATTATAAATAATTATTCACTACTCGGTCGGTAAAAATCAAGGAGAGAAATTTAAATTCTTCATTGACTTTCCGACCCCCTTAAGAAAGTTACTGCTATTTAAATGAATGCGGGTTTTTTCTTTTAGTGTTCTATATTGACATTCGAGTTTAAATAGAAAAAAATTCCGAATCAAATCTATTGGTTTTTTCCTTCTTTTATAAAGGTATCAAATTTAAGTGTAGAATAGATGCGGTTACTCGTCTTTTACATGGCAATTTTATAAACAAATTTATTAGAAACAAGAAAATACAGGTTTTTAGATAAAAATTCCTGAGGCTGCAAAACTAGAAGTTCAAGAAATTTTAACTTTGTTAATATTGGTACTTTATTACTTAAAATTGCTTATATTTTCAAAAAAATACTTTCAGTAAAAAAATTTTCTTAGGTCCATAATTATTTCAGAATGTAAAAAAAAAATTGATATTTTTTCATATTTAACTTTAAAGCACATAATATCCCATAAAACGAAGATCTCACTTAATTTCCAGTTCTTCTTATCATACGTATTGACTCATATACCTGGTTTCAATTTTTGCTAAAGCAAACATGCAGCAAGTATACCTAGGTAAATAGTTTTTACGCTTTGTCTCCTTACATTGGCTGATTTATTAACGTGTAAAGTTTGTATGTTATAGAATAAATAATATGCACAGTTGATTTGTTTATTGAATTGTATTCATTTATTAATAAAAATACGAATTTAATCGTAATATTTCGCCAATCAAGCGAAAATTAACAATTCTTTTTCGCTTACATCAAAGAATAGCTGTTAACGATTGACATTTCGAAAGCGAAAAATTATAAGAAATCAACAACGAAACATCAACGTATCTGCTTAATCAATAGCATAATAAACGTAATGGTATATATAATAATAATAATAGTAAGACAGAGAAAATAAATTATTTTCTGTCTAAGCTAAATTATGACTTTATGAACTAAAACACAGAACCTAAACTCTCAAACGCATCTCAAAATAATCTTGCTTCATTCATTTGAATCGTTGACATACGAAAACGAATCTTCTCTCACGTGCCCAGTCGCCTATTAAAATCGACGATTCGTGGGCATTGGCATAATTGAATATTGGATTTATTTAAGTATAAAAAGACAGGTAACGAGCTAAAGGATGCAGTTATGTTTAATCTTCGAATCTCGTCGTTAAATCGCTATATGTACATTACAATAAGTTGTTGCACCGAACATGGTGCAAAGTTCGACCTTCTGACATCGTTTATAATATTTTTATGTATAACTCACTTTATTCTTCCGTCGTCGGCTTTGAATAAATAGTATTCTACGCTAAAGCTTGCCACTCATGGCAAATTCGACTTTCTGGTTGTAGTTTCAAACGGTAGGATTTACCTTTCAAACTAACTATTAAGGCAGTATGGCAACATGGCTTGATTTAGATTTTAGAGAACAAGATACCGAATTGAAAAATATCGATAAAGTACTATTGACAATAATCTATGCTGATTCAATTTGTAGACTTGATTTTGATATTCTTATTCTTCTTTACTTTCTCCCATTAATTTTATATTTATTCAAATACAGATTCTTGTACTCATTGGGGTCTTGTAAAGTTCAATATTTATAACTCTAGTTACTAAAATATAACAAATTTTTAGAATTATTTTTCTCTAACTAAAACTACGATATCTATCGATAAATACGGTATCATTCATAACAAGATACTAAACATATTTTGTAACTAAAAACATAATCAAACTAAAGATTAATCAATAGATACATATGTCTCAAATAAAGTGAACACATTAATTTTGAATTATAATACGTTAAAATAGTAAAAATAGTTTTAATAAGCTTTGCTTTGATTTAAAAACTTTAAAGTTTTTCTTTACAAGACCCTTTTTAGGCTTTATGCCACGTTTTTTATGCTTCCTCTGAGGTTTCAAACGAAACGAAATATGTATATTTCAACATTAGTCTCACAGTCACGTCTACTCTTATTTTACACGGATATGTGCGTGATTTTTACTTCCAATCTAGTAGGAGTTATTCAATTTTGGAATATATAAGGCCTTGTAAAATTCTCATTTTGGCAAAGACAAATTTTGTTTTGAAATCTGCCAAATTAGAAATGCTGTCTCTCACAAAGATTAAACAATTAAAGAAAACAAAAACGAAAGATTCATTAACATTAACAAATACTCAATCATCGATTACGTTAAATCTAATAAAGTTAAATATCATTTGTAGAAAATCTTTAAAATTTGAACTTTCAAGGTTTCAAGGATATTACGTATCTCTGTATTATCCCATAAACCATTCGGAATGTTTTTTCTTATAAGAACAGTTATGATTCAATTAATTGATTCAAAATATATATCTCAAAATTCATTCAACGTCAAATCATGCACATTTCATTGATTTTACAAGACCCAAAAATCCATTGTACCTAAGGATTTCGTACACAATATGCGCAAAAACATTCAATTACGCACGAAACATAGTAACCCTGTACAATTTATGTGACGAATGAATTTGTATCGCTTTGGTCAGGACGCACGCACTACATCAAAAAATCTCACTAACGCCGCGCTGCAAAAGTGACGTCTCTGGTTGGAAAATTAAATCGAAGGGCATTTTAAAACATTTAGAACACCATTGAATTGTTGTGTAAATGTAAATTGTTGCTTTTCATAATCTACTAAACGTTTAAAATACAATACATTAAACATTCGATAAAAACACTATTATTAAACAATTTAAATTAAGGCAGTTTAGAGTTATTTTTCTAGTAACAATTATTCAGAAGTGAATCTCACGTGAAAACAGAACACATATTTTTTCTTTGATATTCGAAAGTTTGATTGACAATGTATATACAAAATTCAAATCACAAAATAATTTCTTATTAAAAACTTTAAAAGCGTGAGTCTTTTAAGCATTATATAAACATTCTACAACTATAAATTGACGCTTTTCACAAAGATTAGAATATTTGAAATTTCTCGAAAAATACTAATTTTTTTCTGGAATCTCTTCTACGAAAACTAACACTTTTTCGATATTCGACAAAACTACCACTTGTTTGAATATTTAAAAAAGTATTAGCCTTTACACTTTTTAACAGTAAATCTTAAAAGTTCCAGTCTTTATAAGAGGCCTCAGAAAAGAAAAAGTACTTTTGGAATAATATGAAATATGTTTTTCTTTGTAAGAAGCGTAGAAATGACTTATTATCAACCAGAAAACTTAATAATTGAAATCTGCTTTTATTCAGAAGGCAAATAGTTCAATTCGTCAAATTTATAATATGAATCAAATCACAGAGCAAGCTGACAGATTTGATTAGTTCTACCTTTCGGCAGCTAAAGGTAAGTAAAAAGGAAAAGCAGGATCTGCTTTCTCGTAAGTCACAGTTTCTGAATAACTGAACAGCGCACAGTTAGGTAAAGTGACACGAGCGCGAGTAAATTATCAATTTTCACAACGTAATTTTGATCGAATTTTAAAAATTTTATTTTAGAAATAATCATTTTTATAATTTTTTTATTACGTTTTATAAATAAACAAAAACAGTTATTTATAAAGTATATTTTACATGTTAAATTTTATTAATCTATTATTAAAACAGCTAAGAACACACCTATTGATGACACAAGGATGAATACTAAACATTTTATATGTAGTTTTATATGATAAGAAATAGGTAACATGGCAAATACTTTATTATATAACTACATTTGAAATAATAAATGTGTATTTCGCAAATAATATTTTTATCCTCACGTAAAATTTTTGAAAAGTAGTCTAACAAGTTTTACCACGTAAAATATTAAGCATCAGCTGTCAATGTCACCTTTTCGAACTCCTTATATTATTTCTAAAAAGTATAAAAAAATCTCTGTTCAAATGAGCCTCTAGTATCCAATGAACATGACAACACCTACAATTTTCAAAATCCGATCCAACTTACACGCGAAAAATCAATTAACTCACGCTCACATCACATCCGCTCGCGAACTCTCCAAATCTCCCACAATCCTCCGCGACGAAGGAACGCACATCACTCCACCCCCGATCGAACCTTTTCCAATCAGCAGAGACCGACACACGCAAAACTCAAATCCTCAGTCGCCATACAAAAGAAAAAACAACAACAACAGCCCGATAACCCCCCTCTCTCTCTTCCCTTCAGTCCATCGCATCGTCGTTCTCGGCGGCCCCCTTGTCCTTGTCTTCGTGCTCCTCCGCGTCGTCGGACTTATTGTCGGGAACCGCGGCCATCCGATTGCTCTCGTTCTCCCAGCTGGAGTTGGAGGCCTGACTCGAGCTCTCGGTCTCGCTGGCGGCGGCGGGTCGCGCCTCCTCGACGGCGACTAGCTCTGCGAGGCCAGGTGGCGCTGGCAGATGCGCTTCTTCCAGTTTCACGTGGTGCCGCTCGCCGGCTGGGCCGTCGGAGGTGGCCTCGTCGTCGGAGGCGGAGGAGTTGCCGGTGCCGGTGGAGGTGTCGACGTCGACGACGTCGATCTTGTAGCCGTAGCGCCCGGGGAAGATCGAGCCGAGGAAGGAGGAGGTGGAGGACGAGGAGGAGGAGGAGGCCGAGGGTGAGGAGGGGGCGGTGACTCGAGCTGGCTGCTCCCGGTCGGAGTTGGAGGCGGCGGATGCGGATCGAGCTCCGGGGGATTTGGCGGGAGTCTCGAGGTGTGCGGAGGAGGCCTCGGATGCTCGGCGCGGGGAGTCGAGGGCTTGCACGCAGGAACTGCCGGAGGAGACGTTGTGCACCTGGAACAGTGGAGAACGGGGCTTTTAGTGTGTTTCTTTGGGGATCGGTGTAGTTTGTTGTACAATATATTTTCAAAGGGCGGCACTGCGGGTTATTGATCCTTTAGACATTTATTTAGCCATTCGGTCAAAAGAGTCTTAAGGTGATGCTAAAGCCACCTGTCACCGACAAATACGAGGAACCACTTTCCTCGTTTAATTTTCAATTTTTAGCAGATATCTTTATGAAACGTTATTGTCCTAATCAAACACAATAACTTCCCAGAGAGATATTTTCTCAAAATTGAAAATTGAATGAAATAAGTGGTTCCCCGTATTTGACGGCGACAGGGGATTTAGCATCACCTTAACGAAAAATGTTAAAAATGGTAGAAGAAGGTAGATGTTTAATGTGCGCTTTTCTTTTATTTTCAATCAACAACGTGAAGTAGAGATATTTTCAGAAAAACGAAAATGAATTTTCATTTTTGTAAAAACCCACCACCTTAAACGGCATAGAACGTTTCTTACACATAAGAAATATATAGATATAGATAATATATAATATATAGATAATATATAATATATAGATAATATATAATATATAGATAATATATAATATATAGATAATATATAATATATAATATATAATATATAATATAATAATATATAATATATAAATATATAATATATAGATATATTTGACCAATGCTAAATTGTGTACAATTTTTATGTGTAAGAAACACACTATGCCCTTTAAACGTACAGGCTAGATTATTTGTTGTATGTATAACTATTTTCTTAGAGACTTTGTTAGAATGCCATTCATCAAAATATTAAAATATTTGCTTAAAATTGTATAAAATAATATCAGACTCAATATTTAACTCAAAATTTTTTAGATGTGGAAAAGAAAAAAGAATCAATTGACCTCCAAGAATAAAAAAAAATTAACTTATTCTTGACATTTCGAGAATATTTGTGGCTCTCCTTATCCAATAAATACTTTAGCACCTGATATCGATGCCTCATACGAATACTAACAAATGTAAGCTTTTTGAAATATCGTCTAGTTTTCATGAGTTAAAAAATTGATAAAAGTAAGAAAAAAAATTTCCAGCAATATACAAAAATGAAATATATGGTTAGAGTGAACACATTAATTGATAGTATTAAATGTTTCGAACATATTATTTATTTTTTATTAAAGTAAAATGAAATAGTCATTTTTTCAGAAAGCTGAAATCTGTTAGTCTTCGTCTGAGGCGCCGATGTGGTCTAACTATAACTATACAAATTCGGTTTTCTTCCATGTAGAACCTGGGTTTTAGAGAGCATTAGTTCGTCCCTCACATCGGTGATGAAACATCGGCAATTAATATGTACACGAAAACGGGCAATGATATTCTGGTTTTGAACAATTCGAACTCTGTACATGTTTGATAACAGTTAATAAGAAATTCGCATGACTTTTTAAATCATATTTTTATAGATCATATCGTATGTTCTTTTTGAACTTCTAAAATATTTACAATATATCCAAAATTAAAAAAGTCATACTGCAGTGTCGAAAAATTTGAAGCTTACAACCGTATCATGTCATCAAAGAAATTTGACAGATCTACAATTTTCTTAGATTTATCATCTTTCAAAAAAATTCAAACGTTATTATAAATCGGCTTAGTATTATCTATCCATATATTGAACGACATCAATGAAAAATTTCATGCTAATTCCCTATTATTCCTTTCTAGAATGATACAAGATTTGCATCCATAAATTTTAATTTTGATTGAACTTTGACAACCTCATAACATCCTCGACCCATTTCTCCTTAAAAGTGTACAGTGATATTACAAAAAATAAAACCTCCCTCTCTCGGAGTGAAAATTCCCTCTATCCGAGTCAATTTACTCACTCAATTAACCCTTTCAGGGGCAGTGGTACGTATACGTACCACCTTTTTGCTTTCAGTTTTTTCTGTATTTCGTACGTATTTTTCAGTGCTCCTATGCATGTGAGTACTTTTTGGACTCTTGAGATGATAAGTTATAAGTTTTATATAGAAAAGTATGCAAATTTATTTATTTATAAATAGTTATAAACAATTGAATCACAAAAAACTCGTTTTTCTTCGTAAAAAATCGTTTATTCTTGAACAAAAAACTCTAGAGCTCTGAAATTTTTCTTATCTATAGTCCGTGTCCAGCTCTATAATATATATTTTTTTCAAATTTTTTCTCACGCTAGTTTTTTTGATAAAATTTTTGAAAATTTCAAAAAAAAATGTGCCCCTGAAAGGGTTAAGGGTGAATTTTTCACTACAATCACTCAACATATCAACTACCGACTTTCACTCAGTATCTATCCAGTTAAAAAAATCACCTATCCCCCAGTCACTACTCACCCAGCTAGCAAAACTCCCCCAAATAAAAGAAATGAAATTACTTCGGGCTCCTGCTGCTTGGCCTCGTCGGCTCTGGGTGACTCCAGCTCGATGACGTCCGGCATTCCCGAGGAGGCCTCCGAGATGTACACGCAGTCCTCGGCCGAGTGCTCGGCTCCGCCGTCGTCGTCGTCCTCGTCCTCCTCAACGGCTTCTCCTTCGTCCTCGTCGTCGTCGTCGTCGTCGTCGTCGTCCTCGTCGTCGTCGTCGTCGTTCTGGCAGATGACCTCGACGGTGACGTAGTTGCCGTCGGGCTTGCCGACCGCGATCCGTGCCGGGATCCGTGCCGGGGCCTTGGACCGAGGATGTGGATGGGACTCGGCGCTGACGCTGGCGGATGAGGAGGAGGAGGAGGAGGTGGTGGAGGATGATCTAGCCGACCATTCGTAGTCGAGAACGGAAAGCCCGGGCTTGGGCTTGGCTGTCGGCCGGTCGGAGCTCCATCGTCTGCAAAGTGGGATTGTGTAAGCGTTTTAGTCGAGAGTTGGGGTGGAGGTGGGTTTTGGATGGGAGGGTCTTAAATAGTGTTTCATGTTAGAGAAATATTCATTGTAATAATTCTCATGGATTATTTCTTTTTTAACACACCCAGCCATAAAGTACGAACTTTTTGGTAGATATGTTAAAAAATTGTATATTGCACGCGTGAATAAAGTGAGCCAGCGATTGCCTGCGTGTGTGACGGTTGAGGTATGGATGTGGTGAAACACACACCCATACATCATTGTTGTTTAGAGGAAAAGAGAGTAAAACTCAGATTTTTTTGTTACTTTTCATCCGATTTTAATGTTTAAGAAGTTATCGAAGAAAATTAATGAAATGATTAATGTGCTTGTGCGTATGTTTACGTGCAAGTAAATGGATTTTATTCTACACACATTAATTATATTTCTGAATTTTCCTTCGATAACTTTGTAGACAATAAACATTAGAACAATATCTACGATTTGACAATAATAATTCTGGTTTTTTATTTATTTTTCAGTTTGTAAAGTATTTCCCTTTAATCCTTTAACGTGAATGTTGCATTGGTAGTAGTAACGTCTTATACTCGACTGCCCGCTTAATTCTTTGCTTTCTGAGCTGAAAAAGCACTTAAATAATTGATTATATGTTCCTGAGTATACATGAAACGTAAAATTATAAATATTTTAATTTAGCGTTTAAGAAAATGAAGTAGAAACTATGATTTACTAGCACTAACGCAGGTCACAACTATAGGGTTTCAGCCGTTGTTCACGTTAAGGGTTAACGTACATTATTACTTATATTATAAAATCTTAGTACTTGTGATATAACTTGTTTTTAAGAACGTCTACATATTACAATAGGCCCTGCTTAATCCTTCAAAGCCCTGAATGATGTATGCGTCCATCGTCCATTCATTTTGCTACTTAATTCCTGATTCTAATTTGACCGCTGAATCAATTTTAATGTTGCGAAGTTTAGTTTACACGCGAATACATTTTTCATAAGACCAATATATTATACTTCTCTTTCGCTTCGAAATTATTGCGTTCGCATGAAATTGAATGATGGTTGCGTAAACCTCCACGCGTTAAAGAGTTAATGAATAATGATTGTGTAAGAAAGTGATAAATTACAACTAGTGTTGATGACGATTATCAAAAATAAATTAACCCTCACTTCGCAATAAAATTATTTTCAGATATTGGAATTTAATCGAATGTAAATGCGCAGCTGTACGCGCTAATTATTCAGCTTTAATTCGTGAAGTTGTAGATTATCATATGACGATAGGTTTAAAATCTACGTTACAAAATTACGTAGTTTGGACGAATATATTCTGCACAGGAAGTTTAATCATTTACTCTGGCTAACGAACTAATCATGACATGCGACTTTATCCTTTTCTTATTTGTTTATGAATACTTCAAATTAAAAATGTGCACATAAAAAATTATATTGCTAGATAAATTTTTTAATTTTAAAATTTTTGAACAAAAATTATTGAAAATTTGCAATTAATTACAGTAAATATGATCCGAATGAATATACTTTTACACTTTGTTCAATATTGAATATGTACAAGCCCCCAACAATTCTTATACATTTATTTTTAAATACTTTTCCGACGATGAAAGGAGAAAAGAATTAATAGTATATTATGCACCTAGGTAATAAAGTGAGCCAGTAAATGCCTGTGGGCGGTTCGGCGCCCGAGCGGAGCGAGGACGTCATACACGCTGGTAATCGCTGGCTCACTTTATTCACGCGTGCAATATACAATTTTTTAACATATCTACCAAAAAGTTCGTACCCGTTCACCGCCGAAAAGGGAAAATAGTGCTACACATTAACTCCCTAATCTCACTCTAGTCCACGCCGCGCCACGCGGTGGGGACTAGAGTGGGGGTAGGGATTTAATGTAGCGCTTTATTCCCAGCTCGGCGGGAAAAGAGTACGTACTTTATCGCTGGGTGTGTTAAAAAAAAATAATCCATCAGAATTATTACAATGAATATTTCTCTAACATGAAACACTATTTAAAAGCTAAAAAGCATTACAATAGACGCAATCAATATATTTTGTTTCATCTTTATTAAATAAAAAGGTTGCTTCCAATAGTGGCGGTTTCAAATGCAAAAAGTTAACTTTTATTCCGGTCATTCACAAATTACAACACTGCAAAATGGAATTATATATTTAAAAAATCCCCGATACAATAAACGAACATTGTTTAGAGACAACATTATAAATAAAAGTGCATCAATATCCAACCGTCTATTGTTTCTAAATTATATTAAAGAAATATTTATCAAAATTCAATTTTAACCCCAGCGAGGTGCTCGCCTTCGTCTGTCTGCCCTATACAAAACCTACAGTCGATAAAGTAATTGCTCTAGCAGTTTAATCTCATGCATAGTTTGTAATATAGTTCAGACATTGGCACTCATATTTTTTATAATGAATTTTTTTTTCGATTTTTCCTTATAATTGGACTGATCCGCTCTTCATTTTCATAAAATAAATTGAAATTGTTCTTTAAAAGGAAAATAAATTCTGATGCGTATTTTTCGAATGGGACGAGGAATTCAATTTGATGGTATTCGATCGGTACATATGCACACCCATAATTTTGGTCTATATCACATTCTGACAGTTATTTTGAGTATACTACATAAAGGCAAGTTGAACCAATGTTGAGTTGCCATTCTTGCGGTGCAATATAGCATTTTGAAAATTCTTGTGACCACAATGTAGTGTTCTTCGAATTAACTGTCACCTGAAGTTACTCAAAGGAACTTAAATAACTTATAACTTTCGTTAAATTCAGATTTTTTTTATCTTTTTTTAAAAATCTACCTAAATTCTATTCAATATCATAAACAACGCCAAAGAAAAAAAATTAACGTTAAAACTTAATCTTCATTTTATGTCTAATTCCTGGCGGAAATTATTTGAGTAAAAAATGTAATTTCTGCTAAAACCATAAAAATGCAAGAAAAAGTGTATAAAAAGTGCATCTACTGTCTGAATTAGGACACAACTTTTTGGCACTTTCTTACAATCTTTTATCCACTATTACTCTCTCTTGCAAACTATAATTACTATTCTGAAAAATCCTGTAATCTTTTATGAAAAAAAGTGTCAAAACGTAAGAAAGAGTAAAGAAATGTAAGACAGTGTTAACCATTCTTCCTCGTTGAAACCTCAAAACAACACCTTTCCACGCAAACAAACAATCCCTCCCCCCTCCCATCCCACAAGCAAACTCGCCAAGCCTCCACTCTTCCCATTCCCCCTCGCGCACCTTTGTCCGACGGCAGGCTGTCCGGCGAGCTTGCCGATGACGAGGAGCGACTGGCCGTGGGAGACGATCTCCTTGGCCTGGCGCAGCAGCCTCGACTCGCCGCTGGGCTGCGAGAGCTGACTGAGAAGGATCGAGGACTGCTGCTGCTGCTGCTGCGGCTGCTGCTGCTGCTCGGCGAATCCGGGGCCGAGCCTCGACGATGCGGCAGGCGCTGCTGTGACTGTAGCTGTGGCTGATCCCTGTGGTTGAAAGATAGTGCCTTTTTTAATAGTGGGGTCGAGAGATGGTGGAGCAGAGGATGGATGGGCATTGTCGTTGTGTATAACCACGTGCGAAGTTAGAGACGGTTTATGGGTTTTGGGTTTGAAAGTTGTTTGTAATTTTAAGGTGGTTGGAGTGAGAAACGAAGGTGGGAAAATTAATTGAAATTTTTGCAGATTGCGGATAGTGCAGTGTAAAGTAGGCTCGTAAAATTTTAGGGTAGTTTAACGACTTTGAGATCGGGAGCAAAGAATCACAAAGTTCGTCAAATTAGCGTAGAGTCTTATGGAGGTTGAGTGTAATACGTTAGATTCTTTATTGATAAGTTGTCTAGAATCAGTGTATTGTTACAGAAAGTTTATTTATGTATACAAAGGTAAGGACAAATAAAAGAAAATAAAGAAAATACTGCGTTGCCGATTTTTTATAAAAGTTATTAAATAATCTGCGTGAAAATTGTATGTATGATACGTCTATCATATCATAGTTTTATAGAGCATTAAAACCGGTATTAAATTACTTACATTTAATTTTCCAATTAAAATGCATGCATATATCGCTTGAAAGTTCAATTATCTAACGTTCTTTCTTGCAAAAAGGTTACAGTTTTATTAAAGTTAAGACGTGTTAACAAAAATGTATACAGTACCAGTAGTGCCAGACACGAAATTTTCAATATCTGTTAATGTAAATCTTATAAACAGAATCTAACAAAAAATGATATCATTTTCAAGTTTTTATGATATGTTGTACACAATATAAAGTTTGTAATACGTTCATAATAAGTCAAAAACTTATCCCAAGCTCTCAAAAACCTTTTAAATCAGTTCCTACGAAAATTAGCAATTTTTAAAATCTCAGAGAATCTGAGAAAGTGTTAGTATTTTATCAGAAAATCTAAAAATTACTAAATTTTCTTAAGAAGCCTCTATAAAGAACAAGGTGTTTTTAAAAAATCTAAAATGTGCTAGTCTTCGTAAAATTTTCTAAATTTAAACGTTTTTACTTAAAATAAAGAATTTTCTTAATTTTTCAATCAATTTTAATATCTAGGGGCTTATTCAAACAATTATTTACATACTCGTGGTTTAAAATAACGTAATAATTTAGCTTTAAGGAGCAAAGTCTAATTGTTTATTGCATAAAACCGGTTATTATCTAACAACCTATAAATAATTAGATTTTGCTCTTTAAAGTGAAATTATTACGTGATTTTAAACCGTGAATTTGTAGATAAATGTTGGGTAAAGATTTTGCTTATTTCCATTCGATAAAAATTAAAGTTAATACAGTATTTAAAGTTTTGCGTGAGGTCACCGTGGTATAAAATTTGCATACCACGGCGACAATAAATACTCCAATTTAAGAGGAGGCCGGAGCGAACTTTACCATTGTGACCTTCACCTCGCGTTGTAGTTTTCGTTCTACGTTTAAAATTTACTTGTTAACACTAAAGTCGAAGATGATAATGATTTATCAGCATGTAAAGAATTACGGACGACAGCTTTTTTGGTTATAAATAGCTTAAAAAGTTTTCTATCATGAAATATTATTATAATTGACCAATTAAAAACTGTAAAACTGATAGTCATATTACCGTTTTCTAGCCCTCATCTCATGCCGTATTTTTCGTTATTCTATGAAATTTTGCCTAAATATATAGATTTTAATTTTCATTAACATTTATTATTATGGTAAGAAGAGGGGACAACCGCGTATTTGCACTATAAATTCCCACAAATTTTTATTCTTATCGTATAAATTTTGGAGGTTAGATTGACTCTCTAGCAATCGGCGTTGGCTACGACCTCCCCTTAACATTAGAACATATAATGTACATTGGAATAAATACACACCCACACACACACATGTGTATGTACATATTTGTGGCTTCCCGGAATAACCACTTAACCCATTTCTTCCCAAGCGGCCATTTTATAGTCGATTGGTTTTTTGCCTAAAAAATTGTCGAAATAAAAAATAATAATAACCAATACCACTTTTTTGAAGTAAAATTATCCGCTCTTTCCGATTCTGAAGTCAGAATTTTTAAATTTCCGTTGGAAAATTTCAAAATGGCGGGTTTAAGCAAAAAACCAATCGACTATAAAATGGCCGCTTGGGAAGAAATGGGTTAAGTCCATTTTTTGTGTTTTCGAGATATTGAGGTTTAAATTTTAAAATTGCCATTTAAGCCTATGCAAAAGAAAAGCATAACTTATGAAAAAGAGAAAGTTTTAGATGAATTTTTGCAACGTTTGACTTTTTATCTGGAAGTACACCATACGTAGATACCAAAATCACTAAAAACTCAATTTTCAAAAAAATGGACTTAACTTTAAATAATACAAGTTTTAAGAAAATAGAAAAAATAAGACTTAATTATTTTTAAATTCTCTACCTATAATTCAGGGTAAAAATTAACATTTTATTTTTTTACAAAATACCAATTGTCTGTCCTTGTCAAAAATACGTTACATGCCTGTACCGTCTGATGGCGTGTGTTACTTGTCTTTGATTATGCGCGTACTTCAAATATATGATGCATGCCTGCATGTTATTTTTCGGTGGATGTGCATACGGTTTTGATAAAATGACGAACTTACTAATTTCTAAGAATAAAAGCAGACTTAATTTCGTTTTTCATGCAATCGAATATCTGAAAAACGATAAAATCTTATGTGGCCCTCGCGAGACAACCACAAAATTCAGTACTCTGCAAAAGAGTTATATTAAAATACAGCTTGCATTATTCGAAATAAAACAATTGTCCATAATTTATATAAATTTGTTTAATCATCTACTTCTATCGAAGAAAGCTAGTGCATGCACGGCAAAACAGCGTGCACATCCACCGAAAAACAGCATGCGATCATACATCATACATTTGAAATACGCATACCATCACAGACAAATAACGCATGCCATCCGACGGTTCAGGCATGCAAGATATTTTAAACTAACACCTAGCACCGTCTTTTGTTGGTCGTACTTTTTTGCGTGTATGACCAGTACATAGACTCTAAACCATGATGTTAGAAGTATATATGCCACAATGCATATTATACTTTTTAAAATTTGTAATGTATTTGATATTATTATGCATATTTATGGTCCCTCAAAACAAATTTTATTAACGCACACTGAGAGAAAGGATTTCTTGTGGCAAATGAATTGTGTACTTGCGGAATCGAATTCTGACGTACTTGCCGCAAATGTTAAATTCTTAATAGTTAAGAATTCGAACTTGAGAGAAATCTATACGAGTAAGATAAACATGTCGAGTACGAAAGGTTATTTGACAATTTTCTAGCATATAATGATACTTTTCAAGCATTAAAATATAAAAAGATCATATCCGTAGACATGATCGTGGCAGGCGAAAACATATAATAACATGTAATGGTCATATAAACATCTTAGAAATATGAAAAATTTAATTAACCTTAAAGTCAGGCGGTCAGCCGTTGGCAAGCGACTCAAGTACTCAGTTCTTAACTGACGATGCGTTTAACTGTTAAGAAATATTTATTTGACCGTATTCGAATCCACAAAACTTAACAATTAAGAAATATTCTTGGCCGCAAAGAATCATTTTTCTCAGTGCAGTTTCTATAGGTCTGTGTTTATACAAAACCATTTTCTCCAGATTTCTCTTATTTCTTTTTTATATAACCCAACTTGACCGAGAGTAACCTTTCCAATTACGTACATTGGCGAATTTATACAAATTTAATGAATGTCACATGACGTAGGTGTTTTAAGTTACGATTCAAATTGTATACAAAAAAGAGATGTGTATTTTGGACAACTTCATTCATCGCAATATACAGGAGGGATAAATATAATCCATTTTACTAGTGTTTTTTACTTTGATAATAATATTGAGAGTTGCAATATTCAGACCCGATATATTATAGGTTCTATAATCAAATTTGTGAATTGGTTATTTGTAAAACAATCTATTCTAATTGTATTCACAAAACACAATGAGCACCAATGCGTATCATCTTGATCATTTGCATTTGCATCTAGATTTGCATGTGTTTAAGTACGTCAGACCCCGACAAAAGTTTTCCAGTTCCACTCTTGCCTATATAAATAAGAAATCAACTGAACATTGCTCTTTAGTCGCAAGAACTTCATTCACCCACTACAACACGAAATCGGTCAGCGATCAAAATGTCGGAGTTGGATCGAATTTACCATCGAATGAACTATGAAACTCATACAATGTATGAGACCGTTGAGAGAATTCAAGATGAAAAGAGTGAAGTGCAAGAATTTTACGCGAATAAAGTGCTGTTCATCACCGGAGCAACGGGATTCATGGGAAAGTGTTTGATAGAAAAATTGTTGCGAAGCTGTCCGGACTTAAAGCACATTTACTTACTAATAAGACCAAAAAGTAATACTTCGATTGATCAACGATTAAGCAAATTTTTTCAAAATGTGGTATGTACAATTTAACTTTAAAAATACTGTTACTGTAGAAAAAATCAATAAAGTTTTATTTTATATGATTGTAGATTTTTAACGTCCTGAGAGAAATGAATCCCAGTTTTGAAAACAAAGTGACAGCTATGGAGGGTGATCTTTCTTTAGAAAACCTAGGATTATCAGAAGAAAATCAAGATATCATACGGAGAAATGCGAACATAATTATACATAATGCTGCTAATGTCAAATTCTATGAGAGAGTCAATGCAATTTTGAAAGTCAATGTTCTGGGAACAAAACATATGCTCGATTTAGCTGAAAAATGTAACAATCTCGAAGCATTTGTGTACGTTTCATCTGCCTTTTCGAACTGTTACAGGAAGCGTATCGAGGAGGAGTTTTACGAACCTCCTGGAGATTTGAAAATGGTTTACGATATGATAGATGCTGATACGAAAACTGAAAACGGCTTAAGTAAAGATGCGTTAAAAATGTTGCTAGGAGAACACTTCAATATTTATACCTTTACAAAATCAATGTCAGAAGAATTAGTGAGACAACGTTCAGAAAAGGCCACTTTTGCTTGTGGTGTTTACAGACCGAGCATGGGTACGTAAAATCTTTTAATATACATAAATATTAATTTAATCTACAATTAAAGACACGAAGAAAGATTCTAATGTATTCTACCTTACAACCACTACGTTTTTTTTAATTTAAAAAATGGTTTACAAACATATATACTTTTTAAGCGGATCGCCAACTTATTTTCGAGCAATATTTATAATCAACAATAATAATCAACAATATTTTTCAGGCTATACTATTATAATAAAATACTCTTGCAGATGCTTCTGTAGAAAAACACTGTGTGTATGTGTGCATGCGTACATGCATGCGTGCGTTCGGGCGTGTGTGTGTGACTGTATGTGCTTGTGTGTATATGTGTGTGTGTGTGGGTATGGTGTATGTGTGTTTGTGAGTGTGTGTGTATATGTGTGTGTATATATGTGTATTTGTGTGAGTGTGCGTATGTGTGTGTATAAATGCATATACATATACGTGACTGATCAGTATCGTGTCCCATAAGGTCCAAATAGGTTCAATAGCTTATGACAATCTAATTAAAACAAACATATTAACCTATAAGGTAAAAGTACCTATTATGAAACGGTTTTCGGGGTGCATCTTATACTTTTGTAATATTAAGATTGAATAAGCGTATAACGTTAAAACTTTTGATAGTACTCGAAGGGCTAGACTTTCCTTGAACAGATAATTATTTTAAAATACAAATTCAACGTTAATAAATAATTATATTAATAAAATACTGAAGTGATCCATTGTACGTATTATGAAACAGTGCAATCGCACGATGTCCGGGTGTTTCATAATTCATGTCCCTGTTATGTAACGTAATAAATATGTAAATACTTTGTTTGACTGCTTTTACTTACAATTGCTATATCTGTCGTAAACAATGCGCCTAGTATACACGAGTAATAACGTCAACATAAGATTGACATCCTTTTGAAAAGCTTTTAATAACAACAAAATGATAAGTTACAGGTTAGGCTGCTAAATTCAATAAACATGTTTATTTTACTTACTCTTCAAATGTACGGGAGCTATATCATTAAAATGTAGTATTTATTGCTTCATAATACAGAAAATAATAAGCAAATAGCTAAAATTATTAAAGAAAAGCCCTTGCAAAGGTGTTTCATTAATACGGACTTCCACTAACTCGTGCACCTATTATGAAACAACTACATATTTAATAAAAATCGCATTGGCATTAAAACAGTTTGTAGATAATTCAAATCTACGGACCGAAAGCTACAGTTTAAGCTATTGCATATGGTGTCATTTATATTTATAAATATAGTTAAAAAACAAAGTCGTATAAATCAGCTGCTTCGGCTCACAAAACCGTCGATCTGCACGGGTTTGGAGACACGCAAAATTGAATGATTTTTTATAATACTACTTATTGTATAACAATACTCATGTTCGCATATTTACAGACGAAAACATTCATAATTATCAATAAAATTTTTATATTCTTATGCATGTCGTAATTATTTCTTATTTTATCATTTTTGATACTGTTTCATAAAAGGGATACAGTTAAGAGGGTGTCTCATAATAGGTACTTTTACCTTAGTTATTAGAATGTGATTGTATTCTTTGCGGTTTTTCGAAGCCGCATAATTTTTGTCAGACCTCAAAATGACCTTTTACTCACATAAACTTCCAGTTAATTACAAGGAAAATATCTAATTTTGAAAAATGATAAATGAAAAAAGTAATTTGTATAACAAAATTATATAATTAATACATAATAGGTATATAACAAAATATTCCCATACAGACTTGCTATTTGTTACAAAAATGTGATTATATTTTATAGTTTTTAATTTAAGTTTATAAATTAGTTATTATAGTTTCGTATAATAAGTTAGGAACCCATATTCGTTCCATGTATGCGGCTGGAGGGGATACAAGAAACGATTGAGGCGTCCGGAGTGACGAAAGTTGACAATAATGTTGGAACGTGAAGTATATCTATGTATACCGATATATATATACAGATTGACTAACCTCAAAAGACATGCTAAGAAAGCGTTTATATGAATTTTAAACATACTAATAGTGTATTTGTTTACACACAATCATTAATGTTATTATACACCTCTACAATGTAAAAGAAAAATACAGAAAATAACTGTTATTTGGTTACTATTTCAATTTTATACAGATTCCCCATAAGACATAGTATAAATCAAACATTTACTTTGTTGCGATTTTTTAATTGACTGAATACTTATTTTTAGTTATACCCACGGCGAAAGAACCTCTAGCTGGCTGGGTCGACAACATAAATGGACCAGTAATAATTTTTTTGGCTGCTGGTTTAGGGGCAGCTCACACCTTCTATCACGACAGGAAACGCTTGATGGATGTTGTACCATGTGACATGAGCATAAACGCTTTGCTTGCAGCAACTTGGGATCTTTCCAATCGACGGTAAACGCGTGATTTTCAAGTGAAAGCTTTTTAATATTGAAAGAAAATAAAAAGTAGTAAAATAATTTGACTTTCATCGTTAATCAAGGGCTACCGAGCAGAAAGCTGTAATATACAATTATGGAAGCTCTACCGTGAATCCGATTACCATCATGGGGATCTGGGATAACTTGAAAAATGAAACTGTATCTTATCGGTCCTCTAACGCCGTATGGATGAATTTTCTTATTACGACGCCTCATTTTTATCTGTTTTTGATTCTTCATGTGCTTTTTCATTGTATACCGGCTTTGCTCGTGGATTTATTTCTTCTGATGACCATGAGAAAACCGAGGTAAGGCTTCTTATATTATAGAAACGGATCAGCGATTCAAACAAAATACAAATAAACGTATAATTTTTCAAAAGATATAATATCTCACCTCCAGAACAAGACTATGATAACTCGAAATTTTTTTAATTTGATTTTTGTAAATAAAATGGCTCATATGAGAATAAGAGTACTTTATACCCTTCAAAAATTGGTTTAGTAACGTTGAGAAACTATAATACAGCAATAAAATGAATGTACAAAATTTTTACTTCTTGAAAAATTTGCGTTCCTAACATAATTTTATAAAAACATAGAATTTTGAGTTGTCATACTCTTGTTCTGGAGGTGCGATATATATATAAAATGACAACTCAAAATTATATATATATATATATATATATATATATATATATATATATATATATATATATATATATATATATATATATATACAGTGCGTCTCATAACTATAGAAACACCACAAATTTTCACGTTTAAATGTGTATATTATACCTTTTTTTAAAGAACCTGTAACTTTATCAGAATATATATATATATATATATATATATATATATATATATATATATATATATACAGTGCGTCTCATAACTATAGAAACACCACAAATTTTCACGTTTAAATGTGTATATTATACCTTTTTTTAAAAAACCTGTAACTTTGGAAGCAAAAATCCGAGGATAATTTTGCAAAAAGCCAATGAATGGAAAATATATTCTCTTTAAAAAATTACTAGAATATTTCTTTCGCATCAACATTAAAGAAGTTATCGTTGTTTCATAACTATGGAAACACTTTAAATTTTTAGACCCATTTAAATCAATGTAAATTTTTTATCTAGTATTCAAGTTTTGTTTAAACCGTCCGTGAATTTTTCATAAGTTAATGTAGACACAATATTTTGGTAACGTCTTAAAGAGAATAAAATTCCCTTTTATTTGCTATTTTTAAAATTATCCTTGGTTTTTTGCTTCGAAAGTTACAGGTTTTTTAAGAAAAGGTATAATACACAGATTTAAATGTAAAAATTTTTGGTGTTTCTATAGTTATGAGACGCACTGTATATATATATTATTATTATCAAATAATATTACATTTATTTCATACATTTTGTCGTGATAGCTGTATGTAGAATGAAACTGGGTGAAATAATTGTTAAACAGCAAAGACGACTATCTGTAATCTGAAGATCAAATGTAATCTTATAGTATTGATTACTGTAATTCTAATTCTGGACTTACGTTCGTCATATTTAATAATGTATATTGTCACCTGTAATTTTTTTTATCTCAAACAAAATAAACGCAACATCTATCTATTTTATTATCTTTTGCAATAAAAAAGTATACAGTTTTTTTTCTATTTTGTTTGATATCATAGCTTTTGACATAGTCCCTTACACACAGCCCTTCAATTAATTATAATAATGAATACGTGAATCTCTTTTCTTTTGCAGACTTGTATCAATAGTATGGAAAATATCTCAAAATCTTGATTTACTGGAATATTTTGGCAATGGCGACTGGAGAATCTACATGCCCGAAACAATGAAGGTTATAAATCGTCTGAATGCCGTAGATAGAAAATTATTTTTCTGCGACTTACGACAATTCGATTGGGAAGAGTATTGTCTTGTTATGTGGCAAGGTGTTAGAGTGTACCTTCTGAAGGAAACCATAAACAGCGATGCGGGTAGACGCAGATACATATTACTGTGGTACTTGCACTACGGTCTGATCACCGCATTAGTTTTGACGTTATCTTATTTCATCATGAGATTAATAATTTAGGCGATTCTAAGCTATTTTACATCCATCATTCAATAATGCAGCTTTTCTAATTGTTAATACTTTGCATATTTATTTTCATATTACGTAAGTGTAATTTATAACAGCAGGTGAAATATAGATTATACAATGAACAGCAACTGTAAATATATTGGTAGTTAGTTCACTTGGATTTCGCTGCTTACTAAGATATTAGATATTAGGCTGTGTCCTTTTTGAAGTTTATAAGTAACGTCGCAAGGATAAGATTTTGTACATTAAAAGTGTTTTGTAAAAATATTATTTGTATTTTATTCAAAATGTGTGTAAAATAGTGATTTTCGCATTTTCTTATATTGTATGCAAAAGAATTGGGTTTTAACATAAATTTTCTTTCTTCGGCGGTGTCTACGATACGGGTAGAGAATCGAAGCCGATTTGCAATTCTGTTTGAATTTTTTCAAAAAAGCTTAATACAAAAAAGTTATAGCCTATTTACGTTCCTATCAATGGCGTCAGACCGTAGTTACTTCAAAGGTGAAGCGTCTACGATCTGACGTCACGAGGATTTTCGAAGCGCTATATCTTCCTTAATTTTGGATATTTTGCAAAAATTCAAACAGTTCACAAAGAAAGTATGCTATAATCTGTCAAAATATAATATAAAAAAAAATCACGTTAAAACCGAATTAAACGCAGATTTGAATATTATTAGTTTTACACCGAAATTGTGTTAAAATAGACACTCAAAATTTTACACAAAAATGACATAAAAGTTACACAAAAATTACACAAAATTGTATATAAATAACACTTTTCACACATTTAGTGTGAAAAAATCAAATTTTAATTTTGTTCTGCCTTAGCAAGTATGATAATGAAAAATAATGAAAACAATGTATTTTGTGTATACCTTCATACTTCTCTTTTATGTATGTGATTAGAATTGTGTAAATGGTAGGTTAACAGAATTACTTCATACAATTATAAAATGATCATAGAATAAATTTATAGAAAAAAGCAAAAATAGAACTTAATTTTTTTTCTTCATAATTTGTTAAAATATTAAATAAGAAAAAAACATGCAACATCCCAATTGTAGGATAATTTTAACTTGAATCTACTATTCTAGAAATTTTGATTATTTCTTTAACGTAATCTCTTTATGAGAATATTTTGAGTACACAATATTAAGATTTAATAGTCATTATATAAAATTAAAAAATGCTTTTCTTATCTCTATTTACGTATTCGTCTCTATCTCTGTAAGTGTATCCTTACTAAGTATATTTTTAGATAAAAGTACAAAAAATCAGGAAAGTATAAAAATAAGTGACCATATCTATTATTTATGAATCTGTTTAACATTGGTTTAGATGAAAAATAGAAACTTTGTCGTTAGTAATGCTAGTTAATTATTCACATATTCATATTTAAAATTCAACGCGGAAATCGTATTAAAAAAGCTTTTTGGAAATCAAGACAAGGTTAACACAGGTCAGGCGAGCTAAGTTGACGCTATGGAGAAATGAATGGAACTGCGCCGTAATTCTCATTATACGTCAATACTTTACGCATTAACATCAAACTAGAGGTTGATGACACGTTATTGTATAAAGAACGTCGGCCAACGAAACTTTCGAATTTTCGATATAAATAGATATGCATACTGCAGTATTACGTGATGTCATGATATTATAATATCGAGATGTAACGCGACTTTCAAGCTGTCGTATCTACCGTAATTGTTGTTTAAATAAAGAAAGAAAAAATACGTTGTCTTATTTTTTTTCCCATGATCTACCAAAATATGTCTAATTACCCAATGGAAAACAGTAAAACTAACGGTCAAGTTATTGTTTCTTAACTTCGTCGACGGCCTCACCTCTTACCTTTTTGCTTTCTCAAAAAGAAGTTTTTGTGACGGTGATACATATTCTGTACGTATGTGTGTGCTCGTGCATGTGCATATGCTTGTGTGTATGAGTATGTGTGTGTGAATGTGTGTTTATTGAGACAATTAGTAATATCGAGAACAATATACAGTGAAAATTTCAAGTACTAATACTTTTCTGTGCCCGAGAAAAAAATCATTACAAAAATCGATTTTCCGTATCGCTATAACTGGATAAATGCAGCATTCATCTAGAATTTTTCCAAAAAGGTATAACTTTTTAGGATATCTTGACTGACTCATTTTCTCAGATCATAAGGACTTGTATTATTCGAAAAATATTTGAAGTTATGTATTTTTAAAACTCTTTATATCGCGTATATCTCGAGAATGATTTGGTCATTTTTATCATTTTTCGATTTCTGATGAAATTTCGCAATCAAAAAGAATTTTATAGGTTCGTCAATTCGTTTTTGTTTTATAACGATTTAATGTATGATATTTTTGTGGTAGTAGAATAAATTCTATGTATACCTACATAATTACGTTATGAAAACAGCAATAATGGTTAAAATCAATATATTAAACAAATTGCTATATATATGAACAATTAATTAAATTTAAGAAATCTAACAAGGAGAGTGTCAACTGCGGGAAACGAATTTTGGTGAAACTTTGGGAGAGGGTTTCTGCACGGTCAAAAATGAATTCGTAACATGTTATTATTTTTTTCCTTTCTTAACTTTTTGTTTCTTACTTTTAACATACATTTGTTTGTTAACCAACTACGAATATTTTGTTTGTAAAAGTAAGAAACAAGTTACTTTTTTTAACCGTGTGGCACCCAAAAATGAAACCTGTATTTTGTTTCGATTGGCCTTTGTTCTCGCGATATGAGCTATTTTACTCCGAATATACATTATTTTAATGAAAAATAGTATATATACTTCATATCATGACTACGTGAATTTTGGCGCTAAAGAATATATTCAAAAACTGAATAATAACCGCGGATAGACCTTTAATTCAAGCTTTGTTTCGTATGAAAATTTGTATCTGGTCCAACGTTATTACCAATTGAAGATAGTGACTAAAAATGTATGAATATTCCAAGAAAATTTTAGAAATTCGAAGAAACATTGAACCAGCTCGATATTTTTATAGGAACCACAGCTCAACTCAAAACCTCTTAACGCCTACTTTTATTAACTTTCTAAACATATTCTACCGGCAAAACTTACGTAGTCACAATATGAAGTAGAGCTACCAATCCTTCACTAAAACCCCCATTCGAAGTAAAAACTCACATCTCTAAAACAAGATCCCATCGTAACCAAACACGAGCCACTACACTAAACTTCCCTCTACGTGCTCCAGAAACCACCCCCCAAATCCTCACCAAAACCCATCTCCCGCATTAACTACCACACTCCTCTCCCAAACCACCATCTCATCCCCATCGTTCTCTCCCTCCACCATAATAGAAACCCAAGCATTCTCCCTCTATACAGTCTACCCACTTACCAGAACTGTAGAGACGGCGACAGCGGCGTCGGCGGAGACGACGAGCGGCTCGTCGACGGCATCAGCGACACCAGGGGCTGCGTCGTCGTCCTCGTCCTCGTCGATTGCGGATGCACCGTCGGCGATCGGTATGAGGAAGGTCGAGGAGGGCAGCTGGTTGATGCCGAGGGCCGCGGCGGTGAGATGCTGCTGCTGGGACTTTGCTGCATCAGCCTTGCGAAGTCCAGCAGGCGCTTTATGGACCTCTGCGTCCTCTCCCGCCTTGACAAAAGCTCGCGGCGCGTAAGCTGCTGCTGCTGCGGAATTCCAATGCACGGGGGGGAGTGCGGGGGAGGGGGGGGGAGAGCTTTAGTTAGGTTTGCGGGGTAGTTTCTCTTCTGCTTTTTGCTTTTTTCGGGTGAGTTTTGCTATGAGTGTTGATGGTAGTGGCTAGAGATCGGAAAAAATTGTACGAAGAAGTTTTGTGCGTGGAGATGGGTGTGGGAAGGGGCTTGGGGTTCTTAGAGCGAGGTGGACAACGTACCTCTGGAGTGGTAATTTTAAGTGACTTTGAGTTATGCTACTCTACGCGTGTGTAGGTGAACTGTGCTGGAGGTGAAATTTCACTCCATGAAAAAGTAGCGTTTGTAGTCTACACAGTTTCATGAAGTGAAGATTCACTTGAACAGAGTTACTTTTCACTCTAAGAAGTATAAAGAGAGAAATGTTTCTTAATTGTGAAAAAACACGACTTTTAACACCGGAACAGACACAGTATACTGAACATTTGGAGCAGCGAATCATTTATACCAAATAATCTTATTGTAAAAGTTGTACGTTGTAGAACGTTCAGTATTGATTAGTTACTTTGAAAGCATGGGCTGCGTAAAAGAAACATTTGAAGCGTTCTTAAAAATAATAGCGTTTAATATATAACAGGTAGTTAAGCGGAGAAGTCACTGAAATATTTATGAAAATTGCCAAAAACAACGTTTTCTATGTCCTCAAATGCATTGAGATTTTATTACAAACATATATAGTGCTGACCACTTCATTAGCAATAGAATGCGATTGGATGCAAAGAACATTAAATTTATGTAATTTCTATCCGAATCATATAAAAACACTAGTTATAGTATAAGTAAACATATAGAGCAGCTTCATATTTCAGAGTATTGTCCCCTTAATAATAAACAAATTCCTCAAAAAACGCCTATTTTTATCTCAATTTTTGTATTTTCTTGCTTAATTCCATAAAAATATTCTTGATAATTTCTATATACTTATTTATTGTAATTTTACAGATTGTAAAAATATAATCCAAAGAAAAAAGGCATTTTTTGAGAATCGCCCATATTCTTAAAAACGCCTTTTTGGGCTTACACTGCGTAAAACGTAAATTAGTGATTGATTGCTAACTCCATGACATACAATTTTTTCAGAAGTTTACAAAAATATTAAAAATATATACTTAAGACTTATATAAACATTATTCTAGTGGAAATACTTAAAAAAATAGATATGCTAATATCAAATCTTATAATAATATATAGAACTTAAATACTTTCAACTAATTGTATTTAAAACAATCAATAAATTATTTCATAACGTTTTATCACCCTAAACGAAATTTGTAACACTATTTTTAGTACATTTTTATAAAAGTGTGCACGTACTACAACTATCATATTAAAAAATTATTTCACGTTATAAAGGCAATAAAAAGTTAATGTACCCATTCTTATTTTCGAGCTTCTACAGCTATTATGATGTAAATAAAATCGTCCTAACGAGCTTCTTTCACGAAACTTGCGGGAATATAAAAGCTCTAACAGTTTAAAAAGCAGCGGCTATAGCCTGTAAGCGAAAAAATAATCTTGGAAGTAATATTCACTAAAAACTAATAGATAACAATCACTTCATGTGATTTTGTTCGCCATGCAATAAATTAACAATGTTTTCCCGGATTAAGATTTTAGCGATGAAAATATAGTGTAATAATGTATATAAACCAATTATACTTATCACAAACATTGAACATGCACAGTGTGCAAAGAAAATTTGCATTAAACTAAAGTGAACACATTTTGTAACCACATCTTATTAAATTATCTAATATGTACAGCCAAGTTTTGCAATCTACCAAATGAAGTATTGTTTTACAAAGCACAATTTTAAAACGACAGATAATTTAAGCTCCATATAACGCGATGCATATGACATTAATAGTAGCGAAAGAAAAATAAAAGACGAGGATTTTGCAGGTTTTCGCGCATAAATTAATCAAAATAAGTATTTTATTATATATAGTTCAGTCATGATGACTAATATGACTTTTCTCAAATTTAAAAAAGACAGTTAACAACAAAAGTGTGAACACCACATAAAAAAGAAAACTAATAAGTAAAATATAGACTATAACTGATACACGTCACGAACACTCACCAATAACCTCAACTTCCAAAACGCTTGGATCGATATTCAAATCAAACTCATCAGATATACATAAGTAAGAACGAAGCTGTTAGCTGACTATTGGGTTAACTTTTATTCTTGACGATAACTAATTTTTATCGAACATTTTGAAATTCTCTAATATTATTAAATTTTGATTTTTACTTGACTAGAAGGTATATTTTATTCAATGAAACGTACTACTAGTATTTCAAAAGATTCGATTTCGTCGTTTTCTAATATTTTTTAAAATATACAGCTATTTTTTACAATTTTAAAATAATTGGAAATGAAAAAAGTCCTGAAATAGAAATAAGAAGCACCACACATTTAAATTTTTATAAATAAATACCTTATTAAGGAAAACTTAATGTTCCTTTATATGTGTTGAACGGTTTAATTTAATGAATTATTATTAGGATTTTAAAACCATACAGGAAATTAAAGAAAAATCTAATAATGTCTAGTTGACATAATTGTTTAAAATGTTGTCCACAGTTTAAATATGTGCACTGTACAAGTGATCGTATATTTTTAAAGGATAAGCATAAATTTTGAGAAAAACTTTTTTATTACGTAATCGCGTAATAATATTCAACTCGTCATAATGTTTGTCATACTCAATGATATTGTAGAGCATCTACATATAAATATTGTAAATCAGCCATATACTCGAAATTAAGAAAATTTGTACTTAAGCTATTTTAGTCTTCCAATGCTTACGACTGATCAATAAGTCTACATAACCATTGAAACTCATAAAATAATCGTATTGTACAAGTTAACTTCGTTCTCTCCTAAATCAATCGACATAATTTCATCTAATTTACCCTACGAGTTCCATATTCGAACGTAAATCTACTTTAAGCCGAGGCTATCGGTGCGTGCGATAAGAACGTCATTTAAAAATAAGGATGTGCACAACTTCGCATAAGAAAAAAAAAGGAACAACTAATGTGCGTGTCTCCGACAATAATACTACTACTCGTGTTTGAGACAGAACAGCCGCGACGGCCCATGTTATAAACAAAGCGCGTCGGACGAAACGAACCTGCAGGGACTGGCTGATTAGCTGCGAGCGCTTTTCCAACTCGTAGACCTGCAATCTCAGGTCAGTGTTGCGCTCGCGCAGCTCATATCTCACTCTCTCTCTCTCCTCTGCAAGATATTTCGCGCTTATTACGTTGCGTCTCTCTCTCGCTCTCTTCGATCTTACTCTCTTTCTCTCTCTCTCTCGCCTGTCTCTATCAACGTCGAGCGAAAAGTTCTGTTTGCGAAAGCAACAAAAAGTCCTTCAAAACTCGTTTCTCTTTTCTTTGGTTCGATTAGGGTGCGATATTGTTTATTGCTAACGATGTCGCAGAATTAGGTTTATTGTGCGCACGTGGAGTAGTGGATTTAACCCATCATCGATCGTATGGATGCTCGTGTGGCCTTTTTCAAATTACGCTCTCTAACTTTTTAAAGGTACAATGATTTTTTAATGGGGAATTCGCGTTTTTGTTAATTTCATATTACATGAATGGATGATGTTAAAATCAATATTTAACAGATACTTTTATTTTCATTATTTCCAAAAATTACTTAAAGTTAAAATTCAAGGTAAAGCTACCCGTCACACCATTTCTTTTTGATTTTTTCATTATTTAACAAATTCTATGTATAACAACGAATTGAATATATCCTTCATACCTCGAATTCCCAGAACATTTTTTTATAATTAATAAAAAATATATAATGTAATAGTTTTTGGAGAGTTTATTGGGTACCCGAATTCAATCTACAGTAAAAAATTGAAATTTTCGACAATCAATTCTGTGGCGAATAGGCTTAACGACTTGAGTCCTCTTTTTTAAATGTCGAGATATTAAGGTCTGAATGTTTCAATTGTCATTTACATCTATGCATATGAAAAGCATAAATTATGAAAAATGGAAAGTATTAAAAATGAACTTCTGCAACTATACGAAAATAATCCATTCATAGATACCATAATTACTAACAACTCAATTTTAAAGAAAAGTGGGCTTAAGTTGTTATGCCTCGTATCCATTGAATCAGATGGTAGACGCAATATAACGGTCGAAAATTTGAACCCTCCGTCCGCTACCTGGGTCATTTTTGACCCAGACGAAATTTCGCACTCAAATTTATGCGTGATAAAAAGAGGAAAAAACATAAAAAAATGTTAAAATTATCTTTAAAAATAATTGGATAATGTAGTTGAGGTCTTGATTATAAACTCTGAATTTTTTCAGATTTTTTAAAAATGAGTACCCGTAAAAACAGAAGCCTTGACAAAAAAGATCCATGTAGCGGACGGAGACTGTAAAAATGAGCTAGCGGATGAACGGTTAAAAATCGACTTTTTCTTATTTGTGTCTCATATACTTGGGGTGTTTTGTACAGTTAAGTTTTAATCTATACAGTTGGACTTGTATGCGCTATTTCGTATACAAAAACCAAGCTGCAAAAGTTTCAATTTCTAATAGTCATGTTCCGGGAATGCTATAATATACATGCAAGTTCCCCATTGTTTAAAATCACAAAAAAAGCCACACGAGCAAAGGTCAAATACCATGGTACCATCTAACATATCAAAAACTCAATCGTACGTAAAATTTCAATTTCGAAAGGGACAGAACTTTCCATCGATCTTAATCCGTAATCCGTACCTCGATCACATAAAACTCGTCGAGTATCAAAGTAAGCGTTATTTTTTATTCACCCCTGTAGCCAGATATAAGAGTTTTAACGCGGCAATGATTCGAAGACGAGACGTATAAGAAAAGAAAAAACAGCTAAGCTGGGAGTACACACCTTGTTCCTTGTCTTTCTTGATGCTCTTCATCTCGAGGAGGATCTCGAGGTCGGACGAGCTGAGGCCCTTGCCGCGGAAGCGCGCCGCGCACCTCGGACAGTAACACGAGGAGGCGGGCGAGCTCGTGTGGCAGGAGACGTGGAACTTGGCCGAGCAGTACTCGCAGACCGTCAGTGTACCTGGGGAAGAGGGAAATTCGATTCAGTTCGTTTGTATACGTGTAAAAATGAATGAGGATTAAGGATGTGGGTATTTGATCGGATTTGTGTGACGTGTATGAAGGTGTGTTTGAATTGTTCGGTGTTCAGAGCCGTAGAAGGTTATTTTGAAAAGTTTGCAAACGTTGTAATTATTGTAACATTTATGAGACATTAAATGGTAATTTGAGAAAGTTAACTGCAAACTGCGAGGTAATATATCAATTTTGAAATACATTATTGATGATAATTGCATCAATCAAATTAGTGTGCGATATGTCGTAAATTCTGAAATCAGCCTGAGCGTGTGCAACATTTACAAACTAAACTTATTTATTAATGTTTAGTTTTTATTTGTGTTGTCTTTTATAAACAATTTAAATTCTGTATCATCAATTATAAAGAGAAAGCGATGGAAAATTGTCACGGAAATAAAGCACCATTTGATATTATAAGAAGCATGCGTAACTTATTAGCCTGAAGAGTACAACAATATGGTCGTCAAAAAATCGCCAAAAAATATCAAATTCTTGTCATCTTAGATGCTCATTCTGATAGACCCCTTCTCGTAATTAATATATTTATTTATATTATACAAATATAAAATTTTACGTAATATTTTTATTTATATGTGTATCTAAAAATTTGAAATAATTTTTTCAGATATGAAAACCAATAAGTCCATAAGTACAGTTTTGAAGGATAGTATAAAGCTTTAGTGGTCTTAATATAAGTACCGCCTAATTTATAAATCCGTGGTAAGAAATTAAAGTCTTAAATTTTATAGTGGAGATTCGCGAAGACTTAGAGAACTATAAATACCACTTATAGGTGAAAAACATGTCAAAATCACGTATAATCATACATATTATTATTATTATTATTATTATTATATTGTTGTATTTTACATACGACATAATTTTTATACATAAGCCACTCAAATAGAAAGTAAAAAGTCATACAAAATTCTAATTGAACTATATACGCTACAACTACAATGCTTTGATTTTGAATTATTAATCTTTCAACAGTAATCATCCTTCCAAATTCAAGCATTCCTTCACTATTCATCTTTCAGTCGCTCTGTTATTTCCAAACATGCTCAACTAAATGAATCCATCTCCCGCTCCCCTGAACAGTGATGGGCTTTATACTTAAGAAAATCTGGTTTAAGTAGTAGAAAAATATTTAAGTAGTTCTATTTAAGTTCATTGCGTTGAAAAATGTATTTAAGTATGAAATTATTAAAGTACCACTGAACAAGTACCTCCGTAATTGCGAAAAGTATTTAAAGCACTTTTCACAAGATCAGACAATAGTTAGCCATTTTAAGCATTTTTGTACTAGTGAAAAATTTTTGAAATACTTTTCTCAAAGTACTTTATTACGTGAAAAAGACTATTTGAATATTTATTCCAAGTACCAGTATTTAAGAGGGTGTCGAACCATTCAAATTTCCCGCCGGAATTCCTAACCTCAAATCTTTGACCGAGGTATGAACAATGGATTACAATTAATAAATAGACCGAGTTATGAAAAACCAAGACATCATTGCCCTTCCTTTTGTAACATTCTACCACATTGCTAAGTTTCAGATAATAACATCATTGCATATATAAATGGCATTGGAATGAAATTTCGAATCACCTTCTATAGATCTGCTTTATCATGCAATTTCGTTCCAATGCCATTGATGTAAGCCGCAAAATTTTTACTTGAAAGTTTGCACAGTGGTAGATAATTTTAAAACGAAGGGCAATGACCTCTTAGTTTTTCATAATTCAATTTATTCATTTAATTATAGCCAATATTTTAAGATTCCCGAGTCGGTAAGGTAGGGCGGATACAAATTGACTTCGACACCCCCTTAAGAAGTAGCTTTTAGCACTTAAGAAAAAAATGCCCATATCAAGTACCCCTATCCACCCCATGAAATTAATTAATCCTCACCTGGATTCCTACACGCCACGCACACCGTCGAGTCGTTCTCGATCCTCTCGATCGTCAGTCCCGACGGCAGTCCCGGTATATGCACCGTCTTCCCCGTCGACGTCTGCTGCTGCTGCTGCTGCTGTCCTCCTCCCAACTTCCTCTCCGTTTCCTGTCTGCTTGCACTTCCGCTCCCGCTCTTCTCCTTCGTCGGCTTGCCGTCGCCGTTGCGCAGGATCGCCGGCTTGGCCGATACCGTGGGCCTCGCCGTCGTCGCCTGGATCAGCGACTTGGCGGCTCTGGCCGCTGCCGCGGAAGTCGGTCTGTTGTTGCTGCTGGTGGAGTTCTTGGGCGGTGGGGAGGGACCGTTGAGGCGAGCCGTCGTCTGGCGGGTCTGGGGAGCGCTGCCCAGTGACTGCAGATAGGCGTGCCGCTTGCGCTTCTGGAAGAGAGAGAGAGAAAGAGATGGTTGAGGATTGAGGATTGATGTATTATAGGTACACGGAGAGAATGGTTCAGTTAGGCTTGCCGAAGTCGCATTGCAAAGTTTGCGGAGGCCATAGTCTGACATTCTTACTGAGGAGTTTGGTAAAATCTGCGGAGCAGTTAGGCTGTTTTGCCGGATGCGTATTAAAAGTGATGTGTGGCGTTGGGCTTTATTGTAGCCTCATTATCACGTTTGTGATAAGGTAAAACAGAAGTAAGGTTAAAGTAGAACATCGAAAATGTAAGTTAGACTAACTAATCATATATAAAAAAGTTACAGTAACAAAAAAGTAAGAAATTCATTAAAATATTCATTATTTGTGAAAAAGTGAGGTTAGGAGTGTAGCGCGACGAACGGAGACTCAGCTGCCGAACTTCCGCTATTCTTGCCGTATGCATACTACCGAACTCACTTCGGTCAAAACTACGGAACAGTTCAGCAAGTCTGACCGATGTATTCTCTCAGTGTAGTTGAGGTAAGGATGATGGACATGGCAGTCCCATTGGTGGAATTTGTGGAACTATAACACCGTCGTTTAGAGCTTGACGATACGTGATTTAATACTAGAAGAAATTTGACCCTAGAGTGCAGAGAAAATGGTAAAAGTTAAAGCAATTATTTATTCATCATTTTCTACTTGTTTTCTCGATGATTTTTTTTTGTTTTCGAACGCATTCGCATTTAAGTTCTCTAGACATACTGTAATACAACTGTACCACAAAGTTCTACATAAACTGCATAGAAACTTTATAGATGTATTATCGTCTTAAGAACCAAATGTGCCATATATAGTTAACCCATTTCTTCCCAAGAGGCCATTTTATAGTCGTTTGGTTTTTTGCCTAAAACCGCCATTTTGAAATTTTCCACCGGAAATTTCAAAATTCTGACTTCAGAATCGGAAAGAGCGGGCAATTTTACTTCAGAAAAGTGCTATTGGTTGTTATTATTTTTTTTTTCGACAATTTTTTAGGCAAAAAACCAATCGACTATAAAATGTCCGCTTGGGAAGAAATGGGCTAATGGGAATGAATAGCCCCTCAATGCAGTAGTAGATTGTACACACTGCAAATTGTCAGAAGCGGGGCGTAGTTGGATTAGGAAAGCGTATAGGGATATAAAGATATAGGGGAGAGTAGTACACGTTGGATATAGTAAAATTCAAAAGGTCCTCAATTCAATGTGTACTACTCTCCTCTAACTAACATTGATATATCAATAATCTACTGTATTGTTATTATACATAAAATGTTATGAATGGTGATTATGTTCGCAACAAATTTTGAACTAAATGGTATTTCGGATTTCCCTAGAAAGCTACAGAAAAAAATATATTCATTAAACTTATCATAATAGGAATATCAAATATGTTTTTGTATATTGTTTGCAAATATGCATGAGCGTGTGCGCCAACAATAAGTACCTATTAAGAAAGAAATTATAAAGATAAAGTGAAGTCTAGAAGTAAAAAGAGAAGGATGCTGTATGCGAAAGCCCCAAAGTTGATATTTCTCTTGTCACTTCTTTTATTCCTTGAGTGATTTAAGTAAAGAAAAATTATTTCATTTAATCCACATTCTAATGTGATATAGTTTATTGAAATATTGATAAAAAACCGAAGGTGATTCGCAGATGAACTTCAATTTTTGCAAATAATTAAGATGCACACAATTCATAACGTATCAACGTTTCTTTGGGTGGTATCATCGTACTATAGGGGAGAGTCTAGTCTCTCCAGACAGAGGGTGGTATATCGAACAATGCCAGTTTAGTTCTAGCTTCCATCGTGAAATGGAAGCACTGGCAAGGTGCGATATTGTAACTTGTTATTATAATACTGTGTAGACGGCGTTATGCTGTTTCGTTACGGTATGAACCTAAGGGTAAACTGCGTAAAATAATATTTACGTTACTTTACAGTCAACTATTAATAAATAACAAAACGTTCAGTACCACCTTTCATTAACAAACTAGATAGGGCTACAAACTCTGTAATTGAAAATTTTATGACTAAACAGTTGTTAAATTTGCAGTTTTGATGAATTTTGAAATCAAAGATATGAATAACGAAATTTTAGAGGGATTGAATTTTGACATGGAAAAAAGCTGCGATTGGGTTTTCTAGTTCGATATTTTTTATTCAAAGCTTATTTTCCATTTGAAATTACAGAAACTGTTATTGTTTTCAATAAATTGATATTCAAAACTTTTATTTTCAGTTTGCAATTTTATTTTGATTTTGATATTAAAACCTTCCTGGAAAAGAATTTAAATTTAAAAAAAAAGTCATAGACCGTTGAGATTAATATTTACTAAGTATTTCTATAATTGAAAGCTTTATAACTTTCTATAAATATGGAAAGTCCTAAATAACTTTTAAAAGATTAATTTAATGAAGTAGCACAAGTAACTTCATTTCCTCTGCAATTTTATTATTTCTTCGTATCCTGAAAATATAATAACAGTTTTCCTCGAGTATATTTTATCTGTAAAATGTTGACTCGCATCTTTCTACCTTTTGGATTCAAGAGCTGAGAGGGGCTTTTAATGAACGAATTCCGAGAAAAACTCAGATATGAAAAAAATCTTGATAAAAGATAGTGATGAATAATCCAGTCTACTGCATTTAAACTTTGTAGTATTGCTTTCAATGTTTACATTTTTTAGAAATCTTTAGCGCCCTATGAAAAATTCATTTCATTATAAGATTGAATAGTAAGTAGGTCAAATATAAACATAAATAATAATATATATGTAAAAGAAATCTACAATTGTGCAATAATATCGGCATTATTAAAATCCAATGCGTAATACAAAATATTTTGTAACAAAAAGTAATGCATCTGAATAATATTAAAATACCTGCATAATTAAAGCAAGTTATAAAAAACTAATATCAGAATATATCTTACAACAACAAAGGAAATATCAAAACTTAATTATTCTCCTTTTTCCACTAAACAAACATCTCACCTCTACAAAAACGTGCGCTTCATCGACATTTATAAACTCGAAACAATCCTCAAACTAAATCGAGCACTGAGAAGAGAAGAGAAGAGAATCCAAAGCGCGCGAGCCAATGGAAAAAAGGGCGATGAAAATAACCGTTAACCCCCCACCCCACCCCCTTGCGGGTAAATAGATAGATATACGAAAAAAGAGAAACAATTATAAAACGAGGATCGATCGTGCGGCGAAATCGGCACGTGCGGCCGTATCCGACGGATTGACTAATTAACCTGGCGCGGGCTAATTGAACGGCCCGCACGAGCCAAGTTTCTCGCGTAAAATTCGGCCCGGTCGTTTGACGTTCTCCTCGCCGTTTAGGGTTAGTTAGTGCACGGTATTACTGAAGGATCTTCGGTGAGGGGTGATTTTAAGGTAATGAAAAAAAAATGGCTTGTACGCGAAAAATGTAGCGTTTTCTTTTTTTTTTTTTTTCATTGGCATCAAGGATGGTTGTAATATTATTATGCAAATGAAGAAACTTTAGAAATTTGTGAATGTAAAAATTGATTTAAAGGGACGTGAGTATATATACATATGTTTTTCCTTTATTTATTGATAGAACAGACAATATTTATTCATCACCAAGAAATTCGGATTCAGCGGGTCAAAATACGTTAAAAAACTTGGTGTTAGCCGGTCTCTCAGATCGGCTACGGATCACTACCGTGGCCGCTGAACTGTTAAGGGGGCAGGCCAGGGTTAAAATCTAAAAGAAGAAAATTTTTATTTATACAAAATTTTTTGGATGTGATTTAGAATATGGGAAATTTTTTTCACCAAAAGTGGGAAAAAGACAAAGATTTTTGCCGCTTAAAAACTTAAATATCTTGAATCTGTGGCTCGTACCAAGTTACTCCTTTCGATACTCTGTTTATCTATCTTCAACCACTCCTCGTAGACTTTCTGAGCATCCAGCCATCGATATAGTCTGAAAATTTTAGAGAATGTTTCTGATATGTTTCCTCATAATATGAGCGTAGCAGATTATTAAAAAAGTCTATGTAGTAATAATTAAAAATATAAACCCTTAAATAATTAAATATTTTAATTAATTTTGAGGTTATAAATTTTTAATATTTGGTATATTTTTATCAGTAAGAATAATGAATACACAATACAGTCTACCTTCATTTTTCCAGCGTTGCCTTGATGATTTGACGTACACTAACTTTGATGCGTTTCAATCCATTCTTCATAAGCTGGTGTCTTCTATTCCTTACCATAAAGAGTAATTCTTACAAAAACTATTTTGTATAGAAACATCAGCACGTTTTCGGTAGAATTGCCTATAACACTAGAAACACCTTTGACTCAGAAAAAACCTCTTTTTCTCTAAGAACCATTTCCGGACACAGGAAGTCCAGTTCTATCTGAAGGCAAGATACTCATTTCTTCACGAGCTTCACTCAATTGATCGCTGATATTGTCAAAATTGCTGTGCGACATTGTCTGTGGCAAATCCATAATTCCACAAAATGTTGAAAGTCCAGCATGTCTATGACCAAGAGCACACATATCCAAAACAGATCTTCCATTAACTTCATATGTATTACTTTATTTGTCAATGAATCTACTTGAACTAATGGATGCAATTCTTGGATTTGTACAATTTGAACAAGAACTGTCAATTTTAAATCCAAGTCCTCGTACATCAGATTCACAGAAATACAGTTTCTTTTTTCTTCTTTTTTTTTTAGTTTCTTCTTTTTATGCGTTTTTTTTTAATTTCTATGAATCTAATTGTTTCTTGTTTTTTCATTTTTTTTATATATATTTTTTCCATTTCTTGTTGAATTTCTTGAATTCTTTAGAGGAGGACCATCTCCTATTCTTTCATAAAAAAATCTTCTTTCTTTTGTTTGGTCTTCCCCAAGGAAGTTGGAAGGATATGAAATTTAAGATGAAACGAAAGTTACACAAGTAGTAGTAATAAACTCGTAGGTTGAAACGAAACTGTTTAAATAAATTTTTTAAACAAAAACTAGCTGTTTAACATAACCAAATATTTAGAAAACATTGTGTTCTGAACCAATCGTAATAAAATCATTACTGACTATTTGTTTAGTTTATTACTTTTAAGTGAAGTTAAATTTAAACTAAGAGTTTTTAATCCTAATTGATTAAGACCATGAATGCGAATACTGAACAAACATTGTTTCAATATTAAACCACCAGTAAGTAGACGCTAATGCATGTTAATAACATTAATTTCCATTATGCAAATCTTAAAAAAGAAAGCAATCAGCTGACAACAGTTATATTTCTAGATTCAATTAAGATGCTCTTTAAAAAGGCAATTACAAAAAAGCAATTCACTCGCACGCTCGTTCTCGGAATAAAAATATTTTTCTATTTTCGTTTTAAAGAAGATGTGCAGCATTGTTCTGAAATGATCTTCCATTAACTTCATATGCATTATTTTTTTTTGTCAATGAATCTACTTGAATTAATTGATGCAATTCTTGGATTAGTACAATTTGAACAAGAACTGTCAATTTTAAATCCAAGTCCTCGTACATCAGATTCAGAGAAATACAGTTTCTTTTTTCTTCTTTTTTTTCGGTTTCTTCTTTTTTCAGTTTCTTCTTTTTTTGCGGTTTTTTTTTTCATTTCTATGAATCTACTTGTTTATTGTTTTTTCTTTTTTTTCAGTTTCTTCTTTTTATACGTTTTTTTTCAGTTTCATCTTTTTATACGTTTTTTTTTTCATTTATATAAATCTACTTGTTTCTTGTTTTTTCTTTTTTTTTCAGTTTCTTTTTTTTTATATGTTTTTTTTCCATTTCTTGTTGAATTTCTTGACTTCTTTGGAGGAGGACCATCTCCTATTCTTTCATAAAAAATCTTCTTTCTTTTGTTTGGTATTCCCCAAGGAAGTTGGTAGGATATGAAATTTAAGTTGAAACGAAAGTTACACAAGTGGTAGTAATAAACTCGAAGGTTGAAACGAAACTGTTTAAATAAATTTTTTAAACAAAAACTAGCTGTATAACATAACCAGATATTTAGAAAACATTGTGTTCTGAACCAATCGTAATAAAATCATTACTGACTATTTGTTTAGTTTATTACTTTTAAGTGAAGTTAAATTTAAACTAAGAGTTTTTAATCCCAATTGATTAAGACCATGAATGCGAAAACTGAACAAACATTGTTTCAATATAAAACCACCAGTAAGTAGACGCTAATGCATCTTAATAACATTAATTTCCATTATGCAAATCTTAAAAAAGAAAGCAATCAGCTGACAACAGTTATATTTCTAGATTCAATTAAGATGCTCTTTAAAAAGGCAATTACAAAAAAGCAATTCACTCGCACGCTCGTTCTCGGAATAAAAATATTTTTCTATTTTCGTTTTAAAAAAGATGTGCAGCATTGTTCTGAAATGATCTTCCATTAACTTCATATGCATTATTTTTTTTGTCAATGAATCTACTTGAATTAATTGATGCAATTCTTGGATTAGTACAATTTGAACAAGAACTGTCAATTTTAAATCCAAGTCCTCGTACATCAGATTCAGAGAAATACAGTTTCTTTTTTCTTCTTTTTTTTCGGTTTCTTCTTTTTTCAGTTTCTTCTTTTTTTGCGGTTTTTTTTTTCATTTCTATGAATCTACTTGTTTCTTGTTTTTTCTTTTTTTTTCAGTTTTTTTTTTTATACGTTTTTTTTCAGTTTCTTCTTTTTATACGTTTTTTTTTCATTTATATAAATCTACTTGTTTCTTGTTTTTTCTTTTTTTTCAGTTTTTTTTTTATATGTTTTTTTTCCATTTCTTGTTGAATTTCTTGACTTCTTTGGAGGAGGACCATCTCCTATTCTTTCATAAAAAATCTTCTTTCTTTTGTTTGGTATTCCCCAAGGAAGTTGGTAGGATATGAAATTTAAGTTGAAACGAAAGTTACACAAGTGGTAGTAATAAACTCGAAGGTTGAAACGAAACTGTTTAAATAAATTTTTTAAACAAAAACTAGCTGTATAACATAACCAGATATTTAGAAAACATTGTGTTCTGAACCAATCGTAATAAAATCATTACTGACTATTTGTTTAGTTTATTACTTTTAAGTGAAGTTAAATTTAAACTAAGAGTTTTTAATCCCAATTGATTAAGACCATGAATGCGAAAACTGAACAAACATTGTTTCAATATAAAACCACCAGTAAGTAGACGCTAATGCATCTTAATAACATTAATTTCCATTATGCAAATCTTAAAAAAGAAAGCAATCAGCTGACAACAGTTATATTTCTAGATTCAATTAAGATGCTCTTTAAAAAGGCAATTACAAAAAAAGCAATTCACTCGCACGCTCGTTCTCGGAATAAAAATATTTTTCTATTTTCGTTTTAAAAAAGATGTGCAGCATTGTTCTGAAATGATCTTCTATTAACTTCATATGCATTATTTTTTTGTCAATGAATCTACTTGAATTAATTGATGCAATTCTTGGATTTGTACAATTTGAACAAGAACTGTCAATTTTAAATCCAAGTCCTCGTACATCAGATTCAGAGAAATACAGTTTCTTTTTTCTTCTTTTTTTTCAGATTCTTCTTTTTATACGTTTTTTTTTTCTATGAATCTACTTGATTTTTGTTTTTTCTTTTTTTCAGTTTCTTCTTTTTATACGTTTTTTTTTCATTTATATGAATCTACTTGTTTCTTGTTTTTTCTTTTTTTTAGTTTCTTCTTTTTATACGTTTTTTTCCAATTTCTTCTATTTATACGTTTTTTTTTTTCATTTCTATGAATCTACTTGTTTCTATTTTTTTCTTTTTTCAGTTTCTTCTTTTTATACGTTTTTTTCAGTTTCTTCTTTTTATACTGTTTTTTTTTTCATTTCTATGAATTTACTTGTTTCTTGTTTTTTCTTTTTTTTTCAGTTTCTTTTTTTTATATGTTTTTTTTCCATTTCTTGTTGAATTTCTTGACTTCTTTGGAGCAGGACCATCTCCTATTCTTTCATCAAAAATCTTCTTTCTTTTGTTTGGTCTTCCCCAAGGAAGTTGGAAGGATATAAAATTTAAGTTGAAACGAAAGTTACACAAGTGGTAGTAATAAACTCGTAGGTTGAAACGAAACTGTTTAAATAAATTGTTTAAACAAAAACTAGCTGTTTAATATAACCAGATATTTAGAAAACATTGTGTTCTGAACCAATCGTAATAAAATCATTACTGACTATTTGTTTAGTTTATTACTTTTAAGTGAAGTTAAATTTAAACTAAGAGTTTTGAATCCTAATTGATTCCCATCCGACACTCTATCTTGAACATTCCTTGGTCTGGCACTCGAAGACATTATACTTGCACTGTATACTGATTTGACACAAAAAATATATAAATTTTTATACTCAACCCACCACAAACAACTTTTCTTACACTTTTTATGAAAAAAAAAACACTTATGCACTTTAACACTTATACATACTTTAACGCGGAATTTTAACGATGACTGTTTTGCCTTGTCTCAGATCTAAGCAGAAGCGGTCGTCCAGATGATGCAAGAATGGCACCACCCTGAGGTAATGTAATAAACGGTACCAGGGTGGGTTCCGCCAGAAGAAGTAACGGTGGTAGGTTTTAGTGGGTCCGTTTGCGATGCAACGGCTGTGTAGTTTTTTCGCGTTTTTGTTTATTTTATTTTTCGTCCTATATTATACACACGGCGGATGCGTCCCCAACCAGCCCCACACTATCCGGATGTGCGGGCCTAGTCGGGTGTGCCTTAGGTGGCATTTCCTACATACCCGCGAAAAGAAAAAACTTATTTAAATAGCATTTTTACATATAATTTACTATATTAAAAAAAAGCTACTTTAAAATTTAAGCTATAATTCTGTAACAAAACTTGATATCGTAAAATAAAATATGCAATAAAAAAATGATTTTTTTTACTTTTTAACACAGCCCTGTCCCCCTTAAGCTAACGTATATTATTTTTGTATTTTGAAAAAAAAAGCTATATTTACTAAAGTTATAGCTTATTAAAGGTCTTTATATTGACAATACATGGTTAAAATACCAAAAGATGTCTGCCGAAGTGGCGTACGTCGCTTTCAAAGTTTTGCTTGTATCTTCTTCAAACTGAAAGTTATAGTCAAAGTTCAAAAGTTTACAAAGTATACCACGATCTACAAGAATATATACTGTTAAATGAAAATACTTTGTTAAAAAATGAATAATACGCAGTTATATGTTACTTTAATAAAAAATATGTGCGTTTGTTGAGATTGTTTCCAAATAAACGTTTGTTGCTTTTTTCTAACTGGACATATTTCAAGTTGTTATCATTAGTAATAAATGTATATATTCACATTAGCAAATTTAACAACCAAAACAGAAATAACATACTATGAATTAATTCTAAAGTGTACTGCATAATTATCCATAATGAAGTATGTATGCATTATTCACAAGAGCAGTATTATACGTCTTTACTATACATAGATTAGTATAAATCTATGATTCGTAGCATAACTTATTGAACGCTTCTGAGAACCTATAATCATACTCTTAAAATACAAATAATTAACCGAAGTATGTCTAGTGAACATTAAAATAATGATATAACTTTACTTCGAGATAATTACATCCATAATAAATTGCATATTAGATTCTATGACAATTCGCAGTAATCTGAAATTCCAGCGTAATACCCATACCCACTTATTTTATCTTATTCTTTTGTAGTAGAAGAGAGAACGTAAATCGCCGATAAAAGAGTTTCCCCGAGTTAAACGAGGGAATAACGACTCGCGCAGGGACATTTTAGAAATTATTATACCGGGCGAACGAGACGCGTTTGAAATTTAGTGCGGGAAGGGGTGAAAAGATCCGATTAACGGGGCGGGGAGCGAATGCGACGAATGTAATGAAGTTTGAGGATCGAAGAATTTCTGCGGGAAAAAGTAGGTCGAGCGATAAAGTGGGGGATAATTGAAAGAGATTCGGCCGAGAGACGAGATGATTAAGTATGCAGTTTTTGACGATTGCAGTTTGAGTTTGAAGCGCAACTTTGTGACTGCAGTGACTTTTGTGAGTTCCGAAGCGAGTGCGAATAAAATACGTACATTTTACAGTCACGATCAAAGCCGTTGTAGTTTTCTCAGTTACGGATTTGAGATGTAGAGGCTTAGTTTTTTTTATTTTAATTTCTGCAGAAACAGTTACAATTTCCAAATTATAGTATACGTAACTTAGGTATAATGCCTACACTTTTTGATGTTTTATTCTATTTTTTAATTAAATTTATATCGTACTTTTTGCGCTAACGAAGTTTCGGATTGTTACACAGTTGCTTATATTATTTTTCTACCAACGTATAAATTATTTCGGAATATCGGAAGGTTTTCATATAATCCATATCTCTCAAAAAACCAACGTCACAAAAATATTATTCATTTTTTTAGTTTATCCGCTTTTTCCAATTTAATTAAATTAGTATAAAAATAATATTTTAAAATCTATGATTTAACCGAGCAGTAGAATCCTTGAACGGATCTTTCATTTTTTGTATTACATTTTCTTTTTACTTCATAATATTAAAACATATTATTTAACTTCTATTTTAGTAATTTCAATAATTCAATGAAATCCACAAAAGATTAATCAAGTGTATTACGTACCTACATTACACATCATTTTCATTTTAATACAAGTATAACACGGGAAATTTTTAAAAATTCTGAAAATTACACGAACGACACGTCAAGGCAATTTTACTTTAAACTAAATTACATATTTAAATTGAAAATAGCAATCTCATGTAGCTTAAATAGAGGCAAGATAAGCCTCGAAGTTAAGTGAACTTTTTTAAGTTTTAATTAATTTAAAAGTTTATGCTCAGATAAAATTGGCAATATGTATTTTAACGATCTTTAACCTTTAACAAATGATTAACAAAAATTTCACAAATAAGGGCCTCGTTATTTGTGCGGAGTTTTCACTCTACAATGGAGTAGAACTTCAGGGATAACCAATAAAAATGATTTCACCTGCGTAAAATACATGTACATATTAATGTACACCTTGTCATCTAAACAATGAATATGAGTTTCGAAATTAGCATATCATAAGTATAAATAAGTTTAGTACAAAAACTACCTTTCCTTTTTATACACAATATCCTAATTCGATCGAAAATAAATACGCATATAGTTTGCTTTAGGAAAAACAAGCTATAAATGTAACTTTTAGAGGTAAACCTGAACGCTAAATTCGACTATAAGTTGTTTTACTCTTAAATGTAATAATACCCCAGTTAAAAAATTATCTAGATTTATGGAAGCCGTCGATTATTTCCCATGGGGGTGAGGATAAATGTGCCGAAAGATAATTTTGCAAACGGATAATAATGCCGAATTTATTTTACTGATGGGTATGTTGAAATGGCAACGGGTAAAAGCTAGAAATATCTAATATTAAAAAGAAACGACGTAGCAACAATTAATACATTATTATAATACGGGCGCATATTCTAATAAAAGCACATATTTGTACAATTCTTCATTTTCGGCATTTTTAACTTGCAATCGTTCGGTACATTTATCCTTCTGTAAACTTATTTTTTAGCACGTTTATTTCCGCCTTTTGGGGCTGCGGGTTTTCGCCGACTTTTCGGCCTGCGCCTTCTCGGCGCACTCACCGTGGGCATCTCCCAGTTATTGTAAACGAAATGTGAGTTGGCGGTGCTTCGCCGCTTTCGCTCGGTCCGTTTGCGCTGCAGCTCGACCAGTCGGTCCTTGGTGATGAGGCCCAACTGGCCCATGAAGCTCAGCTGCTCCTCTGCCGTCATCTGCTGCGGAGCCGGCTTCGAGTCCTCCTCCTTCTCCTTCTTCTCCTCCACCTTCTCGGCTGCTGCTGCTGCTGGCCCGTTCTCGGTGCAGACCTCCATGACCTCGTCGACGCCGGACGCGGGCGACACCGAGCTCGAGAGACGATCCCTGTGGGAAGAAGAGAACGATGGGTTGGTGAGAGTTGTCGTCTTTTTTTGTTTGGTTTGTAATTGTGTAAGAAGGGGACTTTAAGCATCAGTGTTTTTAGTGGGTAAAGTGGTACTTTTGAGCACCGTGTTCATAAAGTAAGTACTTTACGCACACGCGAATGAAAATTGACTCGTGTAACAAAGAAAGGGGATTAATTTTAGGAAAATTCCACTTTATAATCTTGTTGCAGGATGGGCTGTTTTAACCGGGAGTACGTAAAGTTTAAGTGTTTTTAAAGTGCCGATTCCTGAGCGTGAAGTGAATTTTTAAAAAAATAAAAACAAAAACTAGCTGTTTAACGTAACAGATATTTAGAAAACATTATGTTCTGAACCAATTGTAAAAAAATCATTACTGACTATTTGTTTAGTTTATTACTTTTAAGTGAAGTTAAATTTAAACTAAGAGTTTTTAATCCTAATTGATTAAGACCATGACTGCGAAAACTAAACAAACATTGTTTCAATATAAAAACACCAGTAAGTAGACGCTAATGCATGTTAATAACATTAATTTCCATTATGCAAATCTTAAAAAAGAAAGCTATCAGCTGATAACAGTTATATTTCTAAATTCAATTAAGATGCTCTTTAAAAAGGCAATTACAAAAAAGCAATTCGCTCGCACGCTCGTTCACGGAATAAAAATATTTTTCTATTTTCGTTTTAAAAAAGATGTGCAACGTTGTTCTGAAATAGTAAAAAAAATGTACATAAAAGCTACATCTCAACAAAACGAAAAGAAAGTCGCGCTGCAGCGCAATAAGGTAGAGAAAATGAAAAAATAAAATTACCGAGAGTAAAATACAGCTCAGAGAGTAAGTGTACACGTGTTTTTTGTACGAAAAAATTAATAATTGCATAAACTTCTGCGTCTGACAAAATATTAATTTAATATCACTTTTGAATATAAACATTAAAAAATTGTACAAGCGTTATATGTTTTTAAAATGTTTTAGTGAAAATCACAGTATATGATCCATATTTAAACGAATTTTAAAAAGTCTTTTTAAGTATAAGTAATTCCAATAACAAATAAGAAACTTTCAATAACAAAAATTACGAAATTGAAGTTTTGGACGATATCGAAGAGCATATTATAACCGTTTTCCGTAACATTTAATTATTACAGAGAACAATTATGAAAGTGAAAAATTACAAAAGACCGATGTCCATGCGCTTGAAAGTACAAAATACTTGCTATTAAAATATTTTTTATAATACATACTTCATACAACCAAATAATATTATCCCTATATACAAAAGCCCGGTGTCCATGCTCTTAAAAGTATATATATAAATTTTAGACATAACTTGGAATAAAGCACAAAACCGACTGAACTAAAAATAACGTTCTCATATTAAATAAATATCCACTGCTATCAAATAAATTTGTTCTCCCTTTCAAAATTCTTGCGTTCTCATACCAAATAATCGAGACTTTCATCCGATCGATTTCTCGCTCGGCATCTCGCACCCAAAGGCAGTCCCCCAAATATCTCAAAATGTCTTAATACTCACTTTATGGAGGCGTCGTCGCACAGGGGCGAGGCCACGTCGCCGTTTCTAACGATCTCCTCGTAATCCTCCTTGGAGGAGCCTCGGCTCTCGGCGTGTCCATTGAGGATGGGCACGCTCGCGCCATTTTCAAGGCTGACCGGCCTGGTCGTCGACTGCGCGGCGCTCGACTCGTTGTTGTTGGTTATGTTATTATTATTGTTGAGGCCGAGGAGCGTGGCCACGCAGACCCGGGCGCCGTTCTCCGTCTCGTAGACCCGTACGTCCTTGCGCAGACGCTGAACCATCTGTTTCTGCAGCAGAAAGGGGGAGGAGAGACCTTTTTAGTATGAAGATTCCTGAGGTTGGCGGCATTGTGGTTTTAATTGAAGGACATTTTTATTGCTGATCGTATTGTTAAAATTAAGTACTTAAAGGGTGATGTAGAGTCGCTAGTTAGGATAAATCGATAGTTTAGGGAATTTTTGTAGAAAAAGCATGTGGACATTTTCAATGTTTTAGTATTCAAAAATATACGTATTCGTGATGTTACGTAAAACCTTTCCGAAAACCCTGCCGCAAAGCATTGTGTTTATTCCCCGTTGTCAGGGAATAAAACGCCACATTCTCTCAATTCTAGAAACTACCACTTGCATGGGCTATTGATGCCTGCTAGTTTGCTGTAAATCACTCGTACTTTACTCCCTTGGTGAGTAATATGCTATTTGTGGTTAAAATTTTTTATTTTAAATCACCCGTAAGTGAAAAAATATTTCGAGTAAGTTTCAAATTTGCTGGAGCAGAAAAGCTGACTTTTTACCAAATGTAAACGACAGCACTTTCATTCTTCTGGAATAAAAAGTGTACGCCATATAAAAATTCTATCTTCTTTATTTATAAAAGGATCGTATTTTCGAAAATGCGTCATATTTTTGTCAACATGCAAGACGTAAATCCACGCAAGAAAGGATTATTGGAAAAAGTTTCATATAACTATTTGGTGCTGCTCTGAACCGAAGTATGCGAAGGATACCATACATCACGCGCGTATTTACATTTCTCAAATATTTATACGAAACCGTTTATAGGAGTATCTAAAAATGCAACCTGTCAGTCAGTACTGCTTATATAGATATTACTGTATATGTGCATACTTTTTTAGAGTACACTAAAAGAAAATATATTCCAAAATTTACTATTTCTGAAACATCAATCTTATTCCGGCACTCAATTTTTTTAATGCCAAAATTGTAGTATAGTAATTTGATAAAATAAGCAGTAATAGTTTTTAATATAAATTAATTTTTCACCCAGTATATGATTTTATAACTTTTTAAATTTTAAATGTATCCAGGGGTAGAGTAACTGGTGCATGGCATAATAAATTGACTTATTTAAAATTAATCATTTTAAAACATTCTCTATTCTGAATATGGGCAATATAGAAAATCGAGTATGCCCCAATGATGAAACTCAAACAGTAATTAACTTATAAAGTTATTGATGTTCGATTTTAATAATTTATGTAAAGCTTATAATTATAACACAAATATTTAAAAAAATATCAAACATTTCTATGATAAATTACTTCCGCAAGAACTATAAAGCAAAGAATTATTTTCTTCTACTTTTATAGGTAAGCATTTGTGTGTTACATTTATGAAGATTTAACTATATATTAAGAGTTAATTAAAAACAAAATTTAATTATATAGTTTGAACATAAAACAATACCATAAAAGCATAAGTACCTAATACAAATAATGGGTAACATTTTTCCTTCAAATAATTTTTTTTTATTAACTCTTAATAATTGTGACACTATACAAATTTATTTATAATATTAGGCTTTTTATGTGTGACATAATGTGTTAGGCGTAAAATAACAATTTAGAGACCAAACTGCAGTAGCTCTAAATTTCGGAATGCTGGGAGGTAAAAAACTCTTTCATTCCAATGAAAGTACGATAACCATCAAATTTGTTTGATGACTTTCCACGTGAAAATAAATGCCTTATTGTTATATCAGTAATGTTGACAGTAACTCTTTATGCACAATTTTTTTTCAGTATAACATTTTATTCCAAAATATCATGTCTCTTCAACCCATATTGCATTTAATCAACGCTTAAATACATGCACTCTAATGAAATTATCATCCAACTCACACAGAGAATCGCGTGCCTGCACCCATAGCGCTCCGCAACGATATATAACCCCGCGCGCGCGACGCGACGCCCGTCGATTGTCCCCTGGAGCAAAGTTAGCGCGCAGCTCGCGCTTCTGTCTTACTTAAGGTAGTTCACCGGTGATAGTGAGATTCAAAAGTTAATCTACACCTCAAATCGTCGTTAAACAGAATTGCTTATAAACGCACTGTCTCAAATTCATAAAGTAAAATGTTGAAATATTAGAAGTAATGCAATTAATGGCGTTTTGAAATAAAGCAGAAAACAGAAGTGCAGTATAAGTATTTCTACGGACTGTACTGTAATATAGGTACTAGCAATGCAGGAAACAATGTTCATTTAGTTATATTTTTGAAACTGGACCGCAAACTATGTAGCTTTTCTTACTAAATTTTAGAAAAATATTATAGAAAATGCCTGCGACTATATATTAAAATGCCTTACCTTACGTGAACTCGCAATTTAGACATTGAATACAGTTTTGCTAGCATGCATACAGTCTACAAAATGATTTATTCAAAACAAATAATATTTATCTAATTTCATTAAACATTTAGTAGAACCAAACAAATCAGAGTAAACCCTCGTTTTTCAAAGTGCCTCCTCCAAAGACCCCAACGGAAAACATCTACAAGTAAGATCGAGAGTAAAACAGTTTTCCTACGGTTGAGGTGAAAATTATGCAAGGGTTTTTGTCTAGGTAATAATAGCGAATCCGCAGTAAAAATTTGAAAACTCAAAATGCCAAATGTGAATTGACGCCATAAAATTTGTTAATCCTTTCTATATACTTATAGTGTATGTTTTATATATATGAGTGTGTAATTATGTATGTTTATAATATGACACAACATCGTATTCCTACGATATTTTCGTATTAATGTGCATATCACGCTCAAATTTTGCAAGTAGGTGAAAGTAAAGCATAACTTAACATAGAATTGATTTAATTTTGATAAGCTAATTACACAGATTAATATTTACACAAGACCACAAATTCTGGAAAAATTTGATATTGTGGAATAATTTACATTTAAAAATGCCATTAATATCCTAATTTTAAATTACAAATAATGACTATTTATATCTGACTACATTATGTTATTAAACATTTCATATTTGTTTTATTTGTTCCATTAATCTATGTATTCTTTATTCTCAGTACATACGTTTCATATTTATAGTTTATAATTTTATTCGTAAATCTATATAGTTATACCATAGTTATTATCAACAGTTTTGATAGTTTTTCGAAAGGCGATTGAAAATTTCATCTTTAGTACTGGGAAAAAATTAAAAATTTGTAACAATGAAGCTCTATTCCTGGTAGAAAAATTATCCAATTTTATCGAGGCCTCGACTATTTACCATGGCATACTAGATAGATCTATATAGTTCTAGAGTATTTTCAACCAGTGATGTTAAAACTGAATTTAATAGTTTTTCCCTGAAAAGCGAGACCAAAATTACACTTTTTGCCCGCAAATCACTTTTTTTCTGCATTTGCGGGAAAAAAGTGACTTCACTAGGAAATAGTAAAAAATTCCTTAATTTCATGAAGTTCTACCAATAACCCTGATTTTCGATTGTCAAAAAGTGGCCACAGTTGAGATGGGCATAAAGTACTATATGTAACTCGAGAAAAAAGTCGATTTTTCCCTCGGGTGATACTGCCGAGGCAGTAAACTCACCCGCGGGAAAAATATTCGACTTTTTGCCCCTGTTACATAATGTACTATTTGTATTTCGTCATACTTGTAACGGTTTCTCGAATTTACTATTCAATAATTAATTATTCAAGGGAAAATATCAAGTGTAGGCGTATTAAAAATCCAATTCAAACAAGCAAATCATTATTGACACTATCCAGATACAACTTTAACCTGCTATAAATACAGGAGCACTTAAAGTATAGGTCTAGTATTTTCAATCATTTAAACTTTTTATTCTCATAATGGTGTCGAAAATCTTGTTCGTCGTTCTCATCGGCTGTGCCGTAACTTTCGTAAGATTTTTTGTTGTTGTTATAAAATAAAGCGAATGTTAATATAATAAACATTTATTATTCAGTACTTTTAATATTTTTTTTAATAAATTCTTTTTAGGCTTCTCCCATCAACGGAGGTGTCAAACACAGTACTCAAAATTCACTCACAGAGGTATGTAAATTAAGTTTAATTAGTTTTAAAAAATATGTAAAAATGTCTTTTATGTTGCAATGTCGTAAAATCATAGTAAAAATGCCGTAAAAATTGTAATATCGTAATGACGTAATATCAAAGTAAAAACGCTGCTTTGTTTTTAAAAGTAATAAACGATTCCCTGGTAGCAAATTATCCAATACTATTAAGTTTTCCGACTTATTAAGCTGGAAGCCTCAATTATAAACAGAAAATCTAGACAAAAGTAGATAATTTTCTACGAGGATTATGTTATTATATTATTACAATAAAGATTTGTTTATTAGTTTCTACTTTTACATTTTTGTGTCCAAAAATCATCAAACATTAGTTTCAAAACAATTTAAGGATATTTTCTTCATTAAAGTAACATACGATTGTTTGTTATTCATGTTTAACAAATAATGTATGTTAATATGTCTATGTAACTTTGTGAAAACAAAAGCCATTTCGCTTGATTCAAAAGACTTTTTTGCGAAAATTTTGGTATACCAATATTGTCGTTTTACATCCTTATAGAGGTAGCTTTGTGACGGTAAAGAAAAGTTTTGCTAAAAACATGTTAGAAACATGCTTTGAGATACTGGGAATCAAAATACACTATTTTTAGAAAATGTCTGTATGGATGTATGTGAGTGTGTGTGTGTGTGCGTGTGTGTGTGTGTGTGTGGAAATAATATCATCGATAGAGTGATAATACAGTTGAACGAGCATAAAATTACCTATTTTCCCACCCGAAATTTTGAATAAGCTATTTCCTTTGTTTTGTTATTCACGAAAACTCAAGGAAATATTTTTTAAAAAATTGAGATGATTAGGAATATGCAGAAGAATATTCTATAAAATATTTATTAAAAAGATTGCAACATTTTGTAACCTATATAACAGAAATAATAGTTTTTTATTTACATACTTAAGATTTATCTTTTAATTGTATTGAAATTAAAATTTCAGGAAGCAGCTAAAATATCAGCTGATATCAAGGAATTCATTAAAAGACTTTTTGGAGAGTTCATTGGAAAGGTACAATTTAATTTCTTGTTAAATATTTAACAATATATATTTGGTTAAGAATATCCAAAATTTTTATAAAATTTATCTAAAATATTATTTTAAAGATCGGTGAAGTTATTAAGAAAAGTCTAGGAGAGAATATCAATATCTTTAAGGTACAATTTAACACAAAAGAATACAAGGAAGCAATCAAAATACTTGAAGAGACTGTGCAAAAACTGGAAGAATATAAAGACAAAGTGAGATCATATAACACTTTAAAGAAAAAAATTAATTTGTTTGTACTACAAACATTTTTACTCAAATTAATTTAAAATAATTATAATTATGTTTTCATTTTATAGCCTCAAAATGAGAATGAAACCAAAGAACTTCTTGAAAAAGAATCAGAGATAGGTGAGGCTTTCGTAAAGTTGATAAACGAGGCGGCTAACAACATCAGTCAGAATAATGGTGAAAAAGTACATGCCGAGGACTTTAAGAAGATAGCTGAAGAATTCAAACAACTTGTAGATAAATATTTGTAGATAAGAAAATAAAAGTAACAAGTTAATATATTGTTGCTAAAGTCTATTATCTTCTTTTATAACAATTTTTCGGTTTTTTGATTTTTGTGTTTTAGTTTGTAAAAAATATTATGATCAATTTAGTGTAAATGCATTAAACAGAGAATAAAATTACCTATCTTTTAAAATAGCAAATTTTAGATAGGCTGTTTTCCTTATTTTATTGTACACGAGAAAGTCATATTTAGTGTAAACGGTTATATCTCGGAAGTCTATAATGGCAAAACGTTCACAAAATTTTACAAGATTAGGAATGTGTATGTGTGCGTGTTTATATATATCCATAAACACAAAATTCGAAAAATGGCTATAAAACAAAAACGAATTACATAATTAAAAAAATTGTTTGTTTTTGTAATTTCTACACAAACAACGGGGCGTAGCCACATAATACACATAAATACTCACACACACACAAATACACAAACACACAAATACACATACACATACACATACACATACACATACATACACCGACAAACATACACACTCGCACCTACACTCATAAAGACGCACACACACATATATATACGCCTCGATTTGGTTTGGATTATACAGGTACATTTCGAAAACACTTCCGTCGCAGGACATTTTATTGATTGAGCAGGAACAGCTCACAGTCACTGCCCTTTTCGTCGTAATGGTCTCTCTCTCTCTCTCTCTTTCTTTCTCTCTCTCACACACACACTCTCTCTCTCTCTCTCTCTCTCTCTCTCACACACATTCTCTCTCTCCCTTGCGCTGATCGCGACGGCGTTCTTTCAATTTTAGGTATACGGCCTGTACGGGGGTGTACTATTGAGTACTACTTGGGTCAGGGAATTTCAGGAGTTATCGCCGGGAGCGCAATTGTCGGCGGTATTTGGTGGGTTGATGGAGTGGAAACGAGGCGTTTGAAATTTTTAGCGTGAGTTATTCAGAACTTTAGAGTGAAAAAAGAGAGAATTTATTTTTCGATGTATATAGGTATTTCAGTTTAGATTCAAAGAAGCGCAGAAAATATTAAAGCCCAGTCTTCTAAAGTGGAAAATTTCATTTTTAGTGAAAGAAAATGCTGTTAACGAATTTGGCACTTTGCTTTCTCAAATAAATATCAATTATGTAGTAGTCAATGTCAGGTTGATTTGAGGTATTTCTACTCGGCTTGACAACTTAAAATAACGAACACCAAAAAAAACTCTTCATACGCGTGAAAATCAACCAGATGTAAATTTAATTTAATCTGAGTGAAACTTCATCGCATTAAAGTAAAATGTACATCTCTCTCAATATTCTTTAAAAAATATCAAGCGAAAAATAGGGCAGAAAGTCGTCACAATTTTTACGTCTGTTTTTACGTGCACTAACAAAACCTGCTATCGCAGCAGCATAAATTTGATATTTCGTATACTTTGTTGTCGCTCTATTCTTCCTACAAATTATGCGCATTTCTAATGCACGATACCAAAAGCTATGTCTGCTCTCTCGTCGAATATGTATACTTATCGCCTTATACATTTTGGCCTGTTCAATAAAAACGATATATAAGCTCAGCGTTAAACCCTGCTCAAACCAAGGCACAATATCAAATGAATCCTCCATCTCTTCTTGTCTCTTATATATTTTTCTCGCCCCTTTGCCCTTTTTTCCCCTCAGACGAAAAGAAAACGTGAATACATCTTCGGGTGACGATGCATGAAAAAAAGTTTCGAGAGAAAAACGGACTAGGGCATTTGTGCGAAGAATGACAGCGCCTGACGAAACAAATCAGAAAAAGTAGCAGGATAAAAGATAATTCATGAATTTTTCATTAATTGAAATTTAACCCGAATAAACTTGTTTGTCTTCATGATCCTTCCTTATTGTCATATTTCGCTATATATTACATTGAATAACAGATTTTAATTAGAGATTATATAAGCAGTTAAATAAAATGCAAAAATGTGTTACATATACATTATACATTATTATATATATCCTTTTATTATTACAAAGCGTGAAATCAATTGTAATAATTTCGAAACGTAAAATGAATATTTGATTAATAAAATATTATGACTGTGCATGTAATTAAAAAATAAAATTTCGTTTTTCTTTATTAAACAGAATATAATGCCGAAGTTCGCAGTCATATTACGCTCATGAATTTCAATAATATCGCGAAGCTCTCGGAAATTCCAACGGAACAAGATTCCGAAAACTAATTAATCTCGATACCCTTTTTAATAAACCATCCCCTCAATTACCCACGTTTTAATTAAAACATACTTGCGCCCAGATAAACATGCAAATATTATTTTCCATCAAAGAGCATAGCAGTCTCAGAGCCAAAGCAGCGGCAGCCTGAAAACAAATAACAACAACAATCGGGTCAAGTACTCGGAAATTTTCAGCGTCAATTAATAATCGTTGAATCTGCAGAAACAAAAAAAGAAAAAAAAAAGAAGAAAGTCGCGCCCCGCTCAAACGGAGGAAGAAATATCGCATAGTCAAGCAAAAGCTCGCTCGCCGCCGGGACTTTCGTCTAAATGCAAAGCAGCTTTTTCGCTCCCGACGTTTCACGCCGGCCGACCAACTTCTTCTCGCTGGCGCTCTGAATAAATATTGATAGTTCGAATTGCAATCGAGGGATCTCGGGCTGTCAAATAAATAAAATTTCGCCTCCGTTTGGGGGTAAATCATTTTTATGAATAGATCGCGTGAATTGTTGTTGTATAGGTATTGGTTTTCGTGTCTTAAGTCTCGTGATAGCATGTTTTATGGTATTAGATATGAAACTTGATCTAGCAAATGTGTACATTGGGGATATAATAAACAGATTTTTTGAACCCGGAATATAGAAGCAGCAGTTTATACTGTAAATACGTAGCTGATAAACTTTTTTTATGTTTAATTGCAGGGTACGATTGGAGTAATCAGAGGCACATCAATTAAACTAATAAGCGTTCATCATTCCAAGAAATCGAATCACGCATTGTAAAGTAATTTACAAAAATAGAAAAATATCAAATGATTAAACGTACAGACGAAAAAGAAGCTTAAATCCATTCAACCATATTCAGTCGCAAACGTAACAAGTCGCTACACGATCAATAAGCGTCGATGCTTATCCATTCTATAAAGAAATATAAAATATCAAAAAAATTTTGCTGATTGGTTTTTTATAAGATAATAAAATTTGATTTATTATTTCAAATCATTAGGCATTCAATTTCAAATTGTCACTTGAAAATAGTCTGCAGCCCGCTATTTCGCTGTAAGAGATCCAAGAAATCAATTTTAATCCATACCTTATGTTATTTTCTTAAATATCGTATTATAAAAGTATTATTTATAGTAGATTGAGTCAATGACTCATTGTGCAGACCGATAAGTGCAAAAAGTTCATACACTTAAACTCAAAAACAGAGTCCAATCAGTGGTTGCATTGTATGTATACCTAATTGCAATTTCTTATGACCTTATAGGCAAAACTCAAAGAAAATACCCACCGCCAACCTAAAAACAGAAAATAAAATACTAACACACACATTTTGACCCGAACCCATAAACCCGTAGAACTCCCTGAAGAATAAAAGCGTTTACGAATCCAAATATGCGAGGGCCAGCGGCGTCGGCTGTAAATTTTCCCGTCCGCGCGCGCGCGAAGTTATGCGGAAAAGCCGCGCGCAGTCCTATATTTTCGTTCGAACTCGCGTGGATCCTCTCTCTCTCTCTCTCTGCCTCTCTTTTACGTCCGACTTCCACTGACCCCCTCGAAAATCCAGCCCGGTGCACCTCGCGAAGTTCGGCCGCTGATAAATCGCTACAGAGAGATTCCGAGCGCCTTTTCGGGGCTTCGGCAGTACAGTTGCGCGTGTTTAATTTAGTCCGCAATGAGCTGTGGTGCGAGCAGCAGTTGAAATGAGAATGTTTGGGGGGAGGTTGGTTGCGTGTGAATTTAATGGCAATTGAATTGCTGAGGTATTTGCGCGGTAATGGAATATGACGGTGATGATTGGAAATTCTGGATTTTTGACAGGATGTGGGAGAAGTAGACTGTATTCCTGAGCTGAAATGCTTTCCCTTGAATTTTATTGTTGAATTGTAGGTCTGAAGTCTATTTTGACTAATTTATGAGGTGTGTTTTTTTTTCATTTAAGTTGGTTTATTGCATTCAAAATAAGCAAACATGTTGTAGCTTATCATTTTCTTACTCTGTACGTATGATTGGAAGTTTGTGTACAAAATGTTCATATGAAAATCGTTGTTATATCGAAGAGACGAAGTTTTAAAATCAAAATTTTAAAAGAAATTGTGAATTCAATTATCATTTACCCATATTATCCAGGAACTTGTGCAACCGAACTGTTAATAGTTGAAAAGAAAGTAGATACGAAAATTCCGAAACTTGCTTGAATAAAAGGATAAGAGCATCTCTAAGTTTATGATTTTCTTCAAGATTTTTACGTTATATGAAAATTTGATAGTGCACTTCAGTGCACTTTCATTCTCATTCTACTTCTAGTCAGTAAACATGGATTTTTTAATGTGTATTTATAATATTCATGTCCAAAGTAAGTAAGAAATTAAATGATTGATTTCTTGGTTTTTAATACAGAGTTATTAGAGTGTATTTACTACACTACATAAAACATAATGGGCGATCATTAAAAAAAATGTATACGTACTTTAGAACATGTGTATTTAATTAATTTTTTTCAATAAAAGTCCTGAGAAAATCAAATAAATTGAAAATGTAAAATAAGACTCGGTTTTTCACCAATACAACAGTTTTTTTCGGTTTATTTTCTCTAAAATATTAAATTATATACATTATGTAAAGTTTATTTAAATTACAAACATTGTTCATTATTCTCAAAGTGGTTTAAATGATTATTCTCTTTCAAAACAGACTTTCTTTCTCAATAAATTTCTACAAAAAAGTTTACTATCAATTTTGATAATAATTTAAAGAAACTTTAACTCTTTCTTTCCCACCAAGACCAAAAGATTCTGTCACTAATTCAAGGTATATATCAATAAAATATTGTATCATTAACATCAGTACACTAGAAAAATATACACAGATACTTCCTAGAACAAGACCAAGCAGCCTAAAGGACAAATACCACCGACTCCACGGGTCATTCAAACACTTACGCACTTCCCACCCGTACCGTCTATTACAATAATGATCGTAACACACCGTAACAACATCCCCCCGGACTCCCCGAAAATCCCCGCAAACATCCACAGCCCTCCTTTTTACACTTCGCTCTCTTCTTCGCTTTGCTTCGCCCGGGAACTTACATTGCGCCTGCGCGAGGAATTTTCATCCCTCAATCCCCCGTACAGGGTATAACGTATATACCACGTCGGCTCCCGCGTAGCGATCGTTTTACGAGCGCTCGGACGCGCCTCGAAAACTCGCCAATTATTACTCGGAGAGAGAGAGGCCTTTTACGCGCGGGGCTTCATTTTCATCGTGAATTTAGCGCCAGTCGGGTGTAAGCGACGAAGAAATTAATTTCATCATCGCGTGCATTTTCTATGGGTTTTCTTTTGTTATAGTGTGGAATGACTTTTTGTGGCGGTGCTAATTGCTAGTTTAGAAGGGCGCGCTTATTGGGGAGAGGCTGAAGCGAAGTTTCTGCCGAGGGGTAGTGGTTTTGTGATTATGATTATGGGAGCGGGAGATTACAGGGAGAGGAGTAATGAGTCACGGTGGGTCTTTGCATTTCAAATCGCATATTACCTTGAAAGTACGATAAGAAATAGTTAATCTTAGAGTGGTGTTAATTCTAGATTACAATATAGTTTATTAAAGAAAAACTATGTTCTAAATGTACAAGGATTCATTGATAGAATTACCAAACAAAAATTGTTTGTACCAATCGCTTTTATTTTGATTGGTAAATAATTTAGAAATAATGCAAATTCGAAAACAGAGAGGAATTACAATGAAAGCACCCGCCTTGAGTTAAATCAATTTAATACCCACTTTGAATTAGAATCTAGGTACAGAAACGCCTTTTGTTATAAATTTGTAGGTTTTACCCGTTTTCAAAACAGCTATAAAACTCATTTTATTGTAGGGTTGTGTTCGCGGCCCCGCGCTCCCGAAGAAAATAAAATTCTACTTTAAAAAATGGAGACTCTGCTTTCTTAAATGGAGAATCTTCTATTTAAGGAAGTTATAAATTTCTTTAAAAATTCTATTTTGGCATGTCTGAAATACCGCGATTCCATTATCTTATTTTATAGTGAACATTGATATATTTTAGTAATATTTATCACAGTGATTAACTACTTATTGTTAGTTTCCAGCTAATGTTTTACAAACAATTTCTACCACGGTTATTTTTGCCATGCTATAAAAAAGTGAAAATTGGGTATATCAAATTATAAGTAACTCTAATCTTTCTATTTTCTAGCAAGTATTAAGCAATCGAAAAAAGGAAACACTTTCAAAATAGTCATCAACAACAAACTTACTGTGCGAATATAAATACTGAATAAGTAATAACAATAATAATTTCAACTTTATAATTTATATCTTACATTACATATTATTAAAGAAATGTTGAGACATGCGATGTAATATTACAAACGTATTATTAGACCTTATGCTGTACACCGCGATCGTAGAAAACTTTCTACACTGCACCAGAATTATACGTAAGCGTTTCGGAGAAACTTTTTAATATAATACACTTTCTTCAAGAATACTTTTAATAAGAAACAATCCCTTCCTAAGCTCGAGCAAAAAAATTAAAATGATATTACACGCATAACATCCACCATTTAATAACTACATCCACTACAACGAACAACAGACATCCAATTAAAATTCCATAAAGATCGCGAATATAGTTCAGTTACCCGAAAACAATAATCCCGCTCGGCGAGAAACGAAGAAAATAGACAAATCTAATTAAAATTACCGAGCGTGTACCCCTTAATTCTCGAAGCAACTGCCACGGCAACACTTCAAACTACTTATATTAAAAGTCATCTTACCCGAAACTTTCCTCACCGTCGCAGCGACTCTTGACTCGCGCACACTTGGAAAAAAAAAAGCTGTGTAACAATATCGCCCCGTATACTCCTGCTACCTCGTAAAATAAAGCTCGTGTGGAGTATGAAAATGTATTATAAGCGTACCGTCGCCACGGCACGCGAGGAAAACATACTATACATCCTCTCCTGGATCCGCAAACACCGGAGCAACGCGAGCGGCGCGCATCATTATGTCACTTTGCGTGTTTCACGCCAACCACCCCTCGAGTGAGCGGAAAATAGCTTGAGATATTTCAGATGTGCGGATTTGCGTCGAAATACGTACGGTGATGTGAGGTTCTTGTGGGGTGATGCATGCGTTTTGTGTTTTTATGAATGTTTGAATTGTACTCCCAACTTTTACCAAATTTGTAACCTCGAACACTTTCTTTTGCATAAGAAAGTTTATGAAAGCTTTTATTCCGCACTCTTTTGTTTTTTGCATTTAAATTTTTGGCCGATTACTCATTATTGTACAAACTTATTGTAGATAAAATAAGCTTGTAATATTGATTTACAGATGCTCCAAAATTAAAATCTAGTTACGAGACATATATATAGAAATTTAAAAAGATGGTTGAAAGTGCAGCCCCATTATCAGGGGTGACTTTGACGACCCTATTGAACTACATTATGCAATCACTCTAATACTCGTGATATGTACTTAAAGTACATTACTCAGGTACCTGAGTACTTATAAAAAGTACGTGAAATACATTTTTCGAAGTGTACTTGAGTATTTGCATCAAGTACTTGAAGTACTTATTTCCAAGTATTTGAAGACTTGACTAAGGCGGCTTAAAACGCTTTTCACAAGTTATACTCAAGTACTTAATCTAAGTACTTATTTAAAAATTCTAAACACTCATATAAAGTACTTTACAACTTGCACTTTCGCTACTAAGTAAAAAGCACGACTTTACCCTTTTACACTGTTTAAGAAACATCGAAAATGCACGATGAGCACGTTGTCCCGAAGCACCGAACATCAACAAATCCAAAACGCAAACCAAACGCACTTCTTACACCACTCCTCTCAAAAATGCATAAAAAACCCCCCTCTACTCCCATAACAAACAAACCATCCAGACCTCCTCTCCCTCGAAGCGCAACACCCGGCGCACATACGTCCACCTCCGCGTTCCTACCGCGCACGCGCGACCCGGCTCGCCGACTCGCGGCAAATTCGAAAACGCGTCCCGGCTTCTCCCACGTACACAAGCTACAAGCGCACCATCCCCGCGCGCACAGACACTCGTACAATGGTCTCGCGGTCGCGTCCCGCCGCGCGAGATCAATAAGCCGGCTCGGCTCGCACTTGCGCGCAACGGTCGCGCCGCGTGTTGTGTGTCCCGCCGCGGGGTGTATAAACAGATAAGAGCTGGGGTGACGGACAAAGTCGCGGGAAGTGGGAGATGTACAGGAGGTGCGGTGTGGGCTTTTTCGGGAGGATGTGGAGGTGGTTTTTTGGTTGAGGAATAGGTTGTTTGGATGGGCGTTGATCTTGCGTTATGTGGATCTGGAAGAGTGACTTTTTGGATGCTTGGATTGGTTGCTGGTTCTGATGCACACTTTGGTTGAGAGGAGTGATATATCTCTCGTGAATGAAAGGAGTGGTAGGAATGAAGCGTTTATCGCGAGTGGTGTATGAGCAACTGTTATTGAAGACACTCTTGAAAGCGTAGAAGTGCTTGTGGAAGGATTAGAGGTTAGGAATGTGGAACCCCATCGATAACTTATTTGCTGTTTTATCGAGTATATTGACGAGTATAAATGAGTATAAACTAATTCACTCAGTTAACAGTAATATACTTGATTGTCTAAAGTTACTTATAAAACTTATCTTTTACTCCAAGGTATTGATTGTATAACTAATGGATGAGGAGCTGGTACAATATCTCGTAGGATCTAGATTGATTCCCGTGGTAGTCATTCTGTTTTCGTTATTTTTAAATTTATTTAATGATTGTAAGTATTTAGTATAAGGTATAGTAATATTATAATTAATTGGGCATTTGCGCGATGTACAGATATTTGGTGATCCAAAGAACCTCTAAATATAGATTATTGTCGAAATAGGTGAAAAATTATTGATTTATGTATGTATATTATTATTCGGAGTATCGCTGTTTTCAATTAAAATCTTGTTTTATATTCTACTGGATAACAATGGATTGTTACTGTTAACTTCGCTAAATACATTCAATTTTCGTGCATTGTTAAATATGTTACTGCATTTACAATATCTCATCTTCATGGCACAATCTGAAATTTATTAATAAACATGATATTACAGCGATATTTCAGCATGCAATAACATTGACACAACTTATTTGAATTGATATAAAAAAACGTTTTAATTAACATACAAGCTTAAAATTGCTTGGATATTGAATGGAAATAATAATTAAATGGAAATATATCACCGTTGCGCAAACAAATACAATATTATGATATTCCATAATATTTATAATACGGTTATAATATTATTGTAAATATTTGAATAAATGTAATGAAAAAAAATCCGCTCTGAAATGTTAAAATCATCACAATATAACTTTCATCTTTCATCACTCATCTTACGTTTCATGATCAGATTATATTCTGATGAGAACTCGGCAAACTAACTCTTAATTCTTCAGGTATAATAAAAACACACGAAAACTTGCGAAGTTTGTTCGCCGTTTTGTTATTCAAATGAATGTCCGTATAATACAAGCTGTGTTCAAAGTAAAACAATACACTCCGAGAAACTTACTGCGGGTATAACCGTGCGCGATTCCCGCGAGCTCTCATCATTCCATACACAAGTGCACTTAGCTGATCTTTATTGCCGCATCTGTTAGATAGTTATACACTACATTTTTACGCTTTGCGTAATAACAAAAATTAAAAAAATTTTACTGGCATACAATGAAATGTTTTGTTTTTGTAACTCCGGTCGAAAAACTGACACTGAGAGCTGGAATGCATAAAGGTTTCGTTTTCGAACACTCTTATATTTCTACAAATACTACCGTGAAATTGTATGCGCATTCGACTTTTATAAAAATTACACTTTATTCGTTCATTACACTTTGTTATTCAAACTTTCTGTAAAATATAGTTTGTCGAATCGAGTTTAGCGGTATTTTAAAAAGCATTAAAATAAATAAAGTTTAAACAATAAAACTTCTCTAATTTAGCTGCTGCTTACTCTTTGTTTATTATACTCCTGTGGTATAAAACCGTTTTGCAAGTTTTGATGACCATGTATCTAATTTTTTATGAGCATACTAAGTACTCCTATATTTCAACGACGTATTAATAACAATCACGATGGCAGCAGTTAAATTACTTTGTATGACCATCCTATCTTTTAATCTAAATTAAAAACGCATGCAGTCACGTAAAGCATAAATACAATGATTTTCCTTCATAAAATCTACACAAAAGAGGATAAAACTAACAGTGCTGCCAAATGATTGTATAGCATCAACTGCAGCTAATCGAGTGATCGCACTCTTGAAACCGCGACGATTAAGAGGGTTTGAAAGTCAATTCCCCGAGTGACCGACTAAATCATACATTATTGACTTAATAAATAAAAACGCTTCGATTCACTTTAAATCCAAATTCACTCTCATTTCTTTAAATACTTGTAGCATGTAGTATACATGTGTTCAAATATTGTAGTAGTGGTGTACGAAATAGAGAGTGCGCGCAGATCATTGGTGCGTCTGGAGGGATAGTGGCCCCAGCGGAGCGGGCAGACGGCGACTGGACGGGCGGACGAACGCATCTGAGCGAGGATTGATACACTACAATACTAATGGACTTCAGTTACGATATTTCAGATGTTTAAATCAACGGCAACCCAAAAAGATACCCCACCATTCATTTTTTTCGAAATCAAAATATCAATATTAGAAATCGAAAATTCGATACATCTTACTAGATTCGATATCTCGTGCTGGATTTTAATGTAAAGGATAGCGCTAGTCTTCGCGTAGAAAAATTATGAAAAGTGTTATTAGAAATTATGAGTCAGCGGGGAAGTCTAATCAAGCTACTCTTCGTGTTAAACCATCATAAGCGCTAGCCTGAGTGGAGAACCACGCAAAGCGCTAGTCAACGTATATAAGCGCTGAAAGTAGCAACTCTTCATAAGTTCCATCAAACTAAAGACACCTCCCCATAATTAAAATAACTGACAAAAAGTAGGTCCCCGTAATCATCGCCAACAACCCCTCAAAGAACACCCAAGAGCGACGCTAATCGCTGAAAAATCCACAGCCCTTTACCAACTCTCAACTTATATATATACACGCGACCCTTGTTGCGCCTTGGCGCTCGCCTCCATCCATGGGCATTGAGATAAGGGGGAGGATGCGCGCGTGCGGAGCCGCTGAGAGACGGAATTGATTGCCGGGCCTGTGCGCAGAGCGCGCTGCTCCTTCTCATTCTGTTATATATATATATATCCTTGGGAGGATTTCTTTTGTTGCGCGCTGGGGTATCGGTTGACGTCTCGTGCAGTGTGTATACGCGCATGTCTGGACGACAGGGAACAAAGGAGCTGGGTTGGCGGGTGTGCAGAAGATTTTTGGATCAGTGTGGGTGTTATGCTTGCTTGCTTGCTTTCTTTCTTTCTTTCTTTCTTTGGGAGCTGGGTATGGATTTAGTTATGGGTCCATACGCGAAGATGGAATAGACATAATAGGATGGAGAGTATCGTAGCTTTGACTGGGAGATGTAGTCTGGTATATACAGAGGAATAATGGCTTTGAGGGGGCAGAGGGACTAATGGTGTTTCTATTTTCAGATGGAGGTTGTAGGAGGGAAAGTATACGGGGTATGAGTGGAAAATTATAGTTGTATTATTAGATGTGAATCGGCCAGTTATGAATTGTACGAATCGCTGGAAACACATCGTAAAAGAAGATGAAAAAAGCTTTAATTTGATAAGAGTATCAAAAGTTTATGTTCTTCTAAAGTTATGATCGATTAAAGACACGTTAAAAATTATATTAAAACCAGCCTGTTTAAAAGCAAATGAAACAAGTGGAATTTTTATGGAATTCTTTGCTGGAATTTTAGTCCATCGTAACTTTTGAAGAAAGTCAGTTTTTAATTAACAAAAACTCTGAAATATTTTCATCTTTCCTTTTACATTTTGAAATGAACTTTCGTAACTGATGATGGAAGTGTAATAATACAGTAATATATATATATATATTTTAGATACTGTAGCCTCTATCTCGAAATTGGTCGTACATAACTGCAAGTAAAATTACGTATGTAAATCATCTTTTGCCGGGAACTCATTTTTATATCATAATAATCCCATTTTTATTATAATTCTCCAATATCCATATAGCATTATTACAGTTATTACACAAATATTTACATTGGTAAGTACTACCAGCAACTCTAAAACAAAGCTCAACTTAATTAAACGATTTTATGCCGAGATTCGCGTACTTTAATCAAACATCAAAGTCATGCACATCCCAGTAATGCAACTTTAACCAAATAAATAATTTTTAACCCGCAGTACGTTTATCCTCGCATCAGTGCTAATCAATATTTACTCATCAACTGCACTCGCGTACACCACACTACCAAGCCAGTACAGTGCAACAAACCGCAGTCTACCTTTGACACATATCACCAACTCGCAACATAAACCCACTAATGAGATGTAAAATACTTCTACACATATCGCCCGATAGAATCAGACCGAACCCTCGACGACAAGTACCGAGCAAACTTTCACCCACGCATACACACGTAGGTAGTTACGTACACCCACGGCAGAGCTCTGAAACTTCGCAGAAATTTAGCAGATCGCAAGTTAACGAGGAAACGCGAGCGCGCGAGGCGCTTCTTGCGTATATTTTCGGAGATCGCCGCCATTGCTGCTGTGTGTCGTTAAAGGCTTCGCACCGCGAGGGAAAAGAAAGCAGCGACGTGGCAACTTCATCTAATCGAGTGAGGGAAGTTCGCTCGCGAAAAAATTAAGTTTCCCGGCCAAGTGGCATCGACTGAGTAAACGGATACACTCGACGTCCGAAAAAAAAAGAGGAGAGAGGAGATAAAGTAGTCGGCTCGCCGAAATGGGTCTGTAGTATGATTGAGGCTAAAGGATTCTTTGCGTGCTGAAAGTTCTTTTGTTTGTTCAAATAGAAATTAAATTAGACTCGGGGATAAAGTTTTGCAGAAACCGTCTTTTTTAATTAAAGTACTTGCATTGCGATTTTAGCAATATGACACATGAAAAATGGATTGCATTTATATGAGGTTCATGTGCATTTTAAGTGGAACTTTGAAGTATTGTTGCATTCTTATATGCTCAGAGAACTGCATTTAAATAAGAGAAGAGCGTAATGGATTTTTTGTAGACATAGTCCGATTTTCAGAAAAGAATTTGGAAATGAATGTGTTAAAAACATTTTCTTGTAGTTCAAAACAGGTTGCATTTTGTAACAGTATACATCTCATTGTCTGAAAGGAATTAATGGTTCTCATAAACTAAAAATTGGATTCTTTGCATTAAATGAATCATATACTTGAACTCCAAAACTTTTTTGAGTCGTAACAAATGACAGATTTATTAAAAGTTAGGACTTCGAAGACTTGCTCCAAAAAAGTAAGCAAGCTGTCGCATGAGTACAAGAGCTAAGCTGAGTATAAAAGTTTATTTTGACGTCTTCCTGGCTTATGGAGATACTTTTTAGACCTTGCTTAACGGTTGAGGTCCCTTTACTATTCTAGAGCAGTATAGCAAGGGAGAAAAGGGACTCCATCGTAAAGCGAGGGTTAAGTACTAAAATAAAATCAGGAATTGTATAATTACCGAAAATTAACAACGAAAAGTTGTATTGTTGGTACATAACGTCCACAAACGTGATAGGTGAACCTACATGTAGCGCATCAAGAAGATTCAAAGTGGAGATTGATGCTGGTTTGGAAAATCCACGCTCGGTAATACAGTTCATAAATATGATTTAATGCATATCTATTCGTATCTAACATAACCAATGGCTTACTCTTCATCCAAACAAAAGAGTTGAATATTTTAGAAACATTTTTATCGATTATCAATATTTGCAGGAGTTTGAAAACGGATGAACAACAATGGCACCCTGGACATTAAAGAATTACATTTTTAAAAGGTTTAATTATTAACTATGGAAGGAAAATGCGTTAAAAATTGTTAAACTATTTAGCTATAGTTATATACTATTCAATACATTTTTTCTCGTAGGCTTTGTAGGAGACGGATAATAATGAATCCTCGTGAAAATCTGACTAAAAATTTCTGGTATGAATGATAAGCCGTCAAGATAGGAATCGGGTCGATATTTATTAATAAAAACGTGGATTTATTTATCATAGTTCTGTCGTTCTGATGAAGAAAAGCATATCTATGTATAGGAAACACGTAGCAGTTAGCTTTTCTTCATTAAGACGCAGAGTTAATGCTTATGACTACTTATTTCAGTAATATGTCAAGGACGATGTTTTTTGCCACAATTGTATAATTACTTAGCCCGTTTTAATGCTTAAAATATATCTCCACAAGCCAGGAAACCACCAATTAAACTCTGAAACTCTGTCTTTCTCATTAATGGAAGAAATTGCTTGCCTGATTCGTGCTCAACCAAATTTTTGAGTTCTTAAATATGCTAATAAATCTTTCATTGCATATAAAGAATCTATTGGTATAAAAGCGAGTGATTCATCTGATTCAAGAAGTCCTTTTTATTTAGTATACCAGAATACATCGCTGCTGTATAGACTCGTATCTTCCGACAACAATATTCCCATTCAGATAAAAAGAATTACCCTCAGGCTGTTATTCTTTTTCTACAATCTAAAGAGGAATCCTCTTAATGAAAGCGGATCTGGTGCAAAATTGATTTTTCTCCCAACTCTCATAGATATTACGTCCCGCGGCAACCCATGTAAGACTATTTTCTCGTAGATTAAAAAGAATTCTCCTTAATTAAATGGCTTCTTCTCCAAGCAAGGAAAAATTCAAAGCCACGGCAACGACTCCGTGGCGTGCCCGCGAATATATTCACTTTTGCCGCAGTGGCGATGCAGAAGAACGAGCGCAACCCGCTTCTTCCACCAGCCGCGGCGCTCGACTTGCGAAAAGTTCACACGCAGGCGAAATCGTCGACGTTCTCGTTTCGCGCGCAGCTTATGCGCTTCGTCGCGTCGCTTGTTTTTCCAGTTCTGGGCGGAGAGGAGAGAGAGAGAGAGAGAGAGAGAGATAGAGAATGCAAGCGCAAAAGGGTCGTTTGCGTTTCGAAAATGGCTTTTCGCGGCGGGTGAACGGTGCTGGAGGAGACTTAATGGGTTTTGAGTTTTGTTTTTTCAAAGGGTAGGTTTTTGGTTTCGAGGAGAATCGAGATTCGAAATATGTTAATGTTAGTGCCTTCTTTCGTTGTGCTTATTGGCGAAGTAAGAGGTTTGGGCTTGAAGAGAAAATGTTATCTTTAAGAGAGGCAATTTTATATGCAAGATGCATTTTGGGTCAGAATTCATGGTTATTATCGTTTTTCTAAATATTGAAATTATAAGTTTTTTACATCAGAACGATTCTACATCTAGACCTTTGAGATATTTGAAATACCTTAATATTACTGACAATTCATGAAATCAATGAGGTTGCTACAAAACAAGAATATGATCGCTAAATAGGCTAGAATCGATAACACTTCATATGTAAAAGCAATATGTGATTCTGACAATAATAATTAATCCGTCAATTCCATTATCTTGTTTATACTTTAGTCATAAGCAGATAAATTAGCTGACGCGGTTCCATATCGTACAGTGTATAAAATGGAAATATATGTAATATAGAACGGTATTACATCCAAAAAATATCAAAAGCGTTACAATTTCATTTCAATTCGAACTCGCTGAAAGTTTTATTTGATTGGTAACAATATCTTTTTACCGTTCCATTATGAGAAATGAAATGCGAAACTTATGGTAACAAACTTTACGAGGTCAACTCGGGATTCAAACAGTGCATCACTATCCGTACAACCAATCTCGATTATAAACTTTGAAAACAAAAGTATAAAGGCTACTTTTTAAATTTTTAATTTTTAATATGACTAATAGATATTATAAATTATATAATTTTATATAACCTTAATTATTCAACTGATAAACTAACCCGAATTTCGCCCTGTACTTGTTTCCAAAAACAAGTATTGAAACTCAGCATCCTAGATAATATCGCTAGCGAATATTAGTTTAAAATGTGCCCACGTAAATATTCCTATACATCTATAAAGCAAACTTCGACTGCAAAGCAATCGATATTCCAGTAAACCAGCGCACAAAAGAAATGCCCAACCACCGGCAAACAGCTTCCCCAGCTTCTTCAGCCCACTTCGAGCGAATTACCCTCAAAATTCATCCCTGGTATTTGTTACGCGTAATTAAATTCGACAAGAACTTGAGTCAAGCTACGAGATACCCAAACTAGACATAGACCGAGACAGAGAGAGAGATGGAGGTCAAAGGGAGACTCGAGCGCACGGCGGGCAAAGTGAAAAATCAATTACGCGCATCAAAGTTCATTAAACCAGCGCGTATCGTCGCTTCGATTAAAACTTTCGACAATGAGTTTCCAAATTGTCGAGGCGCGCGCGCGTGGCTGCAGCTGCTGTTCTCGCCTCGTTAATGCAGTGCTGACGAGGACCAAGCGCGAGAGCAGTGTTGTATATGTATCATAGTTGTGTACACCTATATCGAAACTTTGACGAGACGCGAGTATTATTATAAACGATCGACGGGGTGTAGTTGGATGCTTTGTGAATTTGAGCGTTGATTCGTTTGGGGGAAGGGGGTGCATGGCATTTAGCTGCAATGTGGTGTTATGGTACACCGTATTAGAGGTGAGAAAGCGCTCGAATGTGGGTCAGATTTTTTGTGATTTGAGTTTACTTTTTTATTTTATTTATAATATTCTTACTTTAAGAGATAATTTTATGCATCCTAGTTTTTCTTTCCTTTTTGAGGATGCCTTTAATGGAATATTTACCATTAAATTAGTGATCTTATTTATGTCCTGGGTAAAAAAATGCTATCAACCCACATTTAAACACTAACCAGAATTCGATCACTATTACTTAAATGGACTGCGAAAAGCTTGTAAAGTTAAATTTCAATTTCATTCATTCGGATTACAGGTGTATATATGCTGAACTTCGTTAAAGAGAAACTCTAAGGGTTCAACAGTTGGTATAGCGCCATATCTATAATCTAGTTATCCCACGAAAACTCTGCTCTTCTAGTAGGAGAGGCTTGCTCACTTTGGAACACCACTAATTTCGATACATCCCAAATATAAACAGCTGCAGCAGTTTGCCATTTGGGTCTTTGAAGTTCATTATGAAAGAAGTCTATTTTCAAAATGTCAGACTTGTAAGTAGTTAGCACAACAAATAAATTAGAGACTGATAAGTAATACACGATAATAAGTCCTATAAATTCGTAAAAAATATTATGATTATTATAAAAAGTACTATTTTCTTTAATAACTTCAAAAAACATGTTTGTGGTGATTATAACTGAATTAAACCAAAGTGTCCCAAAGTAAGTTACACCCATGCCTGTATTTTACATTCAATATTGTAATTACTGAAATTGCTTGACCTTAATTAAACTTTAGTATACGATTTTTTAATTACGAAACCTAACCAAATAGACTTGTTAAATTAAATTCGATCAAACTAAACTTTTGAACTCACTACATTTATCCAGCGAAAACTTCTACTTTCCTAATTCTTATTTTAGTGAAGCTAATGATTATTATTTCAGATTCCCTAATCCGATCTTAATTTTTCCTTTTTCATACTTAAAAAATGATTAATACATAGTTATACCGTCAAAATACATAATATGGTTATAAGCAGTGGTTTACTTTTCACTCTTTCTTTTCATAATCATGTCATACTATAAGTATAATAATCATGTCGTACTATAAGTATAATAAGTAGATCACTTCCTTATGGTAAAGGCAATGCTAAAAATATTTCGACTAAGGTTTCAAGATTTTCGCTACATTTCCAGTTCACGAGAAGTGCTCCGAAACTAAAAGCTTTCGTTTGATGAGGTGCATGCAGCGCTACAAAGTTTGACAAAATCTATATTTCAGAACGCAGTAAAAAATCTTCCCGAGCAACGCATCATGAATTGTGAAGTGAAAACCCAGTGGGGATTACATGCAAGAATAAACGATAGCATTTTTAAGTTAGATAGAAACAAATCGTTCCAATATTTAAACATACGCTCTTGTTATTGTGGCTTTTTAGAGCAAGTATTCAGCACGTTACTATGTTCAAAAGAGTCCCAATCCCATAGCTCTACGAAAATATGTTTATCCGTTGTATAAACGAAGGTATTTGTAATTTATTACCTTAAATCATTACGCAACAATGAAACATCAATATTTAAACGCGAAAGGCTTATCCAAAACTAACAATGCCATTAATGAAGATTGCAATCTTCATCGCAGCGTGTGTTGGGTTCCAATTACCATGATCCGCTGAATAATAGAAACTGTGAATTCAAATTGAAATTAAGTGGTCTACATTAGGTCTCACTGACCTACATTCGGCCTAAAATCAAGTATATCTGCCTGTAATATCTACGAATGAATATAAATCGGAGGCTTTGCCCCTGTCCGACAATGTAAATTAACAATTTTAATCTTTCGCGAGTTGAAATGCAATACCCAGGATCAGTAAATTGTTGCAAAACAAATTTAACAAGATATTATTTCGCCCGAACAGCTTAGCAAGTTTTAATAGTTATGGAGTAGCAATTTATGCACGCTATATTGAAAACATAACTTTATAACGGTCGTAAAAATGGTGCAAGTACAACTACTGACGCGCACAAAGCATGGATATCTTTAATATCCATTCTCATTAGGAACTCTTATCTTTTTAAATTAAACTTATAAGTTTTACAGGTTATAAAGGAAGATTTTATTTGGTAAACTTGGGTCGAAGTTTTCTCGAGGAGTGAAATGAACATTGCCCTTTCCCTTCCGAAAGAGAGCGGCTCAATAAAGACTAGGAGTAGGAAAGTTGGTAAACCCGGACTAGTGTAGCGCAGTTTGATAATCAGTGTGCTCGCATGAAAAGTTACATCCGCGGTATCTGAACATTCGCTATAGAGACTGCCAAACTCTGTTCTCTTATACGATCGACATGGATCCATTATTGATTTTGCTCGGCGGCGATTAGTTCTAAACTTAAGTGAAACTTTAGAATGAATGGGAGATCGAATAAATAATTTAATTGATACTCCGAAGTTAATGATAGTTCATTCTAATACGCTAAAATTTTGCTTTTTTATTGGAATATAAGTATATATTTTCGTTTACAAACCTCAAGTTTATGAAAATATAGCCTGAAGGCTGTTCGAGAAATCGATTTTGAGGCACTAGCCAAGCATAACCTAGATACCACGAAGTCAAAAGTTCCCCATTAGACGTTTATAGGATCTCGAGAAGATAAAATATAATACTCTTACAAGTGCATTACTAATTCAGTATTACTTCTAGTGCTGGCTTTTCATACTAATTTATGAACTTAAGGAAATAAAATATTATAAGGGTTATGGACAATTAATGTTTTCATATTTCTATTTTCGTTTTTTCTGTTTTAATCGCGTACTTAAATCATTTGAAACTTATTAACTAATTGATTTTGCAACATCAAGCTCTCACAAAATAACTGAAATTACTGAAATGATATTTAACGAGTCTACATAAAAGTCAAAGGGCTAATAATGTAGTATTTATAAAGCTACGACTAATTCAACGCCAGGTCGGTAGTAAAGGGCTATAATTTATATTTCTTTACAGCTTTTCAATGAATATTTAAACGAATGCATATTCCGAACACCCAATAAAACTCATTCTTCCATGCCGATAACATGAATTTGTCGTGTCAAGGACGCGTCAACGTATATAACACCCCTGACATTAGAACCTCATCAACCAAACCAACGACACTACATACTTAGTCTCAGCGCCGATCACCTCGCGATCGATTTTACTCCGCTGGAAGATCACGGCTACACGCCGAAAAAGTTTAGCTTCGCGCGCCCTCAACTTGTTTATACGGTCTCCGCCAACTTTTACTTAGCTCCTGCGAAAAAGAGAATAAAGAAAGAGACGCCCGGTAACAAAATCAAAACAAAGCGAGTCGCGCTCGCGCATCTGAATCTGTGTAAGAACGTCTAGAACAGTTTCCGATAGATAAAGTTTTATCATTATACACGCTGGCGGCTTAAGGTAGTTTGGCCGATATTCGCGATAAAAGTAGCTTAGTCAAACTTGCGGCGAAATTTATTTAGATATTAATACACATGGGTGTTAAATATGAATTCAATTTCCTTATAGTTTCTATGATATGATCATTTTTAATCAACTGGTTTTCTAGGGTGTTTTTAGATATTTAACATGATAGTGGCAGTTTGAAAAATAAAACATATCTTGAATATGTATTACTCATAAAAGGACTACTATTTATAATCAATTATCATGTATTAGAGAATATGTTATCCAATATATTTAGCTAAGCACGAATTGAGGTTAGACAGACAATATACAAGTCAAATCAGTTCTTGAAATTAATATTCGATCACTAATAAAATAAAGTTTTTAAATACTCATGAAAGGGACATATTTTCAAAATAAACGTTGTTACTTTGACTAGTGGAATTGGGATATACAACTATCTTAATCTTAATCTCCTTCGAATGTTTCACTCGCTTATTATACCTTTCTTCCTCTCTTCCTCCCCCGTTCCAAAATGTTTTTATCTTATATAGACGGCGAGAAGAAGTTTACGTGATACGGCCTTGCGCGTGCGCGATTTGTAGTATCTGATCGAACTAACGATATATACAGCGGAAATATGTATTGTATATCCACCGCGCGCTTTTTGGAGAAGGGATCGAGGAAAAGGTATATAACATATAACTCGTTGGGTAAAAAGTGAATGACACACATACAGCGCCGCGGAGATAAAGACTTGGGTAAATAATCGATATCGGCCGAGCTGCTCGTAATATTCCTGCCACTTTTGTCAAAAAATCGGGATTGTTAAACCAGTTCGATATAAAACACGGATTATTTATTATCTTTGATTATAGGAAACTTATCGTGGTGTCGTCGATTATTATTTTGAATATTATTGTTTATCGTGTGATGGAGAATCAAAATATTTTGGTACATGCGAGACATGTACTATGAATATGTATAACGCTTTTTCCCAAATAAAAAAATTAAAAAATGTGTTCTCTCGTTAAAAAGTTGTTTTAAAACTTTGATTACTATGTTACGAAGTCTATTCGCACTAAAAATAACTGTTTTTGCCTTTTTTCTTTTTAGTTGGTCATTTCGAGTTTTTCATTACTAACGAAGTACTAGAGTTTTCTGTTATTTGTTGTAATAAAAATAAATTTAAAAATGTCATAAAATATTTAAAAATTTATGACATGGAACAAATTATTTGTTTAAAAAAGGAGATAATGGTGATAAATTTAAGTGGTCCCCCTATTGAAATTTCTAAAATATGTACTTTTAATTATAGTAAACTTGAACAGATAAATTTTCAGTAACTATAGGTTAATGGCATTTCAAAAAGATATTTAATTTTAAATTTCACCCATTTAGTACGTTTAATAAGTATACAGAAAACGCATTTTTCGCCATTTGAAATGAAAAATTCATACATTTTTAGCAAACTTTCGTTGAATATTAAAGTATTAAATTAATCCTTAGCTTTCAAAGTTTATATACATCCAATAAAAATGTCTATATTAAACTTTTCAGAAAGAAATAAGATAAATATGCGTTTGATATAAATATTCAAAGTTATTTAAATGTTTAATTTGTTAACAGGATACATTTTAATAAACTTCTCTATTAAATAACTTTCCTCCATAAGTTGCTGTTTTGACTAGTATGCAGCTCGGAACTCCTTAAATATTCATTTGCCCGTATTTATATTCACAAAACTTAACAGCTAAGAAATATGCTTTGCTGTAAGTAATCCTTTCTTTCAGTGTGTGTATACTACGTATACATCGATTGTTGTGTCAAGGACTTGAATGAAAGGACCACATCTATACAAAACATCGTTTTTCGCTCGCTCGGCGGATCTTCTCGACATGCCAAGAAAATGGTCCATCCACTTTTCAATAAGCACAACAATGCCGAAACGTCCGAAGTACGCGGCCAAGTTTGAGCGGCACTACGGGGGAGGGCGAAACGCGATGTCGTTCGGCGCGCGAAACTTTTGGGCGAACTGGATATAGGTATATATAGGTACAGGGGAGGACGAAAAAGCGTCCTGAACGTTTTGTAATGATCAATTATAGTGGATATGCACACAAATTTGCGGGCTTATGGTTTTAGAGTTTCTGGGGAAGTGGTGGTCAGTTTCTTTGGTCACGTCTGGTTAGTGAAAGTTGGCAGTGAGAAAACACCCGTGCAAAGTTTAATTCAGTGGTTTACTAATTTTTATAATAAAATACATTAAATAAAATATAAAAGTATTTCTCAGCCACGTTTATTCGAAATTACTTTTTTTTTTATTAAAATCTGTAGTTAGTGCCTGGAATTGAAAATTCAATAGCCATTATTTATTTAATTAGCAAAACAACAAGTAAGAATATCACGAGTAAAACAGAAATAAAAAGGAAAAAAAAATGGAACGTGCGAAACTCATCTTCTCCGAAGCCGATCGATGATATTCTCGTAAGTTCAGGGTTTCAACGTACGTAAAGCACAATTCAGCTACATTACTATTAAAATTACTCGTATTATTATTAAAGTAACTTCGAAACTCTACGTATAAACCCGTAATTAAAAAGTTTCAATTTCATTATTCATTAAAAATAACGAAACAATCAAAGCCGACCAATCGATCACGAAATTCCATTGACTCGTTATATCCCGTTTGACAGCGTTAATTATAACTTCCCACGGGCAAAAAAGAACATCGAAAGCAAAGCTGCTTGATTGAATAATTGCCGACGGCAAAGTTTACACCCACGTTCGAACCACACCGGATACATCGACAAACTGAAAAATATATTCCATTACAACAATGCGATTATGAAATAAGTATTCCGGACAGCTATACAATATTTTAAAATTTCAACGAGTTTTAGCACGAGAGAGAGAGAGAGAGAGAGGACACAGCAGAGAGGAGACAGCAGCGTGTGTGTATCAAATCGACCTACTTCCGCGAGCGCGCGCGCGCGCTTCTCCCGACCCACTTGGGAGAATCTTGCGAAAATTTATCACGGCGTTATACCGGTCATTACCACGGGGGGCAATCGTAATCTTCGGCATTTTTATTTCGCGACTATGTCCGAAGTCTCGAAAGTTCGGCTATCATTTGTTGATGACGATCGAGTAAAATGTTTATAGAAGTCGGCGAGCGCGGAGCTTGCGATGCTATGCGCGAAGCTTCCGGCGCTGACAAGGTAATGCAGCGAGAACTTGAAAGTGAAATACCGTTTACTTGAGAGATTTAACAAGATGGAATGTTTGACTTGACTGACATTTGAAATACTATAGGTATTGTTATCTTTTTCTTTCGATTTATTGCTTTATTTTATTAGATAAAGAATTGTTTTTATTTTAGAACCATTGGTAAAGCCAAAATCAATTTGGTTAATAATACATTATGATACTTAATTTTATTAGCAATAGATAAAAGCATGCATAGATTAAGTACATTTGTAAAAATAAACTTAATAATAACATAATTTATCAATTAAACTAAAGTAAAAAATGAATTTATTCAAGTTTTTTTAACTATAAGTAAATGATTTTTTAATGTAAGTGGTTAACGTTTTCGCGCCTTTATCAAATTACAAATCATATTGTATTAAGTTATCTAAATTTATTATTTAAACTTATTTTCAATACAGGAATGATATAGGTAGAACACGTAAATTAAGTAAAACACAATATATATATATATATATATATATATATATATATATATATATACTTACATTATATATAACAAATAAGAAATTTTTGATACCGTATAAAGTAATATATACATTCCAAAATTTTGTCAAAATTTACTGCATCAATCTAACGCTTTCGGCCTTTCGACAAACTGAGAGAACATTGTTGAAAGTTTTAATCGAAGTGGCGATGTAATGGTTTAATGAATTTTACTTTAACATTCATTTTCAAATATTTATAAATTTTTCATTTTAATATTATGTTTTTGCGCAGATTTATAAAGTATTTACAATCAGCTCTTGTTATTATTCAAACGGCATATACTTCGTCGGTGTTCTATACTGATTATAATAACATTTTCCCGCTGCATTCGAATTATAAACTTGCGAATTGAAACTTATGAATTAAAAAGAAATAACTTCGATACATTTTTAATGCACTTTTACGGCCGTGGGTTATAAAAACTTCTTGTAAAGATATAAAAACTTGTAAGGACAAGAGCGACTGTAATGCAACGAGGAAAACGTATTATTGAATCACCAAGGGAAATCTTCGTTTTATTACGAAGTTCAAATCTCCATTCGGTAAATCAATGGTAATAAAAACAAACATATAGATCTTCCCTTATTACTATTCATTGCTAATTATCATACGGTATGACATGACTATATATCAAACTGTATAATAAAGTAAAAATCGTCTTTTAATATTAGATTTTGCATTCATTTCAAATTAAAAATACTGATAATGCCGATATTATTGTACTGGTGGATCTTTGATTTAATTTATTAAAAACAATGTTCGTACATTTAGAATAGGTTGAGAAACTTTACAAGTAAAAAAAAATTATTTCATAAAAAAATTACGTTACCAGCTTGGTTTTACGAAAGCATAGAATTCTGATTTCACTTGGTAAAAGTAGCAATAAATGAGATGACAGTAATCGGATTCTGCTTCTTTTAAGACCAACAGTAATAGATCTCCGAATAATAATTTTTTAATTTAATAAATTTAAAATAAAGACCAATTTGTTAAACACTACCAATTTTTATTTTTTAACTAGATTTATAAAAATAATAAACAAAAAGAAAAATGAATCCTTTGCTCAAGAATATATGATAAATATCAGTTATCGCCTTAGGTCATCTTCGAGGTGGCAGTAACAGAGTCTTACCCTACTTTATTGCTATTATAGACGCGACATGATTGTTTTATCAGATCAGGACATTCTTCTTCATATTTCACTATCTCTTCATATTATCATCTACTAATACATTTGGCTGTTTCTGCACTAAGGTCGGTATTAAGAAAAGAGCTTCTTCATACCTAGTAAGATTCTCTAACAATCAAGACAGCAGATTTATCAAACTGAATACGTTTAGTGAATATCATCATATATGCACTAATTCAAATAGTTGCATACTTTTCACTAGTGAATTGGTGAAATTTCACTGTTTCGACTTTAGAAAGCAGATGTCTTAATAGTTAAACAAATCATATTTAGAAGCAAAGGAATTTTTCATAATATTTCTAATGCATCAATTTATGTATTGCAAAGACATCATCTCAGTGTGAAGTACGCAAAACCACCATAACTATATTGCTGCGGTCGTTTTCCTAGACATGCGCGCAGCGCGAATAGCAGCTAAATTCTTATCTTCCTGCAACCGCTCTAAGGGCAACGCACCACCCTCCACCTAAACGAACTATCACCCCTCTCTCTCTCTCTGCGTACATAGTCGTCCGCGCGTATAAGGAAATGGCTTCGCTGTCATAACTCGATTTCGCAGCGCGCGCGGAGTCTCGACTATCTCCACCGGCAAGCTCCTGTATAGGCTCCTACATACCTATTCGCTCTCGTAGCTTATACAGCCAACTCTGCTGCAGCCTCATTGGCACACTGCAGGCTAGCAACAAGGTCAGCACGCAGCTGCACGCACCCCTACGCGATTCCTGCCTTATCGATGCTCACCGCCGCGGTGTGTGTGCGGATCGCACGGGTTTATAAATAAAAATAAGAGAGATGGAGAGAGGTGCTGTATGAGGCTGCTGATGCTGGCTGGGGAGACGTCGATGGACTCTGAGTTTAGTGGGGGAGTGAGGGGTAGAGATGAGCGTCGACAGGTAATGGATTAATATCAGCAACTACAATTTTCAGGTTATTGAATCTATATAGGATGTACGTTAAAGCAAATCGTCTGATATCTTTTGACGGTCATTAAGATATGAATTTTTTTAATATGTTTTAAACTGGAAATAAGCACGAATAGTTGTTTATTATACACTTTAAGGTGATACTAAAGACACCTGTCACCGACAAATACGAGGATCCACTTTTCTCATTTCACTTTCTATTTTGAGTAAATATCTCTATGGAAAGTTGTTGTTCCAACCAAAACGAACAACTTATCATAGAGATATTTTCTTCAAATTGAAAAATGAATCAAAAAAGTAGTTCCTCGTATTTACCAGTAACACGCGGTTTAACATCACCTTAATGTGCACATGTTGTAAATTAATTTTCATGTTCTAAATAGTACTATGGGAAATATGAAAATTCATCTATTTTTCTTTAAACTTCCGATCATTGAGACTTGTCGGACCTCTGGGTCTTTTACCGTACAATTGTATTTTAATTTTGTCATTAAATTTTTAATTTTTATTGCATTCCTAAAGTTATTACAAACACCCGACGACTGTGATCATTAATGAAAACAAAAAGTTGAGCTGAAATAACGAACCACTTGGCTCCGACATCCCCTTAATACATCTTTTTAAAAAATGAACTACAGAAAATGTAAAAATTATACATAATTCAATACATTAGTTAGTGAAAATAATCGAAGCAAAATCTCTTTAATAATAAGATACACAAAAACCTAATTTATTCATCCCGGCAGCAACGAACGAGCATATTCCGCATAAATTTTCAAAATCATCCAAGAAACCTAGAAAAGCTCACTTCACCTCGTATCTCCCCTGGATTCTAACAGTCAGCACGACGACACTGTCGGGTTTCTTTCCTCCTCGCGCATGCTGCTACCGCTCGTCTTTTTTTCCACCTTTTTCGTTCTTTATACGTGGCGGCCGCTGCCGCTCTTAGTTTTTTCTCGTCGCTGCTGCTTATAATTGCATATAGCTGTGCGACGGGAGAGCGACGTAATACGTGCAGTTGAAGCTATGCTTCCTGCATTTCCGCGTTCGGGCTTTTGTGGGCTTTGCGGTGGGGCTTTCGGTGGTATGGTTGGCTTTTTTTGTAGTTGAATTATTGAGCGATTCAGTTTTGGAGGGTTTGTTGAACAATGGGATTGATTTACCTACTGGTTTAATCGGATTATTGTAATGTAACTTTTGAATTGACTACTTAATTGGCGATTCGTTTGTCATCCTTTTCAATGTATCATCGTTATTCGTATAACAAAATTTAGACAAAAAAATATTACAAATAATTTATACTAAAATAATCATATATATTATGTAAAATATGATGTATAAATTTATAATTTAGATACGAATAATTTGGTTTGGGTCTAACATTCTGCTACTATAAAATACGCTGGGATTGATGAAATAATTAATAAAATAATTGTTAATAATAGTAAAATCAAGAAAGTCATTAAAAAATATATGATTAATTATTACTGCTGATTTAACGTAAAGAAAACTTATCTATTAATTTCAGAAATGTAATAATTGCAAAATAAATAAAAATATCAATGTAAAGATTAAAAATAAAATATAAATAATGTTTCTGATTAATCTGTAAGATATATGCATAACGAAGGGATCTACTGATACATTGTCGATAACTCATTGACAGCTTTACAGTTCTCGCGCAATTATTTGCTTTCCAATAACAACGCTCTGTTAAATAGCACTGCTTAATCAATGCGGAAACGAGAGGTGGAAAATAAAAAGAAGAGATAATATTATAAAGGTGTAAACAACTACAGTATATAAAAAATACGTTACCTGCCACCTGCTAATCGTAATGATCTGAAGCTGAATTTCTCGTATTCGATCCAAAATATCTGTGTTCTATATACAACAACGAAAGAATTATACTATTATTTATTCCGTTTTAAATTGGTTTTACGGATAATATTATATATATAAGAAATGGGATATTCGTTTTAACTTACATTTGGATCATCATTGAGCTTGCCCACGTGGATCTGAAACAGTAGAAGAAAAAAATTATTAGATAGACTCATATAACAGTTTAATTCATAAGCAATATTTTTTTTATTTTTCTATAAACAGTTGTTAATAATAGTGTATAATCATAAAAAAAGTTTCTAACAAATATAATATAAATGCAAATAAACACTTTACATTCAGTGCATATAGTCGTAAAGTAAATCAGTATCGTAAAAATAGCCATAAAAAATGTTCTCGCACAACGCGGCCTATAAAGCGATTTTAAAGTTTCATTTATCACAGAAGTAAAAAGAGCTATGCCAATTTTGAAGTATATGAAATTGAGATTTCATTCCAATTGACTCATTGACTAGTCAATTTGAAAATATCGCGACTTCAACATTCCCCACTCACACCTAAAAAATACATTCCGCATTTCAATCGCCCCGACAAACTCGTCACAATCCATTTATAAATCTAAAACAAAGCCTATAATCATCCTTTCGCTGCAAAAACCCCCCTCCAAAAAAGCACAGAAATTCAGAAAAAAAGGCGTACAACAGCGCACAATAGAAAAGAAAAAAAAAAGAGAATTCCGCGCGCGCGCGTGTCGTCCCATTTGATCGCGACCGCGCGCTCGCGCAACTTTGCTCTGCGATTACTCGCGTATGTATTGACGTTACATAAACTTCTCGCTTACGCGCGCGCGCGCCGCAGCGATGCAGCGACAGTATTTAACGTATTCGCGAGCGTCGCGCAACAATGACGGAGCTCTCGGGACGGGGCAATTGGAAATCGCCGGCGCGCGAGAGGATCCGTCGATGGGGAAACGCGCGTGCACGCGCGGTGCAAAAATGAGGAATGCGGACTCGTTGCGTTGGCAATGTTGGAGGAATTGTAATTATGGCTGGATTGAAGGAATTTATGAGAGAATTTTTAAATAGAAGTTATATAGATAGTTGAGAGAAGAAATTTAGGTCATTTTGATGTCTAGAATGTACTTCATTTTTGCATTTTGGGTTACAAATGTATATCTTTGTATATTTAGTAGATAAATATGTCCAATCTTTCGAATTGAAGCTGAACAGTACAAAGCTTTGATTTTGGATGCTGCGGAAGTCTTATACAAAATGTATGATTGTAGACTTTCATTTGATTAAATTCAAATGTACGAAAATAAATTAGTGCAGGTTACATTAAAATATGGAACACCTAGGTGCGAATTTGCACCCTCGAAATATTCAAGTAGCTGGAATTAAGAGCAGATGTATGAATTGATGGCTACCCACTCTGATAAAAAACTTTGTTGGGTAAAAGTGTCTGTTAGATTGATTACGCTTACTGAAACATAAAATGTGTGCTTATTTACACCAAGATTTCCTTTATTGATGCTGGAAAAATGCGTCTACTCTACGAGTTAAATTATTCAAAATTTGTTTCGATTATTGTAATGAGTAATACTTTTTCGAAATATTTTATATATTCTAGAATGAATGCATATTGACTGAATCAATAAACCGACAAAGGTTATTTTCCTTTTAACACGATAATATGTACTGCCAACAAACATACTGAAATAGGTACGATAAGTAAGAAACTGCGCAACCCGCTGTATTCTTAACACGCTAACAAATTTTGCACATTAATATGACCCTAACCTAAAACTAAAGATTACAGTGCAACTTGTAAATTTGCAATATTCTAATTATAGAAGCTCATGCTTCGATACACTTTTATTAAAATAATAATTTCGATCATTATTTTTATAATATACCATCACGGACTCAGTTTTAGAAGTAATCCCTGATGAACTCTTGTTCCCATACATTTTTATAACAATAAATTAATTCACGTGTAAAAAAAATGTCGCTATCTCACTATACTTATATAAAAAGCGATTATTATCAACCCTATAGGGTATATATAATACACCCAATATATCTACTAAGCTCATTTCATCTCTCCGAAGCACGTGGTCTTGTTGTTCCTGCATCTTCCGCCGTCGCTACTTTCATATAAGTGCAGGCGCACACTTCGCTCGGCATCGCGAGATAGAGAAATGGGAAATGAGAAAGCTCGTGAAGCTTGACGTTATATTTCGCGAATCTCCGTGCTTGCGCTTCAAAAGCTAAGCTGTCGCACTCGCGGCCAATTCGATTTTCGTCTTGACTCTCTCTCTCTCTCTCTGTGACGAAAGTGCTGCAGTGCCGCAGTGTGCATTCGACTTCTCGATTGATTTCATTCGATTACGGTGTGCGTCGCGCGTGGCGCGGAAGCTCGAGTGACTTTGGAAAGTATTTTACGTTTTGCCGATGACGCGCTCGGAGCTAGATGTGTGTAGGTTCTGTGTTGCTAAGTTATTTATAAAATGCAATTTTGAGGTGTCGCGTTGACAAAGTGAGTTGGTGTTTTCTTTAGAAACTTCGGTAGATTGCAACATAATAGTTGTTTGATCTGTGTCTATTGGGAGAACTTTTAATGGTACGATACAACTTATTGATCGTTTCGTAAATGTAAGGTGTCAAATCGTATTATAACAAGTTTTCAGCATCGAATAGAGCCTACAAAACAACCTCAAAAAGATAGATGATGAACTATTATCAATTTTAAGAGAAAAACTGACTTATGATAGCGCAACCTTAAAATCATCAACTAATGCACAACATCTAATCAACGTACAATCACATGGTTAAACTGCGTCAAGAGATACAAAATCGCGAGTACTAATAAAACACAGTCGACGAGAAATTATTATCCTCAACTTCCTCTTTCCTTTACAGCAAAAATAAGTATCCAAAGTGAAGCACATGATTCACGCACATCGCGCGGAAAAGATTCAACGCTGCTCAGCGTCACGAATTTCGTAGCTCGGGGACAATAGAATGTGGGCGGGTAGTCAGAATTATTATTGCGTTGAATTAATTCTTTATAATTAGGCCTAATTGCGCTTTGCTTTGCTCGTACTTTCGTAGTTCCCTGCAAGTTTAATGATATTCTGGAGGAGGTTGGCGACGACCCGCTGCGAATTTCTGAGAACACGTCTATTATCTCGGTGAATCTTTAGGAAGGAATTCACGCATCTCAAAATCGGAAATTTCAACTTCGCAATAAAATTTTGTTGGTTAATAGCTCTTCTATAGACTGCACTTTTGATACACTACGAATCTAAGTGTGTTAAATTCCGTGTTGCCAAATTTACACGCGTAGAGACGTGTTCATTAACACGTTTACATGCGCCAAATGGTCTAAACATGTAAAAGTGTGTTAAAACAATACACTTTAACATATGCAAACATGACGACAAGGAAACGCATTGTTTTAATACGTTTACACGCGTAATTTAATAAATTCGAAAATCGGTTATATCGACATCAAGTGCATTGAATTATAGAGTGTTGCTACACTTTTGATAAAATGTTCAATAAAACTCAGGAGTGGCTGCTATCGAATCAGATATTAAATTTCAAAAATTCCGAATCGCAGATCCGAAGTATAAGGGATCGCATACGTACATTCAATGCATATATCTACGCTATCTGTGGAAAATTATCATTTTTCATGATTTATACGGCTTACGTTTTAAAATTGAATTCATAAAATATCATATAACGTGCCATAGATTCATTTATAATGTTTCACTTTTTTAAATCAGCAAGTTATCTGCGGTCGATAAAGTGCATAATAAATGTGCATCGAAACGATCGAATTACTCTTACTATAATCCCTACACGCTGAGAAAAGAAAACGATTTATGACGCGACTAAAAGAAAATTTTAATAAAAATTATCGTAAAAATCATAGTAAACGTGGAAAATTTCAAATTCACGGAAAAAAATTACCTTGATGAACGATCAAAATTTCTTCACGGTAAATTTATTATATATAAAGTTAATTTTAATTATTAACAAGGGTAATTCTTTCGTTGAATATATGATATCTCACGTTTACTACGATTTTCACGGTAGTTTTTATCAGCAAATTCTCCCTGCGTAACAGATACTTTTATTGCTTTGGACAATTGCACCACTATTTGGTGTTAAGAAAAGCGTCACTTTCCTCCAAAACAATCGCTACATCTCTCCCACTAAGCAAAACAATCAGCTTTTTGCACCCTATGCAAGCACACACATCGCGGTAAACCAAAGTCATCCTCTTGCTACAGCATCCAACCTATCCGTAAAAAGTCGCGGGAGCGTTTTCCAATAACCTTCTCCTCTCTCGCGTACCTCCGGCTTCCGTAGGAGAGGGACACGCGCGGCGCCAAAAGGAGAAAAAAAATCTCACGATTACCCCCCGCTGGCTCATCAATCTCGCATCGAGCGACGGCTACGGCGACACACCCCGAGGAGACAAGGAAGGGAGAGATCGAAGGAAAGCGGATCTCGGAGCTCGGCGGAAATACATCGAGGAACGTCCGCGATGCTGAGGTCTTGCGGGAGACATGCATATTGCATTTGTAAAAGACACGCGGCGCGAGTTCGCCGCTGCATAATCAATATATCGCGGTCGGTCGGACCGTTCCGCGCGAACGGAAGTTGAAACTTGGTGGGGCGGGGGGAAGTGTGTCGGACGGCTAAGCCGTTGTTGTGGACGAACGTGTTGTAAGTGAGAGCGAGTTGGTAAGGAATTTTGGGTGGTTTGGAGTGATATCTAAATGCTCGATTCTATTGAAACAATTCAGGAAATAGAATTTAATGCAATAATGATGACATTTTAATGATGGGTAGTATGTGTAGGACAGATATTTTCTACATTTAGGGTATAGTCGTCCTATAAATCCGCTAGTTAAAGTAAAAACTAAGTAACGTATTTAATCATTACGGAAAATATGCAAATAAATTATTTCTTGTAATAGCTAAGTAATATAATAAAGAATATTCTTAAGTTTTGCATATTTTACGTTACGTATAATTTTTTATTTCTAGTTTTCTTCTAGTTCTAGTTAAAATGGAAGATAACATCTATGAGCACTGATTTTACTTGTAGTACCTTAGCTTACCACCTTCCTAATCTCATTTAGTATTAAACTCAATGTATTGGATTTATCATGCACACTGAGATACAGTTAGTACGTCTACATATTCGCTTATGCTAAAATATTCTTTATGGTCCGTATATTCTATAAAGATTGTTGTAATACCTAATATTAATATAATACGTACACGTGTTATTTATCTGTTTTGGTTTTATTTTAAGTTTGAGGAATAGATTTTATTTTTAGACCAGTAAATAGTCCAAAATCAAAATGCTCAAAAAAAGGTTCAATTTTCCGGTCGCGATAAAATGCCTCTTTTCCATTATTACAGTATTTAATGGAGTAAAGAATTCAATTTCTACTCGATATTCACTGATTAATTATGCATTTTTGAGCTTAAAAAATAGTTTAACATAAAACAAAATATAAACTATTTCCTGGGTAGAAAAATAAGTAGCAAACATGCTCACTGATGATTGTGAAAGGTGGTAAAATAAATTCCACCTGGTATACAAGTGAATAGTAGTAGTACAAATACCTCTAATACCGATGTTTCTTATTTATATTAAAGGAAAAATTCAGTTATAATATTTCAAGGTTAGATGGTCTATTTGCTTACTCCATAAATGCTCCAAAACATGGTAGAAAATACTTTTCATCGCAACCAAAAAACAACTAATAGCTATTTGTCACAGTCACTAGTTTCCAGTCCATTTCAATTTAACGAATTTCTGCCAGGGATATATCGCACATACTAGATTCAACCAATTTGTAAAAATCGTAGATCTGGATGCCAAGTTCTCGTTCTCGTTTGTAGCATTCACCAAAAATACCATAATCCCGTCTTCATGCCACTTTGTTAAGAAATTTCAACAGCCCAAATCTCCAGTGCTGCCCTCACGTCGGAAAACACTCAACTCAACAGTGAGCGTCCGATATCAGAAGGTATCCGGATATAAGCTCATTTCCCTGAATGGCGTCGGCGTAAGTTGCAACAACACGTGGAGGCTAAACCAAACCCAACGAACGCAACGCAAGGAAAAAGTTAAAAAGCAAGGGTATAGAGCAGAAATAAAACAAGGGTATAAAACGGCGATGAAGGTAAGGAGGGAATGGCCGAGATATACGAATACAGGGAGAACGAAATGTGGTACAGCAGGCGGCGGGGGGAATTTTTCTATTCGAACGTTGGCGCGCGCACGTCTTTTAGCGAGGAAGAACGATAAAAGTTCTTACAAGTTTCATTGAAATTGCATTTATTATGTGGAGCAAAAGTTCGAGCTGTTCTTCATTGCGTTACGGGTATGCTTTATATTTCTAGAGTGAGAGAGGGAGAGAGAGCCAGTGGCACTGATTCGCCGGCAGGGTGGTGGCGGGCATTATATTTAGTTTAATTTGAGAATTCTGCTGAATGACGTTAATTATGCGACGAGGGCTATTATTTTAACGCAACTTTTAATGATTCGCGAGTGAATTTAATTCGGTTTTGTAAGTAAGGAGCTTTTCGCTGTGAACTTCATTGCTAATCCGCCAAGTTTTGTCGCGTTGGATTGAGTTTGTGCATTAAAAAATGATAAGAAGTTGGTAGTTTGATCGTTTTGAGAATAAGTTAGAACTAGTAATTTGAATTGCGAGAGAATATTTAAATGTTTTGTATAAACGGTAAGGAACGATTCAGTGGATATTTAATTAATACTAACGAAGAAATTAACTTTGATTAAATTGTAAGAAATGCTTATACTGTGCGAGAGGGGTATTCAAGTCTTGGTGCCAGAAAATCGATTTTCTTTATTTAATTTACAAGAATGCACCTTTTAGAATATCCTAGTAAAATTTTATAATCAAATTCAAAATATTTACGATGCTACGAAAGTTATTAATTAAAATACGAGGAAGCTGAAGGTGTTTTGTATGCAGCAGGCACACAGCTGATTAAACGTAAGTACCTTTTTTATATACAAAATCGATAGTGAAAATTTTAAACGCGTTATTTCAAAATATCTTTATTTGGTACTTTTGTAAAATTTGTCTACTGTTTCTTTTCCATAATTCATTAAGGTGGTCCTTTAGTAAAGGTTTAAGAAAAAATCAATTTTTGTTTATTTAATTTTCTGATACTTTTGTGCATTTTTATAACAGAAAATGATTTTGTATTGCACAATAAAAAATCATTATCACCCTCGATTGTGATGTTAATATGTAAATTTTAGACGTATAGCGAAAACTGCAGCGCGAGGTGGAGGTCGCAATGGTAAATTTCACTCCGACCTCCCCTTCAGACAAAGAATATGCTAAAACAATTTTGAATGTGCTAAGTTTCTACTTTAAATATTAAAAAAAAATCTCCAAAACTTTCTCGACTTCTCGACCGAGACTGTAGAACATGCCTTTCAACTGAGAAACAACTTCTATCTATCTTCACTGGTTATATTTAAATAGTGGATATCCTTTTAAAATTAGTAAACACGAAACTAAAGATTATAAATATTAATTCTTTATCTTTCAATTTTAAGTTTTCAAATTTTATAAAATTTAACTACTCTAAGTCCCGAGAAATCGTAAAAACCTATACAAAATAATTTATCCACGATTTTTATTACACGAAAGATTATATCCACATCTACATTGTAGAGATCGTGCAAATAGTTCTTAATATAGAAGACTTTTATCAAATATCTCATTTATACTAAATTAACCAATCTTCTTGAAACTGAACTGAAAAGGGAGCTTAAATGTTCGGTCACATACAGTGACCTTTCTAAAGGACACAAACTTTGTTACCTAGAAACCCTACTTTGAATTTAATTTTTTAGTTTTTAACTGTGATATTTCTCTAATGTAATTTAAAATAAAGCTATTAAAACTTCGGTTTTGTTAAAACAATGTTATTACAATTTGTTTGGGTGTTCATAAAAATGTATTATCAAGTTTTATGTATTCTGGTGTCTGAATACACAAAATAGACGTTTAAATAATGCCATACTATCCCGAAATAGCACAATTTATCTTTCTCTTTAAAACCCAACCTTTGCGTCAAAATTCTAGTTTAAACATGTACTTTCAACTTACCGAAAACCAATACTTAATTCCCCATATAAAAAAGTTGTGAGTGAAATGGTTAAGGTCTCATGAGAATTTCTCCTTTGAACTTAAGCATTCAACATTTTCTTTAGGGAAATTACCCCCAAGTCTCTTAAAATACCTCAAAGGAACCCATTAAATTAAAAATAAAATTGTAATAGTGTTCGTTAAGACGGGATAAAGTGTTCACATAGATTTTCCAATTTTAACAGTGGCTTTTTAGGGGATCAAACTGTGCTAAATAATTAATTTATTTATTAATTTTAATTTCTAAAATTTCTTTAGTCTATATATGGCACCGCGTAAGTATTTTAAAATTGTGTAGGGGGGCAATTACCTCAAACTACAATTTCACATTGATATGATTATAATGAACTCACGAACTAATGTTCACTTATTAACAATTAGTAAACTACCACTGCAAGAACTATAAAGAATTAATGTATTCCAACTTTTTCTAATATAATTAACCAGTTTCTCGTCCTCAAGATTGACAGTATATATAGACCACCGTCAGTATACCATAATGACAATCTCTTTCGCAGTCGCGTATAAACTGTTGGCACACGAGATATGCACCATGAGATTTATACAGATGACAATAAAACTATTTCATACTATTTCCACAAAGACAACGCGCCTTCGGACTAAATTCAACATTCGACACTTGCTTAAAAAATTCAAAGAACACGCAAATCTTCACACATCAAACTCCAATTGCAACCCCAACTCCAATTCCAATTCCCATCCTAGGCGCGTCGCTTCAGCATCCAGCGCGGACATTGCCGGAGATCGCGCCGGGTTTTCGGTCCATAATACTACACAGCACTAGCACTAGCAACGCTTGCAGCAGCAGCAGCAGCCTCGCGCACTCGGGGTAGTTTTATCGACTCGCGCCTGCCTAGTACACACACACACACACACACGTGCGCCTGTGCGCTCCAGCTCCAACTCCGCGTCGCTGTGTGTGCGCGCGTGTTTTTCTCCCGTGCGAGATGCGATTTATCTCCGAGGGCTATATAGAAGCGCGGCAAGCTTCTCCTCGGATCGGCCGATATTCTCCCGTTCCGCTGTGTGTTGTAAGACGCGGGCCTCTGCGTTTCTTCTTCTTCGTGGGTATGTTTCCCAGGAGAGATTTGAGGAGGAGAGAGGGAATTTAGGGGCGGATGGGAAGGTTTTTTTGTTGGGTTGTTTTGCGTGGGAGTTGCAGATGCGTGGATGGTAAAGAGGAGGATGGGATGTTTATTGTTGAGGTTGTTGGTTGAAGTTTGAGGGGTGGGTGGGGGACGATTGAATTGTTTATGGGCGGAGTGCGTGTGAAGTTTGGGAGTGACAGGGGATGGATTGTTCGGAGAAGTTGATGATGGGTATGGAAATGAATGAGCGAATTGGGAATAATTTTGGATTTTGGTGTGAGCTTTTATTTTGGTGAATATTGATTTTTATTTCAAGGGTAAAAGTTGATGTAGGCTAATTTGATTATTATATATGATATAGTTCTAGATTACTTTCCACCGAGTAAAATACAGAATTTCATAGATGTAATGTAATTTCTGTAAAACAGGAACTATTAAGATTAAAGGTTTATGATACTAAATAATTATTTTTACCTCGTATTTCTTAATGAAAAAAAAAATTTTACGATTTTACGAACCAATTTTAATTTTTAATCCAAAATAAGCTTGTGTAAGTAGAAAAAATAATGTTTACAAAGTTTTTCAGGGCCTTTGACCGCGTTGTTTACGACCTGTGAATAAAAATTACGCTTATAGGTGCCAAGGGAGAAGAGCAGCAAAAGAGGAAGACTGATAGTGAGTCTGAGAGTGGATGGAGCTTGCAACATCGCTTTATTTCTACAAAAAGCTTACAAGAACCTTAAAAGATTCAAAATAACGGAACTTCCAACACTGAGAAGAATGAAATAAATCTGTTATACTAAAAAGTACTTCATTTTCTAGTGTAAAATCGGTATAACTAAATTCTTCCAGTAACAGTTAGTAAGAAAACTTAAGTTACGTATACACTAAACAAAAGTATTGTATTTAACATTTTCTTGGCTAATCACGAATAATTAAGAGTTAAAAGTTTAAGATAACCTTCTAATTATCAAGATAAAAAACAACTGTTCGTATTTAAAACATTTATTTCAAATTATAATAATAAAATAAAAAATTTTAGTTGATTAATCGGGTAATCCAAAATAAATTGTTTAGCAACCATCAATTAGTGTTCTCTTAATAGGGACTCTTAAAATAAGAACAAAAATTAAAATAATTAAGCAATCCTTTAACAACTAACTAAGCTAATCTATTTCTCCTTTTCTGTCGTCCATTTCTCGAAAACGAAAGTTCAAACTATATAGGCCGGCAAAAATATCGAATTAACGGCGGCGACCCAGACGTGTGTCTATACATATCAACGCACGCGATTGAAAACGTGCCCGAAAGTATTACATATACCGCGCGAGGAGCGATAAAACTTTTCGCGTAAGATGGCGAAGCGAGGCGCGCGCGAGCGTGCGAGGAAAAAAGTTATAGGAACACAGAGGTCGTTTTTTTTTATCTAGGGCGCCACAGTTGATCGTATATATCGAAAGTGAGAAGATTTTTTATATAATTTGCGGTGTATTTTCCTTTTTACTAGTATACTATGGAAGTGAATGTGTTTATGAGAAGTTTTCGTATAAATAACATCTCTTTAATTAAGTCAATAATAATAAAATTCAAGTTTGTTTTATACTTTGTTTCCATTTATCTGTTTATATAAAACATGGTTTATAAATTTATGCATAAAATGTTATCGTTTAAATTGATAATTATTTAAAATATTTTAGTTATTATAACAATGTAAACATTTAAAATATAATTTTAATTGGTAGTGTTTAAGAATAAAACTTTTGTTTTATGAAATTCAGCATTTCTATAGATAACATCGTCTCGGATTAATGCTACTATATATAAACTCAATTAAAATGTACCCGCGTTGTAACGCACGTCCCATCATTTTACGTGCAGGAGAGGAAGAAAGAAGCTTTGTTTTCTTTTTAACTTTGATGGAGTATAACCTACTTTAATTTAAAGTATTATTTAGTAGTATTATACAAAATTACTGTTATTTTTCTTTCGTATAAAAGGTAAAGGAATCAAATGATATTTGATTTATTTTTCAAAAAATATTTCATCTCAGTTTTTTACAAGTTTTCATTGGCATAGTATAAAAAAGATACTATGCTTGTATGCAAAATAGTTAAAACTAATTTGTAGACAAGTGACTAATTAAACTGTTTTTAGAGTTGTACACAAATGTGCACGTCATTTATATGCAGTTTTCATTCTGAATCTCATGCATCAACATGTTCACGAGATCAAAGTTAACAAAAGTGCTGTATTTGCTTTCGGCGAATTTTTCATTTTTGCGACTGTTTCTCTACTATCACGTACAAAGTAAACTCATGAAGTTATTAAAAGAGACTTACGGGATATTACGACTAAACAAACTACTCCAAAAACTGGACAAAATAAATATACTTTTATAATTAAAATATATTTGTCCCTTTGCCAAATTCGCTTGGATCGACATTTACAATGAACCATTTTACAATGATTGCAAACATTTGCGTGAATCTTCTTTCGTAGAGTAAGTATACAGTCAAAGTCTCGGCACTGAGAAAAAACGTATACTTTGAAAACTCAGATATGAAAGCGATATTCATCTGGTTGATAATTATACGAAGCATTAATTAAATTAACAATTAAAATTAAAATTAAAATTTTTCCCAATGGTATCTGTTAATTTGAATAATTCAAATTGTTATGTTAAAGTTATCTCTACTCTGACACTTTTTTCGTGTCCTAACTTCGATCATCATCGCCGATGGCCATCTAACATCTCATCCTCATCAGCTTCCCAATCACCCAGTCAAACTCGAGATAGACTCACGCCTCGCCTGACCCCGAACTCGCCAAATCGAAAAAGAAAGAGTCGCAGTCACCCAAGAAACAATGCCGCGCACCGAGACCTTGCGATCTGCGGCCTTGGCGCTCTCGACTTTTTTAAGCTGGTTCTTGCGCGACTCTTCCAGTCATAATAAGAACTTTCGAGAAAGTAGAGATCAAGTGTATTAATTTGTCACAAAGATAAGGGTTTTTGGGTACATTTTGGGATGATAAAAGCGTGGTACGTGTTATTTTGACACAATTTTAAGAAGAAATATCAGACGAGATATCTTGGCTACCTACTAGTTTCTTATGTTGTTCAGAAACTGCATAAACTACAAAATTTAAGATTAGTTTCGAAAAAATGATGACAACGACAAAGCTATGAGTATACGGAAACCACAATGGATATGTCGCTACACATTTCTCCATAAAACTTAAAAAAAAAACTGGTTTCTGTGATTCCATTCATGGCTACACGGAGAGACATAAAATAAAAGAATGTCTCTTTCAGGCATGCCAATATAACTTCTGGAAGAAAAAGTTCTAACTCCTTTAAAACAAAGCAGAAACTCCTTTTTTATACTTGATACTCCTTACTTTCTGAAAGCTAATTCAACCACAAACCCCGGGGACTTCAATTAAAGAAAAGCAGTAGCTACTTTTTTTAAAGTTGTTGTAACTTGAACATGATTGCTAAGACATCATATAGTAACGTATAAAATGTAGTTTATTCCACTAGGCCCTTGCATTCTAATTAAAACATTAATTTTTCCATTTCCGCAGCGCACTGTATTACACATCACACATTCCTTGACCGATATCCCAATTTCTTTGAGAAACCTGCGCGTCTATACCCACTGAAAACCCTCCGCCGCACTCGAATTCGATCTTCCCAAAAATAAACTCCACAATATCATCTTATTTCGCACTCGGCGATAATCAAATAATATAAGGCGCAATGATATCCGAGCGAGCGCCCCTGCACGTGGGCAACCTTGTCGCGCATTGATTTCTCATCCGACGACGCGCGACGCGCGCTCGGCCTAGTATATACTTACACGAGCGATGTACGTATACGTACAGGCGTTCCTTGCTGTTTTCTTTTTCATTGGAAGATTGCCGTGTTCAAGGGGCCGCGGGCTCGAGATTTTTCATAGTTTTTGGGGTGATTGTTTTGAGGGGTGTTCGAGGTGGTTATTGGGGCATGCGGAACGGAAGAGGATTGTTTAGAATTGAAATGTTCTTTGTTGGTGATAGTGGTTAGGAGCCTGCAACATTTTAGGGTGGGTCATTGACTGGATAAATAAGATGTTAATTTCGAGAATTGAATTTTTTGATAAGGTTTCATGGTAAAGCGCTTTTATTTCACGTATTTGGGGAATAAAAGTAGTTCTGCGCAAGGAAATCTGATATGAAACTAAATGTACGTCTTCTCAAAATTGTAAATCGATGAAAGTTTGGCGAGGTTATTTGACCTTAAAGAAGAAAAATTATCAAAAATCAATGATTTCAAGCATTCTTATAAAAAGGAATTTTATATTTATAGTTTTGTAAAAGAATAAGTTATAAATCAACAAAATATATCACGTATCCTAATAAAAATTCATTCTTTTCGAGTGAAAACTATGCTGTTTCCATAGAAATGATGATCTATTTTCACTGGGAAATAGTGAATTTTGACTATAATTCACATTTAGAGGGTCACCTGAAGTAATATAAATTTAAGGTGGCTACTCTCCGAAATGCTAGTCGAAACAGTGATAATATGTTTTTTATCAAAGTTACAACTAAATGTTATTTAAATAAGTGTTATACATTAAAATATTAAAAATATTACTTGATTGATTGTTAATTATAATGTTTCTTGTTCATGGATTTTAGAAGGTTATATTATTTAATATATAAAATTTTGGTTGACTCAATGCCGCGATCACGCATGTATGTAAATATTGATTGCGTGAGCGAGTATGTGTAAGAGAGATTAGGCACCCTATTCTTAAATTTATGTTTAATTTTAATTTAACTAGTTAAATATAACAAATATTAACATTTCTTATAGGTACTGTAAACTACTTTCTTTTACTTACAACATATTTAATATCCATGTATAATAAAGAGCATAAAAGATGAATGCGACGTTGCCAAATATCGTATTGATAGTACAAAAATTACATCGCATTTTATCTCATGCAATCTTTATAAAATAGCGGATTAGTTTTATTGTCTCTTTTAAATGAGACGGAGAATGTAAAATATCTTTTTATGAACAGATTCTAAAATAATTAATTTAATCTTTGTTTTACAAGATATCTTGGATTAAATAAATCCATATTTAATGGAGTATACAAAAGAATCAATTATATTTACGCTATCCTTTTAAAATACATAAATTTAAAATGTAATGTGTCTTTTACAAGATGATCCTAAATTTAATTTTATTTATAATTTTTATAAACGAAATCTTTATTGTATTTAAAACAAAGTGAAACTGATACTTTAACGTGAATTCAAACTTTCGAAGAAGCAAACAAAAAAGAGACTCGCAAACTAGTTTGAGATAATGCGTAATACAGATGATAACAATACAGCGCACGAATACGAAAAATTATAAGCACATTTGTTTTAAAACATAATAATTGCATTTGTGCACAAAATTTCCAGTAATAATACGTACACTCTGATATTATCGTAAAACAAATTGTTTTTCAAACATTGTTAATGATAATATCTTCATCTATTTTTAATTTCAAATTCAATGCATTGTTTGTTCACATGTAATACCATTAAAATACACTTTTATAACATATACTTTTTTCACGTGAGATACGTTCTTCAATGTAAGCTCTTATTATTACTCTGCTCATCCGTTCACAAATGTTAACAAAAACAATAAATTTACCTATAATCAGTAAAATCCACCCAGTCCTACAATCCTCAATCCAAACCTCCCCAAAAAGAAAAATCGCAAAAACCTCCCACTCACACCTCGTCTCTCGAGAAATCTGTGAAACACCTGACCAACCGATCGCACACCTGCGAAACAAGCTCACTCGAGTGTCCGACTGCATGTACACGTATATCCAACATCTCCGATTGACACGAGCCTCTCGAATGCGTTATATACGTATACATAAGTATACACGCGTGCCGTGACGCCGCCGCGCGAGACCTCGAAAAAGCAGCCGCACGGGTGGGGACACCGCGCGAAGACGGCGGCTATGTATCTTGTACCAAGCGTCGCGCGCCAGCGAGAGAACAGCAGCGGGGAGCCTGCAGATACGAATGGCTGGTTTCGCGTGTGTATATTTACGCTCGATAGTGGATGCGAGTTTTGTAACGCTGGCTGTGCAAAGTACAATCGGTCAGGGGCAGAATTGATGTTTCTTTTTGGAAGAGGTGCGGGTGGAAGACACTTAAGTGTGTGTGAGGATACTAGATTTAAAAGATACTATATCGAGATACAAGAGAATCTTGATACTTTTATTAATATTATTAAAAGAGTATGAGTAAGAACTGTTTTTTTTAAGTAGTTTTAGTAAAACTTTATGGTTCTATCTTTTTTATTTGGTTTAAGGGTTAATTTCCAATTATTTAACGTTATGAAAGAATTGTACCGAGCAATTAAAGTTGAAAAATAAATTCCTTTATGAATAAATGCACTTTACACGTCAATTCGTTGAATTGGCTTTAACATTTTGAGGGAAATGTGATTAACTTCAAATGTATTTATTAAACATTTCCATTATATTACGTTGATGTAATAAGTATACAGAAACTCTGATTTGATCTGACAAAGAAATAACTTATAATTAAACGTAAATATCGTATATCAAACAGAGTAATTGAATAACAAAGCAAAGCGGATTATACATTTTTACCAAGCGACATTAATCCTCCTTATTTTCATGGAAAAATTGTCACTTATACTTTGCCTTGTAGGCTAATTTAAACGTGGAAAAAGATGATAGTTTCTTTTCAAACATTATTTGTATTTTAATTGAAAGTAAACAAATTCTATCACGGCACTGATTACGACGACACCTACGAATTGTAAACAATTCTCGGAGTTGTAATGTATGCAATTAAGATTAAAGCAAAATCGCAAAGACGAAATCTTTTACGCTAAAAATAACTCCCGCTTTTAATGTGTAGTATAAAAATGAAGAAGAGTTTCAAAATTTTCTGTTACATAAAACGTTCTGCTAAGAAATAATTAACGCTGGGTTGTGAAAATAATACTGCATAGTGTTGATGTACGCGCTAATTATAATTGGACTTTCTATTTTGGCTTCTAATCTGTTAAGAAAAAACAATTTAATTATAAATTAACTCTCTTATGCACTGGGAAAAATTATACGGCAAATTTTAATATTTCCGTACTTTGCAGCCATGCTCGATTTTCTTTTATAAAAATAACCATATATGTACAAACAGAAATAATAATTTTATCTATGCAATCTCTCTCAAAGTAATACTTTTACTATCAATCATTTTACACAATATTATAACAAGTAACTATTTCCTTTCCTTTTCATTTGTACTATAATATAATAATTTACTTTCGCCGTCAATTCACTGACTAACTGAGAGAACCCACTGAATCACTGTCGATTGCGTCATCGCAGCAAAAAAGAATCCCCATTGTTTGCTCTCCAAACCCTCGTTACAAATTATATTTCTATAAACTTCATTAATATTTATGAAAATACTCGAGACGGACGCCCGCATCAAAAATGCTCGCAGGTATCGGTCAGCAGGCGCTGCTCACGTCGTACAGTATAAAACCGGGTTATAATGTCTACCTGCAGTCCAGTCGCGCGGCTCCGAGGAATTTGACTCCGATGCTTCAACATCCGCTTTCGAAGGAGCAAAAGATCGCATTTTACACCAGGTGGAGGCTTATAAACTTTTATACGCAAGAGCTGAGCTTCGTGAGCGCGTGGGGGAAAATAGCGTTACCGGGGAAACCCGATTTCCGCGAAGGGGATAAGCAGATTTGACTCCAACGGATAACGGAGCTAATTAGTTTCCTATGGAGTGGCTGGAAAGTCGAATCCACTGTATTTTTGGATTTCGGGTAGAGTAGATTCATTTTGGTCAGAAGGCTAATCCTTGTTAAAACTTGATAAAGAGTGTAAATCATTGAAGTTTGATAAATACGCCCATTTCTAACCTACATTGTAAGGGGTAGGGATAATTTATCTTTATTTAAAAAATAATATTATAATAATAATAATAACTTTTACGGACTTAACGATGTAAATTGTAGAAGCAATTTTTTTAACGGATACACATCAAACTTTAAGGGAGTCTTCAGAACAACATTCTCTTAATTAGCATAAGAGAAATTTGAAAATAAAAATAACTGCATTCTAGAGTAGTAACATTCATTAAAACTGGTAACAAGCTTTATATGTGTTTGAAAATCGTATTCAATTTTTTTCATTTTTCTGGTCTGCTTATTTTTGAAAGTTTCAATCCTTATAATATTATTTCTACAATAAGATTAAACCTCGTGGACGTTAATGCTTAAATGTTCATTTGAACGTCTCCGAGTATTATTAACCAACAAAAAGGATAAATGTCCGAGTAACAACTGCAAGACAGGGCAACTTTTATAAGCTTTGAATATTCATACTGTTATACGATTTTTAACACTGCTTTGACTCTTATAAGTAACGCGAAGAAATAACAAAGTAAGATAAGTTGCTTGTAATGCTGATCATCATAATGCTGTTTTAAAAGATTAAAACTGTAATTTATTATTTTATAATTATATTTGAATTATAAAAAGTACTTATAATTAGTATAACATAACAATCAATTACACGCAACATGTAGTTTCACGTTAAACTATAATATCTTTCAAATTAAAAAACAGCTTTATCTTACATTATGAAATCAAACATACGTTATAACTTCGTTCATTTAACTCCATTTCAGGTACGCAATGAGACCATTCATCAGCCACTATATTATTAAGTAGTTCATCCACCACGGGAATCCTTTCTTTATCATTCTCCAAACAATCAAGGAGTGTCCAATAAAAACCTGTGCACACAATAATCACTCAGACCTTACACTTGCCAGCTAACTCCACACACCTCGACACAACTATCTCCAAAAAGCGAAACAAGGTCAGTTCCGGTGGGTCGGGAAGCCAAGCAAGAAGCCGGGCACCAGCTCTCGAAAACTCCGGTTCAGCAATAGACGCGGCAAAGACGACAGACGGAGAAAGAAAGAAGACGGAGAAAGTGAACTCAGCGATGAGGTAGTAATAAAGACAGCTACATTTTCCTTAAGGATCTCTTTGCGCTTCTGTGCCGGTGCATCTTAGGTATACGTATAATGTGGCAAAACAAGTTTTCGAAAGTAATATAGTTTATTAATTAGAAGATGTTATTGAGTTATTATTCATTTAATCTTGAATGAATGACTTCTTAAGCGTCAAAATTATAATTTTCGTCATTCGTGACATGTCATTTATATAAATAAACATCTTATGTAATATTATAGTAATGTGCTCTTCGGAAACGACTAGTTTTATACCTTGGTAATAATAGAAATGCTATGGAAATTACAATTTTAACGTATCACCGTGATTCATTCGAGATTACTAGAATATTCAGAAGCTTGATAACTCAAAATATCTTCTAATTAATGTTAGACCTTTCTACCACGTTTGATTTTCAAAATCCCATAGGACTTTCCGATTCTCAAATCAGATTCACAAATTTTTTATACCGAAACTAAATATGACAGCCTAAAGTCTGTTTAAAAAAATAAGTGAATTTCTACCAATTTTGGGCAGCCACATCATATTTTAGTCGAAAAGTGTTTAAAATCCAATTTTAAAACCAGTAAGAACAAGTATTTTTATATTAGGAGATATTTGATCCACATTTACATCATTCTTTAGGTCACGGCCTAGCTGATATTGTCGCTTCGGAAGCAATAGATTCAAAACTCACACAACAAATGTTTCTATTACTGTCAACTTATAAGACCAATGATCTCTACAGTAATTTTTATCACAGAGTTCTGTATATTATGTGGACTTTTTCGTGGCAGTAAAATACTTTCCATTGTCTCATTCTTAGGCAGTGCGTAACTACATGACTGCCTCACTGTCCATAAAGCCGGTTAAGATCCTCTACGCGAATCCTTCGTCATTTTCCCTGCCATCCAATATACCCTATGCACCCATGCACTCTACAGTGCAGGCATGCACCGCATCAGTCGCGTCGCTGTTGTGGTGCAACTGCCTATATGGTATAATACACGAGGATTTTCCCGTCGAGCGATCGCTGCCGCGGCTCTGCGGCTTCGGTGCACGCGCTTCTTCCTCTTTTGTGTTGCGATAGCGCGGCTCGGTGCAGTATTGTGTACGTGAAATTTCACCTTTTTTTTCGGGGAAAGGGCTTCGAAAGAGAGAGAGAGAATTTTCGCGTGCGGTGTAAGCGGGGTTACAGGTATATTGCGCGAGTCAGGAAATATGTAATAATGCGCAAGTTTTTTTTTTATTTTGAATGTCGGTGGGGCATTGTATGCTGGGTATATTGAAAATCGCAGTGCGTGTGCGTCCGGGTGTTTTTATTATATTCTTCTATTTTTTTACTTTTTAATTAAATTTCATTAAAAATTTTAATTAAACTGTAGGTAAAAATATGCGTACAAATAACCGAAACAATTTTTTATAATTGTAATATTTTATATATAGGATTTTTCTACAATATCAATACCTGCACTCTTTTGCCATACAAGAAGGAATTTACTGTACTATGGTATTTGTGATAACCATGACTCCTATTTGATAGTGAAATGATCATTGTTGAACTGCAGAATGAAACTATCAACAAGTGTTTAGAATGAAGCTAGCGAATTGTTAATTTGTTAAGTGCAGTGCTTGTGAGTTATCTGTTTAAAAATAAGCGCATTGTTTGCATTTCCTATAAATTGAGATGAAAATTCAGTTGTATATATATCTGCTGGAAGTTTTACTTCGTGTGCGAATGTTTACGTGCCGCTGAGTGAGATTGTTAAATGCCATTCCGAAACTATTTGCTTTTACGTTGTTTTGCAAGCTGCGAATTCACATGAATATTTTTAAATTCCATCGAAATGCACATTTTGATACGCTGAATATCTTTGCCTTCTTGTCAGTTTCGTTATATATTTCCGGAGATATTTTAATACACATGGAGAGAGTACTCATGAAATACCGACCCAAAAGCAGAAAAGCTATTTTGAAACGTTGTAAATCGTTTCAAGAATATGTCAAGAGTATTATTCTTCACTTCAATAAGATAAGAATAAGCTATTTTTGCAATGCTTGATCAATACGCAAATAATACACACAATACTTTAATAAAATACTATTTCTGAGCTTTAAAGTAGGTTAGTTCACAACAAAAATAATTCCTTATTTTAAGAACAAACTTTTCTTATAATGAGACGCAATAAATTTAAGAACGTTTTAGTATAGTTATATATTGGAACTGCCGTAAAAGTTTCTTATTATAAGTAACTTTTCTTCTTCTATCAAAACATAATCTTATTTCTTAATATAAGTAACTTTCTCCTATTCTTCTACCAAAACATAACCTTCTAAGATCACGTAGTTCCGTAATTTTCGTTTTTAAAATAAGGAATTTTTTCTTTCTTATTTCTTTAAGAATTTATTTTTAATATGTTTCTTATTTTAAATAAAAATATCTCTGAAACTAAACAACTTAGTTCTTAGTTTTAGTGCAGATATCTTAAACTAACTAATCACGGGTTTTGATCACGGATCTTGCTGAAACTTTAGGATATGTTTTCTTCAACCTCAAAACGAAGAATTTGCATGGTAAGAAAGTCTAACGCCTTACCAATTATAAGATACAGGTGGAAACGTTAACATTGCAAGTATGGCTATATATGTATATGATTTCTTTAACACTGCGTATAGTTTAAATATAATTTTTTTATTTATTGGCAAAAGAAACTACCATTTAATGATGTTTGAAATCTAGTTTTTAATTTTATTCACAAAATTTCACTTCCTATCAAACTTTCGTTTTCAAACACTAGCATAAACTATATGTTACACTTACAGTACAAAACATTTCTTTTAAAAGTAGCGCAGCGCGATGTCTAATTACAACGTCACAATTAACCCAATCATCTCAATATCGATTACATTTCGTAGTCTCATTATGTACCCTCCACTCCGCGTCTCGCGGCATAATAAAACCCGTTAACAAAATTTCATGCTAAGTCTGAATTAAGTACATTTCAAGACACACAAGCCAGCCAGCAAGCACGAGCGAAAGAGAGACCTTGAGTGTTATACACGGCAGCGCTCATTACGCGCTTAATGAAATACGTAATAACGCATACTGAAATATTCAGCTTCAGCATTTATATACACATACCAGCGCGTGAAAATATATTAATTTTCACAATTATACATTCCATTTAAGGGCGAATTCATGAGCCTCCTGCACCTGTCCCTTCCTCTTTCTCTCTCTCTGTGTGAATTCGTCGCAGAACTTGACGATCTTTATACCGCACTTGCACGTACAGAGAGATGTTGTATATATATATGGTTTTGTGTGTATATGTATGCATGTACATTGGGGTACGAGCTAGTGGGCAATCCAAATACAGCGTAGGTATATAAGTGGAGTTTCATTTGCGTCTGTGCTGCTTATACGGTCTAGCGTAGGCTTCTGAAGGAACCACTTTGCGAAATTAATAGTTTTGGAGTAATAAAGTTATATGGTAAGTGTGATGGTGAAAAACTGGTAATAAGAAAAATTACTTAATTGCATATTGAGAAAGAACAAAATGTAGGGAGAGGTAAGCTAATAGTGTAAAGAGATTTTTGTAAAAAAATTTCTTAAAAGTTGAATTGACATAATCTATGAAAAGTTAGTTTTCTACTTTAAATTGATAATAATAATTTTGCATTTTTAATTGAAACCTTCTAAAGAATGTAATTAAATCAGTACTAATTGTTATATGGAACCAATTGATTAGCGAAAGTGATTGTAGGGACATTTTCGCGCGCTATGTCAAAGTTAAACGATCAATAATTTTCAGCATTTACATGGAATTTTCAATATAAAACTCATTAAGTATAAGTTGTAAAATCTTTGAAGCTGAAAAGTTGATGTTTTTAAATTATTTAGAGTATATTGTTATTTTAAGGAAGATTTTGGAGCGAATTTCGAAAATTATGCCTCACAGTTGAGTTCTGTACTATAATTAAACAATAAGAGACAATATGTTAACGTTCAATTCAATCAAGAGTAAAAGATAAGACTGAAGTTGCCAGAAGCTTCAAAACAGTCAGATTAAAGAAAGCTGTGAAATGATATAAAAATGGATATATATGTATTTTTTATAAATATATTTACGAAGTGAACAACTTTTATTTAAAACTTTTAGATTTTTAGATTTTACTTGAGTAAAAAGTTGCATGTAAGCAGTTTTTACAAATTGGCTGCTGCAAAGTGGCTGCTAACTTCTTATAAGTAAAAGAGTTTAAATTCTTTTATTAATATATATTACAAATTCAAAAATACAATAAATTTGTTTTATTATCGATTAATATAACTTTAACATAGTTAATATATTACTATTGAATTAATTCAAGTTTAACAGTTGATATTGTCAAATTAAGTATTTTATATCAATTCACCAAAAAGAATGATTATCAATGTCAAATGCGTGTTTGGTCGTTTTTGACTTCCGCGGTAGACCAAATCGTGCGCGTAAATGGTTGAGTAAATTTATGGGATATTAAATATATATTTCTCAAAGTTTCGTCGAAATCAGAACAGCAGTTTTAATGAATTTCATGATTGAAAGTGTCGGAAATGTGAGTTGCCATAAGGCTACGTGTTGAAAACATAAAAAGCGTAAAAAGCGTAAATATAAAATGCTTAATATCTCTTTTCTGGGTTAGTGTAGCTTTCCAAAAATTTATATGAGTAAGTTTGAGGTCAAACGTACTAGTATGCAAAATTTCAGATTCTTCTGAACACTAATTCGAAACCGATAGTACTCCCTTAACTATGCATTGACGTGATTCAGTTATAGATAAAGAGTAATTCAGGAAACGATCAATAATTTGTATTATACTATGTATATAGGCACTAATCAAACGACTACGTTGAATTCTTGTATGGTAAATTAATTATTGATTTTAGGGTGGACTCGTGGTCGCAGATGAAAAATTCGCAGATAAAACTTAATTATTCTGATTTTCTTACTGTAATATTGAGGGTCAAGTTGAAAAGTTATTTATAAATGTTTAACCCCATCTATTCAATTTTACATACTTGAGGTACATAGAAAACTTATGTATTTTTATAATAATTATTATAAATCATTTCTTTTACCAATTCGTACTATTAGTATGAGATGGTATAAGTAGAACTATAACTAAAATCCACGTCCTAACTTTTTATACAAATAGGTACTTTAAAGAATATTTCCCGAAAGTTTTAGTAAGATCCATGTAAAGGGGATGCGCGTTCATCGCGTTTAAAGCTTAAAAATGCATTTCGAGGAAATCGCATTTAAAGCTTCAATCTTGCACGCAATTAAATGTAAATATTTTTCAAATTGCTTACATCAATGTTTAGAAAATTATCACCTGGCACACCCAAAACCGTTTTCAGAAGCACTTGGTTAAAAAATATCTAACAAAAATTTTTTTTCCAAAAGTTAAAAGGTTTCAACACGGTTTGCACAGTCTAAGAAGGAAGTACAAGTATACATAAGAAGCTAAGCAGGCAAAAATACTTTGATGCAACAACTCTCTACACCCTATATACTAAATCACGTTTCCCAAAATCATATTCACATTACCCACAACCCTTATACACCAGCATTCCACAACGAACAATTAAAAACAAAAAGTATGTAACATCGAGCAGGTGAGGAGAGGCGCAGCAGGTCTATATATGCAATTAAGACGGGCGGCTCGAGGTGCATAAGGTCGCGGCGACTCCAGAGACCGAATAAGAGCTAGCTCGCTCGCTCGGAGGGAAAAAAGCCAAGAAGAAAGCCAAACGACGTCTACGAGCTCCTAAAACTCGTCTCTCCTCTCTAGCTTGATATTCTACTTTAGAAAACGTGCCGTTTCGCTCCTCCGCCGTTTCTCTTTCACTCCCGCGGCCCAGCCAGCCTGCCTTTTTACCCTTGAAAAAGGTATAAAAAGAAGAAATTACAACAACAGCAACAAAAGGAGAGCTGCAAGGATTATACAGCCCTTCTTAGTCTCGTGCAGTCGCTCATTCACTTTTTCCCCTGATGTAATGACAGCATTGCACGGCGCGCTGGCGGCACGTAATTTACGCGTAAGATACATAGAGAGAGAGGAGAGGAGTAGCGCGTCACACGCCGTCTTGCGCTCTATATCTTACATCACGCTCTGCTGTGGGAATTCGTGGGTTATTAATTTTTGCTGTTATTTATAGACGAAAAAAGTTGCATTCGTGCGTGTCGCGCAAGCGACTGCATTTTCACACTTTTGCAGTGGAATTTACACTCCGAAATTGTGAAATTACAGTCGGTATAGCGAAAGTTTCACCCCGAGAATTTGAGAGTCTTTTATGTTTGGAAAAAGTTCGAGTGCACGAGTTTTTATCAGTTATTAAATTGATATGTTGATACATACGACATTCTATTTCTGATGCCCCTTCTACACTTAGACTTTAAGTGAGTCTCGCTTTAATTTGTAACATTGAATAACATTTGCTTTGTTTACATAAGCAACATTTATTAAATATAAAACAATAGAAAAAACGACATTCCATATACAATAAGAACTCTTTAAAATTACGTAACAGTGATATTCGTAATTCTTATTCAATGTTAAAAATTAAAGTAAGACTCACTTAAAGTCTATTAGCGTCTCTCTCTTCAAAACTTTTATCATAAAAAACAACTTCCATCCCACTTATATAAATAAACATGATGCGGTACGTAAAACAAAAAAAAGACTATTCACTTTCGAAAATTCATCTAACTCCGATCACATCAATTTAACTCCACTTCGAAACTTAAACCCAGACTCTATCGAACTCTACGTGTAGACGGGGCATCAGGTGTTACACACACCCATCGTATCCCCGTATACGTCCCTAAAAACGCGCTCATCCCAAACCAAAATAAAAACCTATAATCACACGCTCGAAACCCACTCTAAAATAACAAAATACCTATGTACTCTTCACCAATGCGTTGTATCTACTTTTCACTCTCGCGTTTCGGAGCAGCGCTAGCAACCTAACCTTGAAAAACGCACGTTTCCCCAGCCGCGCACACCGTACCGCATATATACACGGTACACACAGTACACACGCGTATACATACACATATATACCTACAACCTACACATATGTACATATACATGTACAAGAGCGAGTGCAAGCGCGCGCCGCGATCTTCGGACTTTTCGCCCCTGCGCTATATAATACACGCTGCAGCAGTGTGAATGCGCGATGATCGCCTTTCCCCCCTTGTCTCACATCGCGGCACTTTTCGCACCGACGACGGGCGCCGATGTTGTGCAGCACCGCGTACGAGATAGAGAAAAAAACATTATATATATATATATTATTTTCTTCTGCGTGTATGTGTGTGTGCAGTGTGTCGTAACCAGCGCGCGCGTTGACGAATTTTACCGGGGCGTCTGCTTCGGAGCATCGGAGTTACTTTATACTTTGCTATTAGTTTTCGGAGCGCGTTTAATGCAGCGCACACGCGTTAGGTGCATTCATTGCGCGCGGGGTAATATAGAGCGTGAGAATAGAGAAGCGAAGATAAAGAAAAATGCGCGTTCTTCGTTTTGTTCGAATATAGCTTGTATCATGGATAATTGGTAATTTGAATATAGTCGTGTTATACGCGTCTGAAGTTTAGCACTTCGCTTCGTAACTAAAAAAACCGCTTTCGATCCTCGTCTTACAAAAACTACTAAACACTATCCAAGCGTAATAAACGCAAGCGCGTACTTTGACAACTTTGCAAAGCAACAGGGTGTATATACACAAGCGTATAAACCCCTGCAATAGGTGCATGAAGTACCTATACATCCAAAGTACACGCGGAAGGACAAAATAAAATATCACTCACCTGATGTTCGCGTATGGCGTTATTCATCTTGTTCCTCGCGAACAAGATCTCATCCAGCAGGGGCTTGGAAACCTCCATAATTTGTATGTTGGCTTTGTATTCCGCTACATGCAGAGCACTCTCTCTCTTGCTCTCCTCTCCGGTCTTTCGGCTGGCCACTCTGGCGGGCTTCTCTCTTCTTCTTCTTCTCCTACAACTGCATGCACACGCACCTTATAATACACAAATATATACCTATATATTCTACACACACACTAGGCACAACGACGCGCGCACTGTATCACTCGGTGTATACTACACTGCACACACGGCTAGCAATGCGACGAGCGTATATATGTATACACACGCGTGTACGTATACAAGACACAAGCGCACGGAGCTGCACGTCTCTCCTCGGCAAAGGGTGGACTCGAAGTGAAGACGAGACGAGCGGCAGAGGACTAGAGCGTGCGCACACGGGGTGTCATTAGCAAGGCCGGGCGCGCGCGCTCTCCACTGCGAGAGCCGCGTTTCCGCACTGACGAGAGCGCCCGCTTCGAAGCCGGGGATAGCCAACGAGCGACGGCCTGCTGTGCCGCCGTGTGGGTGCGCGCGCCGAGCCTGCGGAGTGCGGCGTGGATGCGATGGAGCTACAGCTACTGCTCTGCACTCTGCGGTGTATAACCTAGAAACACACACGCATACAGATATACGGATGGAGAGGGGGTTAGGCTCATCGTGCAACGGGGGAGGGAGCTTGAGAAGCGCGTGGTGGGGGATTCTTTTATTTATTTATTTATTTATTTATTTATTTATTTATTTGCGTAGTGGGGGGTGGGAGGTAAAATATGGTGTATAAGGAGAGTTGGAGATGTGGCTTTTTCCAAGAGATTGGATTCAATTTTAATGTATCGGCGAGGTCAAATACAATAGGAATATTTGGCTTTTTATAAAAATGTGTATTACGAAAAGTATAGTCAAAAATAAGTATATAACATATTGTATCGTACATGAATGGTCGGTGTTCTGTATCCCTTGTGCAAAATCTTTTTGTTGCAATGAAATTGATATAATAACAAGAAATGGACTAGATCTACAATAAAATGGGGTAAAATATATTACGAGGGAATATACCTTTGGGAAACGAATTTTGATGAGACTTTGGGTCCTAGAAATGAAGTCTAGGACCTGTAGTTTGTGCCATGGGCCCTTACATATAGCTATTTTACTTAGAATGTACATTATTTTAGTGAAAAAAGGTATACCTATTTGTGTATTAATAACTATGCATGTATTAACACTAGAAAAAATTACCCGAGTGATAATAAAAGTAGACGAAAATAGCTTTATTTTAAGCTTTGTTTCATTTAAAAATATTAATCTGCTGTAAACTTATAAACAATTGAAAATGACGAAGGATAATGTATGAAAAATTAACGTATTTATTAAACATAAACAGTTCAATTTTCTCATATATTCATGTATTGTCCGTCATCATTTTTAATTATTAATAACTACACCAGATTAATATTTTTAAATGAATCAAAGCTTAAACAAAGTTCTTTTCGCCTACTTTTATCATCATTCGGGTAATTCTTTCTAGTACTAATACGTGCATAGTTATTAACACAAGAAGTCCTTATAACACAGAACGTTTTTAAAACGTTTATAACCGTTTGAAATCAAACTTTGTGACGTTCAAAAGTAAAGTTGGAAAAACGTTGGAAAAACGTCTAAATGTCCGCAGATCCGTTCCACAAAAAATGTGGTAACTCCATTTTTAAAACGGCTTGAAAAAGAAATAGCATAGAACATATCGAAAAAAATGTTTAAATGGAATTAAATGTTATAAATATTACTAATATTGGAGGTACCATCCGGATGATCCTTCCAAATTTGGTATTATTTGTAGCATTAAATTTCATTTAAATAATTCTTTTCGATAGTTTTTTTTCAAACCATTTTCAAACCCATTTAAAATGTTTTATCCAAACGTTTTAAAAACTGTTTTACACCGTTTAAATTGTTAACATTCAAAAGTCCTCGGAGAGTTTTTCAAACGTTTTATAAACGGGTTTTACAACGTCTTATGTGGAACAAGTCTGCGGACATTCAGACGTTTTTCCAACGTTTTTCCAACTTTACTTTTGAACGGCTCAAAGTTTGATTTTGTGTTATCAGAGAGAAGTACTTTCTTCCACTAAAATGTCGTATTATATTTTAAGAAAAACAGAGCTCATACCTCGAATGTCAGGGCCCATTAGCAAAAACTACAGGTCTCAGGCTTTATTTCTAGGTACTAAAAAACATATCCCAAAGCCTCATCCCAATTCGTTTCCCAAAGGTGCGACACTCTCCTTGTTAACATAACTCGAAATATCATATTTTATTAGTCAGCCTGGTTTTTAATTTTTCTTAGTTATCGCGTATCAAACTAGTGTAGCATGGAGTTCTTTAAACACCTATAAAGTTATAGCAATATAAATCTCTTCTAACATAGTTTCTTACGTTTTTCACATTTTTCTCAAAACGCAATTTTTTTAGTTATACCGCTTTACCACACATCCTCTCAATTGTACTTTACTTGAAAAAAAAAATATATATATAGTAATACATTCAACCATCAACACCGTCGTTTCTGGCCACCCCGGGTGCTGCGATCGTTTCTTTTATCCACTCAAAGCCCATGCACATAGCGAATTCGATATGAGCACGACAGATATTGTACACAAAAATAGCGCCATCTTACGCTCGAGTGACGTGATCTGGGTAGTACATAATACACAGGCTCAATAGTTATGAACATTCAATGAAAATAATTTTTTACAAGTTTCTGACAATTTGAGTGATTTCGAATTTTTTTCTTGAATTGTAATATGTATTTATTATTAAAAAAAATGATTAAGATATTCTCAGACTCATTAGTAATTAAAAAAATATTATTTTCATTGAATGTCCATAAGAGCCTCTGTATTTTGTACTACGTAGATCACGTCACTCGACCGTAAAATGGCGCTATTCTTCAAAATAAGATAACATTTACTATACCACATGCTGATAGCGAATAGTAACCCTATGTTTTTTTTCAACACACGCATGAAATGAGCCCTTATTCATCAGCCGGATGTAAAATGTACGCATTTCGAATATGCCTGATTGAAGTGGTGAGAAATCACCATTTCTACCCAGATTAAAGGGTATGAATGGCCATTTACGTGTTGAGCGACTGAAAATGCAGAATATCCCGCCCGACCCACAAAAAAGGTCCAATCATGCCATTATTAAAAAAATTGTGTGTAAGCTCGGGTGATGTTTTCAGCACCTCACTCTCGCTCGTAATTGTCACCCCATCCCCTCCCCTCCTGTTGCATGATATATTTCTTAAAACGCGTTTGTTACGTACTATATAGCTACTGTAACTATTTGTAGTTTTCAATCGATCTGAATCTGGATCATGAAGTTTCAAATACTAAATTCTTTTCAAGAAAAGTTTTATGCGAAAAAAGTAAATTTTTTAGACTTTCTTGTTCAATTATAAATATTACGGCGTTTATTGTCATTCCATGTGAAATTTAAGTATTTTATTTTATTATTTTAGATGTTCCTGACAGGAGTTCTGATGACGACAATGAAGGACTTTCAGTTTTATACTAATATAACATGCAATGCATAACAAACGCAGAAAAGCATAAAAATTAAATTAATTTTTTATTTATTCTACGCTTGTAGTGCAATAAAGGACATATTTTTTATTACCTTACATTATATACTTTTGTAAAGAAAAAATTGTAAATTGCTCTTAATCCTCTAATGTCCAGCGTTGTTCATGGGCAACATACAAATTTTTTCGTTTTTCTTAAATTTTCATGTGATAAACCTAAATATGTTTATCATGTCAAAATGGACTATTTCCGATCTTGCTATGTGAACCTAAGTTATTTTTCGCCGATTATAAACCGAAAAATCTATAAAAGTTGTAAAAAACTTTATTGCAAAAAACATTCAAAATTGACCAAAACACATTTGTAAATACTTTTTAGGAATTTTACTCACCAATTTCTATGTCTGGGATTACAGGGTTATAAAAAAATATCGCAGATAAGTAGCACGTTGAAAAATATAGGAGCGACCGGGGCTAATTCGTACACTTATATCAATCTTTGTACTTAAGGAGATGTGAAAGTGAAATATTTCTGAAAAAGCGCCATACTATGTCCTCCGTATTCTTACCAGGAGCCTTCAGTTAAATTATCAAAATATTTCATTATTAACTCTCGGAGAAAAATATGTTTGAAAATATACAACTATAGTTAAATATATAAATGTGATGCCGGTAAGGAATAGAAAAAGGCAAAAAGCAAGAATGCTTAGCCTTAACAACGCGAAGGAGACACCTACGCACATTACCGTAATATAAAGGAAAAAATCCAAACGTATTTTTCGGAATAATTTCTCAGTAACACAGGAACACAGTAATAGAAATAATATTCGGGAAATGTATACAAGTATAAACTTAATAAGGAAAGGATCCCAAAGTAAAACTAACTTCCTAAGAACAGAGGGACACAGATGGACTACTAAATAGGTGGAAAAATTATTTCGATGAGCTCCTAAACGTACACGAACAACAAACCACTTTGAACTATAATGAAATTCACACTGCTGAACCTCAAATTTAGCAACCTAGACTACAGGAGGTCTACAAGGCAATCAACAAGTTAAAAACAATCCCTGGTAGAAAGTTAGCTAGTAGACTAATACGCTATTAATAAGTCAAATTAAAGCTAATATCTGGCTAGAATCTGCTTAAGACTATGCTGTAAGCAAGAACGTATTTTGTTTGCAATCCAACCTATTTATATTTTGTTTTGAAAAGTTATTAGTTTTTAAAAATATACATTATTATACTTTATTGAATGTTAAATATAATATGCCGCCAAAATAAATATTTTTATCAACAAATAACAACTTACGAGATTATAGAAATATGTATATGCAATACTAAAAGTATTTGATAACTAATAATTTCCTTTCCGAAAATTAGTCAATCATAACTTAGTCAACAAAAATTTTGTGATTGATGTCGAAAATAAAATTTTGTAATAAAACTTCATTGTAAAACTACAAATATTTGTTTACAGTTCTCTAAATTTCGTTATAACTTACATCATTCCTTTTATTGTTATTTTTAAAATAACAATAATTATATGATTACATACATTCTATTATTTATAACATAAATTTCTTTAATAAAGACACTTAAATTTTACTCGGGACTTTGGTACTTTTTGTGTAAATAATACTTTTTAAATGCACGCGTCGTTATGTAAACAAATAACCTAACCTCCATTACTACTAGACGTTTAAGGTACATTTTTAACTTTAATTTAGTAAAATACTTAATGTAGTACGATTAGAATTGCGTATTACTTTGATTATTATAAAACTTATTATTTCCATTATTAATTAATACATAAATTAATTAGTTTATCAATTTTATATTAACTAAAATATTAAGCAGAATCTAGCTAGAAATTAACTAAAAAGCATGTCGTTTTTAACTGATTTCGGCATAGTGCGTTTCTTACAATAATTACGTGTATAATTCTTATGTGTAAGAGACGCTCTATGCCCTGATTTCTATCTAATTTCTTAACCAGAATTAAAGCAGATTTAGAAAATCTAGCTAATATCTGGCTAGAAACCAGCTTAGATTTCTACCAGGGATAGAGTCCCGTGAATAGATCATTTACGAGTCGAACTTTTTAAACGGGGAGGGGAACAAGTTAAGAAAATAATTCCAGCGAAATATTATCAAAGTCATTAAATCTCGAAGACTAGGGTGGACTTGGCATATAGCTAGGATGGGTAAGGATACAGAAGCACTTATAGTGCTCGTAGGGAAGTCATTAGGAGCAAGAACTCCAGGTAGACCGAGACGAAGGTGGGAGGACAATATCAATGCAACTCGCAAATAATAGAGAAAGATGTGACTATGTAAACAAGGCTATGGACTATACACAGCTACGGATAGCTAGTTCCAAGAAGTCGTTATGATGGCTATGGTGATATACAAGCATGTCTAGAGCCGACATAAAGACTAGTACAGATTAGCTCCCACCGTTGACGCCGAAATAGCAGGTATTATACATAAAATATGTGTATTCGATAGGTTTTTCCGAGATGTTTTAGTATCTGCTTTCAAAAATTACATTGCACGTGTACATCACGCACAAAAATTTGCATAAACATTGTGTAGTGCGCGCTCGGAGCCGAAATTCGGAGGGGTGGGGATAGGCTGCGAAACTTGAAATCGGCGCGCTCGCTTCAGGATGATATATCTCAGCTTCTACTGCACCGATTTTGACGATTTTTTTAATTAGGGTAGAATAACGAGAGGATTACAATTTTCATAGTTACATTTATCAATTTTAAATAATAAACAATCGGTGGTCGATTTTCATAATCAAGCATTTTTAAATGTTGCTAAAAATTAGTGCTAATCATAATATCCTTATTGGGCATATATTGTTCATTGTAAATTAGTATTAAATTGAAGAATTAATGCGTAATAATTTTATAAATTAATTTAATTGTTATTTAATGCATATAGTACATTGAATAACAGGAGATAAGGTATAATTAATCGTAAAATATTAACAATTTCATTAAATTTACATAATTTACAGAATTTATTTATAATACAAGTTCATTTATTACATTAATTGGCATACTTTTTTTTTTACACGGAATTTCGTCGTCGCTTCTTCGTTGTCGGAAACAACTAATTTTTCTTATCTACAGGCGCTCTTTGCGTTAAAATTACTAATACATCTATATCTTCAGCTACAATAATTAAATGATCTAAGATACTTATGTTTTAAAAGTAGCTCTACGAAGAAAGCTTTTAATTTAGCTATGCTACGAAGAAGCGACGACGAAATTCCGTGTAAAAAAAAAGTATGCCAATTAATGTAATAAATGAACTTGTATTATAAATAAATTCTGTAAATTATGTAAATTTAATGAAATTGTCAATATTTTACGATTATTTATACCTTATCTCCTGTTATTCAATGTACTATATGCATTAAATAACAATTAAATTAATTTATAATATTATTACGCATTAATTCTTCAATTTAATACTAATTTACAATGAACAATATATGCCCAATAAGGATATTATGATTAGCACTAATTTGTAGCAACATTTAAAAATGCTTGATTATGAAAATCGACCACCGATTGTTTATTTTTTAAAATTGATAATTGTAACTTTGAAAATTGAAATCCTCTCATTTTTCTACCCTAATTAAAAAAAACCGTCAATTTCGGTGCAGTAGAAGCCGAGATATATCATCCTGAAGCGAACGCGCCGATTTTGAAGCGACGATTTCAAGTTTAGCAGCCTATCCCCACCCCTCCGAATTTCGGCTCCGAGCGCGCACTACACAATGTTTATGCAAATTTTTGTGCGTGATGCACACGTGCAATGTTATTTTAAAGCAGATACAAAAACATCTTGGAAGAACCTATCGATTGGTATATAATTTATTGTTACATCATTAACCGTTACGCCGCATACCCTTCCCGACTTTGGAAGTTAATATCTCAACATCTACGGGACCGAATTGGATGATTTTTTTTAAAAGAAGCGTCTTTCCGAGTACTATTTTTCTATACTTTCCGGTTTTTTCCCACTCGCAAATCCCGCTTTACAGGCTTATTTGTTTAAAAGCCAAAATTTTCAAACTTTTTAAAACCGCTCAAAAAGTTATTAAAAAGTGAAAAATGGTTGAGATAGCAATTGTATATGATAGTTTAAGGGTCCAAGAAGGTGTAAAAGCGCGGGCGCAAAAAAATATTCATAACTTTGAGCCTGGCACAAAATTAAAAAAAGGTATTTTTTTTCAGGTAGGTTACTTAACAATTGTATTCTGCAAAAACTGTCAGTCCGATCTTAATCGGCCTTGCGGCTCTCGTTTTGTATTGCAGTCAAGTACTTTTCTCTAAATTTATGGCATGATTGGGTTATTTTTTCATTGTTAAATAAATAATTTAAAATTACCTTGTTTTTTAGCTACTTTTTTGCACTTTCGAGCATTTTGCAGCGAACATTTCAAATCTACGGATATCGGACCAACCCTATCTTGTAGAAAATTTCATAACGAACAAATTTATACCTATACATTTTTTTCTAAAATGCATACTTACCGAGTTATATGCGATTGTTTCCGGGAAAAAAATGCGATTTTCGCTTTTTTTTTCACTTTTTCGTTGTTTATGCAAATAGCACACCTTTTCAAGCTGGCGCATCTCGATATTTTCAATAGGTATACCATTCCCGAAGGATTCCAATAGTTATCTAATTTAGTGTTGCATGTTAGTGCCATATTTGAAAGATTTCGTCGTAATTCTTCTGACCTTAAAGTTAAACGCCGCTCTCGACTATATAATTATCATAAAATAAACATACAAATATTCAATTTTAATACGTAATACTGATCAATACGACTGATTAATACTTCAATATATGATTCTAATACATAATTAATTTCTGTGTAATTAAAGTGTTTTACATTAGTTTGGGCCAGTCAGAACTGTAATACCTCATTTAACTGAATTTAATCAATAGAATTCGAAATAACAGCATAATAGTAAAGACCGCTTAAATATATTATGATCAACATTTTAATATTGGATAATATGTTCTAAAATTGTAGCTTCTTTCATTTGAAGTTTTTATTTGAAGTTATATACTGACAAGGCAAGGATACACCCTCCGGGAAATGAAATTCGGTCAGACTTTGCGAGGTGTTTTCTGGTACACAAAAATGAAGCCTAGTACCCGTAATTCATTCTAAAGGGCCTTTGTTCTCGAGATATGAGGTAATTTACTCGAAATATTCGTTATTTTAAAGAAAAAAGATACCTCTAACAATAACTCTACAAGTTTTTATTATGGATAAATTACTCAAAATATAATAAAAAGTAGGCAAAAAGACCTTTAATTTAAGCTCTGTTACGTATAAAAATATTAATCTGATCAAAAGTATTTTTCATTGAAAATGGTGACCGAAATTGCATGAATATTCAAAGAAATTTATCTCTTTTAAATTCGTTGATTTTCCATGTATTTTCAGTGACCATCTTCAATTGTTAATAACTTTTGATCAGATTAATATTTTTATACGTAACACAACTTAAATTAAAGCCCATTTTGCCTACTTTTTATATTTCCGGACATTTTTCCATAATAAAAACTTATAGTTATGGTTAGATAAAGACGTATATGTATTAAATAAAGTTGTTGGATTTCTGCGTGAATCCCCAAATATTATTTTGAATGCCATTAGAGTAAGCGTACCGTTATTTCAGGTAGCAACCCATCCCCCTTTCGAGGTACGATTATACAATAAATGTACGGTGACTCCCATTCGCACATTTATTGTTCTATCCGGGTCTTCTGCGCTCATTAAGATCCAATAAATCTGTCGCCTTAATGATCCCCAGGTTGGCCAGCGATGCACCTGGATGTATTTTTCGGCATAGCGCGTTTCTTACACATAAGAATTTTACACGTTATTATTGTACACAATTTAGCATTGGTCAAATTATATATAGATATATTTGACCAATACTAAATTGTGTACAATAATTACGTGTACAATTCTTATGTGTAAGAAACGCACTATGCTCGATATTCATAGCGTAAATTTTACGATAAATGACATTGATTGTAAATGTTATTTTAAAATATTCCTTTTTTTATTAATATTGTTGTGATCAGTTTAGATAGTAAATAACTATTGATTTCTACAAGTAAATTAAAATTATTCTTTTACTTTCTTTGTTAATCTTTGTATGTCTCTCCACAAGATGTATTTTACTTAATTTCCAATTGCACTGAATAGGATCGTTATAACTTATAAACATACGTTCGAAACATCGGCAGCAATTCTTAAATAAATGTTATGAGCGTAGAGATCAATAGTTATCATTTACTACTTAAATTATCCATCTATATGAGTAATAGTCCCTTTTACTTTTAAGCATTATTCTATATAGCATATTATCACATTCTCATAAAATAATTTACTTCATATTTAATAGCAGTAAACTTTTTCTTTGTTGGTGTATGAAAGTGCTGAAGACTTTTATGTATTTATTTAGAATTAGTTTTATTCACTGTCGTAACTCTAATAATTAATCTTATTTATTTAGTTTTTATAATATAAGAACACAATTTGCATTTTTGAAATTCTATAATAAATACTACTTTCAGAACGAGAAATCAAAGATCGAACTCCCAACTTAAGTTTGGGGCAGAGTTTACCGGATGAACTTTTAGCAAAGGTTTCAGATTTCTTGGTAAAACTTATTAAAGATTCAGGTCTAACTTGAAAATCTGAATTGAATAGGGGTTTTCGACGTACTTATATTCGATAACTTGTGTAAGTTATTCAGTTTTCTTTTAGAAACTTTAATCTGCAGCTATGCAATATCAAACGGAAGTTATTAATTTAATAATAATCCTTGAGTCAGGAAGTTCGAGTATTCGAACTACATAATAATACTCGATCGAATAATAACCTGCTTTTAGAAAAAACTGCATAACAACATTACATATAAAATAGTTATAATAATTAACAATACAGTTTATTCTATATAAACTTTTGCAAATTCATTATGAACTATTTCACACTCAATAATCTAAATTTTTTCGATAATAAGATGATAACTGGAGAATTCCTGCGCATTATAGAAAAGGAATATTTCCATTATTTAAAAATTACAAATTTATCTTGTCTAGAGCAAAATCGAAACTAATAAATTTTGCCCTACTTTTTGTTCTTTTTTTGTACTATAATAAATCTTAGCCATTATAAGGAATAATTTTATATATAACAATTATTAGTTTTGCATGTCTTTTTGTTTAGGATAGTTTATTGAAAACGAATAATCTCACGTATAAGTCGTACTTAAACATACACGTATACATTGCACGTGCACGTGCACGTGTATTCTTTTGTTTGTAAACCTAGAAAAAAATATATTTACTCTGATTTTTTATTTTTAATGATACATTTTTTTAAAAATACATCCGAATATACTGTGCTGTATCTGATTTGGATCTATTTTAACGTATTCGTGCTTACTATTTATGACAGCTAGGAGAAATAAAGTATAAATTTAGACATTTTTGTCGCGGGGTAATTTGTAGAAACTAAATGAAACGTAAAGGAACGTAAATAGAGTCTCAAAATAGATGTTTTTAAAAATAAAATAGATTACAAATTGGATATATGAGTATTCTCATGAATCGATAATATTGCCTCCTAAATGAAGGTCTTTCTACTTTTGGATACCCGACGACTCGACTGAAAGTGACTTATAACTGTAACAACGCAACCTCGCATAAGAATTGAGATATTGAGCGTTAAAAAATCACTCAGGCGTAGAATTTCAAATCGATATGAAATAATGAAAAATTATTCGTTTTAACAGTGTAGGTGCATATTCAATATTAAAACAATAATGGATTTTGATAACGTAGCATTTTAAGTTGGTTAAATATATAGCAGATGTAGTCGCGCTCTGCGTTATATTATATAAAATGAAAGTTAAAAATACATATGTTGCATGTATTATCTGTTTTATACTAGCAAAATTATTGTATTATAATTTGCAAATAAATAGTAATCATTGGTATCCTCTTTCCTAAAAAAAGTCTAGCAATAACAGTTCATTTTTCTTAATACACTTACTTTTAATAAATAAAATGCGCACGTAGAATTCTTACAAACATAGCCATTGTGAATGCAGCTTCATGGTCACGACATATTGTAACGTGACGGACTCTATTATAAGGTTAAGGTGGTGTATACTGATTGCTGTGAAGCGTTCACTAATATTTATACAAGCCATAAAACTCGAACGGGAAGTGTATAATACTGTATATATGCAATACACTTTCCACGTTTAAATAAATAAAATGCAAATTTTGCATACAGTGCACGTACAGCGTTGAAATATAAAACTTTAATAGCGTAGGTTGTTACAAGCGATGATTTTTAGTTTTGTAACTTATTAATGACATATTAAATTGGCCTCGCTAATTATTTGTTTCGAAATCCAGCTGTTTATCCTATCGAGTAACCTGATATTGCGACAATAAGCGATTTTATCGCGATTGAAAATCTTAATAGAGCGTCGTTATCTCTTGTAATTTAATATTTTATGAATAATGCAAGAAAATAAGTAAGAAAAAACTCGATTATTGTAATGTGCTTAGTTCATCTTTCACGATAAAAAAACAGTTTGTATATTATAATATAACATGTCGATTGTAAAATACATTTTTGCGTTTACACACGAAATTTCGTGATTTTTTCACATTTACGATGCAAACTCGCACCTTTCAACAATAATTATGCGTTAACTCAAGTCAAGTGGAATTTTTGATACAAAGTCACATGCGCAATGGCGAGGGCAATATTAGTATAGAATATTTTTTGACGCACACTTAGTAATTTGACCGCGTCGTTACGATATCGCGTCAGTGACTGCTGAAAAGTGAATGTGGATGGGAAAAAAGAAAGAAATGCGTGTGGACTATAAAAACAGCCGAGAATTGTATTAAAGATAAGGGGTGTATTATATATTTGATGCAAGACGAACAAACAGACGAAATCGGAAAGGCTACTAATAAATAAACAAAGCGATGCATGAATTATTACGTACATTTTACGTCGATAATACCTGAAAATATTGTAAATGCTGCGATAATTAATTAATTTATACTAACAACAATCTGATTTGTTTCGAATTATTATTATTATTATTACATAACTGAATCAATCTATTTCTATTTAAACTGCACATTCATTTCCATTTAAATAATTAAATACGTATTTAATTTAGTAAAACAATAACTATATTAATATAATTATACAATTGTCAATTTTATCGCACCGAAAATAAAGCATCATAACGTGAACGAAATGAATATAGTCATACAACGAGCGGTATTTGCAACTATTGCATTGATTTTTACTAGTTTCCATTCCAATTCATCAATCACTTCCATTGGAGTCGACTGGTATATAAAGTAAAGCGAGAGCGAACGCATCATTGTATACGTATACGTGTGTACATACATGTACTTACTACAAGCAGCCCTTTTTACACTGTGACTCTTTAAGTAGGTATAATACCACGCGCTGCTCACTTTTAGAGCGTTCCGGCACTGAATACATGCGGTGGGTACTTACCCTCCAACAATATATTGATTCAATCGCAACTATTATATTAGAGGTGCCGTATTGTAGCGCACAGTGTTTTTTTTTATTGCACTGTCTGAGCGTTTAATATGCCTTTCTAAAATAATCGATTTTAACCTTCTCTTAGCTGCGATTTATATACGCACACGTGTAATATGCTACTATATAATATAACTTTACTTCAATTAAATGGATCTTAATATACTTGGTTGTTGATAGATTAATCATTTTAAATAATATAGTGACATCTATAAAAACGCGTTTCAATCATACGTATCATCTTAAATACAAATAATTCATACACAGTATCCAATATACATCTAAAGAAAATAAAATGAACTTCTGTTATTTACATAATTATTATCATATAATTATAAAGCATTAGATAATTCTCTCATTTTGGAGTCATACGCGCGTAACTCGCGTCTAAATGACTTTTTTCTCCCCCTTCCTGGATTCCCAATCATCGCAGCCTAATAAATTGATAATGCACATTATCAAGGCGAGCCTCAGTGTAAATGGGGCACGGGAATGAGGCAAAAAGATACCGGGCCGAAGGCAAAATATAGACGCCGAGTGTCGCGCACCAGGCGGCAGCAGCACACTTGCCTTACAACTATCTCTCTCACTCTCTCACTCACTCGCTTTATCTTTATCTAATATATACCTGTCTCACTCTGTCTTCTCTCAGCTGTCACAGTTTCACGCTCTCTTCGAGCCGCACACACACACACACTTTCGTTAGATATATATATCATATATATATATATATATATGCGTGCGTGTGGTATGCGTATATATATATATGTATATATTGTAGACACAGAGGAAGAAAAGAGCGTGTTGTTTTAAGGGAGCCGACGCGATTTTATTGAGACGCGGACTTTTTATTTATTGTTACTTCGTGATGCTTGGTTTTTCGATTGGTTATTTGTTTAGGTTTGGTGCACGCGTAAATATATCGTGAAACGCGGATTGACACGCGCGCGCGCGCACTCGTCGCCGTTATCGAGGCTATACTAAAATTGCCGACTGCGGGCAGTCGGATGTTTTTAAGCGCTCTTTTATTTTTTTTTGGTGTGTGTGTGTGTAGGTAGGTTTATATATATATGCGCGACGGGTTTGCGAGAAGTTGATTTTCGAATTTTCTTTTATTTTATTTTAGCACTGTAGAGTTTTAATTTTTGATAAGTTTTTTTTATTAGAGTTATGATTTGATTATGTAACTATTATTTTACGCTGTTGTATCTTTATCTTATAATAGAGAATTATAGTATGTATACTGATTTTCAGTTATTTTTGTAGAAGGCTAAACTTTGAAAATTTAGTGACGTCGATTCAGCCGACAATTTATGACAATTGGTTTGCGCTTTTTAAGTTATGGACTGAATATTATGGACACCCCATGGCTATTCCCTGTGAAAAGTATCAGATTAAGATGTATTATTTGCACTCCTTGGAGCAAAATTTCCTGTTATTTCCCATTAGAACAGATTAATTTTAATCAATTCTAATCGGATTTAATAGGAAATTCTGCTCCGAGGAGTGGGAGTGGTCCGTTTAAATTGGATATTCTTACCCAGGGTTGGGCTTGTACCACTGCCTAGTTGCATTTTAGATGTTGGATTAGATGCATGTTATATAGTTTTACTACATCTGATCAGAGGTTCTTGTTTTGAAATCAACGCTTCAAAAGTTTTTACGATAATAATGAAAATTGCCGTTATTTTCCGTATCAAAAGTTATTTTGCAAAGGTTGAACACATGTCCGATACATAAGCTAACTATAAATACTAATTATTTTATATATGATATAATTTTAAGTAAAATAGATTCAATCAACATACCATTTTATAACTTTTACATATCTTTGAAGCACTATTTTTGAATACTTAAACAAATAATACTCCTTCCTAATCTATAGGTGTCCATACTGAGAGACACTTTTTCGAAACCTCAAAATCTTCATTTTTCGTTTTTAATTAATATTTAACTGAGATTATTAAATTTAACCAAATCTAATTTACTACACCAAAAAGATCAATTCATATAACTAATTCCATTTTAAAATTTTGATTTTTACCTTGGTCCTCAAAAGTTACAGCTAAAATAGCTATGGGTGTTTATACTGGGGTATTATCCCCTATAAATTGATTAAGTGACGATTAGTGTTCACTATCATATCTTATATAATCGAAAGAATATTGATTTTTAGTTAAAAATATATTCTTCTAGATCTCGGTATACGTAAATTATCCTGAGGAAATTTTTGAGTATTTACATCTTTAAACTTTGAAAATTTATAGTGACATCACTTTGGCCGACATCTTCTGAAGTTATTTTTTGCGTAGCGATTTTCTAGATTTTGACAAGTTAATTTTTGTTATGACAATTGTATTACGTTTTAATTTGTTGTATGAATCGCTTATGTATCTATATTATCGTTCACTATTACTGCGATTTTCAGATATCAGTATTCCTATTCTTATAAATTTCGGTACTGATTAAACTTTTTATTTACTTAAAGAAAAAGTTTTGTATTTTCTTAAATCTTACGTCCTTAGTAAACTTTTGAATTTTTACGATATCTTCAATATTGAAAATTTTTATGCTGCCTAATTTTGAAAATTTAGTGGTGTCACTTCGGCCAGCATCATTTTGATGTTAACAATGTGGAATCACTCAAACGTTCTTAGTAAGCAAAAACTTCCGCAAATATAGTTTTATCTTTAAAATAAATAAAGAAATACACACCAATTTAAGCTATTTACCAGACCGCAAAATAAATTTCGTATTTATCCTCATTACAGCTGAATATTAATGAGCATTATTGTTATCAAATAAAAATTTGTATTCCGTTATTTCAAAATATTACATTTATTTAAATTTTTACATTATAAAATAAAATATTTCTTGAACATGGAAACTTTTTCACGTACTGATGACTTTGTCTTTTTCTAAAAACTATTATTTGCTTCTAAAGGCTTCCTAAAGTCTATACTAGGTTCAAAATCTTTATTTTTAAGCCATCAAGAAATAAATTGTAATATTTTAGTAAGAAGATATTAAAAGTATTTATGGAGATTGCTAAAAACCTACTGTAATTGTACCATATTTTTATAAGTACGAAAAACACTACTGTAGTCGTTTTAGTATATTAAAAAGTTAGAATGTATTTGAAGATTTTGAGCCCTTGCATCGTCACATGCTTGTTTAAAAAGCCGAATAACTACTAGCCGAAGCCTACTTTAAAAAAGTATGTATACCGACTACCGAGTACGAGAAACCTATTACAAAGTTTCAGAGATTTGCTCATACCTATTATGCGCATCGTTTTAACTAAATATGGTAATTAAAACATCTTGTTATCTTGAACTTTGCCATGATCGCGCATTATCGCAATCCATGCTTAAATGAATAATCAGCGAATCAGCTGATATCTCGTAATATAAATTAAAATTTATGTTTCTAATTCTCAGACCGATCGAGTACAAAGTGCAATTATTGAAAAAATGAAATTAAATCCAATTTCTGGTTAATTAGCACTTAATACATAATAATTTAAGTGACACTTAATACTTAATAATTTAAGTGAGATAAGAAAACCCCACCGAAAATAAATTTACGAATTTCCCGCTTACTTGCTTGCAGTTGCACCAACCACTTGTTTACGAAGAGTGTCGATCACGTGGACCCCGTGCCTCAACGTGCGCATAACCTAATTCGTGTGTTTATATATTTTACCTATCGGCAACATGTCATAACGTGTTTTGAACGCACGTCGGATAAACACGTGCTTACTGAAAAGTAGTTTTTCTATAAATGTAAAAGTGAAATGTTGTTTCACTAAAATTTACACGTAAAAAATAGATATAGATACTTTAATTTAAGAACTGTACCCGTTATTAGTGATTAACGATTTATATTATGGGTTTACCAATAATAAATATATCTTCAGACTCTGATTCTGATAGTTCGAGTTGCTCGAGTTGCTCGAGCTCGTCTGACGACGATGTCAGAAAAGCTAACATAAGCAATTCAAGAATCAATGGAAATCACACCGATTCTAGTAAAAACCAAAGATCATATTCAAAAAATGTACAAACTAAAGATTCATGTCATAATAATCAGCCAGAAGCCATGGCAGATCCTCTTTTCAAAATTATATTTAGGGATAAACTTACATCTAGGTAAATATTTACTTTTTTTTACATGGAATTGATGAAATATGCATTAAAAATGCTTAAGAAAATATGTATAAATTCAGACATAATTTTATAGTATGTTCTCTTAAGTTTTAATTTAAATATTTTACTGTTAATAAATAAAAAAATTATTCTAAAGTTGTATTCTACAATACTTAATTTTAGAAAATATCGAAGAAGAATTGAAGATATCATAAAGTATGCAATGGTATCACAATTAGATGATGACAATCATGATGAATTTACCTCAGATTTAGTGTTAGAGATATATGACCCAATTGTAAGAAAAGAATCTTCTTCACAGACTCCTACACCAGAAGTTTTGACAATACCTTCAAATAGCACTAGTTATAACAAACATGAATTACAAGATAATAGTGATCTTTCTAATTCTAGAAAGATTTGTAATAGAAAAAAACATAGATCACAGTCTTCTAGTACAACAGAAGATATTTTAGAACTACCTTCAAATACTAGTTATGTTAAACATAAATTACAAGACAATACTGATTTTTCTAATTCTGAAATGACTTGTAATACTAGAAAAAAACATATTCCACAGACCCTTTGTATAACAGAAGAAATTTTAGAAATACCTTCAAATAACATTAGCTATATCAAACATAAACTACCCAGTACTACTGATTATTCTAATTCTGAAAAGGTTTGTAGAAAAAGTCCTACACCACTTACACTTTGCATGGAAGAAGAAGTTTCAGAAAATTCTTCAAACAACACTAATTGTATCAAACAGGAATTACAAGATAGTACTGATTCTTTTAAATCTGAAAAAATTCGTAAGACAAAAATGTCACCACAAAAGACTCTTGATTTAACAGAACAAGTTCCAGCAATGCCTTCAAACAGCACTATTAATATCAAACATGAATTGCAAAATAATACTAGTTCTTCTAATTCTGAAAAGATTTGTAATACAAAATATATTATAATACAGAATGAAGAATCTATTCCACAGACTCCTTTAACAGAGGAAGCTACTGATTCTTCCAATTCTAAAAAGGTATTTAATAATACAAAAAAGAATTGTTCTTTTCATTATTAATCAATTTTATTTCAAACTAATAATTTTTGTTAGAAATCAAAACATAAACGTGAATTGAGAGGTGACGATGATTCTTCCCATTGTAAAAAGGTTTGTAATGCAAAAGTATTAATTATATTTATAATATTAAATATAATCTTTATTTTTGATTATTATAATATTTTCTTTAGAAATCAAAAAATTGTAGTGAGAAAAATGATGATGAATTGTCTACTAATATATATAATGATATACTTGACAATCGTTACTCACAAATGAGTAACTTAGAAATTGGTTTTGAAAATAACGCTGTACTAATAGGATCTTATGGATATTTCAATCAGAACAAAAGTATATTTATATCAAAAGATGGTTTGACATTTTTTGTACCAACATTTAAAAATGGTAAATATAATCAAATTAAATTCTTTCAAATTTATCCCAAAAAATTAAAAATTAATTTTTTTGACAGAAAAACAGTTGATAATTCTAAATATAGAATTAAATGAGATATTAAGGGTATTAGTTCATTTTTCTAAAACTAAGCCAGCACTATTCTTTTTTGTTGCTGCTAAAACTGCAAAAGGAATAAAAGATCATTTAGGCATGGATGATCCAAATCGACCATACTTTGATCCAGATAGCAAAGGTTGCTATTTATAGTTTATGTTAACTTATAATTAATAGTTATACATTCTTAAAATACTATAAAATATAAGTTATGAAACAATGTAAATTTTTCAGAATACTCATGAAAAACAAATAAATTTGTTAAACAATAACTATTATAAATTTTATTATTTTATAGAGAAGAATAAATTGTTTATTTTTAGATCCGAAACATCAGCTTATAACAATATTACCAGCAGAAATGAATAATGAATCTGAAGTTATTATAAAAGAATTATTTAAAAACACAGAAATGGTTAAAATAGATGCACAAACTGTTAGGAACCTTATCTATACAGTAGCTGAAATTAAAGTTAGTTTATGTTAACTTATAATTAATAGTTATACATTCTTAAAATACTATAAAATATAAGTTATGAAACAATGTAAATTTTTCAGAATACTCATGACAAACAAATAAATACCACAACTCCGAAAAACGCATACAAGAAATTTAAAGAAAGCTTAAAAAATTGTAATAAAACAAACAATGCTAAACCGGTAAAAGAAACTGATACTTATAACATGAGTAGTTGCGATAAGTTTATGACGTATTATTGTCGTATTGTTAGAGTAGGATCTCTTGAATATGCAAAAAACAGAGTATTTGGAATATCAAGAAATGGTCTTAAATTTTGCATACCACAGCTAAACAATGGTAAAATTTGTTAAGTTCTTATGTAACAAACATATTTTTTTATTTTAATGTATCTCAATGTACGTAATAATATAAATTAGTGTATTACAATATTTAAATTTTTGTGTAGGATCAAATGTAACACTACACATAGATATTCATGACATTGTAAATGTTGCAATTCATTTTTCTAATGTTTTGCCAATTTTATTTGTTTACATATCTGCAAAAGCTGCAGAAATGATAAGACAAATGATAGGTATGAATGATCCAAGTGGGCCGTATATTGATCCTAATAGTGATGGTTTGTTGATAAATATTTGCATTATGTAATTAAAAGATAATTAATTTGTACGAAACAAAGAATAATATTTTTGCTGTTCCAGACGAAACGTGTAACAAAATAATCATTTTACCTCAACAAATATCTGAAAGAAATAAAGTTATAAAAAAATGGTACAATCGAGGCAAAATAAATAGATTAGATGAAGAAACTGCAAGGGATATCCTTGCAAAATCATTTTCAAGTGTTGTTAGTTTTATTTTTACTTTACTTTTTATATATTTTTGTTTCTCTATAAATTATATGTACAAATATTTTTTAAGAGAGAGAAAAGTTCTGAGATGACACTGTACACAGGAAATCCATTTGAAAAAAAACACAAGAGAAAACAGGACACAACAGAATCATTAGAAAATAATAACATGACAACTACATGGAAGAATAATCAGAAGACAACAGAGGCTATACCAAATTTATGTGTTTGTGTAATGGCTACTTGCGTGAGAATTGGAACTTTTAAATATTACCAAGAAGAGCTAAACATTATGATATCTACAAAAGGCCTGAACATTAATATTCCAGTAGTCCATGATTGTATGTATGACTTGTTTTATTTATTATTTATATCTATAGTTTTGAGGCATTACAACTTAAGCCCATTTTCTTGTAAATTGAGTTCTAAGGGAGTTTGGTATTTATGAGTGGTATACTTCCATATATAAAAGTCAAAAGTTGGAAAAAGTCATTGAATTCACTTTTCTTGCAATCTATGGTTTTCTTTTGTGTAGATTTAACATAGCAACTTAAAAATTTTAATCTTAATATCCTAAAATATCAAAAAATAGACTTAAGCCTTTTTACCACAGATATGTATTATTGAACTCTTTTATTCTGTAAATGCAATTCAAAGATTTTGTTTAATAGATGTATTATTTTATGTAAAAGTCCATTAAATTAAAATAATTTTTATGCTATTATTTAGCTTTAATATCTATGTAATAATATGCTTTATTACAGGTAGAACGTTTAAAAACGTTATTGTGGAATTTAATGAAATTACGGAAGTTTCATATTTATTTGCTCTACATTCGTCTTATTTGTTTTTTTACACAACAGCACCATGTGCACAAAGAGTCAGATCCCTGTTACAAATGCCTGATAAAACAAATGCTTCTGTATATTTTGATCCTAATGCGGAATGTAAGTAATCATAAACATTATTATAAATTCACTTTGATACACACTAATAAAAAATGTATTCTTTTTTAGCCCTAGCTGAAAGAAGACTAGTAATTATCTATAAATCTTTTTCTCATGCACATCAATCAATATTAAAAACAGTATTCTCACAAGTACAATCAAAATGCATACCAAACTTAAAAACAGTTAACTCAATGTTGAGGAATAAAATGGTTAGTTTTACTCATTATTTATATAAATATATAAATATAAATATAAATTTGATTAACAAACGTTGACAATGATGGTTGCTTTTATATACATATGATAAATGATTAACTTTTTCTTTTTCAGTGAATGCAATGTACAAGAACACAAAAACAATGACAATTCATTACATTTGTAATATTATTTTGTTATATTATATGGATAAATAATCAAATAGTTTCACAAATAAAAGATAATTTTTTTCTACAAAAGTTTTCTATATATACTCATTTTATACATATGTAAATATACTATTTAATATTTTATAAAAAAATATAAAAATGAGCATTAATTTTTTCCATATTTTATGTTATTTCATCATTATCAATAAAACATAACAATTTATTCAACAGTCCCTTTTCTCTGCATTCAATTTTTACACTAAAAAAGACGCCATCTGGTGGTGCACAAAGAAGTTACCGGAAGCCGGAGAATTCTTTTTTATCTGTTTTTGCACAATATCCTAACTTCTCCGGTGAATGCCTGGACGAATATTCAAAAATTTCACTCCAAACTTTGTGAAGAAGAATAAACATCCAAGCCCACTTTAAAAAAGTGTAATTCATTCATACTTAATACTATTCGCAATAAACTGATTTAATTAATTTACGATACGAATTTCGTAGCAGCGACAGCCCGAGCAAAATCGAAAGGCTAAAGTTTTCGCCTGTTCAAGGCGGCCGCTGCTGCCGTTGCGCTAGCCTATATGTGTATGTGAGCCTGTGTACTTCAGGTGTGTGTGTGTGTGTGTGTGTGACACGCGAGATTACCAGACATCCTCAGTGTGGAAAATAGCTGTGATTTTATTGAGCTCTAGCTCCGCAATTAAGGACTACGAAATCGGAGTAATTTTTTCCTGCGGTAAGTTTATTCGCCTGTTGTCCGCAATGTTTATGTTTTGACGGAGGAGCTGGATTGGAGTATAAGCGGTCCATCCGTCAGCGAAATTTTGGAGGTTATTTCACTGGGAAAATGAGTTTTGTGTTAATTTGTATTCTAAAATATTGTATTGTGCGAGAGTTTGGTTAAACAAATTTTATTCGATGCTAAGCTTGTAAAGGGCAAAAATTATTAGATATTAAATTCTTTGTAACCTATGTTTAATACTGAAAATTTACTATTAATTTATTGTTCTTTAGTTTTGAAAATTAGACATTTAGTTAATGAATTTTCTTTTCTTTTCTGCACAAGGTTCAAGTTAATGATAAGCTATGGCTGGTAAGAGAACCGCAACTTCCGACCTGAACGCTGACAACTGGAACCAAGATGATGAACCAGAAGAAGCTGGAACATTTCAAAAGGCATCGGAAGAAGTGCTCACCAGGCGAGTGGTGAAAGCAGCGAGGCGGCGTCTCCCACAAACCGGTGAAGTAAGTTTTCTTATTCTAATATATTATTACGACATAGTGAGAAATTGCTAGGCCACTGTTAACCAAACCTGTGCAGCTATCTCTGCTGCGAAACATATGACAGCTTCTGTTTGCAAATATTTTTAAAATAAAACATCAGTTATGAAATAAAAAAATTTTAATAACCAACTGCTTATTTATATTTGTTGTTACAAAATTCTGAGCAAAATTCTTATCTTTTATACTTAATAAGATAATATAAAAGATAAGCTATTTATTTTCTAGTCATATTTGTTTTAATGTATTTTTAGTACAGAATAAATACAATTATTTTATAAACTGCTTTAATTTGACATTAAAATGTACCATTTAACAAATCACTAGGTTTTATGAAACTAATCTTTATTTCATATTTCTAATTTCAGAGTTCAGCTAAGAGTGCATTTGGCTCATTCACTGGTTTCAAAAGCACCCCAGCGGCGACTACAAATTCATCCTCACCTTTCAGTTTCTTAGCAAAAACAAACTCGGATAGTAGTACAGTAACCTCTACAAGTTCAAGTTTCATTCCAAAAAAAACCCCTACAACAAACGGGTCCACAAAGATCTCAGAAAACGGTATAGGCATTTATCCCACGTCGTCGAATACATTGGGATCAAAAGACGCAAAAACGGCGAAACCTACTTCATCCACCGAAAAGGGAAGTTCGTCACCCAAGAAACCCTCGGAATATTACGCAAAGTTGAAGGGGCTCAATCAAAGTGTCGCACAATGGATAAAGACTCACGTAGACGCGAATCCTGTGTGTATTCTTACGCCAATATTTCGGGATTACGAGAAATACTTGAAAGAAATCGAATTAAAGCATGGAAAGGAAGTCGAGAATCCAAAAGTTACCACTGAAAAGAAATTGGAAGTTCCGTCGGAGTCGAAGCCAGCTGAAAAAATTCAACCAGCTCCGACAGAGAAGAAGCAAGAAAATTTCATTTTTGGTAGTTCTACTGCAAAACCAGCCACAGAAGGAACGTTGGACAGCTGGAAGCCTGAGAAATCAGTTTTTGGGAGCTCAAGTATAGCTACAAAATCGATATTTTCTGCAGGAGATAAAGATAGCAAAAGTCCCTTTAGCGCTACATCTACCATTACTACAGACAAGAATCCTTTCTTGAGTAAGCCTGCGGGCTTAGCCAAGTCACCTACGGCAACTGAAACTAAGAAAGATGAAGAACCCACAAAAACAGAAGATAAACCTTCGACCGGTCTCACTTTTACACAAACTAGTTTGACTTCTGCAACTTTCAGTTTTGGTCAAAGTTCAGCCACAAGTACAGCTTCTGCTGGATTCAGTTTTGGAGGGTAAGTTAATGTTGAGTTTTATTATTATTTTACATTTTCATATTTCATGTAATTTCATCTCATCAACTTACAATATATTATTCAAAAGTCATAAATGTCTTTAAAAAAAGTTTTAAGTTTTTCAAAGTACAATTAGCATGATATAAAAGATAAAATGTTTTTATTATCTAAAATAATATTTATGTGAATAAATATTGTTTAGAGGTAAGCCATTCACATTTGGATCAACAGCAGTGAAATCACAAGAAACTGAAGAAAAGTCAGGCAACAATGAGCAGAAAGAGGATGAAGATGAAGAACCTCCAAAGCCAGATTTTAAACCAGTTACTGAAGAAGGATCGATTTATGAACAAAAGTAAGTACATACAATGTTTACGATGGAAAATAATTCCCTATTTTCCCAGAAAAACTACTTCAGTCCATTGATTTGAATGTTGAGTTTGTACCAGATTTTATGTGTTACAATAGTTTCCGAAACATCATTCTCTGTCAAAAGAAACACAATGTGTAATGACAAGTTCTCTTAAAAATTGTTATAACACTTTTCTTGATTTTATAAAACTTTATTTTGTTAATTTTTAACGTAATATTATTGTTTAAATTATTTATTTTCACTTTAATAACTGTTTTTAAATAATGAAACAGACAAACTTAAAGATTTTCAGAAGCTTGCGCAGTATTAAATGCATACAAAAATGCTTATGTCTATCTGTGTAGAGTAGATTGGGGTATAATGAGACACGGGATATAATGAGACACGTGGTATAATGAGACACGTCGTATAATGAGACAGTTGTAATATCTGGTTTCTGAAGTAGACAACCTTACGGGTTGCTATTTCATACATTCTTATAAGTTTTACCAAGTATTTTACGTCTTATGTCTAAGATACAGTTTGAAACTAACGTCATGATTGAATAACGAACTTAATAAAACGAATTTTTGGGCTATTTTCTAAAATATAAAATTCATGAAATTAGCGTTTCTCAAATCTGTTAGCAATTATATATTATTGATTTATTATCAGGTCAGAGCAGGTTGTCTTTTTAGCTTTTTGTTTTAACTTTATTTTTGTAAAATTTCATTTGATTGAGTTTAAACAAAGTTATGGTACAAAAAGTAAAGATGTGTTTCATTATAACCCAACGTTTTTCTAAACCGCTATTTTTGGGGAAAAATTGAATTACGGATTTTTATTGTTTCATTTTTATTATTTTATTCTTTGGATGGTAAAAAAGTAATATGATATTGATTTTGTTATTTTTTTAAATAATGCTCTCATAAAAATATTGGAGTTCATTTCAATTTACTTTCTCATTATACCCTAGTTGCGCATCTAATACTCAGAAAGCTTCTGAAAATCTTTGAGCTTCTCTGTTTGATCATTAAAAAATATTGATCGTTGTTTCTTGAGTTTCGATGTTGCATATCATATTAGTTTAAGGGCGTTCATCAGACCTACTTTGCCAGCCACATGTAAAGAAAAGTTCAGTTTTTGAAAAACTATACTATTCACTTTCCTAATTACTTCTAACATTAAGAAAATCATATTTGACTAAAAGGTGATTTTTCTAATTTTCTATTTCAACAACAAGTCAAGTGATTTATTGTGTATTTATTGATGGAATTATGGACTTATGTATGTTGTTTTAACTGAAATTACAACATTTTACTTTAATCCTCCTGTGCATTAAGCCAAGACAATTCATCCAAACAGAGTCGTTACTATAGTCAGAAGAACATCCGTCCCAGCATTTTTTTCATAATTTTTTATCTATTTCATTTTAAAAAATCTGTTACTGTGCTCATTAAAACTTGAGGTCTATCCTACATTATTACAGTGATCTCAAATCCAGTTTTGGATAGAAACTGTTGTAAATATTATTTTATTTTATTTTTAAATTGAAGAGGCCCTTGTACAAAAATATAATAATAATCGTGTAACAAGCAGCAATTTATGTATACTTTGCTTTGTATACTTTGTATACTTTATTTACTATACATTCGAAAAAAAGGTGCTAACAAAATAATGTAGAATAATTATCACATTTGGGCTAGTAATGTTTTAGTAATATTACCTTACCTTTCGTTTTACCTTTTCTTTCAATGGTAAAAAATAGTATGAAAAATTGAAAAAAGCAACTTTACAGATCACAAAATTACTGCATTCAGAAGCAATTTCTCAGATAAGAAACTCTTCTGCAGTAATATTAAAAGTAAAATTTTATTTAACACCTGAAAAAGTTCTTTTAACACATTGCACCCCCAGAACAAGACTAGAGCAACTCAGAATTCTCTGTTTCTGTAAAACCAAGCAAGCAATGCAAACTTTTCATCCTTTTCAAGATTCTTCCACTCGAATTTGACTAACCTATCATAGTTTCTCAATCCATTCTAACCAATTATCAAAGCATACGAAGCTCTTTAATTATCCTACAATCCATTTTGCGTATATACAAAAGAACTCCAGTAAACAATCACTTTCAGTCCCACAATCATCCCAATACAAAAAGCCACAAACAATTCCAACCACGCACAGCCACACGCATACTCATCACTCTCTTCATCCTCCGCCAGGTGCAAGGTGTTCGTGAAGAAGGACGGCAACTACAGCGACCGGGGCGTTGGCACGCTCTTCCTCAAGCCCGCGCCCAACGACAAGATGCAGCTGATCGTCCGTGCGGTCAACTCCCTCGGCAATCTCCTGCTCAACACCCTGCTCACCGATGGCATACCCGTCAAGCGGCTCAACAAGACCAACATCATGCTGGTCTGTCTGCCGCTGCCCACAGCCGAGCCACCGCCCACTGCCACTCTCCTCAGGGTCAAGACCGCCGAGGAGGCGGATGCACTGTTCGAGGCCCTCGAGAAGCACAAGAAATAAGGAGAGAGAAGGAAGAGGAGGACTGTTGTTTTGTGTGGGAAATTATGCTCGATAGAGAGAGAGAGAGAGAGAGAGAAGTGGTTGTGCAGCGAGTGCAGGGGGTGGATGGTGGATGTGTATTAAGGTTGTGCCGAGGAGTGCCGAGGAGTGTCGGGTCGAAGGCGATTGTTTTGGGCTGGGAGGGCAGGATTTTGTGTCGGGGCGTGTGGTCGAGGGGAAGTTCTGTGGATTTTAGCAGTCTTTTGTGTTGTAGTGTTTTGTATAGTGTGATTTTGTGTATTCAAAGTGTATTTCATGGGGTGGAAGGGGAAAAAGCAGCCTTCGATGGATGATCTCGTTGAATACCTGATTTTGAGTTGATAAGTTTGTATTTGAATAATAAATTGGTCTTGTTCAAACTGAGCTGGAAGGACTTTTTTCAATGTGAGTGAAAGTTGGCTTTTATTTCGTGAAAATTTTGTTTTCAGTAATTCACATTTGTATTTTTTGCAAAAAAATTTCTAGAACCAATAAAATATGCAAATTAGTAAAAATAGTTAAATGAAAATATTCTTTTTACAAAATAAAAGCTAACTCTCATTTGTTATTAGTAATTTTGTGGCTTTTATTTGTTATATTGAAACAAGTTTTTTCAGTTCAATTTCAAATAGATTGATTAGCTTTGTATACGTATACAACTTCTTAAGTCAAAATCAGGCATTCAATGAAATCATCCAGAGGAGGGCGATTTTTCATTTGAAATATATTTCTTATCACATACAAAATCATCTGAAGTATAGAAATAGGACATTATTTAATATCATTGAAAATATTAAGAAATATTCGCAGAACCTCCCCTTTAATTTAATTAGTTCTACATGGTTTAAATAACGAATCCTGTCCTGTGGAGTCAAAATAATCGGTTTTGATTGGACACTTTTAGTAGGGGAATGAGAGTCATTCGTACAACCTGTTTTTGCAATCCCCTTGACAGGACCAGGTTGATAGGCAGATTACATTTGGTTAATACTTTGCGTTGTATAAGAGCAATTGCAAAAGATACATCAAAAGTATAAAATTATGAGATGATTTGTGTTACATAGTGGAACAAAAATTAGCGTATCAAGAGAGCTTGATTTACTTCGTTCGGGAATTTACACTTATTTTTAGGAGGGTCTAAAAATTTATTCAAAATTCATATTTCCCGCCTTGAATTTTTCCAACCGAAAAATAAAAAATCTACTATTTATAATATTAGACCAGAATTTGACGAGGCGACTTTGTCACTAGAAGTCAAAAAGCTAAAGCTTCAAGCGACTTGTTTCATAAAATGTATTTACTGCAAAACTGTGAAATTAGCTTTGTAAGACAATATAAAAATAAAATCTCTTATATGTTATTTTTCATGATGGATAGGCGTTTCTTACTGTGATTTAAACATAATCTTAGCGGCGACTTTTGCGCTGAAATATCAGCGATTGAGCACAAAATTCAAAATGAGCATTGACAAAGTATTTTTTGTTACTCAATGAAGTATAAATGAGTACAAATAAATTTATATAAATAGTCCACTATTCGTTCCTCAATTGGTAAAATTCAGAGCAGAAATTTGAATTTTTAATATACATTTAGACCCCCTAAAATTACTGAAGTAACATTGTATTGGGTGCTTCTGTAGGTATATTAGAAATACGTACAATGCAAATGACATCCATTTCTTTGTTACTTCTGTAAGTAAAAGAAACTCTTAAAACATTAAATTTATACTCTATAAATTGCCTCATTCAAAAATGTCCGAACGAATCTAGCGCCAATGGATCTACGCACGCGTAATTTAAAGAGAGACGATAAGCGAGCAATTAGCGCCTCGGGAAATGAGACATAGAGAAAGTAAGTCAAACGTTTTGTGTAAAAGTGCATCAACTGCGTACCTGAAAAATGCGCGTATGATACTGTGAAAGAACTATACACTTGAATAGTATGCGTGATCTTCTAGTAGAATGTATTTAGGTTGTAATTTTGTGGGTGACGCAAACGAGCAAATTAATTTAGAAAGAGATTCGGTGGACGTCGAATCTTTTTTTGTAGGTCGTTTATTTTCATTGTGTATTTTATAGAATTTTTTAATGTTTTTGGATTTGTAGATAAATATTTTATAGAGCGCGAAACGAGACGCTCGAGAATGTGTTTGAAATGTTCAGGTAGCTGCGAAGCATTTTTGATCATGAAACGTTTAACTGTACGTGTAAAATCTTTGTCCATCAATTCAAGTGCACATCTATTGATTAACTATAATACCGACCGATTTGTGCATCAATTCTGTATGATTCTTATTACGTTTGTGTTTTACACTGAATTTTGAAGATAATTATTTTTTTTTAATAAAATAAAAATATGAACTGAACGTGGAAAATACTTTCCACTGCCATTAGCAAACAATTACGAACTTAATTAAACAGCTACTTTAGAATAAAAAAAATAGGTCACTTGTACATAAATAAAGTGCTACGATATCGCAAGCAGTAAAAAATTCATTATAACTTTATGCTGTGTTGTAAAAATATACATTTCTTATTATATTTAGGTAATGTAACAATGAATAAAGAACACATTTTTTTTAATGATAGTTTATTTACACAACTCTTGAAATAAGGCTTCATTTATGAGTGAAAAATAAATTTTAAATACAGGGACTATTATGATGAGAAAAGAAACACCTAAGTCTAATTTTGCAATTGATATAAACTACAAAAAATGGATTCATGTTAGTGTAGTGAAGACTTAACGAACGTATTATTGTACATTTGTTTTTGCAGATAACGCTTTATATTATTATAATATAATAATTAAAATGGGTATTCGAAAAATTCACATTTTCATTTTTTTTTTTGGTCAGAAATACAAGTCAGTTAATAAAAAGAATTATCTTTTTTGAATAATTTTATAAATAAAAAAGAATACTCTTGATTCTCTAGATTAACTGACTTCTAATTCTTTGAATAAATTTAAATAAAATAAATTTAATATTATATCTGATGCTTTCATTTCGAAATACACATTTTAAGAACATATAATTTATTAATCTGTGTTTCTAAATAAGTTGTATATAATTCAACACTACTTTTATTATTTGAAGAATATGAATATCTGAAAGAAACCTTTTTACATAGAAATTAATATTCATTTTATGCTTAATTATCGTCAAATACTTCAAATGTATGACTATTTTGTGTATATATAATATATTTCTCCGTATCGTTTTTTTCCAATTTTAAAGCAATTGGAAAATAATAATCTGCTTAATGAATAATTATTTCCACCCAACAAATTTAAGTAATAGTAAATGATATAAGTGGATGTGATGGTGAATGATCATTGACGCTTTTATCGTCAAAACATGAAGTACGTGTATATACAAGTAAACATAAAATATATCATGTACGTTCCACCCGAATTTTTTTTTTTCATAAACGACTCTCTTAAAATTACGAAATTATAATCTTTACACATAAACATCTATTAAAAGTAATGGCATTTTCTTGAAGATAAGCCAATATCAGTATAAATCTTCGCAACGTCGTTTGCCTCTGTCTTTTTTAATACAATTATAAATATTTAAAAATTTACTGATAAATTTTTTGCGCCATAAACGGCGTTAACGCACCTATTTGTCCTAATCCCAACTGTATGTGTTGCATGTGAATCTCAACGCAATTTTGAAAGGCTTGCTGATTCTGCGGCGTGAGCGTGGATCTGATCTGCTCCACTGTTCCTTGCAAAACCTTTAATTCATAAGCATTCCTATCTGAATCTGATAAATACTAAAAAAGAAATATTATTTTATTAGTAAAGTAGAATAGCATTACGATCTTATTTTAACAAGCTTTTATTTTCATTCTTAAAGAATACTCACTTTGACTTGCAGCATAAGAGCCGTAAGATCTGTAACAAGTTGATTCATGTTCGTAGGAGCACTCTCGTTGATCATGTTATTCTTTGCAACCATATCAGAAGCCTCTTGTCGACACTTTTCCCTAAGATGTGAAGGTGTTAACATTGCTGCCATACTTGACTCAGGGGCTATATCGTGACACGTGGATTGAACGTCATTTAACAAATCCTGTAGATCAGTGTTCATTTTGTCTAATTCCACTACGATTCTGCAAATTTATAAATAATTTTAGAATTAATTTTATTCAGTAAGAAAATGTCAATTATTAAAAAAACAGATTATCAGAAAGTAAGAATATAAAAAAGAATGATGCTCACCCTGCATATTTCCTTTCAAAATCCGGTGGTAAATTTTCACCAACCGATCTTCGCTTCTCAGCTTCACTGTTCATCTCCTTCAGTTTCTTAATTTTAATTTTCTTGATAGCCAGAATTTTGTTCACTTTCACCATATTCTCGAGTAGCGTCAATGGGTAACCATTCATGGTACCTCCAATATGCGTCTTTTTCGCGATAGTTGCGTTTGATATAAGTGGATCATTGTTCAATCTTGGTGATGCCAGTTTCATCGCATACGCTGGTGAAGGTACATATTGCACATGTCGAGGCCTGAATTTGTGAGTGAATGATGCAACACTTATTGTTTCTGGAGGTTCATTTGACTAAAATAAAACAATTTTTTAATTATAAATCATGATAAGCAAAAGTAAAATTATCCTTTATTTTTTTTATTATATTTAATTTGGGTTTTTAAACGTCTTTTAAATATAATGTATTTCAAGAATAAACTTACTAAGACTTCATAATCAGGTACGCTATGTGTTCCTAATCCAGCCCTTTCAAAAGTAATCCTATATGTATTATTACTAGTGTCAACAGCATCTATACTTCCGGTGAAAAGTCCATCCTGTGGTTTTCTCAGTCTTGCAGTAACTTTTGTTCCTATAACCAACTGTAATGGAATTTCAGATGGCAAGTCTTTAAAGATTTGAGAATCAGCTGCCTTTCTCTGTTGAAGCATTCGTATCTTCTGTCTTTTCCTTTCAAGTTCTCGCCTTTCTTCCTCGAAGAATGCTTGTGAACACCTCCTTGGTTTGCCCATCATTCGTCGAATTTTGCACCATTCCACTCGAGTAAGTTTGCGACTTTTCAACTGTGGGAATGATTCTTTCAAGCATATCATAAAGTCATTGTCACCGTCAAAAAGAGTTCTGTAAACATTTATTAATTAGTAAAATAACTTCTTTGGCCACCATTGTGTTTCAATAATGGTTTTCAAAAGATTATAAAATAAAGTTTGATAAACTTACTTATCAAGATTACTGTAAAACCACTCGTAACATACCCATTTGTGAGCTTTGGGTAACTTTAATAAATTTCTTAATCTCATACCAATCTTTTGCCCAACTTTCCTATCTGGCGAAGAAGGTGGTTGTGGATGTTTTTCCACCGTTTGTGGTTTTTCTATTTTTATAGGTTTAGTTACAGGTGTTGACGGTGTTGAAACTGATCTTTTAGGTTCATGATGAATGATTTTGGGTTGTTTCTTAACAGGTGAAGGACGTGTAATTTTCTTCGGTGATGGTTTTACTGGTGTTGAATCTGGATCTTTCTTTACTCTGTAATAAAAAGTAGTATTTGAGTTAAACATTCAGAGAAACTTTAAAAAAAATGATAATTAGTACATGTATGATACCTTCATAAATACATATCTTTTGAATTATGAAAATAGACTATAATTACCTGTGATGTGGATGATTAACTAAAATATCATCGTAGAATAGTTTATTCTTTTTCCTTATTCTAGCAGGCATTCCCCTGCGATTCAGCACTTGAACAGGCTGAGGTGGATTTGGTTTTGGCGGCGGTTTAGTGCCAACTCTTTGCAATCCCAATGCAGCAGGACCTAACTCCTGCATTGGCTCAGATTCCTCGATATCCATTTGTGAATCCATAGAGTTGTTGTTGGAAGCGTGTTGGTCATCCATGATATCCATTTCTTCGTCTATTATTTCATTTTTAATTTCAACTTTAGAGAAACCTCCGTTCTTGATAGACAAGAGAGTCTCGGCAGATTCATCTGTAAAAGTAAGATGTTTATAAACATTTGGTTACATTATTATAATTTAATTATTAAAACTAATTAACAGGTTGACTGATGCATCAATCATATACTGTCACGAGTTTTAAATAATTGTGAAAGTTTTGCATTATTTATTCTTTTATTTTGATAGATAAGAATAAAAAATTTCAAAATAAAAAAAAATAATGCGAAACTTTCATAATAATGATTTAAAACCAATGATCATAATAGAGGCACTGATCCACAATTGGGTCCGTGACGGTGTGATACATGAAATTTTGTCCAAATATTATTTCAAAATGACAGCATGGAGTTTAAAATGAATAACATTTTTTCTAATGGTTAATTGTTTGTCTTGTATGACATTTAAAAGAAAAATATTTTGTCTGAACTATATTGTAGCAGATACGAATATTATTACAGCAAGAGTTGAATAAAAATACATAAATTTGTGAAAATTAGCTTTAGTACTGCAGACAGAAAATTTTCTATGTATTGTTAGCACTGAACCTGTTAAGAAAACAACGAATATCAACATTGATACTAAATCTAACAATAATCATAAAAGCTTGTTTTAATTTTTCAATAACCATGACTAGGATTACTAGTAACTTATGTAATTTTCTCTATGCTTTTTATCTAATTGTATAAAACACTAGTCTTATGTTTGTTATATATTTAATTTGTTACTTCTTTACAAGAGACATATATGCAGTGCTTGTTTTTATACATTTTAAATGTTGCTTTGCATAAATCAATATGACAAATCGATAACAAAAATTTCATAAGCTGCTATGATTATATTTACTGTAACTTAGGTTGTAAGAAAAATAAAATAAAATATATTTATATAATTATACAAATGGACGGATGCAAATATGGAGCATTTAAAAACATATTGAAACAAGTTTATTTTAAAATTTTGTAAACACAATCATTTATTATTCATGATACGTTAAACAGTAATTGGAATAATTTAATATATTAAATGATTAATTGCAATAATTAATTAATTAAATTAATTAAATTTTTTACGAGATACGTTGTCAATTTAAAATAACAATGCAAATGATAATTTTTCAAAATGGAGTTGTTTCCTTTCACTTTGATTATAAACAGCCCATATATGAAACATGGCATATCAAACATTTATAAATTCATAAAACTATAAATATTCAGAAAAATAATTCAATTCCTCAATAGAATCAAAGATTCATGTCACATCATAACCAAATCTTTTCAAGGCTGATTAAAAAGCATCACTCTGCCTCATTCAATTATCCACTCAATGTCATGGAATCTGATGAATTAAAACAGAACCTATAGACCATCAAATGCAGCACAACATTCAATATCCGCAATAACAAAAATAACAACCATAGCCAAAATATCCCCAAAGAATTAGCATAACTCTACAAATCATTACAAAAAATAAATCCAAGCAAAAGTGCAACTCAAAACAAATCGATATCGGTTCTTTTGAATCCCTCATAACCTGCCCCGCGAGCGCAAAAAACAAAAGATTCTCAAAACAAAAACCGAAAAGAGAAAAAAAAGAAACATTGCACCAGTTCCTCTACGAGCGACGCAAAAATACCAAATGCAAATTGTACAACAACGAACATCAATGGGTGCATGCAACAATGTTTCGAACGTCACTTTTGCGCCTGCTGCTGCTGCTGCTGTTTTTCAAACGACCGAGCATCCTCCCTGATGATTCCGTGCTGCTGCTGCGCGACTTTCGAATTTATTGTTTACCTCTCGCTCCTACAAGCCTGGCGTACAAAATCAGCCGATCGCCCTTACAAAAGCCACGACAGCCGGAGCAACAATTCCAAGTCCCACTCCACCGAGAAATACAGCGGGGAATGCAATCTTCCGTCGCGCACGGCGAAGGAAAAAAACTTAATCGTAAATATCCTCGCTCCGAGTCGGATCAAAGTCGGCCGAACATAACCAAGCTACCATACACCATCCTCATCGCATCGAAGCGCCTGTGTGCACTCTCTCGATATACTGCACCCCGCGGGCCGACGGAGAACCTGCGCCCAGCTTCAGCGCGAAAATCCACACACGCGCGCGCCGCACACACACGCAAAATCCCTCAAGATTCAAAAACCCCTTCAATTCTCATACATCAATTCTCCGCGGCACGAAACTCGTGCATACACCCGCTTTTTGAACTGTACCCACACGCACGCATCGACTGCAAACCCGTCCGTGTGTGCAAGCGCACGAATACACGCAGATAGAGACAGAGATAGAGAGAGAGAGAGAGATAGTCGGCCGACTACACTATACAGCCTGCACTTTTGAAATTTTGAACCCCGCACACTCAGAGTGTACTGCTGCTATAGCTGTACGAAAAATTTGAAACGGCGATTCGAATCCCGCGTCGGGCCGCGCTCGCCCGGGGTCAAAATCCTCCCCGAGGGAACGCTCGACTCGAGGGCGACGGGACGCTCGGTGCGAGACGAGGAGGCTGGCGTGGAAAATCCAGGCCGACCGAGAGAGGCGGCCAGAGGGGAAGCCTTTGCTTTACTCACTTTCAATCGCGTCCGCCATGTTGACGTATAACTCGCCAGTCGAACTGATGCATGCTGGGTAAAAGCGGACGAGCGCCCCGCGGTTTATTACGACTTTCCGCCAAACCAAACGCGCTTAGGCGGCCTCCCCGATTCCCTGCGTTTCGACGCGCGCCGAGGGCGCCGATTGGCGGACGGGGGGCGCATGCGCGCGGACGCCTGAGCGACTGCGTGAACTTGGATGGCCGCGACTTTTTGAACGGGGGAGATTGTTGTTGCTTTGTTTATTTTGGTGGAGGGATGTAGGTTAGGCGTTGCAGATTGAAAGGGAACCGTGTAAAAAGTATGATGGAAGTTTTTTTTGTTCAATTTTTGTTCTCTTTTCTCTTTTTGACTTTGTTTGATTTTCTACAAGGTAAATACGTGATTGGACAAGTTCGAATTTTTATTTATTTATTTTATATTTTGATGGGGCATCCCCTTTTGCATTTGTTATTTTTTTCATTTTTATTGTTACATCTCGGGTCTTTATTATAAGGCTGAAGTTCAATCAAGTTTAAAATAATTTTTTTATTGCAGTTTGGGGTATTGTGTTAATAGAAGATATTTATTTGGTAAATTATTTGTTTTAATTATGATGGATACCTGGTGAAACTTTTGAAATCTGTATTTTCAATTTTAGTAAACTGGGAATCGCACGCGGAATGTTTCATTGTCATTAAGTTATGCATTTTATGCAGCGATTTCGTACATATGTAATTAAGGTTAGTTACATTTATCTTTGTCTCCCGATAAGTATTTAGCCCCAGGCTATGCCCTAGAAATATACATATGTATATATGCATATATAAGATTGGTTCAATTTTTAGGAAAGAAGTAAAATTTTTTGGAAAAATATTGTTATATGTACAATTGCTCTGCTGATTGCAGTACTAGTGAAAAAAGTGATATGCATAGATATCAGGCCAGGCGTAAGAAAATACTGCAGAGAACAGGAAATATTGAATAGCTCAGATGAAGTTGATGAATATCTAGTTGTAGATGCCGAAATCAATTCAACAATTATTTTAGAGTGTTCATTTTGGTAAGAAATATTTATTAAACAATTTTTCAATGCAAGTTCAAAGAAATCTCTAAAAGATTGTATGTCTTTATATGCAATTGTATTTTATTTTACCAGATACTTTAAAATACTTTGAATATATAATAATGCATTAGCTTAAAAATATAAATTACGATATATTATACTTGATATGCCCTAAAACCTTTACCAAAATGTATGTAAATGAATTTATAGTTAATTACAGTGACGTTATATTTTTATACATTATGATGGCACCTCACACTTTTATGGTTTCCAAAATACTATGTTTGTAAAATATTTTATACTAAATAATCTAAAATAAAAAATAAATTTTTCTAGTATTTTGATAAATATATATAATATATTTTTAATGAATGACTCAATTTATAATAATATTGTACAACTGGATTTGGAACATTTTCCACACTTTCTCACGTTATCTCGCATTTTTCAAAATGCATTTTGTCACATTTTCTTACATTTCAAGTACATATATATATATATATATATATATATATATATATATATATATATATATATATATATATATATATATATATATATATATATATATATATACATTTAATTACATTTTTATACATTTTCTTATATTTGTACACACTTTTGCACGTGGTTAAATATTTTTACATTATTTTTCACATTTTACAATGATCACATATAATTTTTTGTATATACCATAGATATAACTGAGAAAATTTACAGAATAAATAAATGTGCACAAATTTCAGAAAATATGAGAAGAATTTAAAATTCCATTCCCAATTCAGTAGAAATTCACATTTTCTAATATTTATACACATTTTTACACAGTTCTTCGCACTCACAGTTTTTCTTTCTACTATAATACCTATATAGTTAATTATAATAATCGCAAAGTTAAATATATATAATTTTTTTTATGAACACTTTTTACGAACTTATTATAAATGTAAGTTAGGAAAGAAGCCTTAAAGAATTTTCATCTTTCTTCTATCCATCTAAAGCAAAAATAACTTAAAGCCTTAAAGAATTTTCATCTTTCTTCTATCCATCTATAACAAAAATAACTTAAAGCCTTAAAGAATTTTCATCTTTCTTCTATTCATCTAAACCATAACCATTAAGGGGATGTCGGAACTAAAATCGTGTATTTTCTTTTAATGATTACTTTTAAAATATAGAATGCAGGGAAACCTTAAGAGCAGAGCACCGTAGTGCTTTTTATAATAAAGCTTTTGCATGCAAGATAAATTTGATCTGATGAGTTATATTTCTGATTAATTGGAAATACAATAGGGTGTGTACGCATTGAAACCTAACCTCAAAATTGTAATCATACCAAACTTTAGCTAATAACTTCTTTTAATGTAATTTTACAGTAAGATTTAGAGCTGAGCACCGTAGTGCTTACTATAATGAACCGATCAGTACAAGACAAAGTCAGTCGGACTTGTAGTTTTTACAAACAATTGGAAATACAAAATAGGTCGGACAGCAAAAGGGGGGGGGGGGGCGGGGCTCCGACATCCCCTTAACGATTAATATAATAACCCAATTATATCCCCTTCTGCATGAAGCGGCAACGCGAGCGAGAATCAGCAGCCTAAGCACTGGCGCAGGCAGGACCTCGACCAGGCGACGGAGCTGCGCGAGGTCGAGCTCGGCATGGACAACGACGTCTCCCTGATACGAGTCCACATGACGGCCGAATTGAAGCTCATTATAAGGCTGTTCCGGGAGGAGGACGCGGGCATCTATCGCTGCTACGGCGAGCGGGACCAGGAGATGGAGAACATGTTCAACTACCGACTAGAGCGTAATATATGTTATGAATTATTAATTGTATTGTGAATTATTAGTGGGTTGACTGTAGAGTAGGTTTGCGAAAATTGGGTGTAGCAGTTTTCAGATTTTCTTTTTGTGAGGAGTTTGACGCTGTTTGAGAAGCTTCGCTCGTTGACGGGGAGTATGAAAAGTGGTAGTTTTTGTGAGAGGCCTCTGAGAGGAACTGTAGCTGTTATATTTCGAGAAATGTGAAATGGGCTGGTCTTGTAGTATGTAATTTATTCGTCTTTAATAAAAAATTTTATCCTGGTGGAAAATCAGCTAGTTATGTCTCGTTTTAAAGCTTATTATCGTGGATTAAATATTACAAGCTATTAAACTACATTTATGACAATAAAGTGCACTGAATATTTGTTAAAATCGTTAGAAAATAAACAAAACGTTATAAAAACTTTTGGATTAAAAGTCTATGGCTTAAAATTTGGACAAAATACGTAAAGTTTTGTAATCATCAATTATTAAATAAGAAATAAACAATTGTTTATTCGATTTACAGCTGTCTTCGAAGATGAATCAACAAACTCGACCGAGAGAGGAGATTTGACTAACTGGGAAAAGTATCGCGAGGTCAATCTCGACCCTGTCACATTGCAATTCGCTGTACGTATTTTTCAAAATTAAGATAATAAGCCCATACAAATACTGCAATGTATATCTCATCAATGATAGGTTTCAGATGTACATGAATTCGAAATAATTAGAGAAGAAGGCATCATTCTCGAGCTTGTTTCCGAATGGGGACCTTGGAGTCCTTGCGAGGATTGCGTGTCTCGCCGAGGCATCAAGACGAGCCGAGCTTGTTGCAGGATAAAACGCACTTTCAATGAAGTAAAAACCTGTTCTGTAAAATTTATTTAAATATCAATGTAAGCCTCTAAAACAACATTTACATATAATGTACCAAATATAATATATTTTATGGCTTCGAGACATAACAACAACTTGAGTCCACTTTTTTTTAAATTGAGTTTTTGGTATTAATGCATAATATACTTTCTTATAAAAAAAGTAAGTCGTTACAAAGTTCATTTACTTCTTTCCTTTTTTCATAATCTACGATCTTCTTTTGCATAGGTTTAAATGTCAATTTAATCATTTAAACCTCATTATCTAAACATTTCAAAAACTGGACTAAAGTTGTTTTGTCTTTTCAGAACAGATATACAATCAGAAAACTATCCGTTTTGTCGCAAGAGGATTCCTTTTAAAATAAATACGCAGAGAAATCCCATTTGTGTACAAAAGAACTCTTTCGTGAGAAAAAGAGTAATTTTTATCAAAAATTATTACATACTTTTCTCATCAGAAGATTCCCTTTATCCCTCTTGAGAGAAATCTTCCTGCCACGAAAGGGTCGTTTTCTTCGTAACAGCTATGTATCACTATTACAAACGAACAAACTCTAATTTCTAGACGATACTAGACGCGGACTCCGAGATCGTGCAATTTTTTCTAAAAGCTCCGCTGCTCCCCTGCAGGTACGATATTTTTGCACACTCGCTCCTCCAGATAAATTAGCAAATATTTCTCCCTCTCGTTAAACCAGTTTCCCTACTCTCCCTCTCATGCGAGTACTCGTAAGTGTATAAACGCGCGCCCTGCATTATAGGTCAAGAATTCTGCACGAGCGGTTCCCGGACGTGGGTAACGCGACGCGGTACTTGCCGGAATTCCTGCTCACTGAAAAATGCAAGGGCTGCAAGAAGAAGAAGAGAAAGCACAAGTTCAAATACAGAAAGCGCTACGTGCTGGACGATGGCGCGAACCTGGCCATCTCTTGTCCGGAGTAATATACGATGATTGTTCATTTAATTTAGTTTAGAACGTATAATTGTGGAATCTTGAAGTGGCGATCCTTCGACCTATGCATTTCTTATTTTGTCTTGAAAAATCTACGAATGTCAGTTGATTTTGAATGTTCGTAATTTATTCTGGTCTTTACCGAAATTATGAAGTATAATTCACAGTTTTAAAATCCTGTAACTAATTTTAAATGTTTAATTGAAATATTAAATGAATTAAATGCACTTGCAGAAAAGACTGTTTGAAGACTACTCTGGTTAAATAATGACTTTGTTTTATATTGAAACAATGTTTTCATGGTTTCGGTAAAGATTATAATACACTGCGAATATCATTGAGACAAAATGAGCAATACATAGGTTTACACAAGCCAAGGGATAACCACCTTAAGAGGCAAACAAATTTTTAAAATGGACCTGCACCTATTTTTTACCAGGAAATAATTTTCTTTATGTGTAATAATTACCATTTTAAGAACGTTTGGAGATAGACATCAAATTTCGGCGTTTGAAGATAAAGTGACAATATTACATTGGATAGAATGTAAAATTTAAATTTTAAACGCAATTTTTCTCTAAACTTTCTTTTCTAAGCTCAAGCAACTCTTGCATTTTCTTCTATAACTTGGAGTCATCTGAATATAATAAGACCAAACTTGGCATGTTACCTTCATTACTCGTGCAAAAATAGTAGCCAAAGTTTTAATATTATTTGACTAAGCGGTAGGGTTTTTAAAAAACTAGTGCAGGGTCCATCTTAAAGTAAATCAACTACAATTGAGATTTAATTCATAGTTAATCCTTTTTTAGTTTCAGTAAAAAGTAAATTTATGATGAAATTCATTTAAATTTAGATCTACAGTAGAGTCAGACGTTATTTGGAGAAAGGATTCTTTGGTTTTGAAAAAGGGCGAAGGTCGCTCCTTTCGTAAATCGGATCCAAAGCCACGAGTTTTTCTCGATAATTTCTATACTCTATATCTCAAAGGTGCGTTACAAATATGAGTTACACGTATAATCTAACTTATATAAAATTATTTGTGTCGTATGAGTTTTTTTAGATGTTTCTAAACATGAAAAAGGAAATTATACATGTTCATCTGATAATACGCGCATGTTGCAAGCTAAAGTCATTGTTCTGCCAAAACGTGGGCTTTTAACTCAAGGTTTGTTTATTAATTATTAACATACACAGAATATCTCAAACCACAACTAGTCAGTGACTAAAAAGAAATTCACAAACTTTATTAAATGTCTCTTTACAATAATAAGTAAATAATTAATCAATTTCGATTCATTTAAATGTAATTATATATAACGTAAACATTCTGTAATATATAAATATGCCTATTTATGTATTTATATCTCAAGTTACAACCTTCATAACCTAAAATGCATGTTCAAGTAAAAAATAAAAAGTACTAACAAATTACAAATATTATTTACATACATACCCATATTAATTAAACTATCATTAAAAGCCACTTAACTATTACACGCATTAAAAACGTAAAATAATAATAATAATAATTTATGTATATTATTGAAACATTATATCCAAGCAATTATTTCCAACGAATATAACAAAATACCACTTCTACAACCAAAAAAGAAAGCAAATCCCGAACCCACAATCTGCAAAAAATGTGGAACGCTTCACGATTTTGCGTGTCATCCTTGCGCAGGGGCCATGCTAATCTTCTCTGTATCGTTCCAATTTTAGTATATGTACTGCCGAAGCAAGTACGAGCGTCGAGCGCTCGATCTTCCTTATATACCTACCATCGAGATTCCCAAGCGCTTGCGAGTAAGAAAACCCCCCGAAACCGCGTAGCCGCCACGCGGCGGCGCACGGAACTGCCGCTCCGCGCATGCGCGTACAGCCACACGGAGTACGGACGCTCCCTCTGGCGTGAAACGCGCGGACGACGCGGGGCTACGCGCGCATTTACGAATAACAGAATGCGAATGACGAATTGTTCGAGCGTGAGTCATGCCTGACGTTTAATGAGTGTTTGTGTTTGTGTTTGTAGGCTTTGTGCGGCACTTGGGATACCTGTCGATCATCTTCTTGTTCACGTCGGCGTGCTACTGCGCCGGCGTCGTGAGGGCTTACAGGAGACGCGGAGATTTCAAGATACAGACATACGAGGAGATAGAAGAGGGTGAAAAGTTGTTGGAGGATTCTAATTGATAATTGAGGATTGTATTGTATTGTTAATATTTATTTTATGGTACGCTGAAAAAAAATTGCTAGATGTAAGTAAATATTTTTATTAATAGTAGTAAAAAATGTTTATATGATATTTAATATTAATTTATTGTAAACAAATATTTATTTAATAAAATAAATTAATTTTTTTAACTAAATAAATATTTGCTATTATCAAATAAATATATTTTTACTACTCTTGAAGAAAATATTTACTTACATGTAGTAATTTCTTTTTCAGTTCTGACACATACGATTATTTAACAGTTTTTTTTATACGAGTAATGTCATGAATGCGTTATTCGTTTTGCTACGTAAGATTGCTAATTGTTGATACAAAAAAAGCAACCATGGTTGTAGAAAATAGATTTATGATTATTTAAGAATAAGTTACATATTTTGACGTTATCTAGTCATAAATTCGTACCTCGGAAACTCATCAAATAGGTATATAGTAATCGTAATAATATTTCAGAAAAGTATTCTAAAAACTTAGTTCTCAAGAAAAATAAGTGATAAAAATCTTAAATAAGTCAGGCGCTGGTATTATTTATAAATATTCATAAATTATTCAGCACTTTTGGTACAAAAGAATAAATTACGACAAATAATAAATATATTAATTAATTAACTATTATACTTTATTAATTAGTAAAATTTTATCTATTTTTATTAATCTTTTTCTAAAAGCTGATGTACGATTTTTTATAATGCTTCTTCACAACATGATTTTAAAATTTTTTTTTCTGAAATATGACTTTTTAATATACTTTTCTGATATATGACTTTTGAACTGCATCTCTGAGATAGTATACGACTTATTATGATATAGATTGGAACGTACATTTGTCGATACATCTTATAATCAAATAATTCCAAACAGATAATTGTTAATTAAATTATAATTATTTATTATTTGTATAGTTTACTCAAATCTATAAAAATATAAAATATAAATATAAAAGTTTTCACAAAATGTTAAAAGATTGCGAAATAATAGAATATAAAATTCTCTCATTTACATTGGCAATAACCAAGAATGTGAATGTTTTGTAATAATTTGCATACTCCTAACAATTCCAACTATACAATACCATTAATAGACTCGCAACTTCCATTTTTCGCAACAATAACAATTCCAGATTACAAGACATTGCAAAAAAAACTCGAGAAAGTCCGTAATTTCTATATCAATCGACAACAAACAATATATTATAAAATTTCCAATGCTCGCGCATCCGCATTTTCCTCGGCTCGCCTTGTTGCAAAATCGGCATGGGCGCGCATATCACATACTTGCGCTCCTAGCGGGCATATATAGATATATCCCTCGCGGATCGGCAAGTGGCAGCGTAGAATCGTATGTCCCGTCTCCACGTACACTTCGGTACCACCTCGCTTCAAATCTTCTCATCGAATAACATCTCTCCCCTTCGTGTATAACGAAAAACCTCGACTACCACCTATTAAAAATCGAAAAAGAAATTCATTTCACTCACCAAAAATGCTCTAACGTACGACAATTATCGCACGAGCGTTGGCCAACGTTAAAAGTGGAGACGGCGCCGCGGCCTCCGAAGAAAAGGAGACGCGAGCAGAAGTGAAAGGTGCAAGAGAGTCAAGTATAGGCGGTGCGCGCTGTACGTGTCCGGATTCTCCGCGGGCCAGACGGACTTTCGGTGTATTCGACTGCCGCGTTTCAAGATGGCTGTAGCGTGCGTCAGGATGTGCGATCTCTGCTAGGCGAAAAGGAAAAAGGGCGGTGTAAGGATTCGATTGAAGACCGTGTTTGGTGATTTTTTGGGAGCGATGAGGTTGTACGGGACGTTCGCCGCGGTGGCGATTTTGTTCCTGCTGGAGCGACCGAGCGCTACCGAAGGTGAGTGCGACGCAGGAGAGATCGGGCGCAGTGGAGGTATCGAAGTGAAATCTATATTGTTGCTGGAGCGAGCTGTCAAAAGTTCAAGTTTAGATGCTGGGTGCAGGTGGGCTTGGGAGTCGGGAGAGCTCGACGTAGGGTCATAGGTCAGGTAGATGGTGGAATGTAGAAAAAGAAATGGGCTTTTGGTGATCGTGCGGAATTGTTGTTTCTTATAATAGAAAGGATGAAGTGATAGACTTATTAGACAGGAGAGTAATTGTGAGTTATTTTTAGAAAGGGAAAATTAGAAATCATTGTAATTTTAGAGTTTTGATAAAAGGTTTGAATTATGCATGTCAGTCAAAGTTTACACATTTTTAAGTTTCTTTTGTTATAATTGACAATATAAATTTCTGGTAAAAAGTAAAAACTCGTAAAAAGAGATAATATTTTGTTTATTTTTGATTCGGGCATTGCTGTCTTTTTTACTTAATTACAGAACATTACAATATTACAACATTGATTGGACTCTCGGGATCAATCTTTATCACCAATAATAAACCCTGATCGGCAATGCATTTTTGTGTCTCGCCGAAAAAATCGGATGACTGGCGGGATTTCGAAACTCACCCTCAGAACTTTAATAATACTAAATAATTTTCAGTAAATTTGTAAACTTAACTATTTCGTATTTTAAATAATAAAATAAATGAATTAAGTTAAACACATTTTAACACCTTCGAGCGGCATGAGCCATCGATGAATCATATGATTTTCACACCTATATTTTTCAATAAATATATTTACAAAAAGAACGAAGAAATTACTTTTTAGCGATTCTTGAACTATTACAAGCAGACATATAAAATATATTTTAAGAACTTTTATAGACATTTATACATTTTTCGTTATTAATATCTTAAGCACTATCACTGCTAACCATTAATTGCTGACCACCATACTAATAATAATAATAATAATAATAATATAATTATAATATAAAAAATGTGCTGCAACGACTCATTTTTCTGTCGCAACAATCGTGTTAAAATAATAGTTTTTACAAAATAATTAATTGATTAACAAAAATATGTTTTTAGGACTTTTGAAAAGATGCGTCAGCTGTAGATCAAGAGGTGAATTAGGGTCGTGCAAAGATCCTTTTACAATGAATTCCACGCAAATTGAGAGTGAAAAAGGAGTTGAGGCTGTGCCATGCGCCTCTGGCTGGTGCGTCAAAATCATAGAAAGCCAAAACCTTAATAATGGTAAATATTTTTAACAAAATATAAAAAATAATTATATTCTTGTTCATAATAACTTAATTTTCGTTATAAAAATTATTAATAAAATCTTGAACCTTCTCCGGAATTAATTGTTCAAGAAAAAGAAGGCGTTTGTTACTGTTCTTATTTATAACGAGTGACGGAGGCAGATTATATCGATAATTAAGAAAAGTGTTTCGTATAATGCAATATGACGCTGGTGCCGGAAAAGTTAATCGGTTTTGATCATTATGAATTTATCGTTTTATTTAGAATCATGAAATCATCGTGAATCTTTTAAATATCGCATTTATAAGGTAGAATTAAGGTCAAATAATTTATTTCTAATTCTATATATCGAGCAAAACCTTTGGAAGCTTATGAGGGATGATAAGTAATAGAAGATTCTGTGCAAATTAATATGAGCATTACACATTTTAAAAATGATCAAGCAAAATCAATTTTCTTTAACGAAAATGACCAGTTATTAAAATGTTATTTGTGCAAGACGCTTTGCGTTAGAGCTTAAAATAAGTGAATCTCTTCCTCGGTTTCTTCTTTATTAGAAAAAGAGTTTTTTTCGTAATCAAAAGATATTATTGAAATTGGATGTTACTCTTCTAAAATAGAATAAGTTTAATATGACTCGTGAAAATATCCGAAATATTGTTTACTTTGATGGGCACTTACCGATATTAATAAATTGAAAACAGAATAAATCAAATTAATATGTAGTCAATAGCTCGTGTACATTCATCTATGTACATTCAGAAATATTTCCTGAAAGTTCTATAAAGATCTAACTATAAAACCTCTTGCGCAAGCCACTTTTTCAAATTACAAAAACTAGTTTCGAGAAAAATACGTATAAAGTTTTGATTTTGCATGTTAACTAATTAACAGAAATCGCCAAGCTATTACATCTAGCAGATTCCAAAATATTTTTATAATTGCAAATATTACAAGAAAGAATAATAAAAAGAAAAGAAAGAAAAATAACGTCTTTTTGTGAATTTGTTATGAAGGAAAAAATTAGTTGTTTTATTTCAGCATTTATTTATCATATTGTACATATATTAGGTATATTTACATACTTTTTTCAGTATAAAATATTGAGAAATGTAGTCGCAGCAGCCGATTCACGGATATGTCTTTTTTCTGAGGCGCTTTAAGGTGAGCAAGATTGTTCAGAGCTGGATCATCTAAAATAAGAAAAACAAGAATTTTTAGCTTCAACGTGAGTTTATCTACACGGTGAACGAAGGATTTTAAGAAAAATCAATTTTTCATTATCTAACCGCAGTTTCATGAAAAACTGTGATTTTTACAAATTCTTACAAAATCAAGTTTTGTCATAAAACTGCTACCATTTAAAGAAAAATGTATTTTTCTTGAAATCTTTCCTTCACCGACTAGATAAACTGACGTTGAATCTCAATATATTTGGGGTTTTCTCCGGGAATCGGCTGCTGCGGCTACATATCTCAATATTTAGAACTGCAAAAAATTATGAAAACGTCTCCTACATTATGACGAATAAAAGCTGCAACAAAAATAACTCATAATTACTTTACAAAAAAATTCACAAAAAATCGTCAACAAAATACAAACTCTTCTTACAACTCCGTTTCCCATTCAGAATACGGCATAGCGACGGAGCGCACCTGCCTGCAGCGCGGACCCGACGACAACGAGGAGCGCTGCGCCTACACCAAATGGAACTACAAGAAGGTCTACATGTGCTTCTGCAACGGCGACCTCTGCAACTCCGCGACCACGTCCGCGACGCTTTCAGCACTGTATCTGGCCGCGATCGCGGGAGTGCTAACGCGATGGCTGTAATTTTTCCACCTTCGTAGACGAATCGTTTGTTAATTAGGCTGAATTATGTTCTTTTATTTTTTGTTGAGGCGATGTTTCATTGAATTAAGAATTGATTTGCTAATATTGATACGAAGCTTCGTGAGTTGTGTGGTATATTGGACGCTGTTCATACATTATTTATGCTCGGAAACTAGTTCATCTGAAAATTATATGCATCTTAAATGAATTAATTTAAAACCGAAATCGTGTCAACGATGCTCCAGTGTGTAATGAAAGCGCGGGTATAATTATGTAGCTTTCGCAGCGTTTCATAATTCAATTTGGTTAATGAGTTTGACATTGAAACTTTGTAGGTGTTTTAATAAGAAAAACTTACTAGATGTTACATTTTCTCGAGTCAATGGAAACATCGCCAGTTAAAATTACTTTTTTATCATTGTCTTTTCTGAAAAAAGTAGTATTATTTTTTTTATAAATTGTTCATATAGAAAACGTGCATGCTATAATGTATCGACTTTTAATGTTCACTTTGTTAATTGCATAAAAGTTATTATTGTATCTAGTATGATAATTTTTTTATATGACATTTGTCGCAATATACATACGATTATTTACAATTTGAATTGTCATGTCACTAATATCTGGATTATAATTAATGGATTATCATTGCCTAAGAGACCAACAGTGAAGTCACATTATGGACTTCAAATTGGTTCATAGCAAATGACTAACATTTCTTTCAATTTAAATGTATGTTGTTATTTTTTAAAAACTTTTATACACTGCCGCGCTTATAAGCGCCTTACATATAGATAAGTACATTTTAGCTAATTTGTGTACATAATAACTACATTATATGTAACATAATAAAAACTATATATTATAAAAATTATATAAATCTAAACGTATTGTTTTAAGCTTAAAATTAGTTGTGGATATGAATTGAAAATAGTTCTTTCACAACACTCATCCATTTGTTAAAAGTAATTCTCACCTAAACTATTTTAATTCGTAATATGTAAAAAGATTACTAGTAACTATCTTGTAATTCGTAAGATGTAAAAAAGTTTATTAAAGTGAGTCTGCAAAAACTACTTTAAATCTGGCACAAATTCATCAGACATTTGTTTCTCAAACATAAGATTGTTATCATGAAAATCTATTGTAATATCCCAGACAGCACTATATATAAACTCGAAGAGTAATTCATACACCAAACTCCTCGCGAATTTATACTCACAATTCACAATAAAGATTTCCAAAAAAGGATTCACATCAAACGAACCCATACAAAATCCTGTACTTGAGGGCACGTGAAACGTATGAAAGTATTAGTATCATGATGTTATGTTATGTTAAAACACTTTTAAACCATTTTTCTCTATCATATATGAATGAAATTGGTTGAAATTTCAATCTATATTTTGAAAGTTATACTAACAAAGTTCTTTTTCAAGACATTTTAATCACTGGGCGGTTACACTTGTCAAGAATACCTACACTCCAAGTTTGCATGTATGTGTATATTTTGTATATCCAATTATTTAATTATAATGAACCCTATATATACACCTTTCATTGAATAGCAATCGGTATCCATTCAAATAAAATCTAAATAATACAGCTTCAATTTAAGAGTTTCGATCAGATTCAATATCTAAGTATCAGAAAATAAACTACTGCGCAAATAAAAAGCCGGTAATGTAGATTCCTAACGAAATTTCTTACAAATTTTGGAAAAACCCAAATACAGAAAGTAACAATATGTTTATAAACATTTGCACCGTGAATAATAAATACTTAAAATTTTCGGTAATATAAACATCGCTGTTCTTTTTAGCATATGTTGTTCTTTTAAATATTCAACCACTTCCATTCCTATTTACCACAGCAAACAGTTCAGAAACCACACTCTCAAATCTTCGAAAAAACTAATCTCCCGGGATATTCATCATTCATCATACTTCGTGTCCATCGGCTACTCGCGATACCAGGGATGATGCGGTCTGATGCTGCTGAGTATGTTGCCGTTGAGTCCGTTCTGCCGGCGCTCCTCCTGGTTGCGCAGCAAGGCGCGCATGTGGGGTATGTCGCGGAAGAAGAGCTCGCCCCGGCCGTAGATGTACTTGACCGCCATCAGGGCGGCGTCGCCGGTCAGCAGCAGCGGATCCGGATAGTCTGTGGGGACAATTTATGGAGCGTCGTAGGCAATTAGACGGTATTGTTGTGCTGCTTGGTGCGTTGTGAGATAATTTGATTAGATTGCTCAGATTTATTGTTTTACCAGTCGATATTGCAATGTGAGAAATAGTTATGATTCACGCACGTCCAAATTGAGTTTCCTTTTAGGTATCTTTTCTAAATGCAGGATTTTTGTATTTCGTGGAGTTATTTATCTGCAATTTTTCTTAAATTCACAACTATTGTTACAAGAAACAAAACTTTGAAGCAGTGTAATAATGTAGTATAGATATTAAGCTTTAATTTGCGGGGTTTCAGACTTTTTATAGTTGCATAGATCAAATGTTATGAACAATAATGCTAGGGCCTACGTATATATATATGTGCGTCCTTCTGGTCACGAGAACAACTTTGTTTGGACGTATATACGGCTCAATCCCACAGGAGGGTTAAAGTTTGACTTTTTTCTCTCATTTTTTGTTAAGTTTTGTCTGACTTTTCTCAATTTTTCAATATTTGTCTATTCATTTTAGTAAAATGATAAAATGATTCTGAAAAGTAAAATCGATTCTAATGTGTCATAGTTATTTAGAAAATCAACTTTTTATACGTATATCAGATTTAATTTAATGAGAACAAAAAATTTCGTGAAAGAAATGTATAGGTATGTAAGTCAAATTCGTCTAATAACTGAATTACAAAATAACGGATCATCAGCGTTCTTTAACAATAAACAATAACTAGAGCAATTTTCAAGTGAATTCATTAATTATATGTGTATTATTAATACGAAACTTAAGTTCCTGACACAAATTGTTTAATTGGCAGTTTGGAACCCAACTTTCGTACTTATTATGTTTTCGTTGTAATAAAAAAAAAGACTCACAATCCACTTATTCAAAAGCAGAAAAATATTTTTTAGCTTAACCCATTTCTTCCCAAGCGGCCGTTTTATAGTTGATTGGTTTTTTGCCTAAAACCGCCATTTTGAAATTTACCAACAGAAATTTCCAAATTCTGACTTCAGAATCGGAAAGAGCGGACAATTTTACTTCCGAAAAGTGCTATTGGTTATTATTATTCTTTTTTTCGACAATTTTTTAGGCAAAACACCAATCGACTATAAAATGGCCGCTTGGGAAGAAATGGGTTAATAAACAGTGTACCTATAAGTATATTGCATTATAGAAAGAACTATTTATATGTCCTTTTTTGTTTAAAAATCAAATATTTTAATTTTATCAAATGACAAATTGTACCATTGTTCATATTAACATGCTTCATTCCTGTACAAACTCGGCACATTTGGCCGTTTATTATATTGAAGTAAATAATTATTAAATTACCAAGTCCATTGGAAAAATCAGGAGTTTGATGATTGTATTCCCGATTACTGACATTGATATCATTTTGTTCGAGAGGCGCATAAGCCGTCCTCTGAGGAATAATTTGAGGTCGGGAATAATAGTATCCACCACTCACTGGACCTCCTGTGAATATTAAAAAAAAATAATATTTTGATTAAAACAGAGCCCCTTTGGTCAAACTTTTGTAAATTTGTAATGCAAGGCGCTTTTTATCTCACAATTATAATTATTTGATCAAATGTATTATAGAAAATTTGTTTTTATAATTTTGAATGTTATCTCGGAAAAGTATCAAGTATTCTTCTCCTAGCTACTCATGTTTATAAGAATATTGGAAATACATTTTTTAAAGAGTACGTTTATGAAAAATATGACTTTTTAAACTGCATCTTAATGATATACAAGTTCTTTAATTGTAAAACCAAACTTCTATGTTCTATAGATTGTTAATTCTTTTGCACTGAATATAAAATCAAGCTACACAAAGTCTTTATTACTCATAAATATAAACCTTAGCATAAAAATCAATTTCACCTGCTCTCAAATTTGGCGGTGAATTCCTCCTCCCTATCGACAGATACGACTGCTGCGAAATTAATCGTCCCCCTGCAAAACAAAAAAAAAGATCCTAATTATCATTACACGCATACATGCAGATCAGAACAGAAGCGCGCATCGATGCACGGGCAATATACCCAATCGCCGCTAATTAACGTTTCATCACTATGGGGTTATATATACGATACCGTCGGTGGTGATGCCGTGCTCCTGGACGTGAGGCGGCTGAACGAATTTCACGTGAATGCGGGCGAGCGGCGAGGCGTCCGTATAACCGATCGCCGCCGCAGATAGCACCAGACCCAACAGCGTCAGCTGCAAGAAGAAACGGTTCATTGGCAAATTGCTCAAGAGTTGCGCGAGAGAGCGTTCAGTCCATTGAGACCTTTTTTTCCCCGAGATTTCAGGTCTAACGTTGACGATTAATTGCTCTAGAAAGGTGTACGAAGTGTCAACTCAATTATAGCTCTGGTATTTTGGTATTGTAACGTGTGTCTTTATATAAAGGTTTGTTTTGTAAGTTATAGTGATTTTTATTTATGCTGAAGAAGATTTCAGTTTAAATGAGCTTATAAAATTAGTGTAAGAGGTGCAGCGATATAGTCAAACAGTTGTTTGATAATATAACTTTGAGGATGATTTTATCTATATTGAATCATATCTCAATTTACTGATTACCAATAGCACGAGGTAATTTACTTCTTTATTTTAGTAGAAGCAGCGCAAAATAAAAATGCAACACTGAAAAATCTAGGATTTGTAAAGTAATGCTTCATATTTTATATGCTGTTTCTCAAGCTTATATACATATACCTTTTTATTCCGCAGCATTTTATTAAAACCTTATTTAAGTTTTTAGATAATTTCTGTTTAATACTGCTGTACAATTTCGAATTTTAGCAGAAATGCAGAGTAATGTACTTTAGGTAGTTAACAAAACAGATGTGATGTGATTTAATTTTATTCTAAACAATTCTTCTTATGAATTCTAGAAGTTATTTTAGTGTCTCATTTCATTCCAATATTATCTAACAAATAGCGTTTTAAGAATGTGTCCCCTGCAATTTCCGAAAACTTTAAATAACTGGATGTAAGTTTTACATCAATATTTTAAACGAAATCCGATAAGCTTCAATTTGAGAAATGTAAAACTATTATTACAGGTTGAAATAGGTCCTAAAATATGAAAATTAGCGAATGATTCAAGTCATATCTAACCTCTTATTGAAATTTGTAGTAATTGATAAATATATGAACTTTATACATGCATAGTAGAATGAGTCCAATTTGATCATTTTACAAGCGCTCACGATCCTTTAAAAATCTACGTCATATCACATAACATAATTTGTTTAAGCTAATTATTCTCAATAACATAATTGACTATAAAACTAGTTTATCGATTTGACTAAATAAATTAGTAAAATTACTATTTGCATACGTCACGTATGTTGAAATAATAATTAGCGTTTGCAAAATTTTCCAACTGGACCTATTCTACTACAATCCTGTACCGCCCACAGGTACATCCGGACATTTAAATAATCACATACCCCACTGTGCACATCGCATCCTACTGTGCAAAAAGAAAAAACTACTGTACAAACAATTAAAAATCGCGTACGAACTGCATGCACCAGCGTCTATTTAAAGATCCCCTTTCAGCCCTCTGAAAAAGAACCTCATTCGTTATAGACGGAGACCATCGCCGTTCAAAAGGAGCGCATTAAAAATTCCCTCTGCCCCGCTACTCGTGCGCGGGCGCGATACCTGGGAAACTCGCTCGCAGCTACACGGCAAAATAGAGCAACCGCGCAATACTATGCTGGAGTAGCCCGAGAGACGTAAGAGTGAGATAGAGAACGTAGTTGCGTGCATGTGTGTGTGTGGATATACGGATCAGCGTCACGTGCGCCTCTCGGACCCACTCTCTCTTGAGAGAGAGAAAGAGAGAGAGAGAAAGCGACGATCTGCATAAGATGCATAATGAAGCTCCCCCCTAGATGCTGCGCTCCGCTATATATGCGCATAATGGGCAATGTTTATATGGTACAGTTGTAGCGTTTAAACTAGTGTATAAGTTCATTTTATTGTAAATGGCTGCATTGTTGGGTTGGGTTGTTTGTAATTCGAATTGTGATTTGTATTACGTTTTAGAATGAAATACATATAAATAATGTGAAGATTATAAATAGACGCTGAAATCGAATCATGTGAACTTTTGAATGGAATGGCATCGGCCTATATATATATTGACAATATTAGACACAAATATTAGATGGCTATATTTTTAAAATAGGTAAGTTTTAATAACAATGACAAAAATTTAGATATTATAAATGACAATGCACGAGTGAACCCTTCAAAATCCAGTCAGAATAATATTATTTTTTGCAATTGGTTAATTAAAAAATGATTTAAAAATATACACCGAATAGTTTATAAAAGTTTAACTAGTTCTAATGATCATTTTTAGAAGTGAAGATTATATCGCTCGTCCTGCTTTTAAGTTAAATAATTTTACATTTAAATATATTATATATTTTAGATGTTGATAACTATAACATGGTAAATTGGTAATTGTAGTGTTTATATATAAGATATCCATCGATATAATTAAAAAAAATTGTGCATTGATTGTTAATACGGTATCGGCATTATAAAGTTTACGGCAAGTAATTAATTTTTTGTAATCTTACGATACCAGCAGTTACTTTTCATCCAAATGATAGAGCCAAATGTTTTAGAAACCTTTTCTATCGACTATCAAAATTATGTACTCGAGATTGAAAAAGGATGGTCCAAATTAGGTCCAAAATTTCCCGAATCTCACATTTTCTTCTTGTAACCCCTTCAAAATATTGTAATTGGCAAAAAAATGAGATATGTGTCCGCCGGTTGCCGGAAGTTAACATTAAGAGGTCTCTACCATCGCAAACAGGCTTTAACATTTGATTTAGAGCACTTTTATTATATTAGGCTGAACTAAAAATAATTGTATATTAATTTATATGGCTACCAATTTTTTTCCGTTTATATAAAATAAATTATAATTATATAAAATATTTAAAATCAAGTTGGCACCTGAAATATGTGCGTTTAAATAGAATATAGGGGCCAACTAGTTAACAAATAATAAATAAATAATCGGTTGTTTATTGTCCATTCATTTTTCTATATATAGTACTCGGTCTATTCATCAAAATACGACACCCAACGTGTCAATTCGTTAAAATATACTGTCATGAAAATTCGTTGAAATTAGCAGGTGTTTTAGTGAAAAATGAGCAAACTAGAATTTTATTAAGGAGAATTTTTTTGTGTTGCCTAATGCGATGAAACTGTTAATAAACTTAGAAAAAATGTTAAAACTTGTTTGCGATGGTAGAGACCTCTTAATGTTAACTTCAGGCAACCGGCGGACACTTATCTCATTTTTTCGTCAATTACAATATTTTGAGCGGGTTTTACAAGAAGAAAATTTGAGATTCGGGAAATTTTTAATCACCATAATGGACATATATGTCACTCTGGATTAACTTAGTCTTGGGATTCATGTTAAATATATCTAACTTCAAAGGTCTTTATTTTAAATATTCTTAACGGAAATATAGTCATTTCAAATCCACCATATATGTATAATTTCTTTATATAATAAAAATTTGCGAAGATTTCTAAGAAAATCAAATTTTGCTACAACCATCTCTTAATTCTGCTCTCGTTTATTGCCATTGGCATCGCTAACACGCTCTTGCATCTCGCATATAATGCATACTTTAATTTACTTGTACCTATACACTCTTTATAGCGAACATTACGAGGAAAGAGTTAAGTAATCGGAGATTTTTCAGCGCTGGAATTTATTATGCTGCGAGGATCGTGAGCACAGAGTTATTAAGGTATCCTGCAGTCTGGGTTAAATCTTGAAAATTAACATGAATGTTTAAGGCCTCATCTAGAGTTTTTCCTTTGAAGCTTGTACTCAAAAAAATTTTGTATGCAAAATATGGCACTTTGTGAGTGTTTTTAAAATTTAGTAAAACTTATACACGTGTTTACGGAGTCAATATTTAACGAATCAAACTGAGACTTTCAAAGAATCTTTCAGTATAATTATTACCTCACATTTATCGAAAATTCTACTAAATATTTCGTTTGAAACCAAACAATAACTGATCAATACCAAATGTACGCATCAAATTGTATTTTAACGTATCTATTTTTACGACTGTTATTTATTTTTCTTGATTAATCACGCTAATAAATAATAATATCACAATTCTCTTAAACGTTTAAACCGAATCATTAAAATTTGGCTCCAAAAATGGCGTGTGAATTTCGAGATTAAAACTGAATTTAGTGATAAACTCAAATAACTGTGTATTAATTAAATAACATAATTGAGCTTACTAAATTTTAAAAAACACATAGAGTGTTATATTTTATGTATCTTATGAGATCTTAAATTTAATTAATCTCATCAAAATACCACTATCCCCTTTTTCCTTTACTTTTTCAGTTCGTACGGAGAGCACTCAAAGTACACACCTAACGCTTTCGGTCATGTGAATGGACTAGTAAAGGTACTTATATACTTCATCTGTGGCGCATAGCTTTGACCTAAAGTGGCGAAGAATCGCGATCGCGAGATCGGCGCCGTGGCAGTTGTATATTTTTTTTGTGTGTGCTTCGATTGGGAAGGTGCTCAGGCACGTAGCCTAGTTTTCCGATCTTGGGTAGAAGAGGATCGTTATAAGGGTATCACGTGGTCAACAATCGTTCGGCTAATTGTAATTGCGAATTGGATTGTGAAATTGCGACTGCGCGTGGCGTTTATTTTCGGTATCTAAAATAATTCCGATGGAATGCAGTCGGGAGTTCATGATAGTTCGATGTGTGCTATTTAAGTAAGAAATAAAAATAAAATAACCTTAATGATAAACCAGAAAAACTAAGTTAATAAAATTGAAAATATTTTACAGTGGGTTATGTTATCTTTATTGTCAATTAAACAGATGTAAATAAGTTATAGGAACCATTCACGAAGACTATATAAATTGAGTTACAAGCAGTTTTCACTAAATGTTATATAGCTAGATATATATATACACTTTAAAGTCTTTGTAAATATACAATAATTATTTGTTAAAAATAACAAAGAAAAATATGAAAGTATGTATAATGTTATACTACTAAATTAAACAAATATTTTAAATTAAAATATTTTCCTCAAACTTAATCAATTATTTTAACATAAAATTCATTGTTTAGAAGTAAGTCAAACTCTTATCAAGTCATTTAAATTTGCTTTTCAATATACTCACTGCAAAAACAAATACTTTACTTTTCTTTAAAAAATAATTGTATCTATATTTTCAACTTTAAACTGCCTAGACATATTTGTCTTTTTTTTAATTAGAACATATTATATGCTATAAGATGGATCGTCCAAAATTCTACTAAAGCAAGTTCATTTTGAAAGTTTACAAACGTTAAAATCATTTCAAGATTTATGACAACACAAAATAATTTAAGTAATTTAAATAAAGTAATACAAGGTAATAGTTTAATTTTATGGTATATTATTAAATAACAATTCAAGTAGCCAAAGTATAATGTGACGTATATTCAATTTGGGAGGTTGTGAATGTTTATACGATGTTAAGATTCTGATTTGTGACACGAAACGTATACAAAAATGACGCATATTTTAAAGATATATCTCGGCTCCGTCCTAAAAAGGTAAGGTAACGCATTCACTTGTATTTCCATTATAGCTGGAGCGTCAATCCGATCTCTATATCATGTATAACTGCGATGTATACCTGCGTAGATGCATTATCGTCTCATTAGTGTTCAGTGCATCTATACATACTTGCGTAAAAACTGTAATTTTCTAAAAAAAAATGTAAAGAAGTGAAAACATGTTTTGAAAAATGTAAAGAGATAGTGTAAGAATGTGTAATTTCTTGTCTTTTTAATTTTTTTTACAATAAATTAGATAATTTTACAGAATATTAGAGTCTGATTATATATTTGACTATAATATTAAATAACTCAAAAGTAAATAAAACATTTTTAATTTATTTTTTACAGGTTTCTACAACTATGAATAGATTCATAGTTTTCATACAGCTTATACCAATCTTACTAATAAAACCATAATGATGTTAAAAACTTGTAATGAATGAACTATATTAGTGAATTAAAATATTCGGTCTATTACTCTATCATTATTTTTACTTTTGTTTCTAATTAAGTATGATGTACATAATGACTTTTTAAATCTACATTTTTTCAATAAAATAAAATAAAATAAAAGCAAAGCAAATGAAAAGCAAAGCAAAGCAAAGCAAAGCAAAGCAAAGCAAAGCAAAGCAAAGCAAATGAAAAGCAAAGCAAAGCAAAGCAAAGCAAATGAAAAGCAAAGCAAAGCAAAGCAAATGAAAAGCAAAGCAAAGCAAAGCAAAGCAAAGCAAAGCAAAGCAAATGAAAAGCAAAGCAAAGCAAAGCAAATGAAAAGCAAAGCAAAGCAAAGCAAAGCAAAGTAAATGAAAAGCAAAGCAAAGCAAAGCAAAGCAAATGAAAAGCAAAGCAAAGCAAAGCAAAGCAAAGCAAATGAAAAGCAAAGCAAAGCAAAACAAAGCAAATGAAAAGCAAAGCAAAGCAAAGCAAAGCAAAGCAAAGCAAAGCAAAGCAAAGCAAAGCAAAGCAAAGCAAAGCAAATGAAAAGCAAAGCAAAGCAAAGCAAATGAAAAGCAAAGCAAAGCAAAGCAAAGCAAAGCAAATGAAAAGCAAAGGAAAATAAATTAAAATAAAATAAACATAAAATAAATATACGTCCTATATAAATGTTAAAATCCTATAAATGTATTTATTTATCGCAGTATAAATCTACTTATACTTATCTTCGACACATTGTTTATTTACGTGATTTGTATTGTGATCGGAACTAGCGACAACAACAGCACTAATAATTGCCAAATATTCATTATTTTGAATTAAGACATCTGAATATAAGTGTGTATAGACACATTCTCCTCTCAGTCTCGTTGTCGTCTTGTCGACTTATACCTCTACTATAGCCCGCAAGCCAAACCTCCAAGCTGAGTCGAGAGCTCAGTACTTGCTTTACCCTAGCCAATCGAAAGTCGTGTGTGTAGAAAATATGAACGACTTATTAGAAAGGAGAGAAATGCTATTTGTTAAGCTGCAGTATGAGGGCTTTGTTGAATTTAGCGAAAGTATTAATGATCCGAAATTCTCGGTAGACGCAGTATCCCCGGTTGAATTAAAAAAAATGAGAACCAGAATCGACTTGGCTAATAGTTTACTTTTCATCTGTATGACGCAAGCATTAGAATTGAATGCAAGATATCAAGAACAACCTGGAGATACTCCAGAGATTATCCAAGGTAAATTTAACCAAACTCGAGCAATAGAAAATGGAATGCGTGAATTCGAAGATACTCTAAACCATCTAATAGTAACATTATCCCACAAGTTAGATAATCGTTAAAGCTGTTCTAAAGAAACGAAGTAAGTTGTTTTATTTATTGAAGTGTGTATGATGTAAGTTTAGTATGCGTATATGCATGTATATGAATGTATACTCGACGTGGAAAATATCTGATTCAAACGATTTGAATTTCTTGAAATACTGCAATTTCATTGGATCGAATGCACGTTTTAGCTAACCTCATTAAAAACTTACAAAAAATTCAAATATTTCGGATCAGATATTTTCCACGTCGAGTTTACGAATGTATTACTGTATATGAAAGATTATCTTGTGATGAAATCTGTTTTTTTGGTGTTTTGTATACCTTCTGGTTTTCATAACGTATAATGTTATTAAAAATATTGGAGTGTTATAATGTATTCCTGGAAAAAATTACTCTTGCAGAAAATTATATTTGACGTTTTCTTATTAGCAGAAAATTACGTTTGACGTTTTCTTATTAGCAGAAAATTACATTTTCTGCAAATAAAAAGACGTCAAAGAATTTTAAAAATGTAAGAAAAAAATATAAAAATGTGTAATTGTCTATATTTTTTTTTACTTTTTTTCTACGAAAAGTTCATTTTTTGTACAATGAATTACAGAATTTTAAAGAATAATACAGTTCGTTTAAATTGTACTAAAAAATTAAATAGCTAAAGATTACTTTAAAGAATTGTAACATTTTATCAAGGTCAAATTCGGATTAATCAATTATTTATTTAATTATTTATTATATTTGTAAAACTTTTTATTTTCTTTTAGAGAGATAGACAAACTGTAATATATCCTATTTTTTGCAAAAAAGTGTAATTTTCTATAAAACAAAGCGTGAGAAAATGTGAGAAAAATACATTACTTTACATTTTTATTCGTTATTGCACTTTTGTGCACTTTTTACACAAATAATTTCTGTCAGGGATCAAGTAGCTGATATTTTGTTTTGAAAGTCTAAAGATTCCGTTAATCTGTGTAAATCAGTTTAACAATCAAATTTGTCATTTTCGTAGAAAATTATTGTCATTTTCGTGGCACATCTAAAATACGGATTTGTCGACGTTAGAACGCGAATTAAGTATTTCGAAACACACGGAATATCTTCTTTTTTCTTATTTTTTTAGTAATATCACTTTAAAAATCTTGTATGTTACATGCTTTGTACAAATAACAAATAATATGTAATACAAATACTACAAAAATGTCATTATTCAGCTAGACAATTTCAGCTAGTCATTTTGTGGCATTTGTACTACATGTAAAAACAAGTAACAAATTTTTAGTGTTATTACTATTAATTAATGAAATATAGAAGATAATCAATCGGTTTCAAAATCTAAATATTAAATTGAATTCGTAGATCAGACTGTTACAAAAATGACAATAAAATTTGATAAAATAATAATTTGTCTATTAAATGTGATTTATTAAAATTAGCGGAAATTTAAACTTTTAAAGCAATAGGAAAATATTTTGTTCCATGAATTATAAATACATTATAATACATTTTAAATACGTTTTAGTCATTATATTAGGTTCTGATTCTGAAAAAAAGTATCTGACACCAAATACCCAACTTACTTGACTTGACAATCACCCAAATGTATGTGTACTGTGTATGCGTATTTCTATGCGTGTGTTTGAAGTAAATAAAACATTTTTAATTTATTTTGTTACAGGTCTCTATGAAGATGAATACATTCACAACTTTTATACAGATAATAACAATCTTACGAATAAAAATAAATATGATCGACAAATAATGATGTTAAAAACTTGCAATAAATGAACTATAGCAATTGAAATGTATATGCACATATACAATGGATTTTTAATTCTAGTACATTATTCATCAAAATAAAATGAAATAAAAAAAAATAAACAAAAAATATACAAATTTATACTTATTATATAAATATCAATTTCCTGAAAATTTATTCACGTATCTACAGCCACAGTAGAAATCTACTTATACTTCTTATTGACACACAGTTTACGTGGTTTATATTGTGATAATCGGAACAAGACGACATCAACATGCACCAAGAATCGCTTCGTATTGTTTATTTTGGGATTAATTAATATACTTCTAAATTCTATTCTAAATAATATCTAATATACCTACATACATACAAACAGACATTTTTAAAAAAACTGTTTTCTGATAGAGCAACCTGCAGAACATTCAAATTCATCAAAATCTCAAAGATCTTCATCGTCACAAAACTTTCTCTTTTAGAAATAAAAAGAAATACAATAGGTTTTATTAGAAAATGGCAAGCTTAAAAATTTGAAATTATTTTTTAATAGGTTATTATGTCCTATATAAATAAATTTAAAAATATGAGAAATCACTTTTTAAATCAAATTTGTTACTAATTAGATATATGTTATCTTATTTGCCCATCTTTGTAACTTCGGCAAGTTTAAATTATGTACAAATCGTATAAGAGTATAGTTGTAGCGTAAATGTACTTTTATCGTAATTTTAATGTTAATACTGATTCAATTTATAAATTACTTTAGGGTACCCAGACCGATTAATGTGCCAACTTGTCTAAAATATAAATTACGAAGCCAACTCGTCTAAATATAAATTAACGATAACGTTGCATTGTATTCTTTTCTATTATTATAAATTTATAAAGATATTTTGGTCACTTCTTTGCCTAAAATTTTTAACAAAGAAGGTACATAATATATTATCAAGATTTATTGAAAATGAAAAAAAGAATACATTTTGTATGTATTGCTGAGCTCTCTTCTCTTTCTATCAATGCTTCTCGTCATATTACAAAGTCCCCAATTACTGAACCTTGTCTAGTATGTTGTACCCCGATTACCGTGCTGGTTTTTACGTTTTAAAAATCTAATTTTTACGCATAACTGTTTATATTTTCAGACTATTTAGTAGTAGCAAAAACAACATATGGTAGCAAATACATGATTAGGGTGTCGGAAATACGCGTGCGATAGAACACAGTGACGGAAAAGCTTGAAAATGTCGCAGTATTACGTGATTTGTTGATAAACAAGGATTCAGAATTATTTTTTGTCTGGACCTTCAAAACATTATATCAAATCCACGCGAGAAGTATTTTTTAAACGTCTATGATACATGTACAAATTACATTACGAAAAATAATAATTTTTTTCAAACAATTACTGTGTTGAGTTTCAAAAGCATGCGGATAATAAAATCGAATGCCTGTAATTTAAATAATTTTCACGGCCACAAAGCTTTCCCTGCGAGAAAGCAAAATAATCAAGCACAGCTTTAAAATAGTTAAAAAAAATACACACTATCAATTATCTACACATTATACACAAATATTTTTCCACACAACATGCGCCCGATGTATGGAAATATAGTGTACGCAAACGCTTGTACACAACTAAGTGCGCGCAGGTGATCTCGAACACGTGCTTATAACACCCTCGCTTCGCTCGGGCGACAAACTGCACTCATGGGAGATTATCTATTGCGCGCACGGGTTGCTTTATGTACTATTTTATAGGGGAGAGTACCACAGTATGACAACCCATAGCTATTTTAGCTGTAACTTTTGTGTACCAAGGTGAAAATGAAAATTTCAAATTGGAATTAGTTGTATGAATGCACCTTCTTAACGTAGTAAATTAGTTTTGATCAAAGCTATAATAATCTGAGTTAAGTATTGATTAATAACGAAAAATAAGGGTTTTGATTTTTTGAAAAAGTGTCTCTTGAAGAAATGACCATCTAACATTTATAGAAGAGTATTTTTTCTCTAAATGCATTAAAATTGTGCTTCAAAGGCATATAAAAGTTATAAAATAGTATGTTGTTCAAATCTATTTTAATTTAAATATACTGGACGACCCTCCCCCACAAATTTATACATATACAACTGTTAATTCAGAATAAATCGAAATATAGGTATAGGTAGAAGGCTCGATTACTCGTGGAAATTGGATAATAATTGTAGACTTTGTTGATAACAACATATACGTACTTATTGTTGACAGAGTTTACGATTACGTTTTATAGAAAATAAGAATGTCCCCATATTGACTATTTTGAATTTAAAGCTTCTAAATTCTATTTACACCTTATCTTGCAGTATTTTTTTTTATCAATTGGTAAATAATTAAGAATATTGTCTATTGAAATTTAATATAAATTATTCCATCAAATGATGTGAAGTAGATAAATAAATTCGGACAAAGCTTTATCTTGTTAAATAAAAATTGTATACAAACAGTTATAGATTGCATACAATACCTTTCATTTAATACTATTTATAGAATACATATAATGGTTGTATATAATTCATATACAAGCTGTATACAGTACTATTATGTGAAGAAATCACCCGATAAAGGATATTGGATCGTATCTAATCTGCAAATACTGTCGTACTGAGAAAAATAAAAGTTCCTATATAATTTGATATAAGGTGATTGTACTCAATATGACTCACCTAAAATTTACTTAAGCATTTACATTTTTTTATTTGAAAATATGCATATTGGGTAATTCTATACACACACTCATACACACATACATACATACTTACACACACATACACACACCCACATACAAACATACACACACACACACACACACGTGAAGTAAAATCATAAAAGAATCATACTTGAAAGCTACACTACTCTTTAAAATCTCGAATTTATTTTGTATCCTTTATTGGAAGAAAAGTAGTTTTTGACAAAAGTTAAAATAAAAATCGCTCAAGCCTCGTAACGATCATCCAACAATCTCATCGCGCCTCATTCAGCTCTCCAGCAGGCGCATAATCAGGCCAGAAGTGTCGGCAAGTTCAACACTCTCACCCCCAAGCGCACTCATTCGATCGATCTAATCTATCCCCACGTGGATCCTCGCTCGTACACCTCCAGGCTCAAGTGCATCACACGCCTCGTACACCTCTCTCCATATACATACAAATAAAAAAGAATCGACCAAACCACGAGGCCTATACCGGTTGCGCCAATGTACATTGCGCGAGAAGCGCGTGTTCGTACGTAGACATGCAGATCAGCTGCTGCTCCGCGAGGCAGTTATAAATTCGCTAATGTAGCGCCGCTGACGCTATGTAGTTGGGCAATGAGACCGATGAGTGGTGGGTAGAGACTATACTCCGTACGCTTTTTAGCACGCGTTTGATCATTGATACACGTTGGTGGGGGGATTGAGTATGAGACCTATGAGAAGAATGTGCTTGTAAGGATGCGTATGGGGTTTTGGGGTGCGCGATGTGTGGCATAGAGCTGCCGCAAAGACCGAGACTTTCTTGGTCTTGTTTTGGTCTCGTCTCGAAAAGAAGAGATAAGACCAAGACAAGACTTTACTTCAAAGTTTCAAAACAAGACATTGCCTTGGTCTTCTCTTGGTCTCGACAATATGTCTTGTAGTTGATTTTATTTATAAGCTTTATTAAGATGTTTTTGTTTAATTGTAGTTCAAAAGATGATAGGAAAATAGAAACTAGAAATACTTTATTTATTACATTTATTTATATGTATTTATTTATTTATTCATAGTTGAACTATTTTAGATGATGACAAATTTTTCTTTCTTTGAGGCTGCAAAATTTATATCAATTTACAATATATATTTACGTACACATATTTTGTTAAAAATAGTATAGAAAATTAAATAATTATAATTTTTTAATTTGAATATGTATTGAATAATAATAAACATGATAATACGAAAACAAAGAAAATAATAACACTTTATAAATTAACTTTGCAAATGTCAAAAGTTATGCATTCACAAATTAACGAATTGCGAAAATTCAATACGATCAACGATATAATGAATAATATACGTTCTATTGACATCGATGTTGCCGTTATACTCAAGTTTTTAACGTTTAAAGTTCGTATTTGATAAGAAAAAATTATGAGAAGAAGTTTATTATCTTTAAATTTGTATCAAACTCTTTGTAATGCCGGGAATCTGCAACATATGTCATTGTTTATATACTGACGAAAAGGTTTTCCAATATATTTACTGAATACATAATGTAAACATAGTAACTTACAGCAAGTTTGATTCCATTAATGATTAGGTAATTAATTCTAATAGGCACTAATTTATCTATTACAGAAATGTTGCACTGCATTTGTAACCCTCCTGTGCATTAGGCCGAAATATATTCGTCCAAATAGAGTTGTTCCCGTAGTCAGATGGACAAATATATTCCTCCTAGCATTTTTGTTTATAACTTTTGATCTACCTAACTTTAAAAGGTCTGGAACCTCGCAAATTAAAGCTTAAGTTCTATACTACATTGTTACAATGATTTAAAGTCCAGATTTGTATGAAAAATGTGATAAATTTAAGAAAAAATGAACAAAAATAACTCCCTAGAATACAAAATTCCTGAATTTGGAAGCTACTTCGTGAGTAGAAACTCTAACGCAAGGGGGTTAAATGAATTTTCGAGGCTTAATGTATTGCTAAAGAATCAAAATTATCTATAAAATCAAGTCTTACGTATATTTTTAGAAATGTTTCCCTATTTCGTATTTGTGACTGTTTCGATAACTTCGCAATGATACAGATTTAATGTCAATCAAGTAACATTTACTTAAATAAAAATTATTATATCACTATATCAGGTGCCGCATCACGTGCAGAGATGCACGATGTGACAAATTTACGAAAAAATGGACGTCCTTTCACTTCTATTTTTTTCGATCAGCCAGAAAGCAAATAAAATCTAACAATTAGAATTCCATGGATCTTTTATCACTATTATTTTTTAGATCCTAAAAAATTTATTATTATTTAACGGATTTCATTTATTTACTATTCTAATATTCTTAAATATAATAGATATCGATAAAATTAAGCCAATTTAGCAGTTTTCAGTTTTCATTATCAATGTTATATCGAAATTTATTAGTTTTTTAAATGTTTTAAAATTTATATTATAAAGCAGTGTAAAATGATCTATTTATTGACCATAAATTTTGTTTTTGAACTATAACAAAGACAATTTTCTAATAAAATTATCGTAAAATGCATTGTAAACATGACACGTTATGACTTTACAGTAAGAATAAAATTACTCTGATGAACGGTAAAAGTTAACGTTATTCATTATGATTTTTAACTTGAAGTAGGATAAATTCTACCGTTTACCATGATCCTTTTCCGTATGAATTCAGGATGTCCCATCATGTTTACTACATCATGTGTTCAAAGATGTTAGTATGTTGTAGAAAAAATGGAAGATATGTGACTACATACAAGGATAAATTATAAAACGTAATTGGAATTGTCCTTTTCTGAAACGTCGAACTTATTCAACCTGTTTAACTTTCTATTAAGAAAGAGCTTTGATCATGCGGTATTTTGCAGCGATGTCTTTATCAGAGATTGACGTGAGAATCTTGTTCAAAGGGTGTAATCAAAGGCTCAGAGAAGCGAATGTAACTGCGCACTAAAAGCCTATATTACTATGTATCTTGAGTGACAGGGTAAACATAATTTTTTATGTTAGCTTATTTTAATATGAGAAGTTTTATCAATATCAGGTCTTTATAAGTATTGAGAATAGACCATTTGCTGTTGTTTATCAAATCCGAGTAACTACTTTAAAATAACTTATTAACCCTTTAATATTCATTGATTTAACCTTATTTTGTTTCAGTCTACGTATTAGGATAGTTTTGGTCGATAAATAATGTCTAAAAATATGTTTCTCTGAACGGAGTATAACATTTACATGTGACTTTTTAATGAAGATACCGGGTAGGATGGAAAAAAAAATATTTATCTAAGAATGTGTAAGCTTCAATTTAGCAATAGTTAGTTGATTAATAGAAAACCAAAACTATATTATCCTATAAACATTCAATAAATGTTCTATATCCGCCCAATTATTTTCGTCAGCTTTTCTAGAGGCACCGATCGAATATTGCTGCTTTACCAAAATAAACCAATAAATCATACTTCTACCAAGTTCCTGCACATTCTTCCACAGTCATCTGATGAAACTACGTAAACACATTAATAAAACTACGCAAACAAAAACTTTCTCAATCCTCCCATTAAATTTCCCATGCACATGCACATGCACACTCTAATAATGCCATTAAACCTTCCTACATGCGACTCTACAATCCTCTTGTTTTCAAAATAACATCCCATAAAATCCTACCCTACACTCACACCGGTCCCTCGAACATTTCCAAGCCCGCGCAACAGTGCAATTTTCCACCCACGCCGACAATTGCCACATTATAAACCTCGTGCGCGGCGCTCGCTCCACCTCGTAAAAGCCGAACCCCCCCAGCGCGCATCACGACCGACATTATACTTATAGTGTCGCAGTCGCGCGCGCGAGTCTGAACATAACCCGTACAGGCATGCGATGCACTTGCCGCTGCACGTATGTATTCTATACTTATATGGGCCGGCGTGATCATGGTAAAATTTCACGTGACTCCGCGCGCGCGCGACGATCGACGAGCTGCGCTGTGCAGGTTGCCGACGTTTCGTCCCTCAAATTACGTAAAATTAGATATAAAAGGCGTCTCATCAGCTGCTACGGTGCCGGAGTATATAGAGTGTACTCGAACAATGTGGCGCAAGAGTGCTATGGAGTATTTATTTAGAGTTGAGGTGATACTTTCGCTTATTTTTGTTTGTTTGATTCGTGTGTATGTTTGGGAGATGACTTTATTTTGTTAGAATAATAGGGAGCTAGGTACAGAGAAACAGTATTAAGACATTTGGTTCAACACTGACGGGAACTTTTTTTGATGTGGAAATACATTTTGTGGGTGTTATTCAAAATACAATTGAAACAGATAAATAATGCAAACAAAAATTTGGGGAAAAACTTTATTTTCTTTTTAATTTTTTAATCAAATAGAATTTTTTTAAACTTATTAGAATTTTAGGAACTCTCATAACTCTGATACATTTTGAATATCAAATTTGTTGGCATATAATATAAGTTATACGTATGCATTTTTTATGAATAAATAAAAAGAAAGTAAGAACGACATTATTGTGACCCGTACGATTTAAAGGGGTAACAGTTATTTTATAATCATTTTAGAATTATCAATATTTGGGATATTCAGATTCATAATAGTTTCAAAATTATTAACATAATTTTAACATGATAATTTAATTGTTTTAATTACTGCCATTAATTTATTATTTACTACAAAGTTGACATACGGTTATTCTATTAAAATTATTTAAATTACTATTTGATAGTCATTGAGCGAATTTTACTTGATAGTTCAAAAGCAATTCTAATAATTTGCAAAAAAATAAATAATTTTAATTTTGCGTCGCATATTTATTAAAAATCAAGTCTGTTAGAGAATAAATTAGAAAGTGATTTAGAGATTCTATCATTGCTTTAATAAATTCAAATATTTTTCTACCTCAATGTAACGAAAAAAATTGATATCTGATTTACTTGTTTTTATTTCTCTTTATTTTACTTCGATCTTCGCCTCTCTGCTGCATACCGAGTAAAATAAAAGTTAAATCGTTTCGAGTACACACATTCAAGTACTACTCGCGTGTGTAAATGTGTATACATACTTCGTGTCGACTTTATGTCGATGCGCTGTCTAACTTCTGTTTTCTTCGAGAACCAAAACGGTTTCGAAAACATTTTACTTTAATTACCATGATATTTCATTCCAGGTAAAAATTAAAGTTATAGACCTCTTAACTGTTCTTGTTCTGCGGTTTTTCCGAATGACAATTAAATACGAATACATAAATGCTTTGTTCTGCATTTATGTTAATATTTTCAAACTTGGGCAATAGTTTTAAACTAAATACCTTTGATAAATTAGTCATTGTGCAAGAGGTTTACGCAATAGGCAAAATATTAAGAAAATGTATGACGAAATCCTCTGTAACTCGTAAACTTCAAGCTTACGCATAATTATGCTTACATATATAACTAAATAAGTGTAATACCTACTGTAAAGAACCATTTGATGATTTTTGCATTGAATTATTGATTCCTTATATAATAGGAATGTAAAAGAAATGCATGATGTATACACATTTAGCAGTAAATAAAATAATGTCTTATCTTCAGCTTGATTTGTTAAGGAGACACGAGAGTTACAATTCAATAATGTAATGCTCTTATACGAATCAATGAAATATGTTTCATGTACCCTTAGCCTTGTACGTAAAATACATATTATCCATCACTTTGCCGATAAAATCACCGATGCACACACATGTGTATACCGCCAATCTTGTACACACAAAAAGATGGACTCTCGAAGCTCCTGCGGCGAGTAAATTGATATATCTGTAATCTGGAGGTATCTATGTAATCCACTCGAATGTGGAAATTCGAATGCACTGTGACATGAAGTTTTCTTAATCGCAGAAGCGTTTGCGAAAATGACTGTCGATCACTAAGATGAATGGATGTACAGTCAATTAATTAAATTATGATCAAAGCGAATTAATTAATTTAAGAGGGAACTGTACTGATTTTTTACCAAAAAATCGAAATTTCTTTTTATTTCATATTTTTTATGTTTATAGTTTTATGAACATTTTGAGACCTGCTGGATGTCAAAACTCTTTATTTTACCAAAGTTATAGCCAGTCGAGTGAAACAATTAACATTGGATAGCATACTAAATTAAAACTTTAAACGCGCCTTTCTTGGAACTTACTTTTCTACCTTCATAAAGTTCTTTGCGCAACCCATGACCATGGATATTTTTGAAACTTCCAGAAAATATCGGTTAAAGTATTGTGAAAAGAAGTTAATATTTTGTTTTTAGGTATTTTGATGGTAAATATTTTATTCATCCATTGTAAGTGTTGAGACATGCAATTTTTATGTTTCTTTAAGTTCAAAAAACGTTTTATATATTTTAGACCATTAATTGAGTTTAAACAATTTAGAAAAAATTAACTTTTGTTCATTTTAAGTTGTAAAATATCCTAGAATTTTTTAAAATAGAATTCGTTAAATTAGTATGCGCAAGGAACTATTCTAAAAACCCTTGTTTTTATTACAAAAATATGTATTTCTCTAATAAAGAGTAAAAAAATTTTAGTGAAAAATTCTCAACATTATTTACAACTTTCTTCAATCATGATAAAAAAAAGTTACCGAATTTTTAATATTATTGAACGAAAGGGAGAGATTTTTTAAAAAGCAGTGGAGTTCCACCTTAAACATAATTGTTAGAAGTGTTTTGATATCTTGATTCATCATTCGTAATAAAAAAAACTGTTATTATAACTGAGGAAATCAGACAGATGATCCCTGGTAGAAAATTGAGCATATCAGATGGTCGGTTCACGATCTATTGGGCAGATCCGTTTCCTAATAGTTCGCCAGAAATAAACCAGCATCTGACCAGAAATTTATAGAAAATCTAAATAGCTTACATAACCCTAAAAAATTATTGAAAATGTAAATCCCATTATAGTACTTCTGCGTTAAAACAGCATGCAAATTTTTATTCGATTATTTATTTGATTTTTTTTATGTCTTATTTAATTATAAAACTCTAACCTTAAAAAAACTTTTAATGAAATAAGTTTTTAGTTTTTATTTCGAATCTATCCCAAATATATCTTAGCATTCTATTAACAATAAGCTACGAGTATTAAATCCATGACATAATAATCATTATTAACTTATAAAAATTCGTTAAACGTTATTTTTTATTTATTTATTCATTAACCATAAGTTGGTCAGGTTCCTGACGAGAAAACGTCGACAGGTAGCGGGGTTTCTGGCCAGACTTTTAAGCAGAAATTGGCCATTCCCTATAAAATAGAGTAAAATCTGGCGAACATATGTGGAACGTTTCTACCAGGGATACTAAATTATTAATTTACTATACATTTTAGCAAAATACACCGATAATACACTGATAATTCATTCATAAAAATACATTTTTTTGGAGTCACCAGGTATATTTATTAAAATTTATTATTTCATTGTACTTAATATTAAATAAGTGCTTTAGTACAAAAACAAATATTTTATTACATATAACAATTTAATATGATTTTCATCTTCTCTTGATTCTTAATTTTTCACCAATATGTCCTTTTTAAAATTTATAATATACGTATACAAAAGACAAGTATCATATAAATCAAATTTAAACGATTGGTTGTCCGAAAAACTGGAACCACATAAAAAGAAATCACGCAACACCTCACACCCACTTAATAATCATCACTGTTTGAAATTTGCATTCATCACTCGCAACGGCGCATGCAATTTCCGTTAATATCGTCAATATTATACCCCAGGAATTTACGGCTGTATTTTATACGCCTCGTAAATCTTCGACACCGCCGCACTCCGACTATACATGGAAATTTCGAACTCCTGCATGTGCACCACACACACACTTCGCAAGAAGCTACCGCGGCACCGATATAAGGATTTGTCTCGTGCTCGAGTCCGCGCGCGTGATGCTCGCAATTCCATAGGCGCTGCTCGGACTCTGTATAAAGCCCATTTACCTTTTAAACTCTCGCGCGGTTATAAAAAACGAGGTTTTACGGCGCTCTGTAGTGGATAGGACGCGCATATATACGTGTACTGCACGTAATGTATGATTTATAAACAGTGTTGGAGTCTCGTACTGTGGAGTGTGCGTAATTGCCGCGTGCAAATGAGTATGGGAGGTAAAGTAATGAGCGTGAAATTTTAGGTTTATGCATTTGTCGTGTATGTAGATATGTACGTGCGTAATTATACTTTTAGGTGGAAAATGAAAAAAATTAATAGAAAGTTGTAGTTTTTTGTTCGTACCGTTATGCTAATGTGATAATAAAGTTGGCGACTTGAAAAATGCAAGCACTAAGTTTAGAAGTAGACTAGATAGCCGTGTTATATTTGTAAATTTAAATGATAAGAAATACCTAGTACATGTACGTATGAATTATTGGGTGTAATAACGACTTAATTCGAGTTTTTTAGTTTGTTACCCGTTAAAGCTAAAGAAAACTTGTTTGACATCGTATTAGACGACTAAGTAAAAGATCGTAGAGTACGAATATGTAAGAGAGTACCGTGAAATAAATTGTGCGGGTGCTAGAATTTGTCGTGAAGCGCCAATTGGAATGAAAAAATTATATTTATTTATTAAATATCTGAAGATAAAATAATTACAGATCTTAGTCTTGGCTTGAATTTCAGTTGTTCAAATTCGACTACACATTATTATAATTGTTATTTTATCTAGCTATCATATTTATCACAAAATAATAAACTAGTGTGTATTAGCGAAAAACGTTATTTTCGATTTTATCAAAATCTTGATTTTAAACTCATACCGTTTTTCCACCAATTCCCTCAATTTTCAGGAAATGTAAAGTACAAAATATCATAATTTTTAATATTTTTATTTTTATGCATTCTAAAATTTTGTTCTGTTAAAGTTTTGTATTAATGTTGTATCTAATCAAATATAAATGGCGAATTTACAACTTATAATAATGTCAGACATCAATTAAGACATGGTATACAATAAATCTCGTCTCAACTTTGAACAAAGGGAGCGTATAATATAAGATTAGTGTCATTAGTATAGTGGACTGTTAATTATATTCTAAAACTCCCTTACGATGAAGCTATTATTGCACCCAAGGCCTCATACGTATCACGTACTGTTTCATATAGCCTTAAATTAACAAATATGACGCGATGTTATTTCTCAATCTTCTTTTAGTAAAAGATTTTTATGTTCATTTCATAATCCATCTGTAGTCATGTATCACATCCTACATTAAAAAAAAGAGAAATCTCACGAAACTGCGCAGCACTTGATCATCACTCTTGATGAAATAATCATCAGTCAGGTGACATTCCGTCACGTACGAACCTCGTTCCACCAAAAACGCGAAACACCTTACGCCCCACAAAACAATACCACCTCACTCGAACCAACAAACGCCACTTGGCACGTGCCTCCAGTTCAAAGGTCGCCATTCCACTTTTCTCTCCATCTCCATTACACATTACCATCAGCTCTGCTCGCATTACCTACCCATTATTCATACAACAAATCTCCCAGTCTTATTCTATATCTTCTACGACATACACACACATTGGCAACGGTTAGCTAATCCGTCGTTAACGTTTCGCGCACGAGCGGACTGATGATCATTGCGAGTGCGCGTTTTAAAGGTATAGGAGATCTACCTACTCTCTCGCACATTTTTCGACCCGATTCGCGAGAGAGTCGAGAGCTCTGCAGGCTTTGCTGCTCTCTCGTTGCTTTTGTCGCTTGGGAGTTGGGTCTCTTGTGCACGTGTGCATGTGTGTGTGTGTATACGTGCCGGTGATCGCATTGTTGTCTCCGCGGGCTCTTTTTTTTTCAGCGATTGCCTTTGTGGCTAAAGTGTGCGCACTTGATCTAGATAACTAGTGCGCGGACAATGCGTTCGGTCGATGATTGTTCCTGTTTCGAGGGAAGTTTTTTTTTTGTATTTTGGAAGGGATGCTGTGATTGGATTAGTTTTATTTGGAGGAGATGATGCGAATAGCTTAAGAAAGTTTAATTTAATTAAAAATAATTGAAGGCCTGGAAAGAAGTAGAGAGTATGCGTAAGTTTTACTGTTTTATGACTAAAAGTCGCAATCGTTAATGGAATTCATAATGACAGATAGGCGAGAATTGGTAAAAGTATAATTATTATGAAACACTTTTTACATCCTAATTTATTTTATTACTGTTCCTATTCGACTGTTTTGAAAATTATTCTCGATCAATTTAAAGACAGGTCTATAAAGTATAATATCCAGTAATAACGATTGATTCCCTGAAAGTTTCAGCTCAATTCATGGAAAATTGGCTACGTAAACTTATGTCCGAAGAACTTTGATATTAAAACTTTGAGTTCAGTAATTCAGAGCTAATTTAGTGATTTCAGCGAATTAAATCACATGAATGACCTTACTAAATTTTAAAATACACTAAGGTTGCATTTTGTCTATAAATATGTTTTAAATGCCTATCTTCATAAGAAGAATTCTACATTTATGTTCATTTTCAAGATTTCAATTAGAATTCATATAATGATATAGTATTCCGAAAATAATAACATTAAAATAAATTAAATATTAGACTGTGTGGAACGATGTGGGAAACGATTTTCGATGAAGCTTTGGGAGGTGCATCTAAAAGTGATGCCCAGCACCCGTAGTTTGTTCCAATGGGTCCCTGTTCTCGAGATATTACTCCACATATGAGTTATTTTAATGAAAAATTGTATCTCTACTGCATATCATTACTGAACTACGTAAGTTTTGGTGCTGGGAAAATTGTTTGAAAGGTAAATAAAAATAGACGAAAAGAGCTTATTTTTGAGTTCAGTCCAAAGTTATTAACAATTGAAAGTGGTGTCTGAAAATGCATGAGAACCAACGAATTTATAAAAGATAAATTTTCTCGAATATTCATGCATTTTCAATCACTATTCTCAATTGTTAATAACTTTGGACTGGATTCAAATTTGTATACGTAACAAAGCTTAAAATAAAGCTCTTTTCGTTTACTTTTATTTAGTTTTTAACATTTTTTTCCAGCATGGAAACTTACATAGTTGTAATATAAAGTCGAGGTATCATTCTTCATTAAAATAACGCATATTCGGAGTAAAGTAGCTCTTATCTGAAAAACCAGGGCTCATTGGAACAACTTCTGCTGCAGGGCTTCATTTTTGGGTACTACATATAGCATCTCCCAAAGTCACATCGAAAATCGTTTCCCACAGGTGGGACATTCTTCTTGTAAGTATGTTAATCATGAAATTACATCTTCAACTGAACAGATTTTACAATAATCTCAACACTTATCTTGCGAAGCAACGCACAGTTATTACTCGTTTATTACGCTATAATAGTCGAAGCGCTTGCTCAAAAGAGTACTAGGTATTGCTGCGCAAGAAAAAAAATAGTCAGAAGGAGAGCAGTTAATTGCTCCATACGTGGACTCTATCCTGCTTACCGGTTTACTCGCCCGTCGCTCGAGGCTCGATAATGCGATCCCGTGATTTATCATGATATTTACGAGTTTTTCGCGAACGCGAGAGAGAGAGAAAAAAAATTAGCTGAGTATCATGTTTTCTCGTAATAGATGCCCATGTACTATGATTAATGTAGATCATGTGAATTCGTTTTATCGCTCGTGGAGCTTCTATCAAATTCTCTGGAGTGAGTTTGATGGAATTCGTAATGCAATTTATTTGATTTGTTATGATCTTGGGAAAATTTATGTCATGTTTAAGGGTTTCGGGTAATATTTTATAATGATTATTTATGGACACGTCAGCGTTGTATATAAATTATCTGGTGACTTTTTGTAGAAATTATTACTGCATGTCAGAAAGTTTTTAGGGAGTTTCTAGTTTATACTTTATTAAAAGTATTTATTTAATGTTGTACAATCTCAAACGTTTATTACATTCTTTACTTTTCGTTGAGTAAATTTCGTATAACTGATGCCACCGTATATTTCAAACTGTTTACCAACAAAGGAATATTAAATATGAAATATTACAACATCATGTCGCTCGCAATCATAAATACGATCTACGATTGAATGTACTGCACATGCACATCGCACACACCCATCATATACGCTGTCTTCCATATAAAATAAGGCACTCAAAATTTAATTTAAAAATATTCGTACAATTTACCAAATGATAAAAGATATAAATGTTTAACTTTTTACATCTCATCAAAATTCAAATATTTATTATTAAATTATCCCTAGTATAAAATGATCTAGTTTTGTGCAGGTACCCTGTTTATATTTAGCTGCTACCTTACTAAGTCGGAAATCCAAATAAAACTGGAGAATTTTCTACCTGGGATGCTTCATACAAGATTCTTTAAAAATATTTGAAGACAAAAAATGACTAGAAGTATTGATATATCTCAATAGTTTTTCAATGAATTTACTGGAGATTCGTTGTCATGTCGCATATCTTTAGGTGAATTTCTACCTGGATTTCAATTGAAGTCCACTTGGATTATATTAGATTCTATCTCGATTCTGCTAGACTGTCAGGTAGATTATCAGCTGAAAATCCAGATAGAATTGTCCTAGATTTTCTATTAGATTACTTAAAAATCACTTACCTTTTTACACAAAATCCAACTAAACAAACAAGACCTGCGTTTTAGCTGTAAATTGATCTCATTAAATCCAGCTAGAATATTTCTTAGAGTTCTCCAAAAGGATAAACGCGAACATTTTTAGATTGCACAATTTGTTGATTTACTAAATTGAAAAAACTATTGTTTTCTCATATTTTCAATTTTTCACACTATTTTTTATATAATTCCGCTACATGGAACAAATTTTTAAAATCAAATTCAACTTATATTGAGAAAGTATTTAAATTCACACCTTTTCTACAAATGTTACTATTTTTAACGAAATCATTAGTAAATATGCAGTATATATATATATATATATATATATATATATATATCGAGGGTACATATATAAAGTTTAATTTTAGACTATCTTTCGTATATATATATATATATATATATATATATATATATATATATATATATATATATATATATATATATATATATATATATATATATATATATATATATATATATATATATATATATATATACGAAAGATAGTCTAAAATTAAACTTTATATATGTACCCTCGATTAAAAGTTCTTTTACCTCGAACAGTTTGGATATTACAAAAATCCATCAACCCATTTGAGCAAAACCATCGTTTCATTAACCTCATTAGGATATAAAAAAATTGTAATTCTCTAACGTAGAAGAATTTCGCATCGAGTGTACTTCATTACAGAAATATCATTAAATATCATTAAAAATATTTCCTAAAAATTTTTAAAAATGCCTAAAAACTGATTCTCCTCCGCTACCCAAGACAGCGCGTCCCCCTCAAAACCCAGAGCTCCCCTACAACTTTAACCCCCCGGCACTAATCCCCAAACAATCCACGTGGAATGCCCTCCATACATGCAGGAGCCACCGGCACACGGCAACAGGGAATGCACCGCGCGAATTCGCTCTCTCGCGCCAAGCATATCCCGATAAGATCGCTCCACACTGCACTGTGTGCCGTGCACTTACAGTGGCGAGCATATAACGCGTGCGCGACGCGAAATAATACAGAGCAACACGTGCTGTGTATATATGCGCGGCGCGCGGGGGCGATCAATCACGCGCGCGCTCGTGCACCGGTGAAAGTGCACACAGAGGGACGAATCGCGACGGCGAGTGTGTGCACAAGCGTTTTTAATGCCAATGCGCGCCGGAGGAGAAGAGCGATTTACCCTATTTTGCATGCTAATCTGTGGTTTTTTGTTTAGTTTTGCCTGGTCGGAGCGGCGCGCGGCGTTTGCTGTGCATCGAGAAGAGGAATATATGTAATCGATTTGGCGGTGGTTGGAATGGTTTTTCGTTGTCGTGTGAGGTTGTATTGGAGGAGCGTTGTTGCTGGATTGGGAGGTTTGTGTGAGTTTAAAGTTTATGTATAACGGAAGTGAAAGGGATTTGTTTGATAATCAAAAAGGTGGCTATTTCGAATGTTTGAGGCGATCGAGGTATTATTCGTCAGATTTTTAAATAATGTCAGGTGAATTAGTTTTATTGTTTTAAACTGCACGTTTAATTATAATTATCGGAATTTTGTAGTCAGAGCATTTTTTCTTTTAAATCCATTTTACAATATTTTTCATTATAGACTTTAATGACAATAATAATAGTAAATGTCTTGTTTTCCTTGATACCGGCATTGAAAAGGTTCCTGATAAAAACTCAATACCTGATAATTTTTTTAAATAAACTATTGTCTTAAATTTATTATTATACTAAAATTTAATTAACAAGTTATAAGTCCCTTTTTTTGTATTTTCTAGATATAGAGGGAAATTTTCAACTAAATGGACTTAAAAAATAATTCCGGGAATCCACAGATAAAGTTTAAAAGTATTTACTGAAGATAAATTAAATGTGATTTAATATAAAGAAATGTTGACCAGGAAGTGATACGTTGATGGTGCAGATTATATTATGCATATTTTAATTTCGCGCATGACAATTGAAGTTCAGGTAGATAGAGATCTTGTTTATTTTTATACTGTAGGAATCAAGTATACGTATTTAAGAGAGAGTGGGACATTTTTGTACACCAATGCTCGTCATTAAAATTAAAATTAAAAATAAGTATATTATATAAATAAAGGGCTGACAATTTTTAAGTAGATATTTATGATCTCATATTTGATGCATATACACTCATTTCAAGGGTACGATTTTTCATGGGATAGTGAAAAATAAAAGTTTTAAAAGTAACACGTTGAAATTGTAGATAAATTTTTTTAATATTTCGAAAAAAGTTAGCTTGAGTTTTAGTGTATCTTATAATTATGAAAGTGATCAATATTCTTAAAAATAATTTGACAGCTTATTTTAGCTGAATAATGTATATTTTATAAAAAAAATAATAAATTTATACATTAACTTAACCGTTATGCATCTTGGTATCAGTAAGTAAAAGAAAATAGTCTGTACTTGCTCTCGAGTAGATAATAGCAGATGAAATATTAAAGAAAGCATCATTCGAGCCTGAAAAAGTTCTTTCTCCCCTTGTTACATACTGTCTTATTTAAAATTAGTGCATGAATAGGTCCTTTTTTATACAAGACATGAGTCTTCGAGTAGCGAATTTTCATGTACAAATGTTATAAAAAATAATTTTCATGTCAAATAAACCATAAAATTACTGCTCCACTCAAAAAAAATTCTGAAACTTTTCAAAACGTAGTTAGAGCTCGACCTTACATTGACTACACTGAGCCACGCACTGAAATTAAAGAATCGTTCCCAATTGAATTGTCAGACGCGGTACCTAGTATACGAAGGACGAGACGTTCCTTCCATGCATCGCTCACCTCTGTCTCACCTATGCACTATACCTACACAATTTTCGCAAAGCGGCTTCTCGGTATTCCGAGTTAACGCTTGCGGGCCGACAACTTAATAATCTCCTGGAAATAATTGTTTTAAATCGACAGTCATTGTAACGCTGTGTCGACGTTCTAATTCAATAAGACCACCACTCGCGAGTGCGCGCGGCGTGCAATCTAATGCACCTATAGTTACTTAAGAGTTAAGAGCTCGCGGTGCGGGATCGATCTGCATGTCTGGATATATGCGGGAAATTCGAGTGATCGTGAATCAACCAACACCAATTAGAATTAAATATAAAGCTGTGGGTGGTGTAGATTGAAGGATCGAATATACCTTTTATTCCTTTGTATTAGCGTACTTATTTTATGCTCTATTAAAATAAACAATTGCGATTATTATTTTTGCTCGCGTTTGTGCGAATTAGAAGAATAATCGTAATTTTGATCTCTTAAACGAGCGATTTTATTTGAAAAATATTTCACTTACTTTCTAATACTCGCTTAAGATAATCTCAAAATTGCAAAATTTTTAAACAGTCACGGTAAAATTCTACATAAAATGTGCGATTTCAGCTCTAAATTTAAAGTTGGCTTGCGAAACTTCGTGCATGCCTTATTTAAAAGTTGTGCAGATTTCGAAGAGCTTTTAAAGGTGTATACCGCGGTGTAATATATTGAGAGACTTTTACGTAAATAGTTCTTGGCATTATAATATGTGCACTTAAGATGCTTTTATGAAGTTACGTATTAGTATTCAAAATTAATAGTTGAACATTGTACTGAACACAGTTTCTTATTATTAAGGGGAGATTACATCTACTTTGAAAGTTTTAACAATTTTGTTTAGCTAACAACACCAAATTTTTCTTAAAAATGTAATAGCAATAAAGTCAATGACTATTTAGATTAATAAAAATATATATTTTATACCTAAAATTTCATTTAATTTTTCTATTACCATTTTTAATACACCTGCATATATTAATACCTATAATATAATCTGATCTAGTGTCTACTAAAGTGTCTACAAAAAAAGCATAATATTCTCTATTTAGTAAAAGTTAACAATTGCTATGTTACTGTTATTCAACACTGAAAGTTAATACGAGAGGCTAATAAAGCGAGCGTTAAGTGGAGGTCTAAAAATACATGAGTAAAAAAAATATTTTTTAAATGTTTTAACAAAAAGGTAAAGGTCTAACTAACCTTTCCTAAAAAAACTGTAACAAATTTATTTCACTAAAACCAAAGTACAACTTACTAAAAGTAAGTCAAACTCTATAAACATGTCAATAACACAATAAACCCCAAAAAATTTATTCACGCTACTTACCGTCAACATCTTCAACGATATCCTCTTCGCCAAAAGCAAAATGCCAAAATTACCACTGGCGCAGCTTCGTATCACGCAAGTACACCGTGGAAAACTCGCTCGCGCTCCTCATTACCTCTAACAAAAAAAGCAAATAAAACCAAGTGCACACACAAACCAACTCTATAAATCTACGGACGCACTACACGCGAAATACGAGAAGATCGCGTGAAGTTCAGCCAGGAACTGAAGCACTTGGAAGCTGTTAGGAGAATGTCGTGATGAGCGGCGCGGCGCGGCGTCTTTCCCTTTTGCTCGCGCGGGAGCCCCCACGAAGGTCCTTCCTTTTTCTGACTGCGAGGACCCCGAAGCGGGATCACTTTCATTTTTTTTTCCTTCTTTATAGTTTTGGCGAAGCGGTTGGTGGTGGATGGGCAAATCGCTAGAATTAGGTTGACTCTTGTGTGACTCGGTGATAGTGTGTTGACGCTGGTTACGAAGACTTGGCGTGTTTTCAATTTCTATGAAAATACTAGTTCTTTTCAGGAGACTTTCAACAAAACTAACAATTTTCAGATTCTTTAACAAAAACTATTACTTTTTCAGTGTTTCTGAAAATGTGTTGTCAAAGAATCCAAAAAGTTTTAGTTTTTAGAATAGGCCTTTGAAAAGAAATAGCTTTCTTTGAGTAATCTGCATTGTGATTCTTAAGGAGTATTGATATCTACTTGTATAATACCTATAATATCGACAATTTCAGATTTCTCGATAAAAACTAGTTCTTTTGAAGAGACTGTTGTGAAACAAACCCTTTTTTGAATAAAGACGTAAGCTATTTTAGAGCCTCAAAACAATGTGACAATTTTTGTCGACAAATCTGAACTAGTGTTTTCAAAGATATCTGAAATGGGCTAATCTTCGTAAGGAGCGACAATGATATCCATCTTCACTTATTTATAAGATATAGGTATATACGGTAAAGTATTCGAATGTGGCTTAAAAATTTCTAAATTCGTTCCAGAACCTACTGTCTTAAGGTGGTTCGAACGCGAATGAAAGGGCTTTAAAATCAAATAAAACTTATACAATATAATGTATCTCCTCGAAAACTTTTAAACCAGGTGGCCAATTAACTTTTAGAGAAAAAATTACTTGAATATCGTCTATTTTACACACAATCTTATGGATGTCAACGCGACTCTGAGCAGTAATATTAAGATATTTCTTCACAAAAACTTCTGATAAAACTAAAAAACCAACGTATAAAAGTACGAAATCCGTTTTTTAACGTTTAAAGAACGTCTTTAAAGACTTCTGTAAAAGATTTTTGGAAAAATTCCGCGGCCAAAATGACGTTTAAAAGACGTTTTTATAACGTCCTTTTGGACATTGAAAAAAGACGTAATGTCGTCTTTTTTAAGACGTCTTAATGACGTCTTAATAACGTTTTGTCTTATCAGGGGTACTTTCTAATGACTCAAGGAAAAATATGAGTAGTTGAATTTATTAAAAAGATATTTACTTAAAATGTACGAAAACGCTGAAATTCTAACCTCAAAGTGTGAAAAAGTGAGTCATGAGAGCATTAAAATATCATTTTTGTGACGAAAGAAACATTATTTGGTATTATAGCAATATTAAATTGTCTTAAAATTCATAAATAAATGCAATAAAGATTATTTACATACATTAAATAAGACTTTCGTACCTTTTTTTTGTACACACTCAATTGACTCGGGAGTCGTGTGCGAACCACTTTAAATTGAAATAATCGCGAAACTTCATTGTGAAGTAATAAATTATCACTAATTCCCGTGATAATCCGCCACCGGATAAACCAGTAGCTGAGTTGTCACTGTAAAATAGTGAACATTCAGTATTTCACCGTGGGTTCAGTATTTCACAGTGAGTTCACTATTTCACAGTTAGTTCACTATTAAACCGCGAGTTCACTATTTTAAATTAAGTGAGTACAGATAATGTTTATTCCAAAACTTTCATACTGATCAAGTGCTCTATACTTAGTATTCAAGAACATGCCTTAAAAATTTTAGAGGCTTAGGAATTCGAGTCCTAAAGGATATAACTAATTTTATATATTGTTGAAAATTCAATGAACGTGTTCAAATATGATTCACTTAACTTTAACAGTGCGCGAAAGCGTCACCGTAAACAAATTCTTAAGTATAGTGGGTCCAAATCGAAAATACTTTCCACGGTTAAAAAATCATTTATTATTTATAGACAATTTCAATTTATTTGTATAGCCTAAAATTAAAAGTTCAAGATAATTTCTAATAATAAGTGTAACGAAATGAAATTGGAGAGCAATTGGTGCGGTTTCATGGGTGGTTGTCTTCTACTAAAGAGGTTTCATAAAAAAGCTCGTATTATGGTATAGAGGCTAGGTCTATACTGGTAATACCAATAAAGAAAAATATGTAATGAGAGTATACGCGTTATGAACTAAAGAAATGTTTCATATAATTTTATGTGCGGTGTGCCTAGATATTGTTCATTAAAAAAAATGACTTAAAAAAAGATACTATTTCATATGACCTACATAAACAATTAACTTTTTGGCTGGTATACATGAATATTTAATCAGTTTAAATTCTTTGGTACCTATATGCAAAAATACACGTTAAGAGAAAAAAATAAGTATTGAAAAGTTAAAATAAAATTTTAAGATTTGAAGTAACTTTTTTGCAATTAACAATATCTAGGCTTGCCGCGCATGAATTAATAATATAAACATTTTGTTTCAAGTTTACAACGTAAGCTGTTATTACATACTATTTCACTGATATTACCGGACTCACGCGCTCTGTAATACAATTTTTTGTTCGATAAGGCCTATTTAGCGGTGAGCAACCACCATAATGGGAAGTTTCTTTGAATTCTTTCGAGAGTGGTCGAGTTCCTTGGCCTGGAAATGATGAATGAGATATATTGTTAGATAGAGGAGTAAATAGATTGCGGTTGATAAGTAGTAGCGAATTTTTTAGAGCATTTGATTAATGAATTGCTGATGAATACATTACTTAATGTATATAAGACATATATGGGGCACCCGTATTAAATGCATGTAATTCTACGTCAATTAACTGATTGTCTAGTAAATACTTTACATACATACAATAATTACATGTATTATACTGAAATTGTATAATAATATGATTGAAATTTGCTAATTTTGAAGCAGATATGCATGAAAGGGCTGGTTATGATCTATAAATTTAACCCTTTCAGTCACTATGTCCTTTTGCTATCTCAGAGAGAAAGTTTTGTAACGATGGAAATTTTCGGATTAGAGATTTTGATGAATCTCGATGTTTTCGAGGTTCCTGGTTTAAAACATATGTTTTTAGAAAATGTTTGTGTGTAGGTATGTATGTTTGTATATATTTGTGTGTGTGTACATATGTATGTTTGTATATATTTGTGTGTGTGTACGTATGTATGTGTGATACCAAAATTTGTGTCCACCATAATTCTTGCAGGGAAGCATGTTACACGTTGAAATTTTGCAGCCATATTAGGAACCTTTGAAATTAGAACTGATCAGATTTTGGAGCGAATGGATAATATTCAGGACGTTTTTTGATAAAATAATTACTTTTGAAAAAAATGTTAAAAAGAAATTTCTTTTTAGCAGTTGGTATGGAAGATATATAAAAGACGGGTATAAATTCATAAAGTGCACGTGATTTCCTTTCAATTCATGTCTTATAAAACGATTCTTAAGCTATTTATAAGAAATAAATGTGAACATAATAAATTTTCGAAAAGTAGCTATTTTATCAAATTAAAAATAATTTCTTTAGCAGTTTGTATTGATGATACATAAAAGATAGACATAAATCCTGAAGGCGAGTATGATTTCCTTTTATTTTAGTATTTTAAAACTCGTCTTAAGCTATTTTTAAGAAAGAAATGTGAATTTGAAGAATGTATCCATTATATCTAAATAGCTATTTTAGCAAATCGAAATTAATGTGCATGCTTAGTAAAATATATAAAATATTCGTAGATATTCATTTACAAAATACTCGTTAGTCTTATTCGAACTGTGCTTTTAAGGCTATTCTGAAGCCTGAAACCATACATTCATTTTAACATTAATTCATTTCATGCGAATTCCCATTATAAGTTTCTATAAATCGATTTATCAGGTCCTCTTTTTGAGAAAGCATTCTGCTAGGGCAGATAGCAGCGGTTTTTAAAGGACATTAACTCTTTTACCATAAACTCTATGTTAAACGTAAGTATTTTAGTTTAATTAAACTATTATATTTGTCTAATCTAATATAAACATAAGCTTATCAAAACATTTAAGTTCACTAGAAAAGATTATAAACTTCAACTGTAAATGTTTAGAATTTTTTGAGTCTACGTTCAAAAATCTATATTATTATGAATTATAAATTAATTTATTATACATTACTTTTTATATTTAATAAAAGATATTATTAAGTTAATTATATAACTAAAAAATGGTCATATTTTTTGTGTCAAAATTCTAGATTAAACATGTAATTTCAACATACGGAAAAATGAATACTGAATTTGATGAATTAAAGAGTTGTGATTGAAGGGTCGATAAAAACATTAAGAGGAAAACATTTTATAATGCAAAAGAATACAGTTTTATGATAGCTGAAGATTAAAAATGAAATTTATATGATGAAGGTATAAAATGAAAGATATTATATTCTTAAGAGGAGGATAATGCATTCAGGCCTTCGATTATTATGTTTCTAATAAAAATGATTAAGTTCAAAGGCATGAATTAAAATAAGAGTCACGAAAAAATTGGAACCGGATTAACCTGACCTTCAAATCGGTGGCTACAGGGGCTACTACTTTCTTTGTGTAAATTGCCAATGATACCGCGTTTCCGTGTCCTTCGAAAATAAAAGAGTTTGAAATGTGAATCAAGGATGGGGAGTATACTTTCTGTTTCACTTGAATTTCAGGATGTTCAGTGTTAAACTAAATATTAAAAAATAATATTAGAATTAAGGTAACGTTATACCGATTTTTCATGAAAAAATAATTCTTTTTTGTTTTTGTTTAGAAATAATATTTAAACTATGTAAAATCTTGTTTAAACAATGTTAAATGTTATATATTTCAAAAATCAGTTGATTATTCAGAAATAAATTATTTTTACCATAGGGTAAAAGTCGAAATCTGATTTTTTGTAATAAAAGTAATGTTATATATTGTAATTTATATCTTTAATTTTATTTAACTTCGAAGATACATTCTTGGTATATTAACGAAAAATTTAAAACGATTTTTTATTATATAATATATTATGATTTAAGGTGGCATATTAATTAAGAAACATGGAGACAAGGAGCATTTGCCAGAATGCTAAATATTAACACATTATCCTACATAAGTTTGAATAAATAACCTTAAAAAAATTAAAATTAACGACATAATATGATAGAAAATATTAATCATAACTTCATAATCTGGACTCTGAACATTTCAAATTAAATGAAGTGCGAATATAATTTTTTTTCTACAGATGACGAATTGCTAATTAATTCTTTCATGGATTTCGATCTACATTATATAATATTCGACGATTTGATTCGCATTTAGGTCAAAGTCAGATCGATTGGCGTAGGTACCGAACAATATCTATATTTTTATAGCGAAATAATGCGGAAAAAGATGACAATATTATATTTGTTGCGTCATTCAAAAAATATTACTCTGTAAATTTATTAGATCTTTAAACAAATTATGTTTAAAATAAAACAAAATTTCATATGGGTGATTATCAAAAAGTGAGCTCTTTTCAAGAGAATGATTTTCAAAACAACACTTTTATGTATAGTTAAAAGAATATTAGAACATTGAAAATTTTTTATAACCAATTCTTTTATGTTTTAATATTATTTAAAATAAAATGTATTACCTTACATGTATAAGTTTCTCTTCTCTAGCACAAATTAAAAAATGCATTACTTATTACAGAATATTAGCGATTATTATATACACTTAAATATATTAAAATGTTGTTTATTTACCTATTTGTCGTATTCGATGTTTAGCGCCTTCGATTATTTTAGTAATCGTTAATAATTTAACGTAATCGTTGAAAACTTTGGCGGACAAGACATGTGTACCGTACATATTTTTTTATTAGTATGCATGCAAAATGAAAAAAGAGTAATTCCTCTATATTTTTAAACAACAAATTCGTTTATATTTTTTTCAAACTGAATGCTCCTTCTAAGAATCTTTTGCCAAACGGTACGGTAGTAGAAGTGCAACATTAATTAAATTATTCTTAGAAAACAATACTAATAAAGAAGTATATGCGAACTTTTTTTACAAAATGTATATAAGAGTTAAAAGTAGGAATCGGTTGCACTTTAATTTGAGAATTTTTTAATACAACTTTCTTTGAATTAAGCCCTTGGGACAGACAAGACATCAAAATCGGGGGACACATTTGGAAACAACCATGCACAAACAGAACGCATAATTTAAAATGTCGCGCATCATTTTTGGATTAATTAAGTCTTACATAATTCCTTTGTGTAATTTTTTTTATTTAAATTTAGCGTATTACTAAATTTGTTGGTATATTCGTGTGAAATTGAGGTTTGGGACACGGGACGGACAAGACATTTTGCATAGTTTTTGATTTTATACTCAGAATAGAAAATACTTGATATTCTGAAAATTGAGCAGATTATTGCTTACGATAGTCCGGTTGTGATATTTTTTTTATATTCATATAACGCCCTGATTCCTCGTATAATAGGAGGGATGAGGATTATTCTAACCTTTTTGACAATCACCCATACAGAAAGTCATGCATAAATAATTGCATAAATATGAAGGGAAAAAAGTTTAATATAGTTTTATTTACAAGCGACCTATTTGATTACCTCAATAAAAGTTTGAAGGTTTCATCGATAAGCTACCGTTTATCCGAATTAAGTAATATATCCGTTATAATTACATAAATATATCCTATCTTTTCATGCCGAATTCCATCACTGACCTTCCCCACAATCAGTTGTAAATTACGCGAATAAAATCTTTTTGCGCGCTCGTTGCACAACTTATCGCCGAGTGTAGCGCCAAAAAATTGTTCGCCTCGACACCATCGCATCATTATTTTTCCATCCAAAAGTGATCATTTTTTCGCGTGTACGTTCACTCACTCGCACGCAAACCGGAACTACAACTGCATCGCGTGAAGCATCGCGCGATGGGCGCATATTATAGTCGGGCGAAGGTCGACGCCTTTCGAAAAAAAACGATCAGACGATTCGGCGATGCAGATGTTGTTAATATGTATTTCAAAAAATATTTATCGGATGATTAAGCGCGCGATTTATGACATAGTGTTACTTAAACCTTTTATTTGTTATTTAATAATTGCGTGTTATGAAATGTGGATAAAGATACTCTTCAAAATGGTCATATTGCATTTAAGGAATGAAACATTTATTGTAGTCGAAACGTTGATTCATGCAGAAATTACTTATTTGTTTGATGAAGTCGTCCATGAAACTATTCTATAATTCTAACGTTCTGTAGGAATAACTTAAATTTAATTTATAAATATTTGTTGTAGTAGATTTAGGGGATTCGAGTCCAAAAGCTTATGTAGACTTGTTGATAGGTGTACTGAAGACATAATACATAATGAAACTTTGAATAAACTGTTATTGAGGCCTACTATATTGTTATTTTTATTATTTAAAGGCTACTGTTCGTATTTTTCAATTGTTACTGTAATTATATTAGGCTTCAAAATTCTAATTCGAGCCTGCAGTTAAGAAAACGCTATCTGACGGATTGCCAATGTGGCGCAGTTAAAGGGTACGTATGTAGATATACTGTAATTCTTGAAAAAATTGAATTTACCCTTTAATTGCGCCATTTTCCTATGTCAACAGCGCCCCCAACGCTAATTCGTCTCCCCAATAGATTTATTAAATCAATACTATTCAATATATATGAAGACTCTTTAAACGTGCAAAATTGTTTACATTATATTCAAAGAAAGTTAACACGTGGGGCTTAGTTGTGTGCATATGTTACCAAATATTTGAATAATTTTACAATTTTTTCATTACGAACTTCTTCTTACATGTCCCATGTTATTACTATTTTCGTTGTTATAAGTATTTTTAAAATTAAGAAAAGCAAGTTACATTTAATGAAATGTTAAATTGTGTGCAGCTTTTCAGTAAAAATACTACTGATGAAAACTCAATGGAAACTAATTCGTATCGAACCTTTCAAATAATATGATCTTATTGGATAAAAGCTACCTTCCAGGCAATGTTATTGGGAAATTAAAAAAATGCTCGGTACAAATAAATTAGTTTTTGTTCAGTGTACGAGATAGCCAATGCGGAGCTAAATTCCACAGAAAATATTTGCTTTAAAATTTTTTAAAAATATACGTTAAAAACATTTACAGAATTATTTAAAACACTAAACTTGATGAATATGTACGCAAAAGTCGATTAAAACAAAAGAAATGTAGAATACAAAAATCATGAAATATAGTGCGACACACTGCATTGGTTATCACCTTTCTCCCCTATACATTGACATTTTCAGTTGGTAAGCAATATTTAAAGGGCTGCAGACTTACTCTAATCTTGCACCTTGAACCTTACAAAAACGCAACACGCTACGCTATAAAAAATACACATACGTACGATCCCCATCCCTTCGTAAAATCGTTTTTCCCTAAAAAGAGAGAAAAAAAATGAAAGGCGATACGGCTTAATCCGTAAAGAAAATCCGAAAAGGGACATGTTTTATTTACGAGGAAAGTACAACACCGACACGCCAGCTTCGGTTGAATTACTTGCCTGCGAGTGTGCCAGCTGTCTTATACTCACTCCGTATCCGTGCAGTGCGTTTCTCCCTGCAGTATGCACTATTGTATTAGAGAGCTTCGCTCTCTCGTCTGCGATGCGTCGGTAGCAGCTGTCTAATAGCCGAGTCGAAAACTCCTGCTCTCATCTCGCACGAAAAATGCTGATTGAGAATGAATTGGCGTATGTTTCGGTATCCTAATAGCGTTATGGCTTCGATATATAGAGGAGCGGCGGAGGCGCCCTTGTTTGAGGATGATCGAAATGAAATTCGCTCCTGATTTTTATAGAGCAATTTGTTTGAGTAGTGTTTCGTGATTATTGTGAAATACTTATTAAGGGGACGCCGGATATCTCTGTCCTTGTCTAATTGAGTTTTCATTCATAATTTTAAGAGAAGTCAATCTTTTGAAAAAATAATAGTTGTCCCCGCTTCGTTTTGTAGTAATCTAAATATATGTCCAAACTGGGTTCATATGATTGTTTTGTTTTCGAGAAAACTTTGACACACTATGAGAGCCAACTACGTGGAGATTAACCTTTATATACTAAGTTTGTCAAAGTTTTCTCAAAAACAAAACAATCATATGAACCCAGCTTGGAAATATATTTAGATTACTATAAAACGAAGCGGGGACAACTATTATTTTTTCAAAAAAATGATTTCTCTTAAAATTATGAATGAAAACTCAATTAGAGAAGGACAGAGATATCCGGCGTCCCGTTAAGATTAATATTGCCTGCTGTAGAACACTTTTATAATGTGAAACATAAGTATTTTATGAATTTAAATATTTTTATATAAAATATATAGATAACAACATGGGCAGATATTCTTGTTTTATCAAGCTTGTATAATACTTATGTTTTTTTTTAATTAAAGGGCGAGTTAAACTAAATCTTAATGATGAACATGAATGTTTTTGATTTGGTTAGGATTTATTCTTTTAATTTAGACATTTAAAAAATTTCTTAAAGACAAAATGTGATACTTGATGAATTGGTAGAATCAATAATCTTCTTTAGTTATCTTACAATTATCTGTGTTATTTGGATTAATCGAGCTGAATTTTAAAATATGAAATTTAAGTTCGCAAATATCAGTCGAAAATACAAATTTTATAAAGGAATGTAATTTTCATGTATTTTTCGGCTATTATTAGCAAAAAAGCTTAAACTCAATATTTTTAAATTCTGTTCGATCAATAAAAAGTAATATAGGAAAAATAACCTACGTTAATAAATGAAGATTAATAAAATGTTTCAGATCGATACGTTAAAAATTTGTCTTCACAAACGCATGGCGTGTGATGGACGATGTCAAAAGTTTGATTTTAGTCATTCAGAAAATACAGAGCTTAGTAGAGTTTATTGACCTTTCCAACCCTTCACGAGGTATATATATATATATATATTTTGCTCAGAGGAATATTGAACGCCTAGGATCACAGGAAAAATGATTCTAGTAAAGCAGTACTAACGTTTATATATTCATGTTCAAGATTTAAAACCAAGTCATACACTTTTATAAGTACAACAATTGTCGGAATGTAAAATAATTCTTAGACAAAATATTTTACTATACTCAATCGAACAGAATTGTACAATATTTTAATACCGGCAACTCCAAATTCTTTACTTAAAAAATAATGAATTTAAACAGTTTGGTATTCAAAAATCTTAAAAACAAACTTTCAAATTTCTAGAAAAAGAAGAAACAAGATACATCTCTTAAAAAAAACGTTCAAATTTGTACAAGCTCCCCTCGATTTTCCCTCTATTCCAACATTCTCCCCACTACAACGTCCACATCCTCAATGTCTCTCTCCCGTTCCCTCAGCTTCTCCACATATATTTGCTCAACAATTCGAAACAAGCTCTCTCTCTCTCTCTCTCTCTCTCTCTCTCCATATAGCCGACCTATACACTCCACCGAAAATTCTCGCATTAGTGCTCCTAAACGTCTGCACACTCTCGAAACACCATACATCACACAGTTGGTGGAAATTCGTACAGTAGTCGGATATACTCGAGCGCTTCGCAGCGGGGACTTCCCCCCCCCCCCCCCTCCTCTTTACCATCACGAGGGAAATGAGCGATGCACGTATCTGTATACATGTATTTTTCTGTATAAAAAGGGGTGGGTTTCCGTCGATCTCGCGCGAGGGAAGGAAGCTGCCGCTGCACACAGCCGCCCAGCCGCAATACGGTCCATGTGCGTAGGGGAGGAGACCGGTTTTTCGGGGATGCTGCCGTGTGTATCGAAGCGAGAGTGGGGACTTATGGATCGAAGGTGTGCATCGATAGATGGGTGGATTCAATGTTTGGAGAGGAGCTCGAGCGGCAGGGTCGCGGTCAGCTGTTGTTGTCGGTACGTTGCCGGAGTCGGAAGAGAAGTTCGAGGCGAGGAAAACTTTTTCGCGGAGGAGTGTGTTTTGTATTGTAGTGGAAGTTAAGAAAGTAAGTGTGCAGGAATATTGTTGTTGTGTTTGGTTGGTGTATAGGGGGGTGCTTTTCGATGTGTGGATTCTGGATACTTGAGGTGATAAGGGAATGCGATTCGGTACTTGTGTAGTTTGTAAGTTTTAAAAAGGTGAATTTGAATAGGATCTGTCATTTCGTTAGCACGTTGATGCATTTGATCGGTTTTAAATAAATATGCAGTTGATTATGGTTGGAAAATTATAGAATGGATAATATGAATAGCAATCAAGTTTTTACAATCAATATATTTGTGTTCAATTTAATTCTAGCACTTTATACATAAAATATAGTTTTTAAATTTGAAGCGCTTAACGGCTAAGGGGTTTAAGTTGCGTTTTCGAACAAAATAGAGTTGTATCTAAGCAGTTTTCGGTAAACGAAGCAGTGCAAAATGTTACGCCAATCGATAAGAGCATTTAATATTTATATTTAATTAAACCATTTTCTTCGTTTATGGTAATTTTTATTCTTCTTTAAACTTTAAACGCGTTATAAAACAATAATAATTAAGGAAACATTAAAGGATACTCTCTTAATTTAAAATAAGTAAAACTTAATTGTGGAATAGTAAATTCTCATTAAATACCAATAATAATTCAGCCACTGAATATAAAGTAGTTGCTGAGTTATTACTAAGTAATTTAAAATTTTGTATGAAAATCTTTTTCCCAAATAGTAAACATAAATAAATGGGTATAAAATATTTCAAATATAAATACACATTTCGAAGTAAATTTTATCGCAAAGGGGGAAGTACATGCCACTAACGTACTACAAGAGATTGGAAAAAAATATTTACCATTTATACGAATTATATCTTTGCATTAACATATATGTAAAACAGAGTTGTTATACGTATATTTGATCCTCGATTTAAGCTGCTTGGTTTTAAAAGCGTTAAAAATTCTTCCCTCAAATTGAATCCAGAAGTCAAAATTGTTGCAAAACCATTCTGCACGTGAAATTTTCAGAATTGCATTTAATTTTTTTTGTTCCTCTTTTAATTTTAGTATCAGTCTTGATCCTGGTTTTAGTTTTTGGGCATGAGTTTTTCAATTGATTTAGTATTGGCGTGATTTTAAAAGGGAAGTTTTGACCGCTCATCTTGAAGCGGATCAAACATTTAGGGAAAAGCATTATTCAGAATTAGCGATTTTTATTTTTTTTTATTTTTGAATAAACAAAACAGCTAAATGGTCCGTTTTCAAGATAGAGGGTATAATCATACGTTCTCCCTCGCACCTATATGTTAGGATGCATGAAATTGGATCTAAACTTAAGCGAGAAGTTTTATAAAAACCATCTAAAACACATTGAAAAAAGTCCCAAATTTTTTAATATGATTTTTTTTAATACAAAACATTCTTTAAAACATTACACGTTTTTATACATTATGGTTGAAACTTTTTTTACGCGTTTCTTAGATGATTTTAAAAAACTCATCGCATTATGGGTTTGGCATCATGTTTCGTATTTTCAGTAATTTCTTTCCTTAAAATAAATAATTTATAAATATTTGAGGAATTAACAAGATAAATAATATCTAAATATAATAAAATTTGGGTATGACTTTTTGTAAAAATATTTTCTATATATATATATATATATATATATATATATATATATATATATATAGTATCCAATTAAAAATACAGTCGTAAATCATACAAAACTACTTTTGTGCGGGGAATTTTATACTGTTATTATATACCTAAATCATCAACAATGAAGCATTTTGAAATTTAATTTTAATCCAAGTGAATGAGCTACTGCTCTGTATGTAGGTACTTCTAACTTCTGCCAAGTAAATTACAGTAGCATCCCCCGACACTGAATTTTTGCCAGCCAATCAGCGTCGAGCACCAGGACCGTATCTAGGTTTAATAATAACTTTCCCCCGTACCTTCCCCATAATCAAATATTCTCATTAGAATTGATTTTCATTCAGTTTTATTAGAAACAAAACTTCGTATAAAAATCTATACATTAAATTCTATAATTCTTGTTTATAAACTTTTCTATGACATTTAAAATAAAACTTTTTTATTAAAATTTGTTGGCTGTAACCTTCTTTTATGAAACTTTATCTATCACATTTTTTCGGTTTATCCTTTTCATAAAACTTTTTCCGCAAAGTTGGAACACGGAACCCCGCACATACATACATATAAAGCTGGTCCTAGAAAAATCACAGTGCCGAGATATTCACACTACTCACAGTGCCGAGAGGTTCTACTGTACTGACAAAACTGTTATTTATCTAAAGATTACCAAGAACCATACCGGCGAGCCACTTGTTCCATTCAATCTTCAATTCTGCAAAAATACCCCTCAACACTATTATTGCCCTTACCCAAAGAAAAAAAAAATTGAAAATCAAATCCAAAAAGTGGGTCGAACCCATTTAAATTACCCTACATACACACCTCCAACGCTTACCCTCCGGGGGGCTGCTGCTGCTGCTGCGCGCGCGCGCCATCAACTTTAAAAACCGCTCTCTCCGCGGAATCTCTCCTCCCTCCCCGCCGGTGGCCACCGGTGCCCGCCGGCACCGCTCGATGTCGCTGCCTTTTGCCACCGCGCAGATATTACTCCACTACGGCGCGGGGGCCAACGGCCTTCTTGACTATATACTCCCTCTCTCTCTCTCTCTCTCTCTCTCTCGCATCCCCGGAAAAACGGTTTTTTTCACCCACCCACCCACCCTCGAGCCGCAGCCCGCGCCCCGTGTGCAGTCGCTCCTCGCCAAGCCAGCACCGCGGACTGAACCTCTCGTGCAGGCGCGCGTCCGCGGACCCGGACTTCGCGATGAGTGCGTCCTCCGAGGAACCCTGCGTTGTCTCCGAAAACAAATAATTATGCACAAACGCGCGCGTATCGTATTCTAAATAATTGCCAATTGTGTGATATAAATACCTATAGTGATAATATACATACACATATACATATATAATCGCAGTTTCGCGTGTGTGTCTATATAGATGTAACAAATGTGTATGAGCCGAGTGCTGGAGGGTTTTGGGCGTGAGCGGCGCGAGAGATGCCGAGCTGCAGCGGTCGCCCGCACCTCCTCGATTTGAATCCTCCTGTGTTACCTGCCTGCAGCGCGATCCGGATTCTCGGGATAAGGCCATGGCTGCGGGACGCGAGGTTTTTGTACATCGTTGGGTGACGATGGGACGCGAGGAGCCTGGAGATTTAATTGTTTAAGGGTGGGAATGCAATGAATGGGGGGAACCGATTGCGAGAGGGAAATTTCGCGATTCTAACCTATATTGCTGGGTGGTGTGCCGTTCGTTGAGCGACGTTGATTGTTATAAAGGTTTGTTGTTTATGTGCTTGGGGATGCTTTGGGATGGTAGATGCTTGGTTGAGATGGGTGTTACTTGAGATCAGATATACTTAGGTGATATTTTGATTTGTGGTTTAGGTGGGTGGTGGATAGTATTTTTTTTTTTAAAAAGTCGTCTGCTACTGCATTTGTTTTGGATAAATTTGATTGTTATTTGTTCTGTATTTTTATGTTTTTACTCAAACATTTTTATAAGTAACTTTTATAACGGTTTATTTTTAATAATTAGATTAATTTTAGAATCAGTGTACATTTAATAATTTGTTGAATAAATGTACACTAGATCCTCAGCAAAAATACAATGTAAGTCTGGTTTGAGTTGTCAAAGGAATTCTTTATATTTTTTTTTTGTAAACCGATTAAAAACTTCAAAAATTTACTAATGCTGAAATGAGAGCTTATTTTTTTAAACTAATGTGATTATTTTTTTTTTAATTTACACTTTATTTATAAAGAAATGTTTGTTTTTCAAAACAGACTTGTATTGTGTTTTTTTTGGCTGAGAGCTCTATCAGCTACTTAATTGATTTTATCAATTTTTTTTATTATTTTTTACGTATTTTTGTACATTTTTAATCAAATTTTTCTTCAAAAACAATTTATAGTACAGTAAACAGTAAAATTTTTAAAAAGCTGTCTGCTGCTTTATTTATTCTGTAAATTTGTTTATTGTTTGGACATATCAAAATAATTTTTTTTTTAACTGGCTGAAAGCAACAGCTAATCTCAGTCTCATTTTTATGTGAAGAAAAGGTTAGGAGCTGCTTTGCAGCAGTCAATTTGTAAAAAGTCATTCCAGCAACTTTTTACTCAAAACTAAAAACTAACAGTAAAGCACTGTTCATATTTTAAATATTAATAACAACCATTTTTAATTCATCAAAATAATTCCTTTTTCTCAACTGGCTGCTGAGAAGCGAATGCTAACTTCACTTTCATGATTGTTATAAAAAACAATGTTTATAGTTTTTTGATACAGTCTTAAGCCATGTAAAGAATTAGAATGTAAGCATTAAAAAACCCATGATTTAAAAACAACGTACTACATAGCTTGGCCATCATTTTTTCTACTTTCTTTTCTTCTATAACGCAAATACTATTGAATAAACTTTAACAAGGTAAAAAGATATAAAGGGAAGGTGATATTATCCCATTTCCAAAATTGTAATGATGGGCAAAATAACGCAGTTCTTTAACATTCTTCTTTTACTCAAATTATTCTACAAATAATATTTTAGTACCATTCTTTTTAATAATCAGATTCATTTAATAAAATATTGTTTTGTTGCAGACTGATAAGAATTATGTCAGCAGAAAATGCACAACCATTGGATAAAACTACTTATATGCACGAAGAATATGCACTCCTACAAGACTTAGAAGTAGGTTGTGCAAATTTCATATTATTGCATAATGATTCTAATGTACATTTCAATTTTAGGAATATCAACAAGATATTTTAGGTGGACTATCAGTATTGGTAAATGATAATAACTTAGATAATACGCAAGTACAGGAACTAGTACTTAATGATGAACTACTTAATACATTGACTGCCGTAACATTACCAGATGGAACTCAGGCCTATGTCGCAGAAAACCCCAATTCTAATGGTGACTATCCAATTAGGAGAAATTTAAAATAAGAATTAAGAACAAGAAAGCTAAAAATAAATAATTAATTTTGACTTATTTTTTTCTTTTCTTAGAATTAGTAAGTGAAGATTCCACCTTGAGGTTGGAAAATGGTGCAATATTTTTACGAGATGTCACAGAGCTTAACAATGGAAAAGTCATACAGCTGCAATTGGATCCATTGGGAGCGGAGTGTCCAAAGAATAATAGCAGCGAGATATCCAGTGATGGGGAAACCGCGTACCCACAGCTGCAGGTCATAGATGGAGTGTTATATTTAATAACCAACCAAATCGTAGATTGTCAAGATGTATGGGAAGTGTCAGGTGAAACGCCAAAGATAGATACAATATTTTCTACAAATGATCAAAATGAAGAAGACAAGTCTAAAAGTAAGCACGAGTGCCCAAGGGAGGATTGCACAAAAGTATACAGCACTGTACGTCATTTGAAGGTAACATTTGTTAAATGTATAAGAATCAACTTGAATACGGGACTTTAACGTAACTTTTTGTTATTAGGTTCATGAGCGAAGTCATACAGGTCAACGGCCATACTTGTGCACACACCCAAAGTGCAAAAAGAGTTTTTCTACTGGCTATAGTCTTAAAGCACATTTGCGTACTCACACTGGGGAGAAGCCATACAAGTGCACAGCGGAAGAATGTGATAAATGTTTTAAAACTTCAGGTGATCTTTTGAAACACGTTAGAACTCATACTGGCGAGAGACCTTTCGTTTGTCCCTTTGAAGGCTGTGGTAGATCATTTACTACAAGTAATATTAGAAAGGTAAACCAATCTTTATTTATAGAAATTAAAAAAGTACTACAATATAATTTATGATTATCTGTTTTATTGCATTGTTTTTTTGTTTAAGTTATTGTCATTTGGTTAATCTTTGAATAGTGTTTAATTAAGAAACTTGTTTATTTTTCAACGTACTGCTTTAATGATTTAATTACAATAATTCCCTATTTTAGGTACATATAAGGACACATACAGGGGAACGGCCTTTTAAATGCCCACAGCCAAAGTGCGGCAAGGCCTTTGCTAGTTCAACGAACTACAAAAACCACATACGTATTCACTCGGGTGAGAAGCCATATGTTTGCTCGATAAACAATTGCGGCAGAAGATTCACAGAGTACTCTAGTCTCTATAAGCATCACATAGTACATACGCAGGAAAGGCCTTTCGAGTGTGAAATTTGCCACAGGCAGTATCGTCAGCATAGCACACTACTTATGCACAAGAAAACAGCTCATTCGATAATCGACATCGACAATGACAATGAGAATGAGAATGACAATGATAATGACAACGACGACGACCACGACGAAGTATTGGATGTCCTGTTAGAAAATTCAGTAGATATGATTGATCAAGCAAACGTAAGCTCTAGAGACTCGAATTTCGAATTCTTCAGTAAAATCGAAAATTTAATTTTACTATTGTCATTTGTTTCAGGAGATTTCTTACGTTAAAAATGGGCAAGCTGAAATCCCTGATTGCGCTGCAGAAGATACGACGCAAATTTTGCTCGTTGAAGATCCAAGTCAATTAGTTGCATTTCAGGTCTGTAATTCTAAATCTCTTTGAGATGAATTTTTGCTGCATGTTTAATGATAAATATTTAATTTTTATTTTTGTTTTGTTTTAGGCAATGGAAAGTCTAAATGATGAGCCTGAAGATATTCCTATTGGTATAGCATTAGATGAATTAAATATGAAATATGGAGATGTTGCATTCAGATGGAATTAATAGATGTTAACCTAGCCAATTCAAGAATCTCAAGTCGAGCTTTGATAAAATGAAGGAAAATTCATATAGAGTATTTTCATTCTACAAACTTTTTTACAAGTTTTCTTGCATAGTAAAATGAAAGTATAAAGTATTAATGATTTTATTTATATTAATTAATTGATTAATTAGTATAAATATTTTACTTCAAACAATAAGTCAATTCTTAAGTCTTCGATGTATTATAAATTTTTGTAATTTAAATTGATCTATTTTGAAATATATTACTTTTGACTCTTTAGCAAATTGAAATTATTAAGTAGTTTGATGATTTTCTACCTAAACCGTTTTTATTATAATCGATTCAGTTATTAATTGTATTATAAAAACACACTGTATGAAGAAAGTTTATATCCATTTACATGAAAAATATCAAAATTTATGAAAACTTCAAAATTAGAAGATTCCTAAATTAAATTAATTCGAAGGCGAAATTATCGAACATATTGCTCACGAAAGTATGTTTAAGCATACATATTAGTTTTGTTTCGATTTACATTTAATGTACGACGTTTCCTGTAAGCCCGAACTTGAAGTAGGGTTCCATTCACAATTTACGTCAGACTTTTTGAAGTGGGAGAAGGTCGCGAATTTTTTACGTTTTTTCGCCCATCAGTGAGGAGGGATGTATATACTGAATTTCTTACATAAGAAAAACTAGACAAAGTCGCAGAAGCATTGGTAGTTGAAACCCCTGATAGAACTAGTTTTCAATAAATTATTAAATTAAAAACTTTAAATCTATACTCTATGATTATTTTTGTCTGGCAGTATAATCTCAAACATTTAAGAAAGTTGCAAACCTTATGTGAAAATTCTAGATAATCGAGAACCTATTTGATAAAAAAAGTTAAACCTACAGGTTTATGAAAAAAAGATTTAAAACATGTGAAAAACATTTATTAAGTAAGATGTTCTAAATGAAAGTTGTTTTTTTCTGATATAAAAACTATCAAACTTCGTTAATCAACCACTTCAAACCTGGGCTGCCCCCAGAGCCCAGGCTTGAAGTGAAAAAAGAATAAATTGGATAGTTGATTACGATTTTTGTGTTCACTGTAGATCTCTTATTTTGATTACGTTAATTGTGGACGACCCTATTTAATTTCGTTCGGAAAGTTTGAATTCATAATAGAAAAGAGCAAGTTTTTCGTTCTTCCAAAGTCCAGATTTTTCATTTTTAGTATTTACTAATTTAAAAAAAAATTAACTGACTGTAAGAAATTAATAACATACATATGTATGTTACTTATACAGGAAAATATAAAGTGGAAAGTACGTAACAAAAAATCTGATTAAACATATTTTGAAGTTCGTTACTTTTACGAATATATGTATCCCTGGTGTGAAAAATCTATTAAATCCTATTAACTCCTTTTTCCAAATATAAAAAGATCCTATTTGCGAATAGGATGTATATGCAATTTTTGTATTGGTGAATAGGATTTAATAGATTTGTCACACTAATAGGGATATGTTCGTCTCATAGTTTCCACTTTTGAGGACGTTCCAAACTTAGAGTGGAAATATGAATTGGGATAGTTTTCTTTATTAGAAATTCGTTATCAATATAAATCTTATGATTAACTCTTGTAAAAAATTCAAAAATAGTGAAAAACAGGGACCGTCGCGAAACGAAACCCCAAATAGCACGGTACGTTCTGAGAACGTTCCAGGAACGTTGCTTTTGCAACTATAGAACGTTGTTATGAACGGTGACAAGAACGTCGTGGCAACGTTACTAGAACGTGAAAATGTCCGCATTTGTAACAAAAGGCACGTTAATAGAACGTTCTTAACACATTGTAGGTACGTTGCCAGAACGTTGCACCAGCAACGTACTAAAAATAAATTAAAAAATTATTTTAAAGAATGAAATATGAAGGCATCAAGATATATAGTTCGCTATATTGGTAGTACCATCCGGATGATAACACCAAAACTCAGGGACTAATGCTTCTAACTTTTATTTTTTTTTATTTTGTAACAAACAATTTTAATTAAATTTTGGATTTCTCAAGCTCAGTCCCTGAGTTTTGGTGTTATCATCCGGATGGTACTACCAATATAGTGAACTATATATCTTGATGCCTTCATATTTCATTCTTTAAAATAATTTTTTAATTTATTTTTAGTACGTTGCTAGTGCAACGTTCTGGCAACATATCTACAACCTGTTAAGATCGTTCCATTAACGTGCCTTTTGTTACAAACGCGGACATTTTTACATTCTAGTAACGTTACCCCGATGTTCTTGTCACCGTTCATAGCAACTTTCTATCCCTAGTATAAGAAATCTATTAAATCCTATTCACCAATACAAAAATTGCATATACATCCTATTCGCAAATAGAATCTTTTATTTTTTTGGAAAAAGGAGTTAATAGAATTTAATAGATTTTTCACACCAGGGATATATGCTAAAGCAACGTTCCTGGAACGTTCTCAGAACGTACCGTGCTATTTGGGTCTAAACAAAAAAAAAACATTTTTGTTTAGTTTCGTTACTATAAGCAAACAAAATGCTTTCGATTTTTCTTTTAGCTTTGTAAGGATGAAAAAGAAACAAAATAAATGTTGAAAAGTAATACTTTAAAACATATTAAAATTCTGTTTCATTTTGAAATTTGTAAGAAAACAAAATTATCGTTTCCTTTTGTTTCGTTTTCTAGTCAGGGCCATATTAGCCATTGCTGCGTCCCTACGGCAGTCGCTGCCTGGCGCCCCTGGTGGGGTGGTCAGTGTTTACAAGCAAAAATGAAAAGTAGGTCCTTCGGAACCGACGTCCCGTAATTGACCAATTTACAAAGTCAACTTAACTTATGTAATTTGTGTTTTGCTACACTTGATCATTTAAATAACATAAGTGTAAGTTATATTATAATATATAGTGATTCATTCATTATTTATGCTATGTTGAAATCGTCCGATCCTTTCCGTTTTTCCGGAATTCCAAGTATTTAAAAAACTACTCAACAAGTAGAAAAATATTACTGTAACAATAAAGAAAGGTAATCAAAGTCGCTAATGTATACAATGTTTATTTTATTTATACATATAAATGTTTATAATATTTAATATAAATATTTCCCGTATATTAATCTGCAACGCGATATGTTGAATTTATATAGAATTTTATATTTCTCATTTCGATAATTCAATTGACAAAAAAAAATTTTTATGTCAATACAAGTGGAATGTAATGTAATATAGTAAATCCCATGAATGGCAGCGAATATTTTCCCCTTCGGTTTTAGGTCATATTTGGGAAGCTCATTTTTCTAAATTACTCAAAATACGCACTATAAGTATAAGTTTAATAGTAAAATCGTAAGCTCTAAAACCTAAACTCAACTACCCCCAGCAGAGCATTTTGTAATAAAAAGTTTTCATAATAAAATCGAAAACTCTAAGCCCCAAATCCTAAACCCAACGACCCTGAGCTGAGTATTTTACAATTAAGAAATTTATATAACATAGAATTGTTAACCTTAAACCCTAAACCCAAACTGAGTAATTTGCAATGAAAAGTTTTCATACTAAAATTATAAACCTAAACCACAAACCCAACTACCCCAAGTGGAGCATTGTGCAAATAAATAATTTTAATAATAACATCATAAGCCCTAAAATATAAACCCAAATAACCCATGCTGAGCAATCTGCAGTAAACAAATTTAAATAATAGAATTGTTAACCTTAAACCCTAAACCCTAATCCGAATTAACCAAAGCCGAGTAATCAACCATTTTCATAATATAAAATCGTAAACCCTAAGCCCAACTACGCCCAGCTGAGCATTTTGCAATAAAAACTTTATAGTAATAAAATCGTAAGCCCGAAACTCTAAACCCAAATAACCCAAGCTGACCAATTTGTTGTGAACAAATTTAAATAATAGAATTGTTAACCATAAACTCTAAATTCAGTGAATTTCACTTCACGAAAAAGCGTCAAATATACCTGTATATTACATATTATTATTCATTATTATCTATGTATTTATATATTTAAATTTATTTAAATTTTTATAATCTAAATTTCAGCTTGGGTTATTTGGGATTAAGGTCTGGGCTACAAATTCTATTACTTATATTTATTTAGTGCAAATTGCTTAGCTTGGGTTGTTTCGGTTTAGAGTTTAGGGCTTACAATTTTATTATTATAATGTTTTTATTGCAATATGCTCAGCTCGGGGTAGTTGGGTTTGGAGTTCACGATTTTATTATGAAAATTTCTTCATTGCAAATTCCTCGACTTGGGTTAAACAGGTTTTGGGATATTTGAGTTTACAGTTTATGGCTTCCGATTTTATTATTAAAATTATTCATTCGCAAAATGCTCAGCTCAGGGTAGTTGGGTTTAGGGTGTAAAATTTAGAATTAGGTTTTTAATTATTAAAAATTAGTAATTGCAAAATTCTCCGCTTGGGGAAGTTGGGTTTAGGGTTTATGTTTTAATTATTCAAAATTTTTAATTGCAAAATGCTTAGTTCGGTGTGACTGAGTTTAGGATTTAGGGTTTAGAATTTTTTGTGTATTATTAAAAAATTTTAATTGCAAAATGCTCCGCTTGGGGAAGCTGGATTTAGGGTTTAGGGTTTATGTTTAAATTATTAAAATTTTTTAATCGCAAAATTTTAACCGAGTTTTTATTACTCGGCTTGGATTAATGGGGTTTAAGGTTTAGGGTTAATAATTCTATTATATAAATTTATTTACTGCCAATTGCCCAGCTTGGGTTATTTGGGTTTAGGGTTTATTACGTACGATATTATTATTACAATGTTTGTATTGCAAAATGCTCAGCTCGGGGTAGTTAGGTTGACGGTTTAGGGTTTACGAATTTACTATGAAAATTTTTGAATTGTAAATTACTCAGGTTGGGTTACTTGGGTTTAGGGTTTTGGGTTTAAAGTTAACAATCCTATTATTTAAATTTGTTTTCTGCAAATTGCTCAGCTTGGGTTAGTTGCGTTTAGAGTTTAGGCCTTATGATATTATAATTATAATGTTTTTATTGCAAAATGTTCTGCTCGAGGTAGTTGGATTTAGGGTTTATGATTTTATTATTGAAATTATTCATTTGCAAAATTCTCTGCTCAGGGTAGTTGGGTTTAGGGTGTACGAATTCATAATGAAAATTGTTTAATGGCAAATTACTCGGCTTCGGTTAATTACGTTTGGGGTTTAGGATTTCAGGTTATCATTTCTATTATTTAAATTTGTGTACTACAAATGGCCCAGCTTGTGATATTTGGTTTTTGTGTTCAGGGCTTAGGTTGTATTATTAAAATTATTTATTTGCAAATTTCTCAGCTCTAGGTAGTTCGGTTTATAGGGTTTAAGGTTTAGAATATTTTGTGTATTTTCAAAATTATTTATTTGCAAAATGCTCAGCTGGGGTAGTTGGGTTTAGGGTTTACGGTTTAGAATTTATGGTTTTATTATTAAACCTATTTAAAGGCGAAATGCTCTACTTGGCGTAATTGGGCTTAGCATTTATGGTTTAATAATTAAAAGTTTTTAGGGATTATGGTTTAATTGTTAAAATTGTTAAATTGCAAAATGCTCATCTGAGGTAAGTTTGGTTTAGGGTTTAGAGTTTACAACGTGATTATGAAAAAATTTTTATTGCAAATTACTAAAATTTTTTAATTGCAAAATCCTTAGAATGGAGTCGCTGGGTTTAGAGTTTAAGGTTAACAATTCTATTATATAAATTTGTTTACTGCCAATTGCCCAGCTTGGGTTATTTAGGTGTTGAGTTTATAAGTGTTTACGATTGTATTATTAATAGTAAATTTCGACACGGGTGCGGAAGTAGATTATTTGTCTCATGTGACGTTTTTCGCTCGAGCGAAGCGAGACCTTTGTTTCTTTTAAGTCCTCGAATCTTGCGCCCTCCCTAGGGCCAGCGCTCTACGGCATGGCGTAGTTGGCGTAAGCCATAATACTGCACTGTTTCTAGTAATCAAAACTAAACAAATTCGTACTTTTGTTTCATTGCTAGAAATTAAATAAAAACGTCATCTTTTATAATATTGTTTCGTTACACTTCGTTTTTTAAGAAACGAAACAGAATGAAACGAACGTTGAATAATGGCACGAAAAAGTGAAATAGAAATGTATAATTTCATTTATTTTTGTTATCTTTATAGAAACGATAATTTTAAATTTATGTACAAATATCACAATATAATCTAACGGCTAGTTTTGGATTTCATGGTCAACCAAAGTCAGCAACTGGAGACACTTTTACTTCATGTATTTTAGCCTTAGTTAATTTTCAATAACAATTTGTATGAACACTTGCAAATTGGTATTATTTAATTTTGGAAATTTATTTTTAGATTCTTTAGGTATATTTTAAGAAAAAAAGATATTTACAAGCTTTTGTCTAGGATATATAATACATTTCAAGTTAAACATCTTTAAAGTATCGAAAATTGCAATTTTTGATTTTCAATTGTTCACTGCAGCAAAACAATCAAATTTTTTTTAACTATGCGGAGCTTGAATTACTTATTCAATGATGTTACTATTAGTTTGGAATGGATATTTATAATCTTTTTGACGATATGGACATATTCTAAAAGTTGATTATCGGGCGTGAAGCTCAGGAAATATATTTAAAAAAATTAATAGATATGGAAAGAAAGCCTACATATCTTATACTAATGGACGTTGATCCCTGATGGGGCGCGTGGGCGTAGCGGGAAGCTATAGCGTGGTAAAAACCAGCTAAGCATTCGCTCAGGCCTTCGACATTGCCTTGCCGTCGTACCGCATTCTCTATTTGCGAGTAACATGAAAAAAATTCCCGAATTCACTGAGAAAACCATGGTTGAAAATAACCCCCACGGTTCAGGGTTGCATATTATACATTACGCGTGGTGTGAAATTAGCCCCACAACTGGTAATGTTTGTTTACGGCCACACGTGGCAGCAAAAGCAAATTTCCCACTACTGTGAGCGACTGTAGCTGCCACGCGTGATCGTAAACCTCCAATGTCTCTCAGTGGTGAAGATTTTGCACCATAAGTGGGAGTTATTAATGCCCATGGTTTTCTCAGTGTTGCAAAAACTGCGCAAAATCAAAGAGCGCTCATTTCTCAGCAAGACGTGCTGCTGCTGTCTTTGTTGTGGGTAATTGCTTTCTTGTTGTGAGCACGTGCGTTATATTGCCGGGGCTGTTGCAGTCCTAGCGCGTAGAGTGAGCAATTTTCTCATGTTATGGCTGCGTCTACATAAGACACGGAATCGGTTGCGCGCTCGTGGGAATTAACTGTTAAAATGTAACATCAATAATGTAGCTTGCATGACACATATTGATTCATTTTATGCTTGTAATTATAAGAATACACATATAGTTACAGTATATATAATTTTATATACTAAACTTGAAAAATTACATTACTAACCATGTAATGCTCTATTATACCAAGGAAAGATATTAATTATTAAATTAAATTAAACAACGTATTTATATTTGTTTGAAAAGATTATTTAGTTTTTATTAAATTACAAATATGTAGCTACAATACATAAAAGAATTATAGCAGATGGTCATAAGATTATATAGTTTTGTCAGTACATATGTCGGATTCCGGTAATTTGAGACGGGAACTCAAATTTTGTATTAATAATATACATAAAATATTTTTTAAATTATTATTTTTTGATAAAGAAAGAGGCAGACAAACAGTCTTCCATTCTTCAATATTTGCCAACTATTTTAAAAATAAAAAATATGGTGCCAGTAAAATAGGAATCGCGATGTTATTTCACATATCAATAAATACACATATTTTAACATTTTAATTTTCATTAATTTATGAACAACTATTAACAAACACGTATATGTTATAAATTATTATGTATAGGAAGATGCATTGTATCACTTATAGTTTCTGAATATAAGAAATACATTGCAAGTTGAACGTAGTGAGTAACATAAGAAAATATGCTGCAATGTTTAATTTCAAAAATTTGTATGCGATGGATTACAATAAATTTGGAAAAAAAAATATATTTTAAAATAAATAAAATATTTTATGTCCGTTTCACATGATGTTGACTTAATTATCATTAACAAGGCTCACAATGATGATTATTGATTATACACATACACACGCATACCCACGCACATGCTAGTACATACATACACCTTCTACACACATACATCTACACACACACATGCATACGCTCCTACACATGCACACCCTCACTTTGGAGTCCCGATTTAGTATTCTTACTAATATTAAAATACTACAACCAAACGCCCGAGAGTGTCAAGGGCGAGCAAAGCGATCCCTTCGGGGGAATTGCGGCTGCATAGCCGTCGATGTCTTCCTTGTTCTGATGCATTCATACCCCTGTTAGTTCAAAGAATGTTATATTTTTAATCACTTATATAAGAAACAAACAAATACTTTGGGCTTCATAAGTCTCTTCTATTGTGTATATGTATATAATACATATATTCTTATGGTATGGCATTTACACAGTCTGTCCGAATAGCCGCAATCTGATAAAAGCCCGAGACATCGAACTTGGTACAAGAAATTTTCGTGCAGATTGCAAATTGCACGTTGGCATTATACAAAGTGGATATATGCATGGAATAAAATAAATAATTAGCTTTTATTCTGCTAGTAAATATTTTAAACAGATATGAAAAAGTATTATATAGAGCAATAGGTTTACATAAAGGAGAAATACTCATGTACAATGTACTTAGATCAACGGTAGATTTATTATCATTTGTGTCTTCAGACTGTATGTACCAAATTCGGATATTATAATGAAATGATAATTTTAAAAGACGTACTAGAGCTGATAGTAGGGTACAAATATATTAATTAGATTATAGAAATCAGAAAATATATAACATATTCTAGGTTTGCTATACTATGTGTAGGAGAGGCCGAGGCTATTTTGGATACATTATATTTTGAGTCTTTTACCTTTTACTATTTTATGAATAATATTACTATTGCAATTAGTGTATACTTATCAGGTAGGAGAGAGTGGTACACATTGAGTCAGCGTACATGATGTATCAGCGTACACGATCAAAATTCTGATCTATTGCCCTAATTTTGGAAAACTAAACTTCATATTAATACGTAAGAATGTATAAAAATATGATTTTCTAGTTTGCTACAAAACATGTTCTAATCGTGGGAACAGAATTAATTTGTTTATAAGTATTTGATGAACGTTTTACTTGGTAGATAATAATCCTTATGAATCGCTCTTTAATATTCTATGTTAAATAACGTACTGCTTAACATTTCAAAATTATTATAAGATGATGAAATCTCTGTTAATCGTGGTTATACATACAATGTACACAATATATAATATCAAAAGAACGTCAGTAAAGTTGGTAGCATTGAAAATTAATCATCCATGTAATATAATGGTGGGAATAATAAAAGCTGGACTTCAACTAGTCAATACAAGCATATGTATAGACTTTCAATGCGGGAATTACGCTCCTGTACTGTTCTCTGTTTTAACATTATTCAATATATCTATATATATATAACATATATGGATATACTTAATAATGTTAAAGTGAGAAATAATAGAGGTGAGGAATCCCATATAAAAAGTCTCTAAATATGCTTCACTGACTAGTTAAAGTTCAGCTTTTATTATAACAATTTTTTTATATACATAAGCCTATCACTATAATTTCTGTTACCGCTACGTCACACTGTCCATATAAAAGAACCACAGCACTCGGCGCTCATGAAAATCTTCTGCTTCTCGTAAAGTTACCTCTATAATTCATTCACCAACCACTCATCTAACATGTTTCTAAAAACACTATCGCACTTAAGACACATCTATACACCGCAGCTGCCATCCCTTCCTCTTTAAGCAGCCCCAGCAGTTTTCGACCTGACACAGATCCTCCTCCAGGTCATACTCTTCCTCCAGCAGATCGTCCGCCCCATCCTCTGGCGCGTATGGTAATCCATCAATGTCACCCAACAAATCCTCATCCACGTTCTCCAGGATCTCGTCCTCGTCATCGGTGTTTTGTGATGTGATGGACCGTTTGAAGTATTCCAGGGACAGCCTTATTATCTCCTCGATCTCGGTCTCCTGGTCGTGGATGGTACTGTTCTGCTGAAGCTCGGTGTGCTGCTCGACGAACTTGACGATTTGCTTAAATGTCGTCCTTCTCGACCTCGCTCGTGGGATGAAGGACCTGGTCCAGAATGTTGAAGAAATCGCTGGACTGTATCTCGCACTCGATAATCTCCAAGAGTGTGTATATACAATAGATAAATGGTTCAGAATGCAGGTATTCGGCCAATGAGTTTTACGCACTCGTAACCTTTGGCAGTTCAAGTAAATTACGTGTCGAACCCAGTCGTAATTATACGGTTCTCGGAAAACGCTATTGAAAAGATTTCAAGTGAATTCAGAACGTAGTAAGCGTTCGTTGACAATGAAACGATTAGAAGGTGTAAATTACATTGGTCGTCATCTAATTTAAACCAATTAAAGCTCGAACATAAATTTATCATATTCATTAATCGGAAACAATATTAGTATCTATTAAACGATAATGATAATTTTAAAACAAGCGCACATTTCTGAAGAATGTATATTTTGCGTAAAAATATTTCATATTAAAGTAAAAGATTCAGTTATTATACTAATGCAATAAGAAACGGTCATTAAAGATCTCTGCGCCGGTACATGACCATTTAAGGATTTGTCCAATTATAACAATTTATTTTTAATATTAATCATTTAGTAGGATAAAAATAACTATTAATGGGGCAGGCCTGGTTTAAACTAGAAAACTTTCTATGTTTAAAAGTAATGATTCTGAAATTTTTTATGCTATCAATACTTAATAATAGCTATAATTTTTCTTAACGAACAATTGTTTACCTAAGTTAAATATATTACTTAAAATAAAAATATGGCGAATGTGCGCATTAAATTACCATGTTTCTAGTTGGCGTAAAGTATTTGAAGATTATAAAAATGCGTCTTTATATTGAAATACACTTTATCAGTTCAGTTTTGATAAAAAGACCGATTAATTTAGGAAATTTAAAAATGTGAAAAACTGTGAGAAACTGTGACGAATGTGTGAAAAAATGTGTAAATCCATGGAAATTTCGTGAAAAACTGTGAAATTAGGCTTACATTTGGAACAGGATTTTAGAAATAAATTGAGCTTATCATCATTTATTTATATTTAAAACGACTTGTAAGTTTAATATCTTCAGCCATATACTCGCTTGGCGCACTGTACTGTATATTATTAGATAATTCGTTGTTAATAGACAATATTTATATTCAATTCTGTAACTATTACGCGTTTACTAACAATATCCCAATAATATGGCATTCTAAGATTTTACCATTATTCTACTACATTAATTTTAACTTATATGAACCAGCGTTAGTGAGTAAGTAAATTTAGCTAGTCTGCATTGTAGTGTGCTCTGCGTTAAAACGCTGACATTAACAATCGTTATTTTTAAAATAAATAAAATCTGCTGCCAATTCATTGTCAATTTGTCACTTAGCTTCCTCCAACCTTATTAGGGGAGAACGGGGTATTGCCGGTCACCTAAGCAAACGAGCTTGTTATTTCCACTTTCAAATTGTTTTTTATTAACTTTAAATAATTATTCTGTTAGTTCAAACCATTGATTTTAAATATTTCTTATTGGTTTAATATAAAAATGTAAGATATGGAAGCTATAAGACGAAATAAAGAAAAGCATTTTGACTGGATTTACTCCACATCAAAGGGTAATACCGATCAACCTTGGTACAATTCCGGTCACTATTAAAAGGTACCTTTATAAGTAAAAAATTCTTTAAATCAGTTATATGAACCTTCATATGATCAGTCGTGTTATTATTCGCACTTACATAGTGAAATATGTAACACATAACCACTGTTCAATCAAAAACTATTAAACAAAGTTGCTCTACCTGAGAGCGCAGCCCAACGTTTTCTTAGCCTCATTTTCGAGAGCGTCATATAAATAACATTGTGACCGGTATTACCCCAATTCCGCTTAGTAATTTAAATTCAAATTACAAAAAAGCAATAGGATTATATTCCACTTTATTCACTACTTCGTATTCTTAGATTGTTCAAATTAATAAAGTCGAAAAAAATAACTGCATAAAGTAACAAATAATATGTATTAAAGCTTATTCTATAGAGCAAATTTCTTATAAGAAATGTAGACCTAAACTTTGATTGTGTATAATTCCTTAATAACACTGAATAGAAGGTTGTTTGGACATTAAATTAATTTCATTTTATGTTGCGTTTGTAATACTATTCGAATTATTACCTAAAAATGTTTAGATTATTGAATATAAGAGAGACCGAAATTAGCCAGTGACCGGCATTACCCCGTTCTCCCCTAAATATTGCAATAAATTTAAACAGTCAAAACTACAAGTCCATTTTTTAAAATTTCAAGATACATAGACGTACATTTTTTAATTGCCACTTAAACATTTTCATAGATAATGAAAAAATTATTCAATTGTATAAAAACTTAATTTTTTGCATATCAACCCCTCTGCAAACCATAAAATGTAATAAAACGTAAGGAAACCTAAGAAAACGTAGAAAAGTGTGAGTAATCATAAGAAAACGTAACAAAGTGTAAGTAACAGTTGGATTTCGGACATAGTTAACGTTTTATTACGTTTTCATACATTCTCTTACGGTTTGTTACGTTTCCTTACGTTTCCTTATCTTTTTTTTACATTACCTTACGCTTCCTTACGTTTTATTGCTTATAAATGGATAAGGACTTGGAAATTGTACAGAATATTCCAAATTCATTTCATCATAATTTTTTATATTCTATACGATAGGCAAGTATCTTTGGCGTGTATTGTTAGCGCCGTCTACCGGATTTTTAAGTAAATTACTCCTTTTAAGTAACCCGGAGTGTCATCCATGTAATATAATGGTTGGAATAATAAAATCTGGACTGCAACTAGTCTATACAAGCATATTTACAGACTTTTCATAAGGGAATTCCGCTCCTGTGCAATTCTCTGTTGTAACATTATTCAATATATCTATATATATAACACATATAAATATACTGAATAATGTTAAAGTGAGAAATGATACAGGCGTGGAATGCCCATATAAAAAGTCCCCTAAATCCCCTTTTCATAGAAAAGGTTGTAACTTTCATTTGTTTTTAATAAAAAATTCGCAATTACATAAAACTTATGGCTTTCTTGCCTATGACAGCTTTTAAGGCGTTTTATCGTATGAAAATGCAAAATATGACTAACACCGTAATTTAAAATAACACATTATTACAATAAACACTTTTACCAGTTTTTAAATTGAGGGCGTGAAAACAAAAAGGGCGCATAGTGCTATTTCGACGGATAAGCAGCAGGCATAGACATAGGAAGTACAGACTGCGGATGCCTTACTGAACATGTGTCACCCGTAGAGAAAGAGACAGCGAGACAACGAGAGTGCTCTTTCGTCATGCTGAATACGGTATCCGCAGTCTATACTTCCTATGTCTATGGCAGCAGGAGAGGCTCATGAAAAAAGTTTTACTTCCGATACGCCAGCCCACTCTAGAGGCGTGCGCGCAGCACTGCGAGAGAGCGTTAAGCACAATGACGGATGGTGATTCTTGGTGACCATGGCACGAGAATTTCCCGTGCCGCCCATGCAGCCAACACGGTGGGCAGGAAGGAGCGATAGGTTTGACCAAAATGACGATAAAATCGGGTTGCGGGGCGGTATTCGGGCATGAATGTACATCTCAAATCCGTTCAAATCGAAATCCGATCGGCTCCTGTTTTCGAGATATCGTCAATTTACGTATTTTAGCTAAATTATTGATAGAAGCGAATGAGTTCTAGCTGAAGAATGCATGGAACTACCTTATATAATCAACAAGGATATACAAAATATGTAGATATCATGTATATTATATATAAGTATGATATATTGTGTATATACATGTAGACCTGGTTATCAAATAAATGGAATGATGTACATATATATATATATATATATATATATATATATATATATATATATATATATATATATATATATATATATATATATATATATATATATATATATATATATATATATATATATATATATATATATATATATATATATATATATATATATATATATATATATATATATATATATATATACATATATAAATATGTAATTTAAATAAGAAGTCATATTTAGGCTGTTGCATTGGATGTGTAAGTGTATTATATTGATAGTACGTACTTTTCCACAACTTGTAATTTTGTTCAGAAAGTTATTATCAACGAAAAAAATAATATTTCTTTATATATTTCCTGAAGAAAATTGAACGGCAGCCTTTTTAGTTTTGTAATATAAGTAGGATCCTAAATAGAGTTGCTTTTGTTCCTTTCCCAAAGTTTCAAAAATTTTCTGTGCACTGATTCGCCAGCCTGTTCAGACCATAATCCTAGCCCATCATCATTGTCCAAATATGCAAGGCAGTCTTTTAAGTGCTTCAGCAGACATGGATTTTTAACGATTTAGAGACTCCAGTGCTCTTAAAAGCTTTCCTTTGAAACTTATTTTTCTACCACATGGCGCACAAATTTTCATTCTATTCTCCTCATTATTACACTTATGATCCATTTTAGGATGAATGGATTCATAATTCTTTACTGGAAGAGAAGATACCATATTTATCCGTTAGCCTGCCACTCAAACGTGATCTCTAACACGGAAAATATCAAAACTATCCAAAACGCAACCAAGAAGCATCCAAAATCTGATCGTCTTATATGACAAAATCATCTCTATTATCACAGAAGAAAGTACGCAGCCACCTAGCGGTGAGAATCGACGTTATAAATTTTTATATGGAAATTTAGTGTAACCCAAAAATTTATAATTTATGTAATATAAATTTATAACACGATAAAGTTTGGAATTAGCTATATATATATATATATATATATATATATATGTGTGTGTGTGTATATATATACATATATTTATATATATATATATATATATATATATATATATATATATATATATATATACATATATACACACAAAACTAATCTTCACCTCCTTGAAAATTATCTGAGGGAATATTCAGCTATCCCCGAACTTTTGGGACACCCTGCATGCATATATGTATACGTATATATATATATATATATATATATATATATATATATATATATATATATATATATATATACACAATATATATACACAACATATCATAAATATATATAATATACATGATATCTACATATTTTGTATATCCTTGTTGATTATATAAGGTAGTTCCATGCATTCTTATGCTAGAACTCATTTGCTTCTATCAATAATTTAGCTAAAATACGTAAATTGACGATATCTCGAAAACAGGAGCCGATCGGATTTCGATTCGAACGGATTTGAGATGTTACATTCATGCCCGAATACCGCCGCGCAACCCGATTTTATCGTCATTTTGGTCAAACCTATCGCTCCTTCCTGCCCACCGTGCCAAGCCGCGACTCGATTGGTGAGCTGGCTAGAGGCTAAAGAGTTTCTTCTTCTCTTTTATTTTCTTGGGGTTTCAGACTTTTTTTAAAAATGGACTTTGGGTAAAGTGGATCGAGATAACTATACTGTGTTAAATGGACAATCCCTGTATATTTCCGAATATTCTTTAACATTTTTAAGTTAGCCGATAACTTGGCAGTATACCAAAGCAATATAATTCTCTACGTAAGGTGGATTCATTTATTGGCGTTGAATGGCCACGCTAAAATGAGTTTCAATGGGTGTAAATTAAAAGGTATGTTTATAAATACGTACTTTGTTTTGTTTAAGTTAATAATTTCCTAAATGTATTTTAAATAAATTTAGTTTTACTTGTGTAAACGAAATAAAACTAAAGGATTATTTTCTTAAGTTTTGATTTAAAAAAGACGCAACAAGACGAAACAATAATATAGAAATCACTAAAATAGAAAAACGAAATAAAACTATAACAATTTTGTTTCATTTCCAATAATGTTTTTCAAAATTAATTTTGATTTGTTTCTACTCTAACAAAACGAAATAAGACTCTGAAGCCACTATGTTTTGTTTCGGATAAGCAAAAGAAAATAAATAATTTTATAACATTAAATTGTTTTGTTTCGTCATCAACAACATAACTAAATTAGTATTGCTTTTTATTTCGCTTTATAAAATGAAAGCAAAAGAATAAGCAAAAATTTCTATAATATTGAAAAACGCAACGAAACGAAATTATTGTTTCGCCACGGACCCTGCCGGAAAGAGTGAAGGGAAACTTTAAAAATAGATGGTCAAAACCGATAAAATAAGTGAAAAAATCAAGATTTTATCAGACATTCATTAGTAAAGATTAAGAGAATTATTTTTGTTTATGTTTTTTGCTTTATAAGAAAGAAATTTTTGTGTAACAGCAAATTAATGAATATTTACTGTTGAATCAATGGATTTTTTGCTAATTCAAGGGCAGTGACATACTTTTCACTGTTTCATTTTTAGAGAGTACTACACATCCGTGGGCATTGATTTTCGGCTTTCCTCCTTTTTCTAAGCCTAACCCAGATTGCACATCTCGTTGAGGCAACGTTGCGACAACGAGTTTATGACTTTACGGGCAAGTGACCAGATAAGGTGCCGGAAACATTGCCGCAACATTACGCCAACGTAGAAAATGTCCGCCTTTTTGTCAAGGCACGTTGTAGAAACATTGAAGTAACGTGTCTACAACGTTCTATCACGTTATGCTAGATACGTGCCTGGAACATTTCTGAAATGTTTCCGGAACGTCTCTGACAAACCATGGATTTATATGGGTTCCTTATTTACGTTGCAAGAACGCTGCCGGAACGTTGCCACAGTGACTTATAAAAATTAAATTAAAAAGATTAAAAGAGGGGGAGTAGGTAGGTTTAGTTTATAGATATAACATTTACTTCGCATATAACTTCGCAATTTGTAATTCTCATCAGCCGGCTTGCCAAACTATAATTGTTAATTATTAATTATTCTCCCACGTTTGTGCTTCCCAGATCCAATTCCTGTTAATTATTAATTTTCAACAAAATATTCCAGTTTCCTTTGGCAACGATCTGGTGAAGTGTCTAAGACATTCCATGCACGTGTTTTAGGAACGTTCCAGGCACGTGGTAGACCGTCGGAGACACGTTGCCTCAACGTTTTTACAACGTGCCTTTGACACACACGCAGACATTTCCTACGTTGGCATATCGTTGCGGCAACGTTTCCGGCACGTTATTTGGTTATTGTCCATGTAGTAAAAAACTCGTTGCCGTAACGTTGCTGCAACAAGATGTGCTATCTGGGGAATTCTGAAGAGCATTCCAGATTTAATAAATCCCGACAGCGAATGCTGTATAATTTTGTTTAAACAATGGGTTCGCAAATTTTGCTTTCAAAATTATTCTGTTTTTGTAAAATCTAAATACATACTAGAGTGCATCTAAGCAATTAGACAAAAGAGTTTCCTTCGGTATATATATTCGTCTATTTGCCGTCTTTATGTTACATACCTACGTAAGAAATTAACTAAATACCGGATTTTTCTAAATGCTTAGGACATTATATACCGAAAACTACAATTGTGTTTAGATGCTGTTATAATAGTTAACCCTTTAACGTGAATCGTGCATTAGTAAACTACATCTTGAAATCTGTTTGGTTCGATTGTCCGCCTAATTTTTTACTTTCTAAGCTGAAAAAGCACTTGAATAATTGATCATACGTTACTGAGTATACATGAAAAGTAAAATTATTAATATTTTAATTCAGCATTTAAGAAAATGAAGTAAAAACCATGATTTACTAACACTAACGCAGGTTTCGGACGTTGTCCACGTTAAAGGGTTAAAGAAAAAAATTAAGTCGCAAATATATCCGGAAAAGCTGAGGATAACAATCTCCAGACACGTTTACAGTATAATGTACAATAGTGATTTCTATTCTTTCATTGGGCATAAATAAGGTAAACGATCCTCAATTGAAGAATGATCTGAGCAGTGGTACTTTTGTATTTCGAATTAGTGTATCTATATATATTTCATTTTTAGCATTGCCCATATGAGCAATGCTAATATTTTTTGCACTATCTCAGATTTAAAGACCCATTGGATAAAACTACGGGTATTGTGCTTCATTTTTACTTTCTAAAAATCGATCCCCAAAGTTCCATCAAAATCCAAGACCCGGACTCCATGGTCCCCCCTTATTAGTCTCAGAGATTAACAAATATTATATAAACTCAGATATATATAAAATATACAAAATTTATAAATATAAAATACTTACTATATAAAATTAAAAATATACATTTTCTATATAAAAGGATTGACATGGGGTTAATAGATAAAGAATCGTTTTTACTGAATATGTTTTTTCTAAATATGTACTTCTGAAAAAGACAACATGGTTTTCCAATAGTACATTCATCAGTACGCTGTTGAAACAATCAAGCTGGATTTTCAGCTGCATTTACCTGGATTTCCTGTAAATCCAGGTAAATAAAGCTAGAATCCAGTCAATTCAAGTGGAAATTCACCTGGAAACCTATCTAGATTGTTTCAACCGGGTTACATAGAGAAGTCATTTTCGAGTTTTCAATGTTATATTTTTGATCAGAAGATCTTGACAAATATTTAAATTTATTATTCAATTTCCGGAATTCAAGGAAAATTTAGATGTGTTTATTCAAGAAGGTGTTATTTGATTCCGAATATTTTTCTAAGAAAAATGTATATGGTATACTTTTGGAATCCTTTTGACGCTATAAATAATACCGTCTGCAGCTGTAAGCTATCTTAATATTTAATTAATTCCAGTACAATTTAATCATTAAACACTGGTATAACATCAAAAATATGCAATAACTTTAACAAACTTATCATAAATAATCTTGTAAAATTTATTCACGATACGTCTTCAAATTCAAATTCACCTTCATACATCGTAAAATCCAAATAAAAGTCAATATCATATCGGTGTCTCTGAGTCTGCTCAAGAAATTTCTCCCCAGCTCTAGGAATTTCCATTTCATTCGTATATAACAATTGACTGTTCCTCGAACGATCAATTACAATGCCGAAATTTGTACAGCTGCGCGGGCCCGTGCTTAATCGATTAACCAAATTATTATCACTCATGGTCGCGCATAATCATTCGTTCTTCCTCTTTCTCTCTGTAAAGCCTAAAAAATAGAATCGCGTAACAATCGAGCGGTGTTTGTCGAAAAGAACGCGTCACGCGTCTAGCGTTCCGATTTAGATCATCGCGAGAGCACATATTTGCACCTCCGCGCGAGCTGTAATATACGTGTGGCTCTATTTTTTCTGTAATTCGCACGTTGGGTGCCGCAACGTTCTTTATTCTTTTTTTTCTGTACTGGCGTCGAGAGGTTTGAGCTTCTTTAAGAGTGCGGTAAATTCGTCGATAGGTTTTATCTCGCTCTTTCTGTTAATTTGAACTTTATATATAAATTATTGCAGATCGGCCGAATCGTCGCTTACATCATATTTCATTGATTGCTGTGTAATTATAGGGTCACATTTTTAAAGACATTTATTACTGTAAAACGTATACTACTAACAAGATATCACGCGATACATCATATGATTAATGATATGATTTTTCATGAGATTTTTATAGATGAATTAAAAGAGTTTTTCAATTGGAAAATATCGGCATTTCTGCCAACTGACAAGGGGGACCCCGGAGTCTGGGTCACCGAATTTGATGAAACTTCAGGGATTGTTTTTAGATATCTACAAAAGAAGCCCAATACTCGTGATTTTATCCAATGGGCCTTTGTACGGTAGATACGGCGTATTTCATTAACGTTGATAGTATATCTATATATATTTGTTTTTTAGCAATGCTAATGTTTTTTGGCACTATCTCAGATTTAATGATCCATTGGACAAAACTATGGGTACTGTGCTTCATTTTTAGATTCCAAAAGTCGATCCCCAATGTTCCATCAAAATCCAAGATCCGGACTCCATGATCTACTCTTATGATTGTTCAATATAAGAAGCATCTTCTAAGGGATTATATGTGTGTAAAAACCAAACTTTTTCAATTAATTTTTTCATTTGAATTTCATTTGATGGTAAATCATATGGTATATTGTCCCTACCACACAAGTTTCTTGATAATGATGTGTGATTAATCATTTATATGATATATAAATCATATAAAGCGGGATTCATTTTATAAGACGAAAAAATTATTATCCGGAGAATGCTTGAAACATTCTTTTCAGAGGTGGTAATTCCTGTCATTCCATCTGTATTATGCTTCACATTTCTGTTAAAACATATAATTTTAATATTTGTAATCAATTAATAGCTAAGTGTAAAATTATAATCAAGTCATAGTGCAGTTGAATTAGACATTTAATGCTGTAAGAATATAAAGAAAATGGTACTTCAAATGTTTTTAAGGAATATTATCGAATAGGGTATATTATTAACGATATAGCTGGAGTCTTTTAACTCTTTATTGTGCACAAAGGAGTTGCATAAAATGCAGATAAGTGGTCCAATTGACGATTTTATCATAGTTTTTATTTATCTAAATCCGAGAGGTCCGATGATTGATACTACGCTAGGTTTCGGACTTATTATGTCGCGCTCACAAGGTTACACAAGAACAATCGAACTTTCTATTATGAACGAACGTTATATTCAACATAAACTTTAAACCTTTCTCTTGAAATTTTCAGACTTAAATATGCTATTGTTAATTAATAATATCTTATTAAAAAAAAAACTAACTTTGGCCCTTCCCAACGGATCTTAAAATTGATTTCAGATAAAATAAGAAATATGAAAATATCATCAATTTGACAACGTAGTTGCATTTTATCCAGAACCATTATGAACAATAAAAGAGTTAAGGTTCTAGCATATAAATTCGATGGTATTCCTCAAAAACAGTTGGTTCACCATTTTTTACGTCATATTGGACTATTAGTACTACATAGTCTTCCTAAAGAAATCTCAATATTCGGTTTTATTTTATTATTGATTGTTAAAAAACAGAAAAAAAATACTGTTCTAGATACGTATCAAAAATACAAACCATATTCAACGACTTTGAAATGTCGAAGGAAACATTAAACTCACCTTTTACACGTTCATTAAAACTGCGAACAATTACCGATCTATATATCAACGCGGTTAAAAAAACCGAACAATGAAAACGTAAATCGCACCTCTTATACAGATCCAGAGTACAATGAAGCGAACCGCAAAAGTCGACGCGCGTAAAATTCAAATGCGAACCTTGGCATAAGGAAACAGTTAACGTACACGTTCGCGGTTAGCGTTATATACGTGAAAACGCAAGAAATTCTTATTGAAACCCCAAGCATGAAACCAACTCCGTTCGATGCGACTTTCCGCGAAATCGCGAATAGTGAATGGGTCGATGAGTAAGTTCCTTAGGTGTCTTGCATCAGTAAAAGTTAAACATTTTAATTAATTTTTATAGAAGTTCGATCGAACTTGCCGAGTGAATTCCGTTGTGTCGGAAGAAATGATGAAGCAGTTGTAGATGTAATTAAGGGGGTGTCAAAGTCAATTTTTATCCTTCCTAGCTTACCGACCCGAGAATTATAAAATATTGGCATTAATTAAAAGAATAAGTATAATTATGAAAAACTAAGAGGTCATTGCCCTCCGTAATACAATTATCTATCACTGTGCGAAGTTTCAAACAAAAACTTCAAAACCTCTACGAATGTTTTTCGAACGAAATTTGAAGGTTCGAGTCTAGCCTAATATAAATTTCGTTCGAATGGCATTCGTAGAGGTTTTGAAGTTTTTGTTTGAAACTTCGCACAGTGGTAGATAATTGTATTATGGAGGGCAATGATGTTTTGGTTTTTCATAATTTAGTTTATTTATTAATTGTAATCAATTTTTAAAGAATTTGAGGTTAGGAATTTCGGCGGGAAATTTGAATGGTTTGACACCCCCTTAACATGTGCATAAGAAAATATCAATATAGTTTTATATATCGAAAGTTTTTATATATGTCAGTTTTAATGGTGGTTTGTGAATAGATCCATGCTGCAGTTGATTGTTGCATAAATATTAGAGCAAATGTAATCTTGGGAATAATGTCTAGTTATTTTTGACTTTTCATTTAAATGGCATTCCTGATAATGTTTCAGTCATTTTGTAGAGACGATTATGATTTAAACATTGAACAAAAAATTTGTTAAATCTAAGTAAACGTTTCCTTGAATCGTACTAAGAAAAGATTTGTTTGATAGTAATAGTAAATATTTAATTATGTTTTGACTGGTTTTCATCAATTCAATAAATATTTACCAAATTTAAGAAATATTTACTTTATTTAAGTAACTCTTTTCTTAGTACGATTCAAGGAAACGTTTACTTAGATTTAACAATTTTTTTTCAGAGAAGTAAATAGGTTTAAATTTTTTTTTAAATCAGACTTTATTTATTTATTTTTTTTTATAGTGGATTTTAAAATACCGACCGAGCAAAAGGAAAGAATAAAAATGATACCACTTAAAAATATTACCATCTTAGATTACATAAACAATTTTTTATTGAATTAACTTGAAACTTTCAAGAGATCTCAAAAACATAATCATTGGATCAATGAACAAGTGCACCTAATTTTAAAAATACGCAAGTTTATCTTAATATTTTATAAACCTCTTATGTGCTACAAAAAATATATATTTTTATTTTTTTCAAAAAATCTATACATAGAATCCTGTTGCATTTGCCTCATCACAGGCGAATTTCACTAAAATTCACCATAGAAAAGACCTTAGAAAAGTCCCCAGGAGTATCTCTAAACGATAGAAACATATTTCATTGTATTCTGGTAAAGCCCCGTTCCCCTCCACCGCAATGGAATCCCTCTGCACCCGTACACACAGTCATCCTCTGCGTCTTTCCTTCATCCAAAGCCACTGCATTCTCACACGGCAAGACGCACTGCAGCGACACGTCACACTCCACTACCAGGCCTATAATAGTTTGAAGCGACAAAGACCAGAGCCAGGGTCTTGGCCTTCTCGCTCCCACCACCCTGGTTCCGATGTACATGCACACGCGGAAGACTTCGGTGGTCGCGCGAAAATTCCTCGGTTATCTTTTAGTATCCTCTGCGAGGCAGAGCGCGATAATCGCGGCAGCGCGAGGACGAGATTTAGAGTAGAGTCGGGTATAAGAGTGCCAGGCTGAGATTTGGAGAGTTTGTAACAATATTGTGGTGCAGATGTCGGAAGTTCAAGAGGATTTGTGTGGATTTTAGTAGTTAGAAGCGCGTTTTTGGGGGGGGGGTTGAAGGACTTGTTGAGATTTGTTTGATTGGTTCTTTTGGAGAACTAAGATTAATAGATATAAGAACGGATTGTGAAAGTGGAGAGTTTATTGGAATTGAAGGATTTCTGATAATTAATATTATAATTCTGATGGTAATTATTAAAAAATATTTGGATATTAAAAGAGTGTTCTCGTGCTTTATAAATCAATAATTTGAGTATCCAGATTCATAATAGAATTAGTTCAAAATCTTAAACTACTTTTTATAAATTACATCATTATTGATCTCATTTTCATTATGAAATTGATGAATAGCACATTTGAGTATTAAGTGCAGCAATATAATTAATCAAATTTTCATTCTTATGCCACTAATGTACCAACGTTAACGACAACATTCAAAATTTCTAAAATAAATTATGTTATTATAAATTATCAGTTACGTTTCTAAACGTTCCAATTAATTTCTGCGGTATAATAATATCAGTAACCTATGATAACTTCTTCAGTATTTTAACCCTTTAAAGTCGAGTCCGTCCATTACGACCGCCCTTCTTAAGGACTCCTCTAAAAACTCTTACAAAATCATAACGATGAAGTAGATGTTCTACCGGTTTATGTAGTTTTATAGTAATATGAAATCGAAGTTTTATAAATAACAAAAATAGCCCTGAGGCGCGACAAAACAATTTTTGTGCACTTCCAAAACATTAATTTTGAATTCTTAATATACAAACTATTGTTATGTTTAAATCAAAATATAATTTACAACAATAAATCAATGGCCCTTGCGAAGACTAGCACACTTCGCAATTTTCCCACGAAGACTTAACACTTTTCAAGATTTTGCCATGAAGAATAACACATTTGAAAATAATCCACCAAGACTAGCACATTTGGCTATTTTATGCCGCCTGATTTTTTCAGGCTACCTTTATTTATTCGGGCAACCTGATTTTCTCGGGTAAACCGATAATTTTTTGAGTACAAAAATGGTCAGATACTCGACCCGAACCCGATAAAAAAAGAATCAACCCGATACACCGAGAGTTTATCAGTACAACTTAAATTTGCATATTCTATACGAAATGTCTTCGTGGCAGAATTGCGAAATGTGCTAGTCTTCGTGAGAGAATGACGACTAGTGCTAGTCTTCGTGGGAGATTTCCAAATGTGCTAGTCTTCGTGGGAGAAAGGCGAAATGTGCTAGTCTTCGTTGCAAGGACTGAAACGTGCTACTTCGTGGCAGTTTGAAATGTGCTTGTCATCGTAAGGGCCGTCATAATGTTGTATATAAGTCCAATATCAATTTCAAAAGTACAAAATGTAACTTTTGAGCTACATTTAGAAAAACACATTTCCAGCAATTTTCGGTCTATCAAAACTATTGGTTATAAACCAATTATTAATTTTAGACTATTGTCAAATAAAATATACAAAATACATTGATTCTTTTGGTGATAAATGTGTATAGGCGTTATCAGGTTGATGCACACTTTTCATTGGGATTAAATAAATACATTTTGTAGAAAGACCAAAACAAATAATAACAAACGTAATCTGCAATAATTCTAAATGGATAATTTATCAAAGGTCACTGATAATTAAGATATGCAAGGTCTTCGAACAATGGGCCCAAGATAAAAATGCCATACCTAAACCAATCTTCGATAAAAATGTTTGAGATGTATTCTACACGCTAAAGTAAAATTTTTAGTAAAATTTTGAGGAAGTACCTACTCTCTAAATTTGAATTAGTAACTTTCACCGTGAAACAATGAATATTGACTTAGTTCGCAGTGTCAAGTATATTTACCACAATGGTAAACTTTGTATCAAAATTTGAATCTAAGTCTAATTCTTATATTAGAATTAATAATATACCTAGATAATTCTGCGTATTATTTTTAGTATACTTTATATAGACGGTAACTATTAGCATAAAAAACATGATTTTCTCGGAAGTAAAGAGGTCACGAGAACATTATAGTATTAAAGTACATAGTAACAAATTAGCGCTAAACAAAATCATCAAATCCTCAACATTCCTATAAATAATTTTCCAGCGACAAAAGTGTCCACCACCACGAATACACGTCCCCCCACGTCAAAATGTGTTCCAGAGGCCTCGAGCCTCGACGATCAACGTCCCGCAAAACCATCGCAAATGATCAGCCCAGCATGAATCAACCGAAGAATCCCAGCGAGAAAGCGATTGTGCCGATGATCGGGCCGCGCAATTTTCACCGATGAGACGCGTCGTCGCTTGTACACGGTGAGTAAAGGAGAATTAGCGTGTTTGTGGTTGAGATTTTTATCTCAAAGAGACGCGCTCGCACGCGCGTATGGTTATCCGCGCTTCGGATCTGGAGTGCGTAAATGTGTAATACGGATAAACAAGACCTTCGGGATATTTGCCCGTGGACTTGGCCTTTTTTCTTTCGTGCATGCGGTGGAACTCGGCGAGAGAAATGTAGATTACGAAGGAGAGGTTGGATTTGGTACCGATTGGAGAATTATTGTTTATGATATCGGAAAATGGGCGAAATTAATGGAAAAATTAATTATAATTTATAAGGGACGTCAACCAATTACGAAACTCCTCCAAGTACAGATCACCCATAGATATATACCTAGTCTGATATATTGCGGACTCCTATTATAGCTAAATGGTACTATAATTTTGCATACTGGATTAGATGCATGTTATTTTTTTATTAAATAAAAGTAGAGCTTCTTAAATCACCCCTCCAAATGTTCTCGCAAGAATTTATTTCTCGAAGGTTAAACGCATGTCCAGTACATAAGCTACCTAATGCTAATTATGTTATAAGTGATAATTGTTAAAGTAAATAAACTTAAAAATACTATTTTATAACTTTCATATACCTATATTTTAAGTACAATTTTTAAGCATTTGGACCAAAAGTACTTTTCTAAAAACTATGAGTCTCGATATTGGGGGACATTTTTTTAAATGTCTAAAATCTTATTTTCTCGTTTTTCATAATTCAGATAATAATTAAATTTGATAAAAACTAAGTATTTACGCCACACAGGTCCGTGCAAATAACAAAATTCATTTTAAAATGTTTATTTAAGCAATCACAAGTTACCGATAAGAAGCTATGGGATATTGTCGTTTAGGGTAGAACTCCAGTGATTTTTAAAGAATCTCTCCCTTTCGTCCAATAATATTAAAATTTCGGTAACTTTTTTGTCGTAATTCAAGATGGTAGGAAAAAAATTTTGAGAATTTTCACTAAAATTTTTTTACTTGTTATTGGAAAAAATACATATTTTTGTAATAAAAACAAGGGGTTTTGGAGCAATTCCTTGCTCATACTAATTTAATGAATTCTATTTTAAAAAATTCTAGGATATTTTTCAACTTAAAATGAACAAAAGTTAATATTTTTGAAATTGTTTAAACTCAATTAATGGTCTAAAATAAATGAAACGTTTTTTGAACTTAAAAAAACATAGAAAATTGCATGTCTCAACACTTACAATGTATGAATAAAACATTTACCATCTAAATACCTAAAAACAAAATATTACCTACTTTTCACAATACTTTAACCGATATTTTCATATTTTCAAGTTTCAAAAATATCTATGGTCATGTGTTGCGCAAAGAACTTTTTGAAGGTAGAAAAGTAAGTTTCGAGAAAGGCGGGTTTAAAGTTTTAATTTGGTATGCTATCCAATGTTAATTGTTTCACTCAACTGGCTATAACTTTGGTATAACAAAGAGTTTTTATATCCAGCAGGTCTCAAAATGTTCATAAAACTATAAACATAAAAATATGTAATAAAAGAAATTTCGATTTTTTGGTAAAAAATCACTGGAGTTTCCCCTTAATAATGGAATAAATAATCATGATTGTTATAATTTACTCCATATTGCATCCCCAGACTATATGCCTAGCTAAAAGAAAAACTATATGTAATACAATAATGCAATTCGAGTAAAGCAATTTTATTTCCTGAAAAATTTACGTTACTTGCTTAGTTTTATTGATTTTCTAGTTGTCATGTCATAATATTGTTTTAGGGTGCGATATATTATGAGCAATTATCTGGAATTTTTAAGTTTTCTTGTGTTCCAATACATGCCATATTCAAAAGGCATTTATTTTATTTCCTGGTTTGGCACGTCGTGACTTTATCTGCAAGCAATAGCTTAGCTTTTAAACAATAAATTAATCCCATTATTTTGATAAGTTGGTAGCTATCAAATTTTTAAACATAGGTTTTTTTCTTTTTTTCCCAAAAATCATACCCCTAAATTTGAGTTAGATTCGTGATCTACAGGTTCTGAACTCGCAATCCTTGAAATTAAAAATATTGACTATTCGCTGTGAACATGTAGTATAGTATATGTTATCTTACTTTCAAGAATAAAGTCATCTTACGGTCGAGGCAATGGGCATTCAATGAAAATAATATTTTTTTAATTACTAATGAATCTAATGTCAATTCAAGAAAAAAAATTTGAGATTACAAAAATTGTCGGAAACTTATAAAAAATTATTTCCATTGAATGTCCATAACTAGAGCCTGCGTATTTTGTACGACCCGGCTCACGTCACTCGACCGTAATATGGCGCTATTTTTGTGTACAATATCTGCATCAATCGCTACATTACATATTATCACCTACAACAATAATTAACGAAGAGACGAGTCCCCTCGCGGTCGAAGAGATAATCGCCAGTAACCGCCGCGTGATTAACATTTCTCGAGCGATCGATTATGTACTCCACACAAACACCGATCAAAATCGCACTGAATCTCAAGAAAAACAGCTGATCGATACGGCGCGCATGTGCCTCAATTACTTACCGATGAAACGCAAGTCTCTCTCTGCATATTGCGGCTGCGACGACGCAACGAGCGAAATGGCAAATCCTTGTAATTGCCTTCGCGCTGAATATGTTTTGATCGGCGATCGGCTGGAGATAGCGTTGCGTCATTGGTGCGGCCGCGCTCGCTCATCGTCGAGCGTTAATTAAGATAGGTCAAAAATCTCTGGCGCCAATCGACGCGGGAGATAAGCCTGCGGGGGGAGATAAGGAGGATTACGACTATTACGAGAGGCTGAGAGCGTCTGGCAGCAATTTTGCGGCGAAGAAAGTGAATAGGGAGCATTACCGATTTTCGGTTAACGGTATTTATATTCTATGTCAAAGGACTTTATTCAGCTGTGGTTTTTTTTTAAATAAACGAATAATTTTATATTATTCCCTATTTTTATAGTAAAAGAATTGCGCTTGTGGAATAAAGAATATATCGACGTTCCTTACGAAGACTAGCACAACTTAGATTTCTCAAGAAATACTAGTTCTTGTTTCTTGTCAGGAATCTATCACGAAAATTAGCATTTTCAGAATTTTAGACAAAAACTATAATTTTCTTAGAGGGTCTAAGAAAGTGTTGGTATTAATCAGAAAATCTAAAAAGTTCTAGTTTTTTATAAGAGGCCCCTGAAAAGGTCAAGGTGCTTTTGAGAAATCTGACACATGCTAGTCTTCGTAAGTATTATGCATTAAAATAATGATGATAAATAACAATAATTTATAAAAAAGTGTTTGGTTAATACGTACAATAAAACAAAATAAAGCTTATTTTTAGGTATTGAGGTACCGCGTTTTTTCGGTCCTCCTCTATTCTCGTAATGTTAGTAATTTTTATGATTAAAAAGTAGTTTGTGATAGATTACTTTATTTATGAATAATTTGTCACAAATGGTTTTGTTGAGTGGTGTTTATATTAACGCTTTGTTATATATTAGTTCAGTAGTAGGATTATTAGAAAAATAAACTTAAAATAAAAAGACATTTATTCAGTATTTCTGAGCAAACTTTTGTTTTTAAGTAATTTTTATTTAACATTGTCTTTCTGATGTAGATAAAACAGTATTTCGACGACCTCTTAGAATGAAGTTTTGCAAATATCTCCTAAATACTATACTCTAGTTTAACAACTATATCCATCCGTTGGAACCACTTCACACTTGTAGATTAAATTATTCAAGTAAACCAATGCCAAGATCACGGTACCCCGAACTAATCCAGCTAACGAATCTGGCCAAGTTTTTCATTTAGACCCGCACGAGCTCTCGCATTGTGGATTAAAGTATCCCATAAAATCCCATTAGACTGCATAAATTTGGTTCAATTTTGAGGGTTTCAGTAGGATTTAATTCATTTTTCTGGTCAGGGATATAGCAACCGAACAGAAGCAGCGCCGAAGTTATATAAACCCGCACTCTTTTCTCGCTTTCTTTCTCTTCTTTCGCTTTAACTATCATAAAAAAATATCAATTCCATTAATACATAAATAATTGTAAAGAGCAATATGTAAAAATAGAGAATAATGCTCTCTATCCATTTGACTTTAGAAAATGTATTCAACTTTGATTGTCTCAATTATACTCTAAAGCAAGACTCTGTTAAAGTGTACGTGTAGACGAGGCATAAGCTGCCCTCCTGCGCTTATCTCCTCCTCTGTAGGTACAGATAAACTCGCGTCTGATACCCGAATGCTCCTTGATTTCTCGATAAGTACAGAGGTGCATCTTATCTCGCACGACTCGCCGCGAGGCCTTTTTGCGCTTTACAGCAACTCTCCCGCGCCTACGGTTTAATTAGTTCAACGTCTTCTGTTTACCTTCTTTCTTTTTTTTCATTGTAACTTACGCCTCCGCATATTAGTCTCATTTTCCAGGACGATTATAAGTATTTTAAGAATATTGACGAAGCTGCGGAATCCTTCTACATATTTGTACTTTGATTTAAAAAATGAATCGAAAGAAGATTAGTGTAACTTTAACTGTTATTTTTTAAATTAAAATTAAAATTAAACTGAAAATGTACTTATCATTTAAGAATAACCGATCCGTATTAAGTTTAGAATGTCATGAAAATATTAAAGCACTTTTAAATCTCAATAATTGTAGACAATTTTTTTTTAACTTGAAAACGTACCCTCTTAATTTGAAATAGTGAAAATTCACTGTTTCGCAGTGAAAACTCAGCCACTACATGAATTAGTTGCTGAGTTCTCACTGCTAAACAGTGAGATTTCACTGCTTTACAGTGAAATTTGGGAGGTTTCACTATTTCAAATTAAGAGAGAAGTATATGAAGCTCATCTTATTTCCTTTTACATTAAATATGGTATATTTAACATATCTAAAAGATGGTAGAAGACCAAATTGTAATAAATGGACTCAACACTTTCAAGAAATACCCAAAACATTATTTTCTTTTTTAGAATATATGCAGCATATTTAGAAAATAGATAAGTTTAGATTAACATTTCATTCAAATAGTTCAATTTTTTAGCTATTATAACAGTTGTACAATTTTTAATGTATTTTAAAAAATAATGATTTTTATGAATTTTAATAAAAAGTATAATTATTTGTAAATTTTCTATTATCTACTGCATTCAATCCAAGAATAATCATTTTGTGGAGATTTTCTGAAAGTTATGTCAAATCGATTCATTAAAAATTGCTCCTGTAATCACGAGGCAAACAATAGTAACATTTTTATTTTTCTGTTTTATAGAATTGTAGGGCATCGATATGAGATAGTTAGTTTTAGGTATGTGCTACGTCGTAAAATATGTTAAAAACATTTTATTTTATTTTCAAAGAAATTTGAACTGCCTAGATGAAAAAAATGTATTTAACTTTGAATATTTACGTTGATTCTATTATATTTATCACTGGATTGTCTGATTATATATTCTAATATATACTAAATAATGTTTTTTTTCCGTATAAGTATTTATTTACTGTGAAATTACCACAATACGTAACTGATTAATTCAGTTTATGCTCAATGTCCTAATTCTATAAGTCTAACCCTAACTCTAAGCTTATTTTAGGTGCAAGATATTTATAGTTAAGTGGCTGAATTAGAAGTTGTCACTTTGTAATCGTCGAATTATTAAACTGAGCTTCCAATGATTTATTGAGTAAATGAAGATATATCTTACGATAAAAGAAATCCATAAAATTTCAAATAACACATGTTGCCTTGATTATTGTATTTCAATAATAAAAATTAATTTATTATACACGAATATTATGTTGAGACAATTACATGAAAAATCTGCATACGATCCATCACAAACTATATAGTTGCAAAAGAATACCCAGATGAGAGATAAAAATCCGGTAAATCCGCGGTACCTATACACACAAATCGCAGCTAGAGAATCTCTCGGCGGGAATGGATTTCTTTATGCGCGACCTCCGCACGCGTATTTCTCAGCTGCGTCTCGTGGTCTGGGGCTTGACAAACAATTAGGTAAATTAGTGTAAATGAGTCTAATGGGGCCACCGACGCGTCGCTCGAGTCCGCGGAGCACCTCTTTTTTTCTTCGTTTATCGCACTCTCTTTCTCCCTCCTTCGCATTCTCATAGCGTTTTGCATGGCATTAAATACTGGATATTTCCGAGTTGAACGCAGGAATTCCGTTCTGCGACTTGATGTAATATTGTTGGGGTATTTTAATTACTTCCGAAGCGGTGAAACGTACAATTACCAATCTTGTCTTGGTATTCTTTGTTTCTTTTTATTGATACGTTTGAATGAAGATGTTATAGGCTGTTATTTATGGTATGAAAATGGAATGCGAAATCAATAATTTATGTATGAAAAATTATTTACTTTTAAAAATAAGAAGCGTTGCAATGTAGTTCGAAATATATACATTTTTTTATAACTTTTTTAATTAACTTTTCACAGTATATTTTCCTAACTATTTTTGAAATTTAAAACAGAAATACTTTTGTACCTGTAAGAAAATTTTAAACTTAATATTGAATATGATATTAAATCTTTGGAATTTTAGAACCGCGTCTTCCAAAAATTTCGTATAAAAGTGTATATATGCAATTTAGAAAATTATTGTAAGTCTCGCAATGAACAGTGAATTTGTTAGCCATCGCATCGAGATATTGTTGAATATCTTGGATAGACTTTGGTGTACATGGGATAGGTTCCCTGAATTAGCCCCTGAGATACGCAATGCAGGTGTAACGTCCAATAATTGCTGCATATAAAACGTAATGTCAATAATGCTATAATAAACATGTATCGTATACTATAAAAAAATACTTAAAGAACTTCATATTATACCTCAATTGATGGTAAGCAAATGCTTGATCAGAAAGCCTAAATAATAAAAAAAAAAATCTTCTGTTCAAGTTAAAAGTGTCAGATAAAACCGGAAATATTAGTTGTGCATGTATTATACATTCTATAGAATACCAAATTTGCAAAACGGATTCACGCTGTGCTCGGAAATAATATCTGTACGAACGACCCTGTTAAATCCTGTATAATAGGTAGATTACTAATAATAAAAATGTTTGGAGTAACTTTTTTATCAATAATAACAACATTTTAATGTCTTTTTGACTTTGTAAATAATTTTTCTTTTAATTTGTTAATACAAATTTTTTTTTCAATCTGTTAAATAACATTTCTGAAGAATACATAAAAGCTTCAATATGAAAAAGAAAAGTTTTTCGCCGAGACAATGCCGTTTGAAAAAAGTGTGGTGTTTCAAAGGCCTCGCGCGTGCTCGCGGGATAAACATGGGGTATCATTCATGTACAGATATTGCACATTTAGGGGGACCAGGATATAAGACCCATTTTACATAAATCAGGCTATCCAAATGTATATAAGATCTCCTACACATGTTCAAAGGGTACCGGGTTAATAATCGCCAGAAAGCTTTGAATTTCGATAGTCTTCGTCATCAAATTCTAGATCGCGCGGTAGTCTTCGTACGAAAATCTACATATTCTCTAATATCACAGGCCCACAAAAAAAAAGTTGAGTGTACTTTTGACCAGACCAACTTCTTTGAGTACAGTTGAATGTTGAAAACCAATTTAAAATGTCATATCGATAAGAGTAAAGCTTCTGCTTATCACACGTTTTTTTGAAATATCGATTCATTTACCCCATTCGGCACCCACTAATGCCTCTTGGGAGCTATATTTTATAAATCTGACATCAAATTCGTGATCAGCGACCTCGAAAATCTCCGAGATAGTGTTTGCAATGCCTATGAACTTTTTCTAAGTTGTAGAATTAAATTTTAATCATGTTAAATTAAGTTTAAAATGAATTTTGGCTTTTTCTGATCCGTTAGCCTTCTCAAGGCCGTACAAAGGGTTAAGAATTCGTGAAAAAAATATTTAAACCATGGTTTTTGATGTATTTTGATCCGTAGAATTCAATTCTGAAGTCGAAATAACGGTATCATTCATCGTTTTTTTTTTACCTTTGAAAAAACCATAAAAATAGGCGCACTTTTTCCTCGCCGAGTCGGGAATAAAGCGCTACATTAAATCCCTACCCCCACTCTAGTCCCCGCCGCGACATACACAAACAGCGCGTGGTGGCGGGAACTAGCGTGAGGTTAGGAAATTAATATGTAGCACTATTGAACGGGTACGAACTTTTTGGTAGGTACGTTAAAAAATCGTATATTGCGCGCGTGAATAAAGTGAGCCAGTGATTGCCAGCGTGTGTGATGCCCGAGGGGAGCGAGGCATGCGCCGAACACCACGCAGGCATTTAATGGCTCACTGTAGTCCCTAGGTGCATAATATACTATTAGATCGTTAATATATTTGAAAGTTATTACTATTGAATATTTAAGAGGGACCCATTTGAGCGTCGGTTTATTAAGCAATTTTCAACGTACTTTTACAACAATTTATAAGTTTATTATACCTGGCGTTTTGCACACACATATATACAAACCAAGATACTAATAAGTAATTGCACCATGTACTATTGAAAAAAGTCATTCTGATGGACGTATAATACCTGATGGGTGTATATCCTAGAGGTCATCTCGATGATCCAAAACTTAAAATCCTAATTTTATTTTCGTGGTTATGATTGTGTCTATTGCAGGAATAATGAAGAAAAGGAGATTTTTACCGTAAAATTTTATTTTAATAGTCCGACATTTTTTTAATTTTCACTGTTAATTGAGGAGTTGAGATGAAACAAACTGTAATAATAATAGAAGCATTTATTTTATCTGTACATGCTACAAGATTCTTTCTAATGTATTACTACTTAGTTAGCCTCATGCCGCTCGAGGAGTAATTCCTCGAGGACGAGGGACTACCAGTATGGATTTCGACGGAACAGGTCTATTCTATTCTATTTGTGGTTAGTGGCGCCAGAAGTCTGTACGGCCATCGGAACAGGTCAACAAGCGACCAGATGTTCACAGTTAGGTACACGAATTATTAATTGATTTTAAGAAATCGTATGACTCAATAATAAGATCTAAAATGTTGTACGCCTTAGTATTGCTAGGGGTACTAAAAAAGTTCGTCCATTTAATCAGAATGTGCCTAGATAACAGTCGGGGTATAGTTCGGTCAGGTAAGAACTTATCTCAACAATTTGGAATCCGCAGTGGATTAAATCAGGAGATGCACTATTCTGCGGGAATGGGGAGCGATAAAAACAAGGAAGTTGATTTATACGTCGTTCAAACCGGCGATCGCCGCGCTGTACCTTTCGCTTCTGTCTCGATCAAATCCAATCGGTATGTGGACAGAAGCGATCTTTATTAATGTCATGAGGCATACTATTAGTAAAACAAAATTTCAGCCCTGAGCAAATGAGACAACCGACCTCGCAATTGACTTTATTTTTTCGCTATGTTCCTGTTACGGACAGAAGTACATACATGTTCCCGCACATGGCCGGACAGAAATGTTTTTTTCGACTATTTATGCATTACTTTCAAGTTAAAAAAATTTTACATTTGCGCAAATGAGACCATTGCAAAGTTCTTTTTATATGTTTTGGGCACTGTCACGCGACTGTGCACCGGAACGAGAGGGAAATGCCTTTTCGACTATTACTATACAAAAAAGCAAAATTTCTTTTTGCGCAAATAAAACCATCAAATCTGCTGCTACCTCGCGGACTGTATCTTATGTTAGGTGCGACAATTCGTTGCATTATTGTAGTGTTATGTACATACTTCTTCGTCGTTATTTTAAATTCAAAACTACAAAAGTTATTGGACTAATAGTCGTTAAGCTAATTTGGTCAGTGTCGAAAGTTAATTTCCAGAGCTCACTACTTCTTGTACGGATATGATTATTTTGGAAACAATTTATTCATAAATGCCCCGATAATTCCTTGTCATTGCTCAAGTATTAGTCAAATTATTAAAATGTATTTCTTGCCCAAAACCCAAAACCGTGCACACAACTTATACCCAGGACCGCCCATATATAATTATATTATATATATTTCGTAATTGAATTTTGTTTAGCCTATTAGCAACTGCAACTATATTGAGATACTGTTTTTCCTTTTCATTTTTGAGCAGAAAAATGTCTGCAATCGAAGACAAGAGAATAGAAACTGGGAAGAATGAAGCCATAAGATGACAACTAGTAAATGAAATGTGACAAAAAAATAATAGTACTAAATCTTTTGTTTCTAATATATACTAAAGTATAACATCTAATATATACTATAGTAGTAACATATTATTTTAGAGACTATCAAGAAATACAAATTTCTTACATATTTTTGAACTATTCTTGGAATATTATATGAAATGTTTGAAATAAAAATGTATAAAATATTTCTTGAAATTATTTCGGTTATTTTTCCGAAAATTTTCACAAATATTACTCGTCTAATTAAAAAAAATGTATAATTTTTCAGGAAATGTTTCCGGGACATTTCTAATATTATGAAAATTATACGTCAATATAAAGATATCTTTTGATTTTAATTAAATCTTTTATCAGTGAGAAATCGACGTTTTACCAGCGAGAACAGTATAAGTTCTTAGCCTTGACTTGCATTTCAGGTTTTATTTTAAATAATCCACTATCTATCATTATAGTAAAATTATTTTTTAATCCATATATATAAGCATTGCAACCGGCACCATTGCTGGGGTCAGTAGTTGTGTATAAGCGGATCGCTCACGAAAGTTAAGCAGCGTTGAGGCGCCGCCGTACTTGGATGGGTGCCGGTTCGCACAACCAAGAGCATCAACAATGGTGTTTTTTCCGGTAGGTAAGGAATGATATGTACTTGACTAGCAAGTTGATTTCCTTACCGCACCGAGTAGGTGGAGTGGAGGTTTTTCCTACGGGTTTTCCTCCGTCACAGGTTGCTGACATAGGTAGAAACCTGTCATTGTCGATAACTTGGGCGAATGCGGGAGGTGGTGGGAGTATTCTGTTAAAACCCGAAAAAAGGGTATAAGGTAGGAACAAGGATAAATAAAAAAAAATATAATCATTGTAAAATTTTAAATCAGTGTTTAATTAGTGAGAAGCGTTTATTTATTTGTTTCAATGTTTTCAAAAGATTGATTTTCGACTTTTACCGCTTATCCACACAGCCCCTCAATTATTGATTTTTGTTCCGGCCATAGTCATTTAATCAATGCAAAGATTTTTCTTTTATTTAGGATCACTAGGACGGTCTCTAGATATATGCCCATCTTTTGACGTAAGCGTATCATTTAATTACTTGTATCTTTGTTTATTTGCAATAAAACCGTTAAAAATGTTCTTAACATGTTGAGCACTATTTCAATTATTAAAAATAATTTTTTTGTCCTGTGATGGTCCAGAATTAATTCTTTTCTACATTTACCAATTCTGCTCTGCTTATATCGGGAAGACATCTATTATGAAAGGTTTCACGAAAGTTTCAAATTAATTCAATTGAACTCTCTCTTTAAAAACACGGGGTTAGTGAATTTCGGCCAAAAACAAGCTTCGTACTTCATGGATGTACCACCAGTACACCCTGTATGTAGTTACAAATTTAATATATATTGTTAAAATTAATTGGTCGTTATTTAACTGTGAGGGATTATGCACGAAAAAAAGAACAGGACTAAATATAAAGAACAAGGTCAAACACTTTATCAGCCGGCCAATGAGCATTAACAAGATTTGTGTAAATCTTCATAAAGTACAATATGTTTTCTTTTCGTGTATAGTTCTCAACTGTTTTTACAACCTTTAACAGTGGCTTGCTAAAAAATGAATAAATATTAATATATACTTGAGATCCTTTTTTATGGGATGTTTAGCAATAACAATGTATTTATTTTCTTTTGCAAAAAGCCAGCATACATTTGGTACACAGCTGTGATTAATAAGGCTAAAGAATGATCTTAAGCATATTTTATAAATGACAAATTTGTCATTATACTGGCAACCATGCTGTGAAACATATTATAAAATTATGAAATAAAAGATTTGCACGAATATGTAATATGTAAAAGATTCATTTAAATCATTTACCTTATAAGCATTTCAGGTGTTCTGTATAGTCTTCACAAAAGTAATGCTGCTATACAGAGTACGTCACATTTGAAAAAATGGTTGAAGCTGGTAAATTCTGTTTTTCTCCAAAACATGTGGTAAATTTAGTTATTAAATATACATCGGTACAAACTTGCTCAATAAGTGAGGTTTTCAGACCAGACTTGAACATATCTCTTTGACTTAATAAACTGGTATATACTTTTAGCTTTATCACTTCGAAAATTCCTTCTGAGAACCCTTTTGTACGAGGATATTTTTGAAACTTCCAGAAAATATCGGTTAAAGTATTGTGAAAAGAAGTTAATATTTTGTTTTTAGGTATTTTGATGGTAAATGTTTTATTCATCCATTATAGGTGTTGAGACATGCAATTTTTTATGTTTTTTGAATTCAAAAAACGTTTCATTTATTTAGTTTAAACAATTTCAAAAATATTAACTTTTGTTCATTTTAAGTTGAAAAATATCCTACAATTTTTTAAAATAGAATTCGTTAAATTCGTTTGCGCAAGAAATTATTCTAAAAACCCGTGTTCTTATTACTTAAATATGTATTTTCTCCAATAACTAGTAAAAAAATTTTAGTGAAAAATTCTCAAAATTTTTTTACAACCTTCTGCAATCATGACAAAAAAAGTTACCGAACTTTTAATATTATTGGACGAAAGGGACAGTTTTTTTAAAAATCACTGGAGTTCCACCTTAAGGGGTTAAACCTCTACAGAGGTAGAGTACGAAAAAATAGGCATAATTCGGGAATTTTTTTTGGAGCATGAAAGAAATGAATCGAAATTCTGTAAAATTGGATTTATAATACTAGTAATGAAGTACAGAAAATATTTTCTTCAAGTTCGTTCATGACAAAATGGCGGCTGTACATCATTTCTCCGTCGGTGCCTTTTTTGATAAGGGGTGCACGGCCGAAAACCTAACTCCCGCAATTTTTTATATTTGTATTATTTTATATTAATTGATGCGACATGGTGTACTTTTGAAAAAAAAGTTTAAAATTTCATGAAAAAAAGCGTCACAAAATTGTTTAAAGGAAAAAAAACTGCAATATAAAAAAAATCCTACGTACGTCGCTGGAGAAAGCAATTTTGAATATACTTTTAAAATTTCAGATCGATCGTTAAAGATTTGTTCGAGTTATGCTTCCGACCAGTTCAAAAAAAGTGCTTTCGAGAAAAACGCGTTTAAAGCTTCAAGGCGCTCGGGGCATACCTGAGCAGCGTTGCGGCAGAACTGAAAATTAGGACATTTAGACATTTCTTCCGCCCTCCACCTTGGCGTATATCATTTTTAAGACCCTAAAACACCATTTAAGCAAAACAAAATTTTTCGATTATTTGAAAATTCTACAGTGGTTTAACCCCTTAATGAATCAAACCTTTGCAATTTTCAATATCTGATATTTCTTCTTTAATCTTGTGAATACCACCAGCTTCATGAACAGCAGTAAATACAAATCACATACAATGTTGATTTGCACTAATATTATCGTTTTAGTATTCCATAAATATGGATAAACAGGACATTCAAATTCATGATACTTAATCCAAGCTTCTGAGCGACATGATTCTGAACAATAAACAGCATATATGCAATGCTCACATGGAATAGAGGTCCATACTTGCAGTGAACAGTTTGAGCAGAACAAGTACATTCCTTCATGAATAGCTAATGTAGAATAATTCTTTTCTACAGAATATCTCCAGGTTTGATATATTCTGTAGCTACTATGTGCCTGCCTCATTCTTTATTATATTTTATAGCTACAGATTTAGAAGCACAAGGAGCTTCTTTTGAACGCGGAAAGTTTGAAAGTTATTCCTCATAAATCTTTGTTTTAGATGTTCTTTTCTGACCTTTTATCGTACGACTACCAATCGTGATAATATTTAATTTATCCATCAACTTATTTTTCTCTGTATAATCCAATGATAACTCTTTAATCAGTTGTAAAGTCTCGTTGCATACATCTTCAGTTAGTTTATTTAATATCATCAAACAATTAGCTTTGCGACATAATAGTTTAGTCTTTAATAAATTGGAAGCAGTTATATTGATTTATCTGTCACAATCTTTTATACACTCTTCAAACTTCTTTAAGTGAAACATTAAAGCTGATCTATTTCCATAACCTAGTGCTAATTCGTCTGAGTTGTTTGGGGCCAATGCAATACTTTGAGAGTACAGTTTCCATGTTTTTGCGTGCCCTAAATCGCTATGTGATTTACTGCTGTATAGTTCAATTCCTTTTTTTTCTGTAATTTATAGAATCCATTGTATTTTTTTTTCTACAAAATTGTGGAGGTTTAGCGAAGTGATTTCTAAATTTCATGTAGTTTAGAATGGATAATTTTTCTTTTTGCAAAATACACTGATTACTGCTTTGTCTCACGTTTTCTTCAGCCATTTTGTTGCTGATAATTTTTTTCAAATAAAAAGTAAAAAATTTTATTTATCAAGTAAGTTTCGAATAACATTGAATGAAAAAGATTCATAAAAAATTGTTTATTTGTAGCAGTTTCTTATCTCATGACGATAATATAACTTCGAGACAAAAAAGTTAAGCTATAGTAAACAACAGTGAACAAATGTCAGTGAAATATTGAATAATCAAAATTCGTAATTGAATTTAGGGCGTAATCTTACATTATATTTTTAATAAACACATAAAGATACTTTTGCAAAAACATCATATGGCCGAGTTATTTTTCTTTGTTTTCTAGAACTCCGTTGCAGGTGTACCAAATATGTGAAGGAGCGATATTGGCATTAGGTTATTTCACTTAAAGCAAAAGATGGCGAACGCTGGATGAAAAGTACCGGGAAATATAAATATATTGCAAAAGTTGTGGAAATTTAATGTTATTGAGATCCAGATATATATAGAAGATCTGTACGGATCAGAAAATCAATAATCTTCATTTACTTTATTTATTTGACCCTCACATCGTCATTTAAACTTTTAAAATATTTGTTCCCAATCCATTTTCTTCCAGCGTTCGCCATCTTTTGCTTCATGTGAAATAACCTAATTGTTGGCAGGAACCTGCGAAATTCAAAACTCAATATTTAAAATAATTGTTAATAATCGATTGATTACGAAACGATATAATTTGAATTTGTATTGTGAAAAATAAACATCGTGTAAAGGCCTAACAAATTTGATAACAAATATTCATCAAATCATCTAATCGAAATACCTTTTACTTGTGCAATAAATAAGTACCTATTGAATAAAATGAATCTAATTGAAAAAGTGCCATAAGTTTGTTAGATACGTAGCATACAAAATGCATCAACTATTCTTTTTTCTCTTCTGTTCAGGGTATTCTACCCCTGGTGAGGTTTTGGTATTAGCCCTTTACCAATGTTTGTTCATCATGATTGAAATGCAATCTGTGATTTTCTTTTGTCACTTCTATTCGCCTAGTGAAGACCTACTGGTGGCGCTACCCTGGCGGCCACTTTGGGAAGTTTAGGTAGTGGGTCAAAAGTATGAGAACATATAATAAAAATTGAGAATTTTACCAAAACAGAGATTTCAGACATAAAATACAGCCATTAAACTATTATTTAAGTTTTTAAGGATTTTGGCTATACTGCAAATAGCAAAAACAAATTTTAATTAGTATTTTCTTTTGTAATTTATATAATGTAAATTCTTAAACACATTAAATAATAGTGCAATATGTACTTATTTTTGCCTCAAATCTATCTTGTATGTTATTTTTCACTTTTTCTATGTATTCTTATGCTCTTAACCCACTACCTTAGCTTCCCAAACTGGCCGCATGGGCTAAACCACCGGTAGGTCTTAACCAGGCGAACGGTATAGTAGCAGAGAGGACTGGATTACACACTGTGAGATCTCTAAATAGTCTAAGTAAAGTAAATAGTCACCAAAGTTACTCGGAATTCTAACGTTGCCTTTTACTCAACTCAAACAAGGCTAATGAGGTTGGTGAATAGGAATTTATCCCTCAGTATTTGCATTCAAAATTGTATTAAAACATGATATTTTAAGCTACGACTGATTAGATTATAAGAAAATTATGGTAATATAACACTTGAAATTCATAAACCATTTCAACAATAATAATTGTAAATTGCTACTTACTCTGGTGGTTCGTATTGCACTTTAAACTGTAAGGCCTTATGAGATGTACTTCACATTCTGCACTCTCCAAATGTAAGAGTAGGAAATGGATCATGCATCATGATTATATAGGGAACAAGGTCTAATACATGCAGTCAACTTATAGCTTATCTCTGCAGAATTTATATGAACTTCGACCTTGTATAAACAATAACAACAACATTGAAATATTAGAGAAAGATATTTTTACTATAATAAAGATATTACTTAGTCAAATATATTATTTCAACAATTTAAAAATTTATATAGAAAAATTAAAAAATAATTGAAAAGTAGTAATAAATGTTATATAGCAATACAAGTAATTATTAAAAATACTCTTAAAATTCAGTAAACAATATATTTTTATCCAAAAGAAAATATTTTATGATATCAATTCGTAAAGCATTTTTCTGGAATACTAGAACGCAACTCTCCAAAAATATCACATAATATTTTTTGCATGCATTCTACAAACTTATTATAATTCTTGCAATGAACAGTGACTTTGTTAGCCAGTGCGTTAAGATATTGTGCAATATCTTTAATAGACTTTGGTGTATTTGGCATACGCTTTCCTGATTTAATCTTTTGAAATAAAGGTAGCTTTTCGACAGCTCGATTTAGTGAGATATATGATGCAGGTGTAGACTTCACTAATTGCTATACATAAAACGTAACGTTAACAATATTATAAAAGAAATATGTGTAATATATTATGAAAAATTCTTCAAAAAAAGTATAATATACCTCAATTGTTGGTACACAAATACTTGACCAATTTTCTGTACAAGCTAAACACTTGCAGGTAAAATCAAATATATCTTGCAAATATCTTTATCTATCCTCTTTTGATGAACTTAAAAAGTTTTCATGATCGTAATCTAAAAATAACTAAAAATAAATGTGAATTATGATTTTGAGCATACTATTATTTTGTTATTGCATATTGAAAAGTTATTAACAGTGAGTATTTAAGGGAAGATTCTGTGATATTTTCTTAATATTTATTAATTAATATTATATTATTATAATTAAGATTCAATTATCTTAATCTTTACAAAATATGATTTTGGATGAACTATTTTATCAAATACCTGACTTGCACTTAAAATATTCCATATAAATACTTAAATTATTATAATCTATCTTTTGGAAATTGAATTAGAAAAAAATGTTAAAAGTCAATTTTAACCGCTTTGCTGCGGTATGAGTCACTGGTGACACATATGAGATTTTCAAACATATATATATATATATATATATATATATATATATATATATATATATATATATATATATATATATATATATATATATATATATATATATATATGATATACAAATACTCTTACAAAAAGACTACAAAATATGTTATTGAAACTCCGTGTGAGATGCCCGATTTCTCATGCGTGGATAGCGTGCGCGAAGTGCCCGATTTACGGATTTTCACCGAAGCGTGCGTGAAATAAAATGCTTCGCGCACGCTGTGCTTGGATCTTTATGCTCCTCGTACGGCGGGTGAAAACACAATTCTTTTGTTGAGAAAAAAATCCTGGTTAGGTATCTATTATGAGAGAGTATTCGTGGGATAATGTCTCGTTCAAACTGCGCGGAATCTCGCCTTCAGCCGTTCGGTAAACAAAAGTGGACTGTGACAATAAATAATGTATGAAAATCGTGCGTATCTTTTTCGTACGGGAGTTGTTTGACGCGCACAAGTCGCCGGCTTCACTTTACGCACTAATTGCATAAACTACTAATTTATATGTACTTTTATAGACATTTATACATTTTTTGTAACTAGTAATCCCTATTTGGTTTTTTGTGTTTCCGAGTCTGTTGCATACGTGTTCAAGTTTCTTTTTCACTAAGCAAATCAAGATGTATCTAGTTAATAGTACTAAGTAGTTACTTCTTGAAATTAAAAACCATATGAATAATGAAATAATATATTTATCAAAGCAGTTATAATGTATAGATGATTAAACTATTTTCTTGTTAAATATGATCATGGAAGTATTAGACGCTAGCGAATGTGCACTCAAACTAAATATTTATCATAAAACTTATCATAATTGATAGAAATCGTAACTTAAATGGTACATACTTGTTAAAAGGCTATATATTTGACTCGACGAAGGCATATAATGAGTATAAAAACTACACTTGATAATATTGTAAAAATAATGTCATAAAAGTACATACAAATTTTTACAAGTACTCTTCTCATACAAGTTATACTTAAATAATGTTTAGATTGGTCATTATCTTGATTCAATGTAAGATTGAGTTGAGGAATTTTGGTCTTCTAAGAAAATCATTATAAAAACTCTCAGATACTACTCTATACTTAAATCATGTTTCCTAAATATCATTTTCCTTTAAGAGTGATGCAATAGAGGATAAAACTTAAGTGTTAAAACAAAGGCTTAAAAATAAATATTTCGATTACGGGATTACGATTCATACAGGACAATAAGATTATAAGAAGACATAAAAATTACATAAATATATTCTTTCCTGTTCTATCTAAAAAAGGGCGGAGCCTCCAAGCAAAAGACATACTTATAAATCATTAAAAATAGAATTTTAATAGAAGAAGTTAACGCTCGTTATATAGTATTATTAAATTGGGATAGAAACAGTTGATTTACGAGCACAAAATTCTTTCTACTTGGGATTTCTCTCTCTTCTCATAGAAAGGAACGATATGGTTGTCGCTTCATATTTCTAGTGGAAAAATCAGTGAGAAAGTTAAAGTCGAAAAATTAAGTACATAAAGAGGACAAATCTCTAAAACCGAGAAAATATATTTATTAATGTTCATGTATCGTATGCCCCGCTGATGAGATCTAATACATTTCAGCTCCAGACGAAATACATGAACATTAATAAATATATTTTCTTGGTTTTAGAGATTTGTTCTCTTTATGTACTTAATTTTTTGACTTTAACTTTCTCACTTAGAAATGTGAAGCGACAACCATATCTTTTCTATGCCAATTTAATAAACAAATTTTAAATTATATAACAATTATAAATTAAAAAAAGTTATTAATTTTCGTATATTTTTAAAAATTTTCTAATTTTTAAATAAATTTCCAATTATTCCAATTATTCCAATTTATTTCAAATTTTTTATTTTTCTCAAAACTTTTCAATATGTTCACCATTTATCAAACTTTCGGAACTTTTTCCATTATTCTTAAATTTTTCAATTTTTACAAATTATTTCAATTTTTACAAAATGTTTCAATTTTTACAAAATTCTTCAATTTTTACAAAATTCTTCAATTTTTACAAAATTCTTCAACTTTTACAAAATTCTTCAATTTATAAAAAATTCTTCAATTTTTACAAAATTCTTCAATTTTTACAAAATTCTTCAATTTTTACAAAATTCTTCAATTTTTACAAAATTCTTCAATTTTTACAAAATTCTTCAATTTTTACAAAATTCTTCAATTTTTACAAAATTCTTCAATTTTTACAAAATTCTTCAATTTTTACAAAATTCTTCAATTTTTACAAAATTCTTCAATTTTTACAAAATTCTTCAATTTTTACAAAATTCTTCAATTTTTACAAAATTCTTCAATTTTTACAAAATTCTTCAATTTTTACAAAATTCTTCAATTTTTACAAAATTCTTCAATTTTTACAAAATTCTTCAATTTTTACAAAATTCTTCAATTTTTACAAAATTTTTCAATTATTCCAAATTTATTCAATTTTACCAATATTTTTTAATTTTTATAAATAGATACTTTCAGGTTTCTTACGACAAAATGATTGTTTACACACCATGCGCGAAACAAAATGCTTCGCGCAGGAGTCGGTGAAAATATGTAAATCTGGTACTTCGCGTACGCTATCCACGCATGAGAAACCGAGCTTCTCACACTGAGTTTCAAAAAATATTGTATTGTTTTTAAAATCTGATTTTTATATCATCATATTATAATTTAATAGACGATCTTGCTGTAATAGCTATGTCAATTTCTTTTTATATGTACTTGTTTGACATATTATATGCAAATAATACGTCATGTTTCTTTTTCTTGTCGGTTAAATGTTTACATAATTAATAAATACTAGGCATGTCAAGCGCGCTACGCGCGCCATAATTTTCTGTCAGTACTCCCTCCGTCCATATGAATTACAAGAAATAGATATTAATATATGTTTTGTACACAATATTTTTATACGCATTTCTTATAATATAAAGCAGATGATTGCTAATCCTGTTATGTAGTTTTAACTTAAGGGCGGGGGGGGGGGGGGAGGGGGTATTGTTAATTAATTTAAAAAAGAGCCTTTTTCAATAATTTTTTTAAAAGATAAAGGTAATGTGTTTTAAATTAGCTAATTACAGTATTGTAGTATATCATTTAAAAAACATTTTGTTAAATTTTCAGTGAAGAATATTGAAAACTAAGCCGATGGCAGCCAATTTCCGGAGACGTCTCGAAAAAAAGATATATTTTGTTGTGATGGTTATTTTTCGGCACTCGATCATCTGAAATCAAAATATCAAATTGTTTTTGTTATTTTATGAGTTTTCTCAGGTAACCCTGTCGAGTCTTTTTTAAATTTGTTGTTATTTTTTATTTTACAATAACAGTTTAACCGATTATTTAAGCGAAAATTGCGTTTTTCGCTTTCTAGTGTTGTCAAAACTTGAAAAATCAGTAAAAAAAGAAAAATTCGCCTGGGTTACCTGGGGAAACTCATAAAATAAGAAAAACAATTTGATTTTTTGATTTCAGATGATCGAGTGCCAAAAAATGACCGTCACCGCAAAATATCTTTTTTTCGAGACGTCTCCGGAAATTAGCTGCCAATGGCTTAGTTTTCGATATTTTTCACTGAAAATTTAACCAAATATTTTTTAAATGATATACTACAATACTGTAATTAGCTAATTTAAAATACATTACCTGTATCTTTTAAAAAAATTATTGAAAAAGGCTCTTTTTTAAACTTAATTAACAAAACCCCCCCCCGTAAGATGATGCTAAAGCCACCTGTAACCGACAAATACGAGGAGCCATTTTTCTCACTTAATTTTCAATTTCTAGCAAATATCTTTATGAAACATTATTGGCCTAATCAAAAGCCACAACTTTCCAGAGAGATATTCTCCGAAAATTGAAAATTCTTTCTAATTTTATGCTTTTCCGATATATTGCGTTACACAACTTTTCCGATATATTGCGTTACACAACTTTTCCGATATATTGCGTTACACAACTTTTCCGATATATTGCGTTACACAACTTTTCCGATAGTCGTGCAAATCAAGCATAATAACTACACATACAAACACAAAATTACGTATTTAAACATGTGTACTATACATAAGTGCCGTCTACTTTAATTTTTTCACCCCAACCCTCCTCTTCCCTCCTTATTTCCCTTCTTTTTCTAATTTCACAATTTTCCGATTTATTGCGTTACACGACTTTTTCGATAGTGGTACAAATCAAGCACAATAACTACACATATAAACATATAATTATTATGTATTTAAAAATGTCTACGATATAAAAGGGCTGCCAACTTTAATTTTATCACATCATCCCACCTCCCCCTCCTTATTTCCCCTGTTTTTGCTAATTTTGTACTTTTCCGATTTATTGCGTTGCAAACAGCCATCACTTTTTTACACAGGTTTAATTGTAAATTAATGGTTTTTATAGTGCTTAAGCTAATATTCTATCTTCAACAAATTGGTTTATGAAATTTTTCATATTTTTTTATTGACACATGTTTGCACTGTAAAAACTCTTTACTAAGCATATTGTAAATCAAAATTACTACTTTCAAATACATATAAAGATATGTTATATTTGGAGATTTAATAAATGAGTATTTTCCATCACGTAGGATATCCAAAACCAGCTCAAGTAAACTCGTTCCATTGGAAGAGCCGTTCATGGGGCGAGTTAGGATACGAATTTTTTGAGGACTTTTAAAGAAAATGTCTTTCCGGATTTTTCAGTAGCGGAGATCGGACATTACCATGGGCAAGGTCAATAATTCCCATACGGGTTAATAATTACATATACATGTAATTAAAACAAAATTGATTAACATTTTGTTAAATTTGTTGGTTAGCATTTCATTAATTAAATTTCATGTTAAATTGGTGTATTAGAATTTTAAAGAAACTTTAATTTTCACTAAATCGATATAAATGATAGATACATGTTAAATTGAAAGTAATTGTATATGTACATACAAAAATAATCGTATTATTTATCGCGTACCAGACATGACTAACCACAACAAAAGTCACAGCTATCACAAGAAAATAATCTGCAGAGTAAAATTGAGCAGTCGAAAATGATTCTATTTCAATAGTTATCGCACTGGATTCTGGGAACTGATTTGATGTATTTGTCAAAATATTTTTAAACAGATGACCAACAATAATATATATAAAAATTAAATACATTTACTTTGTCTGATTTATACAATAAGTAAAATTGATGAGCTCGAAAATAATTAAAATATTTTTAATGTTATTACACATGTTTAATAAAAAAACTAATTAAAAAATATTCAGGATACTGAACCTATACGAACTATAAAAAGGATAATCCAGATAACAATAAATAACACAAATGTGGTCATCCACGTCTCACATGTACCTTTTATCGGATGCTCTATTTTTTCTTACGTACGCCACGTATTCTACATCGATATTTATCATCGGCAAATATAAATATTATAAAAGAAGAACCGCAAAGTCTGTACAAACTATGTGTAATAATCCATTATTTTCCTGATCGAACACCTTGAGATCGAACGCAATGAATATGGAAAGAAATATATACGTAAAAATTGTATACGATGAACATCTATAATATGAACTTCTTTACAACTACCATAGTCGAATTGACAAATGTGAAAATTCACATACGTTTGAAACATTTGTTATAAACAAATATGCACGTTTTTTCACACTTTTTCTTTATAGTTTTTAACAGCCTCTCACATTTATAAAAAAACACGTATTTTATCTAATAGAACTTGCACAATTTTTCACACTTTTTCACACTCTTTCACACTTTTACGCAATTTCTCACATTTTTTTCGTTGCATTCTCTTAGATGAAGGAAATTACAACTGTGAGAAATTATGATAAAATGTGAGAAACTGTGAAAAACTACGAGAAATTGTGACAAAAGTTATGAAATATTCTACAATATTTTTTAAAATCCTGTTCCAAATGTAAGCCCAATTTGACAGTTTTTCACGAAATTCTCATGATTTTACACACTTTTTTTTACACATTTAACACAGTTTTACAGATTTTGAAATTTCTATTAAGACTGATCAATAAAAACAGTTTGTCTTAGTAAGTCTTAAGTATAATTGGACAATTTAAATGTGAAGTCTATCATGTAAAGGGAGAAAATTGGGAACGATAATAATCACGAGGAGCGGTTAAACGATTGTTCTACACCTGGGGCCTTATTCTCTAACTATCTCTCCGCGTGAAATACGTGAAAAATGTGCTCTCGACCAATCACAGAGCTCCTTTAAAGAAAATATCGGCTATCTCACGAGTGACATGTTTAGAGAATAACCCCCTGGATATTTTAAATAACTATGCGTGGATAGCTGAAGACAAATTTAACATTTAGACCCAGTAATTGACCAAAAAGAGATTTTGTTTTAATTGCAAGAGTGTAAGTAAAGAAAAGTACTTCGATTAGATGATTCAATATAAAAACTTTTTATATATTTTAACATTTCTTCACTGTTTTACACATTATTTCACATTTCTTTTTCGTCGCAACCTCTTATATAAAGGAAATTACAACAGTGAGATATTGTGATATATGTGAGAAACTGTAACTTAAAATGTGCAAAATATTCTATAATACTTTTTAAAATTATGTTCCAAATGCAACCTGGAATTCACAGTTTTTCACGGATTTCTCGTGCTCCTACACACTTTTTCTTAAATTTCTCACAATTTTTCACTATTTTGAGGCACTATTATTTTATATTAAAGAAAATTTTAAAACAGTGTATATTACGCAACAAGTGTGCAAAGTAAGCGATTCTCGCACGAATCTCGCAAGAATAGTATATCATCGTTCCGTTTTGTCATCGCGAATCGGTAAACCATCTGGAAAAAGACGGATATACTCTCTTAGTCTTAGATCAGCATATATATAATGTAGTACATACAGCAAGCGAGTCTCGCATGTATCAAATTGACTCACGCGACTAGCAGTCTTCTCGAACTCGAGTCAATACTGTCAATATAATATACATATACGAGACACCAGGCAGCTGCAGCAACAAAAAGGGAATCCACCGTTAGTAGAGGGTCATACGCGCGCCGATAGTGTCCGGCTGCAACGGTAGTTTTCTGCGCGCAAAAAGTCAATTATAACACGAGGAGAGATATACAGATAATAAGCTGCTGTTGTCGCTGGTCATGCGAGGTCGATGATCGACGATCGGTCTATGTAGAGAAGTGAGCTGGAATGTGTGCAGGCGCTGCATCGTGGAATTCGTTTATTTTGCTTTGATTGACTGGATTACAGAGTTTGTATCATTATTCATTGGGTAACTTGAAGTGTTATTCTTTGTCAGTATTCAATAGATTATTAAGCTATTTTTAAGGAATGAGTATAGTAAATTGAAATATTGATGAAAATTGTAAAAAAATCATTTTTAGCGCGTTTCAAACACGTCTAACATTTTTTACTAAATTTTTTTAAATAGTGATCACTTTATTCATGAGCTCGGGGTTTCAGATTGGATGCAATCAGAGAGTTGTTACATAAATGATTTTTTGTAACACATGCGCGATTTTCAGGCGTTTTCGTGCTTATTGGCAAATAAAACTACCACCGTGTCTAGAGGGGCGCTACTTTTCCCCATCCAAAAACAGCGAAAAACATGGCCGGCGCGGGGGACAGTTTCTCATAAAATTTACATGGAAAGAATTTTTATAAATCGATTTACAAGTTTTATACGTGACAAAAAACCTATTAACGTCGTTAGATACACTATATGAAGGTATAGTATAACGGATGGTAGCAACATTTTTTTTTGTCACATATTAAACGTGTATTTCAATTACTAAAATTTTGTCTCGTGTAATTCTTAGAGAGAAGTTGCCCCTGCGGTAGCCATGTTTAAATGCATGGCAAATTTAAACTCCCAATAAAACGAACAAAAAGTCGCCGTTTTCCGACCGGCGACGAAAAAGTTACCCCCGGTTGAGCGGACGGTAAGGTACCTACTTTACGTCCACTACTCATTTTAGGTGGGCGTTAAGTGAGTACTTTACACCCGCTGCTGATTTTAATTTACGCCCGCTCGTTCTGCCAATAGAAACGAGAAAAAAGTTGGCCTAAACTTGGTTTTGTGAAATACAATACATGTGTTACAAAAAATATAGTGTGCACCACGGGCTTAAAGTGCTTGTTTTCTCACAGGCGGGCAAAAAGAAACAGCGGGTAAAAAAGTAGCTATTCTTGCCCGCTGTTGATTTATTTACTTATTTTTACTTTTTTAAACGTTTCCGCAAAACTCCATACATGTGTCACAAAAATATGGTGTGCAGCAAGGGCTAGTGGGCTTTTTGACCTCGTGCATTTGTAGTACTATTATTCGGTTCACAAAACGCACTCGCCTTCGGCTCGTACTGCAAACTCCCCACTCGATCTAAAAAACCCACTTTACGCCCTTGTAACAATATACTATTGCGGCCACTACAGCGGGCGCAAAAGTAACCTCTTCAGAAGACGTGATAATGGATTCAATGATCAATTTTCAACTTATTTATACTTATATTTTGCATATGCATGCCCGTGCTCGTTCGTAAATGCGTGCGTTGGAATTTAATTTCTATTTCAAATAAAATATAAATAACATTGATGCTTATCTTATCTTTGTTTTATTGAAAAACTTTAATATACAATAATAGTTATCTCTATATGGCGCATGTATGTATATCTTTGTGTGTGTATATGTATGTGTGTATGTGTGTGTGTATGTGTGTGTGTGTGTGTGTGTGTGTGTGTGTGTGTATAAATCAATGTATGTGTAGGTATACATATTTTCATTTCTTACTAGAACAAGGCGGCAGTTGCACCGTGTCGAAAAACGACCACATTTGGTTTTACTTGATAGACACGAAAAACAGCAAACTCCAATACATATGTTACAAAAAATTCGGTGTGCAACATGGGCGAGAGTCTCTTTCTGCCCTTGTGCGTGTGCAGCACTCGTCTCCGTCTAGCAAAATGCACTCACCTTCGAGTCGTGCTTGTTCGCCTTCGACTCGTATAACAGCAAACTCACTCGCGGGCGAAAAAAGCTTATTTCTCGCCCTTGGTACACAATATACTATTATGATAAATTATCGCATCTTTTCATATTCATGAAAAATTCAGGATATTAAAATTTCAGTGCATACTCTCCCTATATAATTTCCGAAATACTTTATAGTATGCATATTTTTTCTAGAGATGACAGTCTATTTTTATTTTCACAGGTTTTCATTATGTTTAAGAAATTATAGAATATACGCTACTGGTGTGAGAGATACATTTAAAATTTGATAGTGACATAAATTCTGCTACTTATTATTATTGCAAAGCAGACTTATTTGGCACTTAAATTATTACTTTCCTTCTTATAATGATGAAATGTTTTAATTAAAGAGAAAAAATTTCAAGATTTTAATTGGGGCAATATGTTGAATTAAATTAATTTGAACACAGATTTTTCTAATAAACAAATAATAAACAACATACATAGAGATAATAAATGGTATCTACTAAAATAACATTAGAATACTACATCACTATTGCACATGAAAAAAAAGTGTGTAATGAAAAGAGTAAACTAATGATAGTTAGACTTATTTAAAGTTTAATTTGGTTGCCGTAAGATTTTTTCAAACGGCAAACAAAAGCACAGTAGAGCCATTCAAAGCGTTCTTTGCTATACGCGCACGTGACTATCATGACGCTGTACATTTATACTCGGTAGACGAATTTTTTTCTTTTTTGATGATCACGTGAGACAGCAAATTTACTTTGTAGTCTGATCGATTTGCATATTTAACCCTTTAGCGCCTCCAGAAAATCCAGATGTGGGCGGTTTTTTTTCCTTTAGATCCGATTTAATAATGATTCCCATATTAATAATGGAGTAACATGCTAAATACATTTTTTCCGACTACTGGTGATGTACCTGAACAAATCAATTGAGATTTGGGAAACTTGCGAATATTTTTTGTAGATTGAACATACATATATCTATGACATAAGTATTGGAAAATAGTAAACAATTATTTTTATTTAAATAAATAATATTTTGTGTATTATTACTTTATATCTTTTAGTTAGATTTTCCTTATAAATAGAAAATCAATATTTCATTTCTGTTAAAAAAAAGTAGTGCGAAGTTTAAATTTTTTCTTGAACTAATTGCTGCAAGCAAAAACTGCACTACTTCATTCTTGTGACGCTTAATTGATGTTTAATCGCTTTGACAATTTTGATCATGTTTTATTAAAATCGAAGGTTTAATTAATCATCCATACTAGGATATACAGATTTTATCTAACGAGTGCACTTAAACTTTAAACTAATATTTAATGTTTCAATATTGCACTTGTGAACGAATACATTATAGACTATAATAAAAAAGTATTATTTATTTTGACAGACGTACTTTTTGTTTTCTAAGCTCAAGTTTATATCAATATATTTAACAAAAGATCAATAAGCCTTATTTATGACATCAGGAAAATATTCATCTTTTTCAACAAACGTTGTATTTACATTGACTGTTGGGACTCGCGCTTGCATATTAGCGTTTGTCTTGTACTCATTAATAATGTATCGAGTTATAATAAATTATGAGCATTAATTATTTTGTAAATTAGTATCTGCATATGTTCATCTATTCACTCTTCAAAAAAAAATTTTAATGAGCTGTATGCGAGCGATTCTTTAAGAACCCGTATATTTCGTGTAAGTTCCGTGTCAAATTTGAAATTTTGTGACTTTAATTTCTTCAAATAGAATTTCTTTTTACGAGAACAATGGAAATTATTTAAAAATACAATAGACTTTTAAATTGTGTTACTAAAGCTTTCGAGGTATTACGTATCATAGAGGAATATCTACGCAGTCACTTCCGCGCAATTTATAACTAAATTTTTTTTTTCGAGGGTATGTAGGAAATGCTATCTAAGGTACACCCGACTGGGTCCGCACAGCCGGATAGTTTGAGGCTGGTATAATATAGGACGAAAAATAAAATAAACAAAAACGCGGAAAAACTACACAGCCGTTCATCGCAAACCGACCCACTAAAACCTATCACCCTTTTCTCTTCTGGCGGAACCTACCCTGGTACCGTTTATCACATTACCTCAGGGTGGTGCCATTCTAGTATCGTGTCGACAATCGCTGCTGCCATGACCTGAAACTAATTAAAGAATTTATAATTTTAAATCTCCCGAGGGCCGTCAGATCTAACCCGGCTTATTTACATGCGTATTCGAACCGGCGCATTTCATCTCCGTAAGTTTATAACTAAATAGAAGATAAAGAACCACTTTAATAATGAAAATTACGTTTTCAAATGCGAATTATTTGGAGACATCCACGGAGTTCAATTTGAGACTAAATTAGGAATGGGTCACTCGCAATATGAGTTTTTTAGATTTTTACTCATGCATATAGAAAACTTCTTATACTACTATAACTGAATGCGATTAAATAGTGCAGTGCTAAGAAGACGATAAAACCTTTGACAAATTAAGATTAACTAATGTTTTAGTGTACTTAATTTTTTGATTTTCATATGGGTATTGTATTCTTATAATAATGCCTTTTTCAATTATATAATTCTTTGCATATTGGATTGTTTAAAACCTTACTGAAATTGTGCGATAAGTTATTATACCAGATATTATATAAATTACTTCAAAAAGAGAAAATTTAAACTTAAAATTTTGCTAATATTTTTGTACTGGCCGGTAATTATTATTTATTTTCAAGAGTGCAATGTATTTAAAAAAATAGTAACTCTATCTTTCTATCTTTAAGTGAACAATAAGTACAAATAATAACTTTCGATAAAAAGTCAAATATTGCTCCAAATTTTTATATATCTTAATTTTATAATCATAAACAACGTTCAAAAGTTTTAGATTAATAAATATCCCGAAATTTGGTTTCATTTCCAATATACAGACTTGTCTTAAATATCAAATTCCAGACAATTACGATGTATACAATTCCTAATTTTTCCGATATCTTCATAGAATCAACTTTGTCCGTCCAAGACAATGTGGATTTTCGACTCGATATGAGCAGGCGTTGCTCATCGCGTCTCACCTGTAAAATTACCAAAAGAAAGAAAAAAACAATTTCCGTCAAACCTCATGATTCACCTAAATTCACATAAAAAGAACCCCACACAGACACACCAAACAACCACAAAAATCCGCATCACCGTCCGGCGACTCTCTTGCGAAGGACTCGCTTTTGATTCGATCCCACTCACACACGACGCCGCGTGCCGATATCCATTATTCCATCAATGCATTCGATGTACACGTATATATCGACGCCTATATCGCGCGTACAGTCACACCTTGCCCGTGGTGACACGCGGCTCGAGAAAACGGACGCGATGGTTGTGTATATATAGGCTAGCCGCATAGGTGCGCCCGCGCGCTCTTCCTGGTTCGCGACTTTTGGCGGGATTTTTCTCAATGCGCGCCACTCACGTGATTCATTGAAATTCTTGTATAGTCTATAAGTACCTATATACGTGCGGTCGCAGCGCTTGAGTCGTCATCGGTCGCGTTTCCTCTTAATCCGCGCGCGCGGAGTTTATTTATTGCATTTCATTAGTGGCGCGCGCGCGAGCTGCTCGTATTACGGCACTCGCGCTCGCGTAGAGTCACTGTGTTTTCACTTTCTTACGCAGGATGATGCTGGAGATGCGATGATGCAGTTTCATTTGGTAGCTGCGTTGACGAACTCGCGCCGATAATGGTTGGATTCGCGGTGCATCTGCGAGGTGGGAATTCCGTGCGTTATTGGCTAGGGGGGGATGGGAAAAATGATTTCATTGGCGTGTAATGTATTCCACGATGCAGTGGAATGTGGTTTAGATAAAAGATGTCAATAAATGAGCTCGTGTTTAAAGTATGACGATGATATTGGTTTTTGACTTAAGGGGGTCCGAAAGTCAATTCCCTGAATTACCGACCGAACCATACATTATTTAAGTTATGAACAAAATTACGTATATTTAGTTAAAAGACAAACTCGTTGGCCCTTCATTGAATAGCAATACACCTCTCTAGGAAGTTTCAGACGTCAAAAACAACGGCACCCTAAGAAATTATTGGAATGAAATTTCGTTAATATTTCATTCCAATAATTTATTAGGGTGCCGTTGATTTTAACGAAATTTAACGAAGGTTAACGAAATTTCATTCCAATAATTTCTTAGGGTGCCGTTGTGTTTGACGTCTGAAACTTCGTAGAGAGGTGTATTACTAGTCAATGAAGGACCAGTGAGTTTGGGTTTTGTTTAAATATAAGTATTTTGATTCATTGTAGAATTTACAATAATTTCTCAGCTGCGGCGTGACTCAAATACTGCAGAACAACGCGCATTTCAGACGCAAGGTCAATTGGTGAGATTTTCAATGGATGGTAATATTACCTTAAGTCGGTGCAATTAAAAATTCATTATGCATTAAAAATGCATTAAAAATTCAAATTTCTCTCCTCAAATCTGACCGACCGAATGATAAATAATTAGTTCTAATTAGGGATTAGATCTAATCATGGAAAAACAAGACATTATCCCTTTCTTTATATTATATGTGTACATTGTGTACCATTATCCAAAGAAGCCGATTGACTTCTATGTCTAAAGCCAAGTCTTACGCATTTTGGCAAGCTGAACATTAACTTCGAGAGTGATTAGCGGGAAAATAGTTAGAGTATTAATTTCTGGTAAAAACATCTGTAAAATTTGGGAAAATATCGTATTTTCTGAACAAACATAGATTTTTTCCAAACTTAGAAGGTTTTTTTTAGATACAAGGCATTTAAAAGAATGCATAACAGCACTTTCGTCATAAAATTGCTCGAAAAACGTGAACAAAATATTTCTAGAGTTAAAATTTCCCAATTTTTCTGGAAAGTTATCGTAAAATAATTTTTCCATCATTTTCCGACTTATCATCCTCGAAATTCGTGTTCAGCTAACCAAAAGGTATAAGAAGAACTTTAGTGTAAGTACAACAATTTAGAACGGCTTATGACAAAAATCCGAGGCACATAAGAGCACTCAATACTTGTGTAATAGTTATCAATCATTTTTTAACATTAATGCAAAAATCGTTAGATAAAGAGTGATTTACAAATCTTTGGAGATTTTGAATTTTCTGTATTTTGTAGATTCGCCTACAATTTTTTCTTTAATTTTACGCTGCACGTGTTGAAGGAGAACTATAAAATATATTTCTATAGAAATACTCAGTATGTTGAGTAAAAAATATAAAAAAAGACTTTGTAGGTTTTAAAATACTTTTCATTTAATCTTCTCGAATGCAACTTGAATAAAAATTTTAGGCTGGATTCTCGAGACTTTGTTCGAATGATATTCGTTGAAATTATCTTTGATATCGCTGTAATGAAGTTGAGTTTTGCAAATCGCTTGTGATGAAAAATTAAAAATACCGATTTGTCCGGACATACCACTGAATCAGACGATTATAACACATTCATTCGTGCACTTATTTCGAGCAAAAAATCTAAATCAAAGCAGCTTGTAATTGGCTAATTAATCATTCGGATCAAGAGTCCCCGCATACAGAAATGAAGCAATAATCGTTTTTCGTTACGAGTACTGTTTAGATATTCGAATCAATCTGAATCTCGTTCAAATGAAATTCAATTTTCCCATGAGTTCACTATATACACAACATTCTTGACATATTACTTTTGACACTTGATCAAAATTGATCATTTAGCAAACTAGCTTAGAATCCATATTGTGGGTACTAAAAGTTTGTGAGTTTTGCGCATTCTTCACATTTTTTAGATGATTCACTGAAAAGTTTGTGTTAATTCGAACTGAGGTCTGTTTGCATAAAACATTGTACGCACAGTCATAATTATTTTTAACGCCATGAAGTAAAACATCATATTCTTGAGATCTTCGAGAATATGCCAAATATGGTAAAAGATTTTCAAAGGTGTTGGCAAATTTATTTTTCGCGAATATTCAATGACACAAAATGCATTCTAAAATAAATACCACCCATAATTTTGGATTCTCACTACAAATTAAATCGACAAAATAAAGTAAAAATACGGAAATTCGCGGCAAAAGGAGTAGAAAAAAAGTGAAAAAATCAAAATTATTTTTCCGAACTACTAAAGTATAGCCTGGAGATACCATTTGGCGATAATCCGGCGCTTTATCTTTTCTGACGTTCAAGGTACACACACACGTAGGCGCCGACGCTCTTCAACAATTAGTACCGTCGAAAGTGTGTAAGAGTGCAAATTGAAGCCACGTGGCAACGTACACACACACGCACACTCTATTTCATGTCTCTCGCGCTGCGAAATTTTGCTCCTCTTTTCTTCACCACAAATGTGCGTGTCGAATCGGTCATTGCGCATGATACATCTGCGTACCTAGATAGTGTTCCGAAAAGCAAAAAAAAAAAAGAATAATTTGTTCGACGGTATTAGTGTTTTTATTCTGAGTAGTTGTGAATGAACGCGGACTTTACGCGAATGTTTACGCAGTTTACGGGTTTGCGCGCATGATTTATGGATCGAGGATTGTGTTTCTTTTTAATAATTACGTTAGCGCGCGTACGCGCGTCTCGTGGAAGTCTGGAAAATACCATTTTTCTGGCGAGTTTTGCTGGAGTGTCAAAATATTTTTCTGTAGATGGTGATTCAAACGTTGTTTTTTTGAGAACATTGTTTTCGATGTTGAAGAAACTATCTATATAAGGCCTCGAAAGAAAATTCCTGATGAATCCTGATGCGATGCGATTTTGTCGTTAGAAAAAAAAATCTAGGAATGATTAGTTTAAAAAAAACGAATATGAAATTATATTTTTAATAATAATAAAATTTACTGTTATTTATATACTCTCATTCAATAAGCAATCTCAGTCTCGAAGAAATATAGGCACATTTTAAATTTCAATGTTAATATTAAAATTTAAAAAATATTAATTAATATTTAATTAATTGGTTCGGGTACACCGATAAATTATTATTTTTATAATTAAAATTTAAAGTTATAGAATGATCAATACACGTTCAGTAGTAAAATTCAATGTACATACAATCTTTGAAAACATTTAATTTTATTTATAAATTAATTAAATTAATTATTATTTTATTTTAAAAATAATTATATTTAGTTCAATGCTGATCATAATATTATAAAATATCTATTAACTGCACGGTAATAGCACAAAAAATGTTTGTACTGTCTATTTGTCCACAAATATTTGAGTTGCATTCAATTCTGTAATCAAGAGTAAGTCACTGTCAACATGGATAAAATCATAATTTCACGTAATACACTTTGAGCCTTTTTACACCTCTAAAGAAAAGCGTTCTGGAATCCCACCAAAATAAGCTCTATTTAACAATACATATTTAGCTCGTAAAAGGCTCTTTGACTCTACTTTTAATCTTATTTACTCTAAGCCAAAAATAAAACAAAAAAATTAAATTCATGATAGTACGTAATGTCGAGAGTCGGTAAATTTAATCGATTATTATAGAAATCAGGAAAATAAAACTTCCATTCGAGTCATTGACCCAATTTATGTATTAGAAGAATGATAGCAAAAGCCATAAAACATTTTCTTTCAATAAACACAGACTGAATTGTTATCGATTACGCTTTTTACGGTTTGATTTAAAATTAGTCACTTGAAGATAGACAATACCTTGAAGTCAACTGTATGTATATTAAAGCCGTATTTAAAGTCTTGCTTATAAAGGCTTGATCATGCATATTGAAGGTTTCAAAATTATACTTTTTTTATATTAGTAAGAGATAATATTATTTTTTAGAGCGAGCAATTATAATGTAGCATGTACTTTCGTCTTACTATACATGTCTCATTCTACTGCAAGCACAAACTTTCTAATATAAAATCATGGAAAATCTTTATCTTTATGCTTACTTTTGTTTACGATTTATAGTTTGACGGATCTACACTTTCTTGTCATAAACTACTTACGCAAAATGAGCAACAAATCAATTCCTTTAAATCTTTATCTGTTTAAGTTTTCTTTAATGGATCATATAATGCATTACGTACGACCATTCAATAGATATGTTTCCACAAATACTGAAATCATTGCAATTCGTAATTTAATGTTTTAACTCTCATCATTAAAAGAATATAAACTAAGAAAATCATAACGATCTTTATTGGAAAAATGAATTATTAGAAAACATGTAAATACAAGAAAAACGGCATTTTAAGGCGATTTTCTAATTTCTTAAAAATCTTTAGTTTCAATTTTGAAAGAGAAAATATTTAGCACACATAGCAAGAACCGTTGCAGAAATGTTACAGAAACCTTGAAATTTCCGTTTTTGGGTTTCAGAAGAATCCTTCTAAAAACGTTTCTGCAACGTTACTGGCTACCTCAAGATATCTAATGTTACTTGGTCCGTTGTAGGAACGTTTCTACGACATTTCAACAGAAACATTAAAATTTTTTATAAAAAATAATAAAAAACAACAAAACCTTTGGAGTTAACCTACCAATTTGGTTGTATCATTCGGTTGGTATAACAAAATTGGTAGATTAATCCGAAAGGTTTTGTTGTTTTTTGTTATTTTTTCAAAATTTTCGAATGTTTCTGTTAAAACGTCGTAGAAACGTACCTACAACGGATCAATCAACACGTTAGATATCTTGAAGTAGTCAGTAACGTCGCCGAAATATTTCTACAAGGTTTCTTTTGAAACGCAAAAACGCACATTTCAAGGTTTCTGCAACGTTTCTGCAACGTTTTTGAAACTTTCATAGGAACGTACCTAAGTTTCCAATAAATACGTTGGAGAAACGTTTCTGCAACGTTTCCTGCAATGTGGGAGGATTATTTTTTTTAAACTAATAGTAATAAATAAGTATAAAAATGCAATTTTTAATATTTTTTAATCATTGTAAATTAAATTTTTGGAGTTACTATAAACGGATTTTGTTATTCAATATTTTTATAAAAGTAACTACAAAATTTTATTAAGGTCAGATAAAATATTTGATATATAGAATATTTTGAACGCACAATAACATAAAAAGAATGATTTAAATATTGAAAATCAATCATCTATAAGAGGAAAATATATCCAAATCTAAAAAGAATATATTTCTTCAATTGTAAAAATGCATGAGGCGCCTACAAACTAAAGGGTATAAGTGCATTTTTTTCTGTTTCAAACAAAACGTGTTTTTTAATTAAATATAATTTAGTGTAATCGCTCTTATCGTTTTAATATTAAGAGTCTTCACTGCTTAATTCACCGAAAACTTCTTATAACTCAATTTTTTTTTAATTGCGCTTATATCTCTTCACCCTCAAGCACCTCATATCTCACCCCCAGAACAAGACTATAGCAACTCAAAATTCTGTTTTCTTAAAACTAAACGAGTTATATACTATTGTGTTATAATTTCTTAACCTTTTAAAACTAATTTCCGAAGTACATGAAGATTTTTTATTTTTGTATAAGCTTTTTATCTTTAAAAGATACGTTAAAAAATGTTAAGTTCTACAGTCTTAGTCATACAGTCATAGTCACAGTCTTGCTCTGACGGTGCGATATTTACAGATAATATGTACGCAAAAAAACATTTTCGATTTCTCAAAAAAAATCGATTAGATCGTTAGATCGATATAGAACTCCACCTTAATAAAAAGCGCCTCAAAAACATAACCAACGCACAATAACTTTCCCTCGTTCCAGAGAACAAATCTCCACAAACCAGCTGCATCTACAATCCTGCACCACCGGTGCGTGCTCGCCCACGTCGCCTCGTCTCTCCCAACCATCGGCAACCGGCAGGCTGCACTTGGCCCAAGGCGAACCACCCAGCATCTGCGCCTCACCAAGAAAACACACCCATCATCATCATCTCCACTCAAGACCAAAATCGGCATCGCGTTCCACTCGCGCACGCCTACCCCCTGTACTTATACACTTCGCGTGTGTGCACAACTCACGCTTCACCGCAGCCAAAAACGAGAGGAGAGCCGCGCGAAAAAAAAAAAGGAGAGAAGAGAGGAAGAAGAAGGCCCCACGCGTACGTACCGGCTTGCCAAGCACTATAGCGGAGCGCCCCGACGCTCGCGCCGCACGCAGTGCTCGAAACCATTACACGAGCCAGGCCTCAGTCGCGCTCCGAGAGCGATCGCCGCGGCGAGGCAGACACACACTCTCCGCGAACTCGCGCGCGTGCAGACACACCACCCAGCAGCAGTCAGTGCAGCCGACACACGATGATTTCGTGACGAAGGGCCCCCGTGCACTCCTTCGCGGAGTTTATTATTTTATTTTTTTTTTTTTGTATATATACACGAACGATCGTTCTTTTTTTTATATATGTACACATATATATAATTGCATTTCTTGCTTTTGGTCGGTTGGAGGTTTCGCGACCGGTGCTGAGTTGTATATCGGCTTGTAAATAGGAAGAAGATCGGTATACGTACGAGTGGTATCGGCTTGTAAATAAAATAAAAATCGGTACACACGCAAGTTACATCGGTTTGTAAATAGAGGCGAAAAAGATCGGTATTAGAGATATACGAAAAGTGTCTTGGTGCATCGATCGAGCCGAGGTTGGTATTATACGTTCGGCTGCAAAACGTACATACGTAGGCACACATTCGGGGCTCGAATCAGAGAATGTCGAAGAAGCAATGGCTGGTGCTGCTGATGCTGTTCCTCACCTACCTGCTGCTCGGCGCCTCGATCTTCTACCACATTGAGAGCCGGCTCGAGATCGAGAAGGTGCGCGTCGCCAAGCAGGAGCGCATCGAGATCAACGGTGAGTCTGGCTTGAAAGACGTCTGTTGCGTGCTGTTGGAAGTAGAGCTAATTATTAATTGACGAGGGGTGCACACGTGTGCCGCGGCTCGCAGTTTGCACCTCGGCATGTGTCTAATTGTCCGAGAGAATTGGCATGAGTGATTTTCGCGAGGGGTATATATGTATCGCTTTGCGTGAGAGTGGGTTTCGAGCACGTTGCGAGTTATTGTTAGATGGCGGTATGAGTGGAGCTTTGTTTACGCGAGAGAGAGAGAGAGAGAGATGAGTTTGTAGTGTAGTGGTTTGTTCGTATACGGATGTTCAGTGGTTGGTAGCGTAGCGGTGGTGGTAGAATTATTGCGCGCAGAGTGATTTGAAAAAAATTGTAAACAGAGAGGGAATTGTGATTTTTATAGGTTTTTAAGTGATGAGGTTGAGGATTGTTTGGTGGGTGATGCGTTTGTAATTGAGGAATTTCGATTAAGATTCTGAATTTGTTAAAGTTGTGTTATTTATAAAAGCTGTGTTAAAAATTTGTTTATCACTTGAAATCGGTTATGGATCATTGTACAGATGACTATTTTTAGCTATTGGTTTGGTGAATCGATGGAAAATACTTATCTGAGCATTGTGAGTCATGTTAAATTTAAATTGAATTAATAGTAAACAAGCTTTATTGTTTGGTGTGGTTTAATATTCAACATTCACAAATTTGACTCTATTTTTGCCTTCACAAAAAAATAAAAATTTTCAATTTAACTTTAATGTTTAGTTAGTACGATGATAAATATAAATACTATTATGGTTACCATTGCTGTTTGACCTATATACCTAATATAGTACAGTTAAGTGATTTTCACCGATTTAAAACTATAAGCCAAAAATTTAAATAGTACTTTGTACAATAAATTATTACCGATTTTAAGTGACAAATTAACTTTTGACACAGATCGTATAGTGAATACAACCTTAAACATTGTTGCAGATGTTCAGTGTGAAACAGTTTGAAGCTTTACTTTTATTTTGCATAGTGACTATGTTGAGTAAAAATTAAATTGACGTTTCAGTATCAAATTGCGTTTTGCTGTGGTATCAAAAAGTAGTTATATAGCACTCGGCATTATACTCATAACACGTGAAAACTTCGTGTTAGAGTATAGATTTCACAGTGACACATTTGTAAAACTAAAAGATAAAAACTTTTATGTATAAATGCATTAAAAGTAGGAAATTTTATTACAAGCAATAACGATGTTTGTATAATTTTCAGTTATATATTTTTTTCGTTACAAGTGAGATCTGATAACTGTCATATCATAATGTTATCACATTGAGAGCATTTTTGATTAATTTTGTCCTGATTTTTGTTTTGTACACTCTGCAATTGTCTATTATTCATATATTCTATATAAGTATTCTATTGCTTTCAAATGAGCAAATACACATTACAAAAATAATAAAACTGGATAATAAGGATTCATCGGATTATCTAAACCGGTTGTGAGTGTCAGACGTCTAGACTAGCTTATTCATAAAATTTAATAAATTTAGTTATTTTTATCAATTAATTGAAAATCGACAAAGTGTGCATTTTAAACTATACAACTTCTTCATAAATAGAACAACTACAAATTATTTAATGTTGTTAGTAGAACAGTAGAACTATGGAAAATTATAATCTGAATGATAAAAGTCTTCAGATTAATGATAATGATAACACTATTTCTTAAATTTGTGTGTAAAATCGTAATCGAGTGCGATTTCAACGATTAAAACAAAAATATCAAAACTCTCTTAATTTCATATTGATTTATCTACTGTATATCAAAGCTGAAATCATCACAATTCATAACTATAAAAATCCTCAGTACAAGATCGAAAAACCGATCTCATCCAAACTTCTTCGGCAAAGTCAGCTGTGCGCGACTCGTAGACGCTCTGGTCGAATGACCGCGAAAAGTTCACGAACGAAAAGTCCCCGTCGTTGTATAATCGAGCCAGCGCGCGCCGGCAATTAAGTCGCCCATTCACGATCATCGCACGAGCCGCGACATATACCTACACATCGCGCGTCGTGTGTGTTACGCGAGAACCCTTAAGAGCAGCGCTGATATACATGTATGCATACGTTGGATACGCAGGAGACGCATCGTCGGAATCAATTATTTCATTGCTCGCGATAGCAGCACGCGTTTGTTCTCAGCTAGGCGCGTTTAAGAGAGTGAGTGAGTTAGTTAGTGTTATGCATATGTGTGATGTATGCATGTATGTAAAGAGATGGGTAAAGTGTCTGTTCGAAAAAGCAGAACATTTTCTTTCGAACAAACTCCAACTTTTTATTTTTCATGCAAATACAAATTCATTTCGCTTTTATACAAATGAATATGCAGGAAAACATATTTACTATATTTCAGCACATAAAAAGATCGTCATTAAAAAATAATATTACATTCATTTTGTATAAAAAGAGATTGAAAATTTTCATATATATACAGATATAGTTTCCTATATTAACATACAAAACATGGCTGAAGCGAGTGTACGTTTTCACTAGCGCCATTGTTGCCGCGGTGGTATTTTTCTTCCCCAATAGGGGAGACTAAGGCTACTTCGTAAATTTTTTGTTGCAAACTTTTTTGTTCTTATAACCTTTTTATAATCATTATTTATGACTAGGTAAAATAAAGTTTTAGGTCTCTGTTTGTAATTATTATAACATTGTTTTACAATGTTACAGAAAAGTGTTAAAAAATCATAAGTTGTCAAATAAAATTTCGTTGTTGATGTATTAACAGGTGCACTTCGGTGAACTGTTTCTTTATGACTGCAATTACCATACCAAAATTTACAAAATAAGATGAGCTTAAAAACCTTAAAAGATAGTTGAATTTTACTAACTTGCCCCGTATGTGAAGTAGTAGCCCTGGTCTCCCCCATGGAGCAAATAATGTGAAATGTGTAAATGTTTTATAATCTGCATACTATGTAATTATTTTTAATCCTCGATTAGAGTTAATTATTAATATACGTGTAACAACTTATAAAACATTAAAATACTTTTAACGCATTTTTGTCGTAATGATTTACGACGTTTTTCTAGAGAATGCTTCATATGTATTGATATAGAATGATTATTTATAAGACCGAGAGAATTCATGACGAACGTGTTTACTTTAAAGCAAGGATTAACATCCAAAGGGTTAAGTTCATAAAGCTTTCATATCTAGTGAGATATTTTGATTTTAAACATTTTATTAGTGCCTATAATCACAGAATCAAACTAAAAGTATCTTATTTAATTATCTAAGATATACTGCAAACAGATACTAGCTTTATTTCTTAAATTAGTAATACATCATGGTATTCATACTATTTTTCTGTTCTTATAAGTATGTATGTTTTAAACATCATTGTAAAAGACTCATTTTTTTAAATTCATTACCCGATTTTTTGGAAGAATGTACATTTTTGCCATATATGTAAATACTTCACACCCCGACTGTGTACACGTATAGATCCGAACAATTTTATCGTAACGTATCGTAATCTCGCGAACGTCGCCTCTCCGTCGTCTCTTCCCCTCTCTCTTTCTTTCTCTCTCCCTGTCTTCCTTAACTTTTTTTTCACGCATAGGTGTTACACCGATAACAGCTAAATGGATGGGAGGCGATCGGTATCGATCAATGCGCGATCACAATTATTCTGCGCAATTGATATTATACACACGCATACCTGCGCCTCCTTTTTTTCGCTAGTTAGACACTTCTGCGATGGCGCGGACGTTATCGTCTGGCTCTCGTTCGATTGTGTGTATAATATATACGTGTTGGTTGGAAATGCCTGGAAAAGCCTTAGACGAGATATCGACGCGAGTTTCGGTTATTTCCACTTGCGCGCGTCTCCTCGCGCACGATGTATAGCTCGATTTTATTTACAACGGGAGAAGGGCTGTGAGATAAGCTGATTTTTTTATTGTCGCGTGACGTATTATCTTAATGGATTTTTATTTTCTTTTGTAGGAGATCGATGTATCGGCTGTGTGTACAAAGTGTTAGGTATTTTTATTGTTGTTTGCGGGGATTAGGTTGGTAAGATGTTGCGATTGAGCGTTTATCGAACTTTTCTTGCGTAAACTTCGCCAACTGATGTATAAGAAGTTTAAAGAATTATTTACTCATTCCGGTGCAGTGATATATATGTATGTAGAACCCTTTTTTAATGTCGATTTAGATTTCCTTAATTAGTTAAAAAAACATTTTTAATAAACGATAAAATAGGCGACAATCTTAATCTTAAATTTTGAATATTGTTAAATCTTAATTATATATTCGAATAATTATAGATAAAGTGTACAATTGGCGTACATTAAATTTCGTTAGTTAATTATGCAAAATTGCAGCTGTAATATTTGATTTACGATTTTTCGCGTCAAAACAAACATTCATCATTCGCAAAACAATTAATAGTGTTTTCCAATTACTCGCTCAATTTTTTTTTTACTGCACTACAGAAAATATCGTTTCGATACATCATACGTCAATGTATTACGCGTGAAAACTCGAATCAAAGAACTCATTGAAAGTAGCTCGCGCGTGCTTCTGGAAATACCATCCTCCTGCGTAAGAATAAAAATGATCTATATTAAACGGTTTTAAAATATTTGTTTTGTCTTCAAGCGTTTCTTCTTTTGATCATTGTTATGCCGATTTGATAACAATTTTTAGTAAGATATTTTCCAGACCTTTCATAAATATTTTGAAAATTATTTTTTAATGATTTTCAACTCTTAACAGATATTTTAACACATCCTTAATTCTTTAAGAAATTATTCACAAAATATTATAGCAGCTCTTATTGTTAGAACATTTTATAACATACGTTTTAAATTGTTTGATACTCAGTAATTTGCACAAAAATTTTGGAAAATAGTTAAAAAGGTAAATACCCCTTGTTAAAGAATTTTATAATATTTCTTTTATTTTCCTCTGCTTCTATATAGCTACAAATTTTAAGCTCCCTTACGAGATCTGGCAGGATCCAGTTTGATCTGATCCATGCATTTAGTGTTAAAATTTTCGCATTCTTCACGTAGCAAATATAAAAAAAAACGAATAAAAGAAACATGTGTATATCCTCCAGGATGCATCCGGTAACTTTCTTACTTTCACGCAGAGCCCTGCATCATTTGACACACATTTCATCCTTTCCACAAATATCGCACGTCGCACTTCCACAATCGATACAAAAGCATGTGCACGCGCAAAAGAAAAAGGAAGAAATCGCACGAGCTATGAAAGAAATCGGTTCTAAATACGCATTACAGTGATCCCCATTGTCGACTCATATTTTATTAATGAACGACTCGCGCTCAGTATGCGAGCGCGCTCGCTCGAAGAAAAAGGCCGCGCGCGGATACGCATCTACACATCGCGACGTGACGACTTTGGCGCACCAGGCCGGCGTGTGTGTATCGCGTCGTGTTTATGCAGAGTCTAAGTATCCGCGATGTTTCGATGCGTAATAAATGTAGTCGAACACAAAAATGCAATTTAGTTTGGTGTCTTTGATAGTTTATTGCGTGAGACGGAATTTCTTGTACTTGACGTGTATGTATTTATTTGTATGACGGTTGGAGAGTGTTAGAGCACATTTCAGCAGGTGCTGAATGAAAAATTAGTATATAGTATTTTTATTTAATTAAAATTTTTTTTATTATATATGTATATTATCAAGGTTGGGGCATCTTTTTGTATGAAATATATAGTTAAGAAAAATGCTATTATAATAAAATTATCGTTTTTTTGTTTATGATTTTATAACATTTAGTGGATAAGTATTTTTTAACGATGTTAAAACTTATTTTGGTCTAATTTAGTCATTCAAATTAACTATTAAAATGTAGTTTTTAATTCGTATATCTTACAGCTTCTCGTATTTATACACAAACGAACGTAGTAAATATCACATTAAGATTAGTACTACCACATAAGATTTATTTTATTTGTACTTTATAGTGGGGATAATAAGGTTTTAGTTACATTTGCCAAATGTTTTGTTAATTTATTAACTGATTGAGCTTAGTTATATGTACATAGTCATTTAGTTAGTCTTTCTAGGATTACTTATGTTATCACAATAGTTTTACTTTTTAATAAGTTTTACTTGGTTACGACGATAAAGCATTTCTTTTTCCGCGTAATAATGCAACGTGCTTAAAATGACAGTATTAAATGCAATATCGAAGAAACTATTTACTATAAGTGATGTAACTGAATATATAATATATAAACGTTGTAATTATAATATATTTAGATACGATTCACTTATTATTATCGAATACATTTCAATAAAATTGGTAAGGAAAACTTTAGTTAAAAAATGTTGATTATACATTTTTCTTTTTATACAAATAATATTAACTTCACATTATTTCTTTTTAAAATTCCACAAACTTGTTTCGCAAGAATGCTCTTTATCAAATATTATTATAAGGAATTAGCCAAGAATTTAGATTTTTTATACACCGTCTTACCGGTCTCGGTTGTTATCTACTACAGATACTTTTTCCTAGGTCGGTAAACCGCCTGATATGAAAATCTGAATTATTGGGTTTCCTTTGTCGTGACTGAGTAACTTAACAGATTTGTATTCTAGAGGATAATTTTGCGGGATTCTACTTATTTTTGTATCATCGAATTCTATAAAAAGATTTTATTCTAACTTTCCTTAATTGATACATCGTAAATGTTATGAACCTTGAGTTGGTTTCATGCGTGAGAAATATGAAGTTGCTGATAAATTTAAAAATAACAAGAATGTAGAATTAACATTAACATTATGACAATACAATACTATACTTTTTGATAGCTTCAGCATTAGAAAATATATATTGCAATTAACATTTTATTCTTAGCTTAATAATTTAGTATACAAGCATTTATAATCTACACGTTAAAGCTATACAGATTTTATTCCATAATGTGTAAGATATTGCAAAAATATTAAACTTGTAAACAATAAAAATCACAATAACAAATGTAATATAATAATAAATTATTCTAATAATTATATATAGTTTGGTATATGAATTAAATTGTAGAAAATGATTAATATAAAACAAATATTTTGATATTTGAGTTTTATCAAACGTAAAGTACTGAAGACTGCATGCTTCCTTCAATATTATATAATATTTTTGGCAATACGCAAGCTACGAAAACAGACAATATAGACGCTTAAACTTCATGCATCAGATATTAACGGATTATTCAACCTTTTAATAAACCAAAATATCTTCTAATTAACTGCAAATAATATAATTTTAAGAATCTTCATGCGATGTTTTACGCTTTTAAAAACATTACCAACTCACAAGCCATAACTCATGCCTACATATGTTTGAACAATCAACCAACCTTCCACATCCAGCCTCCAACCATTCCTCTCCACAACCAACGATCCGCATCCTCCAAAAAAAAGAAAAAGAACCAACCGCAATAACGAGCCCATTCGATTCGACCTTCTACTTTTCGGCACTATACCTACACACAACAGAAAGCCGCTCCACGATCAAAAGCCCACTCGCCGCGCGCTGACAATGAAAAACCGTCGCCACTCCCAGGAATCACCCGCATCGGCGACAAAAAGCTCACACGTATGACGCAATCGGCAACAGTGGCGTATGTACGCGCGCTACAGACCAGCTGATCGTGATCGTGAACCTCGCAGTGGGTCTCTCTTTATTTTTTGTTCGGCGCTTCCGCAAAGGAGATCGACACAAAGGGGCTCGTTGTGCGGCGAAATCGGCGACGAAGGATTGGACGACGCGACGATTTCTTCTGGGACGGTCGTGTATTTGTGTGAATCAGTTTTTATGGGCTTGTTTGCGACGGAATGAGAGTCCTTCCGGTGGTTGGGGGTCGGGATATGAGACGAGCGCGTGTCAAAACAACGGAGCTTTTGATTGCGAGGATTGAGTTTTTTCGTGGGTGGTGTTGGTTTAGTGAGATTTATATGGATTTTTGTCTTGATTTTGGGCGAGGGCTATTATTTTGCGATGCGTCCGGTGAACGGTCATTCAAATTTTTTTGGAGTTTTTAAATTATTGGTTTCTGGATTTCTAAATATTTCAATCTAATTGCAAGTCGATTATATTATTTATAAACAGTTGTATATATCAACACGCTATTAATGATTTTTAAAGAAAGACACCTATAAATATTGCTCTTTCAGAAAATTTATATTTGTTATATTTGTCGATATATAAAAGATATTTTTAAAAACTTTTAGTAAAGAATTAATAAATAAAAATTTTAATATTTTTGTACACAAATTGTATTTTATGATTCTAAGATGATTTTAAAAACAAGTCTTGAATGAGTATAGTAATATTTTTAAAGGTCAAAAATTTTAAACATATAAAAGACTAAAAGAGCAATTTCACCAAGTTTCTCTCCTTTGTAATTGTTATAGTGCAAACAAAAATTTACCTGTATTTATATACAAAAAGTTCCTTCTTACTCATCGACCGTTTTGAATCCTCGATCAATGGAAATTTTTAAATCAATAATTATCTACATATCTATATATTTAATGATAATTAAGTAATTAATGATAATTTGAAGATGTTAATAAATTTTGATTTTTGATTATATGACAAACAGAATAAAATAATCATATTACAAATTTCCTTTTATCATTAAATGTATTGAATAACAACAAAGCGATTGCAATATACAGACCAAAGTCAGACACGTTACATGATTTTTTAATTTATGAAAATTTTGTTGGAGATCCTTGCCTTACAACTTTCATTTTGTACATTCTCGCTGCACATTTACAAAATAATGCATCGATCAAATTCTATTTTCATACAACGCATCCTTTAAATGTCATTTCACTGTAGGTTTAATACTCCAATAAACCTCGGAGGTAAAATCTTCAATACCGAATCTCTGTTTCGCAAAACGTTTTTATTAAAATTTTTTTATAAGACTCGCGCTTACAATTGCATATGCGAGCGACATTTAAATTTCAAATTTCGAGATTCCGCGCGTAGATAGGCGAGTTATACTTTTGAAAACGGTCAAGTTTGGCTTTCAGAGGAGGAAAATCTTTGCGTGCACGGGACTTATATACATTCTTCTTCTTCATCTGTCGGGTGATATATTTAATCGCGCGAGGGGCATCTCGATCCCTGATCTCAATAGCGCCTTTTTTGCGAGACCTTGTTCCACTGATCGCGACAACTGTGCAGCTTTTATTATATTCGATTTTTATCGCGAGCTTTCCTTTTGCGGCCAGAAAAAATATTGACTGAGATGCGGCTTTTATCGATTTATGGGTGCAATTTGTACCGTAGGACGAGTGCTAAATCAAATTGTTTGATTTAGAGTGATTTTTACAGGTATTGTTTTATGCTATAATATACACTTTTCTTAGTAACGTACAGCTTTCAGTGTAGAAATATTATAAAAAACATTGAAACAGAGAGCAAATTGTTACTTGCATTTTTTATTAACAAATTAACGATTAAAAAATGCAATTAAATCGCATTATTGAACCAACGCGAAAAGAATAAAGAGAAGATTAAAGAGCAAGGTTGCTTATAGCGATCTACTTAAATAAGGTCAATCATTTGATTTCGATCTTGATCGGCGGGAGATTTCGAAAAGACATCATCCTCCACGATAATGTACATCACTTTTATCGCCCCGCGTGTAAGAGATCGCGCACATTGAGCTCCACGCGTCGACTTAGTCATGCGGCCATTCGGGCATAATATACTTATGAGTATGTGTTTTTGCTTCAATTACATAATTTGTTCCACGTACTATATTACTGCCAATACCAATATAAAATAGAGCACTTTGTACTTTGTCTCAAGTGTGGTATTATAACTCCTTTCTATCTTTCAATTTAAAAATTGAAAGAGCAGAATCGTTTGATATACGATTTCTATAAGCTCAAATTATTTAAACAAAGTTTTTCGTAATGTTTACATGTATTATAGATATATTTAAATATATTGTCATATATTTATATGCAATATTAAGTTTATTTTTATTAGTCCTTTAAAATTTAGTCCTTTCTAAGTTTTTACGAGTTAAAATTTTATTCCAAATGCATCGACTGGCTGTAGTTCAGTCTTTTAGAGTAACTTTCACTCCAATAAATTAAATAAAAACAACTCAACGCGATGATGAAACGCAATCGCGGGACTTAAACAAACTTTGAACGTAGTAAATATAGAATTGTTTATACTATTCAATAAAAACTTTGTAATCCTAACAATATGTACTTTGTTTCAGTTTTTATATATGCTTTGTACTGGATATCGTCATGTATTCTAATGCTTTAGTTGATTTACAAAGTGCTTTGTTAATTTATGAATTGATCGACTGAACCTCAATATCTTTACAAAGTCACTTTTGTTATACTTAGGATGCACTTCAGCACCAACCTACTTTTATATCATATTATAATATTAGCATACCTAATTTTTTTAAACCAAGATTTGACTTGATGTCCAGCTCTTTTCAAGATGCTAAAGAATGAAGATTTCTATTGCAGAAATAGGTTTATCAAGTCTAACTTGTTCAGTGTTAAAAAATATATAACCATTTGCGACAATTCATGGTAACCTACTTTTTATTCATGTAAGAATCAGTTATAGCCCGATTTTCTGCACAGCCTTTTTTTTCTAAAGAAACGTTAATACCCCTACTAGCATGAGCGGCACTCGCACACCATTCAGGCATCCTATAAATATAATTCCTTCAGACTATATTTCTATAGATAAATTTACAGACAAAAACCCTGCAGAAAAGCCTGCAAGTTCTAAAAGCTCTACCAAAAATCCTGCACAAAATCGTTCAGAAATGTCTAACCTTCTTCTCCATAAGGGAGTACAAATTTCCATCCATATAAGAAGAGCAACATTGATAAAAAAAGTCCCAAATCGCTTCAACCCAAATTCCCATAAACCCATCGCAGTCAGCACCTCACCTTGACCAAAAACCCGCGCTGCTCGCAAACACCTCTAACCGGGTCACGCGAAGAAAGCCCGCCCACAATGCACGCCCGTATAAGATATTGGCGATTCCAATTCCAGTGAGTCAATCTTCAATTAAACGCATAAAAGAGTATAAGCGCACGTGAGCCCGTGGTACGGTCGCGGTGTATACACATACGCCGCGTATATTGTGATTCAGAGCAAGGTATAATTTCCTCGTTGGTTCAACGGCGCGCCGCGCCCGCCAGGGGGGGGGGGGGCTCTTCTAATTTCCTCTTTGCGCCATTAGAATCGCGAGCAATCATGCAATTCGAGCAATCGTCGCTTCGACGCGGTGACTCTCGCACGCGCAGCGTGAAAACAATCCGATAATCGTGTATAGGGATGGGTTTGTAGTAAATTTGTACATGTGTGTGTGTGTTTCTATTTGGATTTGCGTGTGCGTGTGTATATGGCTACATGTGTATGTATGTGACTGTATGTGTGCATGTGTATGTATGTGTGCGTGCGAGTGTGTTAGTTTGTGTTTGTATATGTGTGTGTGCGCATGGGAGTGTGCGCGCGTGTATGTGTGTGTATCTTTAATTGAAAAGTTACATTGATGTTAAAGAAAATCCGCTTACAACAAAAAGATGTATGAATTTTCTTTTAGTTACCTCATGAAGGTGATTGTAGATTATTGTGTTATCGGCAAATATGGGAAACCACTTTTTTAATTTATTTTTAAATTTTGGGAAAAAATTGGAAGGTGTTGTTTTTAAATGGGTCAATAATTTTCCAGAGAGGTATTTACTAAATATTGAAAATTAAATGAAAAAGGTAGGTAATTGTTCGGGTGAGTAATTGACGGGTAGGGTTATCATCACAATTATCATCACCTTATACTAAATGTCTGTTCTACAAGAGGAATTGTAATTTGGACAAGAGGCTTTATTTATTAGGTACACTCGACGTGGGAAATTTTTAGTCGAATGCGTTTGAAATCTCCAATGAGCTTAGCGAAAACGTGCGTTCAATCCAGTGAGACCCAATGAAATTGCAGTATTTCAAAAAAATTCAAACGCATTCGACCAGAGATTTCCCACGTCGAGTGTACGTCAATGGAAATTTTCTTTTCTGTCTAGACCCGTGTTCTTAAAAGACGCTTATTTTCATTTAATAGAAAAATATTATTTAATAGAAAAATATTTGGTTCGAAGGGGAATTTTTTCCAACAAAACGGTTCTTTATTGAGAAGATTATACAAATTGTATTACTCTGTGGTAGAAATTGATCCACTGACAGGAAAATATTGTCGCTTGTTTGAGTTTCAGATTTTCTCAATTTTAACTATAAATATCTCGATAAATATGGCAATACTTATAAAAAATGGGGTAGAATTTTTCATGTGACTAGGGAGAAATGTTAAAAAAGCTTTCCCTCCAAGAATTTTAATATAACCTTAGAACAGTTTATTTCAATGGTTTGTTAAATGAAAAAAACTTTTTTACAACTTCCGGACTTTAGAAGTGTTCACGGAAAACACATGTTTCAACGTTCTGGTTGTAAATGCATTACGTTTTTACGAAAGAAGATTATACTTAATAGTTTGTAGTTAGAAGAGCCTTAATTTTGATGAAGATTTACGCTTACCCACAGTTTTGCGTTAAAATTCTTTGTTGTAGGCTAATTAATATTCTTATAAACTATGATGTAATAATTATAAATCTCCGAGAAAAATGTTCCTACAGAAAAAATCGGCATAGGAATTTTCCAATAAATACAATATAATTAGTAGGTTTATACATTTTTCAACAATTTGCAAAAATAAAAAATTATTTTTAAAGATAACAATTTAAGAAGATTCAGCTTCAAAATATCATTGAACAGTCAAAAAGATACAAATTTCGACCTTAAAAAGTTCAACTTTGAACCTTGCATAATTATTATATAAATTACAACTTACTGCATGCCCATAAGTCGCTACACAGATTCCAAATTTCTGTTACAAGGTAATTTCTCGAGCAAATACCACTTACTAAAAGGAAAAAAGGCACAACAATACACCCAAAACCCGGGCGTTAAAAGTGCTATAAATTCTCGCGAAATAATTTTACGTGGTATTATAATTCTAATAAGCCGCTCCGCGCGCTTGTGCCGATAAAATGTGTTACAAGGCGAAAATATCCCTGAAAATTAAGAGAGCCGGTCGCGCCATTGTTGCGAAAATGAAACTATATAGCGCAATCGCGTTTATAAGAGCCGCGGCAGAGCTGCGGTGCAACGGCCTCGGATCATTGCGAGGAATTATCCTCACGCGCTTTTCTGAATGCTAATGATACGCGCGCGCACGCGCGAACTCGTCGTTTCATTTTTGCTATTTTGCTTGTTTTTATTTTCGCGAGATGAATATATTGTTTTTATTTGATGATCTTGTTTGTACGTGTTAGTTTGGACAGAATCACGACATTTGGAATTTTGATTGCTTATTTAGCACAGATGTTGTGTTGCTTAAGTAAAATTATATACGTGAAATATTCTGGAAACCAGTTTTAGGATAGCCTGATTTTTGAGGAAATGGTCTTGAATGTATCAAGTTCATTTGCAAGTCAGTGTTGATGGATAATTTGTCAACGATTTAGCGCGCATTGACTACCGATCCTGACTTTATTCATTGTTAACTATGAGCAATTGAATATATTAATTGAAATGCATATATATTACACAAATTTATGATTTTTTCCTAAATAGCAATTTAACCATGTATATAATAATAATAATAATAATGATAATGATAATAATTATATAATAATAATTATATATCCATATAATAATAAACCCGTTATGTAGTCAATTTTCAACTATTTAGGACAGTGATAAAAATCGAGATGATTATAACCTATTGTCGATATTTTGATCTGATTTTAAAGCATTATTTTGAACTAACTGTTACAATCTTACGAAAAATACTTTTTATAAATATGGCTTTAATTGATGATCATTGATAAATGAATTAAGAGAAAAAAAATTAAATTGATTATTAAATTACGTGCGTGCAATGAAAAGTGTTTTTTCAACGCTGCTTTATAGATAACTGAAATTAACATTCAATCAAAATACTTGTTTTATTAAGTATAGGTACTTCCGTCCTAATCTAATCTCGTTCAACTTCAAAATTCAATACAGAACCCAAAGCACACAGATAAAAATCTCAACTATCTATCTGTACTAGAACCGCACGAACACATGTGATTGAAATTTTTAACTAAAGCATAACCACATAACAAGTGATTTAAAGTTTAATTTGATACGTATGTGTGATTTTTTCGAAACTTCATTTTTTCGTCATATTTTTATTCACTATAACTGGCCAGTATCATTAAAACTGGTATTATGTGCTTCTAAAACTATTCAATAGAAACTTTTGGTTATTGAAAATGGCATATTTCACATTTAAATCTGCGCATAGTTAACATATTTAATTTAAAAAATATACATAATGACACGGAAGGTACATTAATAGAAAACGCAAAATTTTATAACAATCTAACACGAGCTCAAATTTAAATCAGAAATCCATCGGCATTGCAGAAATTATTTATCTACATTAAACTTTAACTTTTAACGTTAATTTAGTATGAATCATATTTTGTTTCTATTGCTTTATATACTCATAACATAACTGCATGAAATGATAAGGATACCATGGAGGTGATATTATATAGTTTTCTTTCGAACATTCACAATAATAAGAACATTCGCTTTATTTAAGGTGATGCTAAACCCACATGTCACTGACCAATACGAGGAACCGCTTTTTAATCGACTTTGAAAAAGGAGGAGGTGTTTAATTCGACCTGTATATATATATTCAGTAGTTTCCGAATAATCGGCGGTCGGAGTCGGCAAAGACCAAAATGTATGGAAAAAATATCTAGAGAAAAACTAAATTACTGGTCAGATACTGGACCAATCCTTACAAAATTGGATAAATCCTTACAATATCTATATATTTCTATGTTTGTTCGCGCATTACTTAGAATTTATTTTAATGGAAGAGGATGATCCCATGGTGGTCCCATTCTAATTGTCCAGTATCTGACCAGTAATTTAGTTTTTCTCTAGATATTTTTTCCGTACATTTTGGCCTTTGCCGACTCCGACCGCCGACTATTTGGAAACTACTGAACCGATTTGGATAAACTTTTTTTTTGAATGAAAGAGGATGATCCCATGGTGGTCCCATTACATTACTGGGCAAGTATCGAGCCATTACTAGGTCAGTACTAGCGTCTTGTTATGATCGTCCGCCGATTTTTTCGAAACTACTGAACCGAGTTGGATAAACTTTAGGATTTGGATAAATACAATGAATTTGGCCGTTACAACTAAAAAGTATAAAATAAAAAAAAGTAAAAATCCGACTTTGAAAAAAACACTCTACAAAGTATGAAATAATCGATAAAAACCTTTTCGAAGTCGTCGCCGAATTTCAGACTGACTTATAGTAACTTTCTTATGGATATGATTTCGAACTTATACTAGATTGGGTCTAAACACATACTTATAATGCCTCTGAAGTAAGACCACCGTAACTCGGTGAAATTTGATGCTGATTTCGAAAAGGTTTTTATCGATTATTCATACTTGTGTCGATTATTTTATACTTTTTAGAGAGTTTTCCTTCTTTGACATTACATTAAACACGAAGAAAAACACTATTCTGCCAGTTTCGTAAAAATCACCCATATAATATGCTTAGTCAAAATTGCATTATTTATTGATTGCAAACTAAAATTAAAGCGTTCTTAGGAATACGGAGGTTTTTTGAAAATTACCAGTTGGAGAATGATTTGAAAATAATTGCCGTATAAATTAGGTAAGATAATTAAGACTTATAAAAAGGCATTTATCGAATAATGATCTTTATAAATTTAACTACTCCTTGAATATAAAATACCCTTATCTCATAAAACTGCTATTTTTGCGTGATGTAAAATTATTTTGGTATTATGCCGTTTGTTTTAAAGCCACAACACGCTGAATAGTACATTATGTAACAAGGGCAAAAAGTTGAATATTTTTCCCGCGGGTAAGTTTACTACCCGATCGAGCAAAGCGAAGCGAGGGCAGTATCACCCGAGGAGAAAATCGACTTTTTTCTCGAGTTACATATAGTACTTTATGCCCATCTCAACTGTGGCCACATTTTGACTTGAAAAGCGGAACTAATGGACTGTTAAAATACGACATTGTTAAAAGACAATCAAAAATCAGGGTTATTGGTAGAATTTGATGAAATAAAGGAATTTGGAGTAGTTTCTAGTAAAGTCACTTTTTCCCCTTGGAAAAAATTACTTTTCTCCCGCATTTGCGAAAGTGTAATTTTGATCTCGCTGTTCAGGGAAGAAAGTGGCCATTTTCGTTCAGAAAGGCATAAATATATTTTAAGAAGATATCGACCACTATTTCTAATTTTTTGTTTCCAATAGTATAATAAGAACTCGCTTGTACTGCACAGGTCATACATCTGATATACGTAAATGTATACATTTACGTTATATTTATTATAAACTAGTTACACCCCTTCTCCTAACATCTTACACAAACTGTACCTCTCAATTTGAACTCGCTCTCCCACACATCCGACATACGCACGCAAGAGGTGCAAATCGTTCCCCAGAAACGGTTATCCACTTTCGACGGACGTCAATCCATCGTCTTATACATACCACCTTTGCTTCTAGATTTCACCTTTTCGTCCATCTAACCCGCGCTGCAAAAGGTTTCGACTTTACGCCAATTTAACGCATACGCACGCGAGGTGTGTAACTTATGTTGTATATGCAGAGCACGTGGCGTGGCTGATAAGATAATAGGAAGCAATTTAATTGAAGACGCTGCGTCGTCGCCGGGGTTATATATATCTAAAATTACTTTGCCGAAGACGACGCCTACTGCGTTCGCTAAAGTAACTAAGTACTAGGTTTATTCATTGGCTTGCGAGAGTCGCGCGTGGTTGTATAGTGAATTGCAGTAAAATTACAGCTAGTTAAACCTATTTTGGAATATTTGATATATCTTTTTTTCAAATATAACAATTTTTCCGAAGATTTGGTTTATTATAGGGTTAATTTATGTAGATTTAGGTACTCCTCAATTATTTATCAAATAGAACTGCATGTTTGATAACTTTACACTGAAATATAAATAATGTATTTATTTATTTATTTAATATTTGTGGTAAGTTATATAAAGCTTAAAGTAGGTTTTAAAAACCGAAGAAATTTATTATTGCAATTTGTTATGTGATCTTATGTAGAAATATCAATAAAACATTGTATTGAAGTATTTCTATTAACTATTTATAAATTTAATCAAAATATAATATTATTTATTTGAATCAATTACATGGTATAGTAATTTTAATTAATTTTAAAACATTTCGATTTTTTGTTAAATTAATTAATTTTGTTGTGAGTGTAAATATAATTATAGAATTAAAATATTTATTACTGATATTTTTATAACATATGTATAAAGAAATGTGCGACACTTGACCTCGTTCAACCAAATGCCTCAAAAGACTTTAAACTTGACTTCTAACGACATTTATGCCGGAAAAAGTGACATAACAAAAAAGCACAGAAGTGATGAGCATAAATCTAACATCATAAAACGCATATAAAGATTTATGGTCCGAGTCACATACTTTTTAATAAACGTTATTATTTTACAAATAATTGTCTCATTTCGACGTGTGCGGTAAATGTATTTCGGACTCGAAGCTCGACTGCGTTGGTCATGTTTTAGACATCTTTTATGAAAAGACAAAAGTCACACGCGAAAGCCGACCTCTCGTCGAGACTCTATATTTGTATGCATTTGGCTCGAGAAACTCGACCATTCATCAGAATATTCGTAACATTTTAGACTATACATTCAAGTTCAAGTTCCCGCAATGTGTCGCGATGCATGGCCAACGAGCTAAATCATTCATTCTCGAGACTATTCGCCTCAATATAAAACAATAATGGAAACGATAAAGGCAGATTCGTATTGTACTTTATACACAGTTAATAATAATCGCAGGTATTAGTCACAATTTAATTGATTTCGATGTATAATTTATCATCATAATTGGGAAAAACATATTTTTTTTGGTAGTGTTTATGGAACGATATTAAATCAACGTCGATTAGTATTTTTGTAATTTTTCAATAAACAAAATCAACGAATAGAAGTTACAGCTTATTAACATTATTTTGAATAACGTAAGTCTGTAGTTTACTATTCTATACTGAAGTTGCGACAATTTTCGAAGGGCCAAATGTACTTTCTTTAAGAAAAGTTCACAAAAAAGAGTGGACTCGAAGTATACATATAGAACATTCCACGTTAAGTTAGTCGATCAAAAAATTTTTGTCAGTGATCAAACGGTGAAATAATCGCAAATTGTTTATAATTTGATGTGTATAATTCGATTTTAACAGTATTACTGTGCAGCCAGGTGGAAGTTTCAACGTGAATAATATAATTTCCAAAAAGAAAAAGAACCGGGCGAAATTATTGTGTCATACCTATATTTGGCTCGATCGGAAGATGCATGAATCGATCGACTTTCAGACGACAATGATTACCTACACGCTCAATAGTATGTGACATCATTGCGCGCTTAACTGCAGATAAATTTTATCGGCACACGCGAAGTTCGACATTCCACGCTACTCAATTTTTTGTACATAAAGGCACGAACCGCAGGGCGATGAGTATACATAACGAGATTAGAAGCGGAATTTCCGTCGTGTAGGGTTCAACGCTTTCTGCGATTGTACATATTTTGCGCTAAATGCGAATATATAGTTACGGGTGTTTCAATGTTATAGCGGGTGATCGATTATAAATAATGTGCGTTCGTAAATAATATTTTTGGATTATGATAACGAGAATTGACAGTTTATACTTGAGCAATTGGTCGTTTGTTATTGTTATTGCAGTGAATTGTACGACAAGGAATTTCTAATTGATGAACGAGAAAAGAGGAAGTGCAACACTTGAAGTAATATTGGATACAGGGTTATTCTTAGTAATATTTGTATGTTTATGGTTATTATCTTAAACGTTATCAAAGGTTTTGTTAGGATGATATAGCATTCTTTCACGGAAAGCAAACATTTTTTACTGTAAGAGAAAAGAAAGCAGAAATGTGTAATTAAAAAATTTTCTTTTGAGGTAATCAATAACACAAATTATTGTTTACCGTTCTTTAGATGCAAATCTTTATAACGGAATTCCACAGTTTACAATAAAGTTCCCGTTTAATAAATTACGAATAATATAATTTATGCAAAACGCATTACCAAATAATGATAGCTATCTTATTTTTTTTAATATTCATAGACTTTAGCAATAAACAGTTTCTTTTATAACTATAAACAAAACATATAAAAGTCATTTTCTATAATATTCTTCAACGTTTATTTACGATTTATGTATGAAATTTTTTATAATCATATTGAATTTTTAATTAAACTTTGGCGAAATGAAGTGCATATTTGAGATAACATTTTTAAATTAGAAATGAGTCTATGAAAGAGAAATATATATATAAAACAATCGATCAGTTTTAAAAGATACTTTGATAAAGATGTATTTGTGGAACCTGCCTTAATACTCAGGGTCCTCTAAGTATCACATGTACCACTCAAATATCATAAGCAACCTCGACCACAATCAAAATCCATCAACCTACCATCAAAGCCAATCAATAACCTTCCAAAACTCATAAAATCTAAAATCCTAGATCCCCTTTCACAATTCCTACAAATTGCACTAAAGCCGAAGGCGTACGAGTGTCGATTATACGCCTCAATACTTCGCAAACGCGTGCGCGCGCGCGCGCGTCGATTTCGCAAAATACGAGGACTATATAGGTGAGCACGTGCGAGGCCGCTAATACATGCACGCGCGCGCGCTTTTTCTCGATTTGAATGTGCCGCGCGCCGTGCCTATCTCACGGCGAACCAGCTGGCTGATGCGTCGCGTTGTTTATGGAAATGAGTCGTGTGATTCCCCCGGCATTATGATTCTGCTTTGTAGCTGATGTGCGATATGTTTGTTTGGTGATCGGGAGATTGTTTGGATGGGTGGATGCTAGATTTGACGGATAGATGTCATTTTTTAAGATATCAGAGCTTAAAGGTACCGAGCCATCTTTATATTAAAGATTAAATTTAAAACCATACAGATTTTAAAGTACAAATAAATTCTTTATTATATAACACTTGAGTTTTAATTCATTTTAATATAGTTTCTTAATTAAAATGTAACAGTTTCTTTCTTAATTTTAAATTATTATTGAAGTTATTATTAGAAATTTAAAGTTGTAGTTCGAGCTTCTTAAATAGTTGTACTGCAAATCTATATTTTTTATATATATGTAACGTGATGTTTGGAAGTCCAAGTGATCGATTTAAGGTTCTTCAGGTTTTTCTTTTATTTAAAGAACATACTGTATGTACACTTAACATAAATGTGGGATTAAAGAAGAAATTGATTGTATTTTAAAAGATTTTAAAAAGCAAAGAATTTTGACTTTGATTGACAATTACTTTTATTTATTTATTCGTACGAGTATGAGCCCACTATTACATACTTATATAACATTGATATTGAGAAAAGAAAATCAAAGGCAGACCAGAGAGCACATACTCAATTATTTCAATTCTTAAGTGTGTGTTTATAGCTAATAAAATTGAAGTACTTTTTTTTAGATAATTTTGTCGTATTCAATCAATGACGTGTCTGCAATGCAAGTTTCTTTCGCAATGTTACTGAATCTGATTGAGATATTTATTATAATAAATATATACTTAAGCTTATCTAAAAATCAAATAATATATAATAAATGATTCAAGTATGCAATTTAATGTTTAACAAAACAATAAAAGTAATTAATTATTCAAATTGTTCTTTTTTCAGCTCTCTTAAATGCACATTACATGCCAGATGGAGGCCACGACCAACATGAAATTTTAGATAAACTTACGAAATATTGTGGTAAATCTGTACGCAACTATACTGAAGGAGAAGTTGATCCATTAAAATGGGACTTTTACAACAGCTTCTACTTTGCCTACACGGTGGTCAGCACCATCGGTGAGTCAATACTTTAAAGTATTTTATGAATAACGTAATGTCTTCAATTGTGCTTGAGTTTTTATCAGTAACTTTCGTTTAATCGCTGCCCTGATTTTTGCACTATGTTATTTTCTTCGGATTGTCACTTTGAGTGAAAAGAAGATATGCTATCTTTTTAATCATATATACAATATATTAGATCATTGGTCTTTTAGTTTGGAACAAAAATCAAGAGGGGTTGAGTACATCGAGAGACGATATGATCGATCTATCACTGATTTCTCATTTGGATTAATTCTTTTCACGCATTCCATATTGCAAAAATGATTATTAAAGTGACAGATTAGATAAATGATTTAGCTCAATAAGTATAGTTTTTATAGATCTATAATATTATCGTTGTTTGATTGAAATCAAAATTTTTCTTTAACTGATTCATAGGGATTTACATTTTTTCAATTATTTGCCTATCAGGAATCAGAATTTTCCAATCATTCAATCTCAAAAATAAGAAAATAACGTGTTCAATATTTTCTAATAGAAATTATTTTTATCAATATCATCTTATTCAATTCTCAAATATTTAAAAACTAAAATAAGACTGATTTTAAGTGTACTTTTATTAATCATTTGATTCCTATTCTTACTGTTATATGCAAAAACTATAAAACAATTCTGCTTTCTTTCTAATTTTTTAACTAAATTTAAAACTTTTGTTTACTTTGTCTGTCATTTGGGTAAATCAAAAATCTTCACGTAGCGACGGGGCCATCCTCAACAAGTTTATAAAGTTTTCGGTTTTTTGAATCTGAAGTCTATTTCAGAATGTTATTTTTCATTTTATAATATCTATTGCTAATAGTGTCCAAAAACTTAAAAATATATGCATTCCACAATTATTACACAGTTAAAAATATATTTTTTTATTCTCTGTGAAAATCTAAGGAAATGTAAGTGTATAAAAATGTAAGGTAGCGTAATTTATTTTCGTTAAATATCCCAAATATTGTAGAAACTCACATTTCTTACAGTTTTGTACAATTATTCACATTTCCTCACATGGCATAAAGTTTCCTTACCGTAAACGATTAAGCGGACCCATCAACTTTCGTACAGTTTCCCCCTAAACTAAAAAAAAGCAAAGCACAATACTCCACCAACCAAAATCACTCGTCTCACCCCCATCTCTTCGCCCTTACCAGGCTACGGCAACCTGGCGCCGACGAACGAGCTCGGCCGCCTCCTCATGATCTTCTACGCCCTCGTCGGCATCCCCATCAACGGTATCCTCCTCGCGCAACTGGGCGAGTTCTTCGGCCAGGTGTTCGTCACCGCGGTGCGCAAGTACAAGTCCTACAAGAAGAACCAGAACGAGTACTCGAAGAAGTCGCTCACCGCCCTGGAGAAGCACCGCGCTGGCCTGGCCATGCAGATATTCATGTACCTGATACCGGGCTTCGTCATGTTCATCTTCTTTCCGGCCTTTCTGTTCTCGCACTACGAGGGCTGGACGTACGACGAGGCGGTTTATTACGCGTTCGTTACGCTGACGACCATTGGATTCGGGGATTACGTGGCAGGTGGGTGTTGGAGGTCTTTGGAGAGGAGTGTTTGCGGTGACGGGGTTACTTTACAGGGTGTTGTGGATGAGGCGTGTGATTGTGAGGGATAGCGTTTGGTCATGTTACGAGTACTAATTTATCGATGCGGGTGTTATATAGATTGATTCATTGGTTTTGAAAGGATCGTGTTAATTACGATTGGTTTCTCATTTATGAAATGTCGATTGCTTTGTTTTATGAGAAATTTGATGAATAGATCAATCTTATTTTTCTGTATTTAAACTGGTGAATATTCACAGTGAAAGACACGTATTCCATATATTAAAGCAGTCATTCCAATTTAGAGAGCGAAGGAGAAAGACTCGTTCTTTCTTATTCTTATTTCAGCTGTTCTTCTTTTAATTATTCTACCACAATTAAATACAGCCATTCAATGTTAACAGAAATTTACTTTTATTTCAAACATACTTTGTTTACATTGAGCGGCCATATTTCATATCGATCGTAACATTTTTAAAATCTGTCTTCAGAATCGGAAAGAGCAAGTCTTCACTTATATTGACAATGAATATTACTCATCTGTAATTTGAAATTTATCTTTAATTGATATCATTGATTTTCGTAGAATGACATAAATAAAACCAATATTTTCTAACTTTATTGCAGAAAACAAATTTGTACTACTGCATATATGTATATGCTCGCTATAAAAATAAAGGATCATATGTAATCCATTCAAAGAAACTTAGAAAATTACTAATACTGTTTGGTCAATGATTCTATTGAAGCTCAAAAATTGGACATGAAAATGGAAGAAAAATTAATTAGTTTACTTGAAACTGCGTTCGGAGACTCGTTATAAGTAAGAGTCGCTTAAATTGAGTTTGTTAACTCAATGTTCTGTTAATGATGGGCTGGGGAATGCTTTCTAGGTTTAATGTTTGCTCATAATTATAAGTCATTTTTACTTGGGAACGATCAATTGGTAACAAATTAATTTAAAATATATTTACAACGACTACTAGAGTCTCTTCATAATTACTATTTACTTATTTTTGTTGATCTATTGTGAAGAATCTTATTTTAACATGCTAAAATGTATATACTAAAATGTTGAATTTCTAGGAGTATAATAGATTTTAGAGCTTTGACACCATCTTTTGTGCTATATGACATTCTTTTTCAAAATTCATTATACTAAACTATAAAAACTTGATTAACTTTGTTAATACTATCAATATTAGGATACAGCAAAAATACAGATAATGAATTCGCAGACTTTTTACAGTATTAGTTTTATCAACGTTATTTGATCATTCGATAAATCGTAAAAATAAAAATTAGGCGTATGTTTTATTTGGGAAAGTCCACATGTTCACGCTAAAAATTGATTACCAATCGGACCTTATACGCGCTAAAAATAAGAATGTTAAGTCATCGAGGTACACCTGGAACAAGTCTGCGATATCACGTGCAGTCTGCTAGTAATGTTGTGTAAGTTAAACGTATTTACGCCATGGACAATTAAATATTAAAGTCGTATTAAAGAAAGATTTTTTTGTATCCTTAAGATATGTAAATCATGCGTTTCTTATTTGTAGTGTTCGTTAATGTATCGTTATTGTTTATAGTTTATTTTCACTTATGCTCATTGTGACGTCTCATACAGACGGATGAGGAAATATTAGTGGTTCTTAAATCTGAAATTATGACGCGATTTTGAATATTTTGCAAGAAACACTGACGTATTATTGAAGTCTACATCATGTGACTGTGAAACGCTTTTGAACTTAACGAAAACTTGTTTTTCAATATTTTGTTAGTGATTTAAAATAGTAAGCGTTTAACCGTACGAGGTGTTGATAAACTATTATCGTAGAACTAAATGAGGTAACAATTTTCTAAATGAAATATTAAAAATTATGTGACATAACTTCTGCGTGAAGTTAAACGATTTAGTAAGTTGTCGCATACTACAACGATGATAACAAAAGTAATATATAATTTTAATACTCGTAGTTTAAAAGCTTGAGTAATTGTTGAAGTGTCAAAACGATATCCATATATTGCTAAAATTTTAGTTTTCTTTGGGTGGGCTTATGAAACCTACAGTACTAGTGTTTAAAAAACATTAAATTTGGAAAGATGTTCACCTTCTTACTACATGAAAAAGTTTAATAAAAGTTTGCTGAAATTTGACTGCATTGTGAAGCAGATAGACATGGCAAGTCGGTTAATACGTAAATAAATCAATTTTTAACTTTTATTTCTAGTAAGGGGACAATTTTTAAATATTTAAGTGTCTAATCATTAAAGCACCACGATAAAATGTTACTATTTTCTGGTTACTGAGGAAATTCCATCAAAATGAAGAAAATTTAGAAAAAATTATTTTTCTGTTATAAAATATATGATGCAAAGTAAGTACATAGATTAGATAAAACAGTTTTATTCATAAATAAAATTTAATAACCAAACAATAACAACAAATGAGCTTGTACCTGGAGTATACAAAAATTAACGCTCATTTACAAACTAACATATTTTTATTTTTAAACTTATGATTTTTTTTCGTTGCTCTTTAGAATCCTTAGACAATTTACAAGACCTCTACCGTTTCAATTTTAAGACAATACTTGATCAGTGAAAAAAAATGACCATTTGTTTATAATACTTTTTACCACATTTCTCTTTATCATACGTCACATTTTATAATCAAATGTACATTGTTCATCACTGAATAAGTATTTATTCAAAATTAAAACGATGGAGGTCTTACAAATTGCCTCAGGATCCTAAAAGGTATTTAACAAAAATTATAAGTTTAAAAATAAAAGTTTGTTGGTTTGTACACACGCCTAAATTTGTCCATACTCCAGGTAGATGCTCACTTGTTATTTTTTGGTTCTCAAATTTTTTTTGTAAATAGAAAGTGGTTATCTAATCATTGCTGTATAGTTATTTTACTCATAATACATCATGATAATAAAATAATTTTTTTGTATTTCCCTGATTTGGATACAATTTCTACCTTAAATAATGACAGAATGGAAAATCTGTTTCACGACCTTTATTGTAAACATCTTAAGACGTATCAAGCGATTTTTTTTATGAAATGTGTAAAAAAGTAATGTTGCAAGAAACTTTAAACTCGTTTTATTCTTACCACTTTTTTCAAATCGGCTAGCATCACAACTTAAACAAATCTTATTTGAATCTTTACAATTTAGAGATATTCTTTAGCTGATAACTCGCACTATATTTTCAAGTTCTCAATATTTATATGAAATTTAACATTTCATATAATAACATTAGGTAAAAATATGCAGTAATTAAGGTATAAACAATTAAGTTCATTAATCGATTTATCATTTAGTATTTTATTTATCCAGAAAAAATTGTCAAAATTACTCTATATTTTCGAAAATCAAAGTGGTTGTATCTCTTAATACATTTTTGTGTCCTAAGAAGTGACTTTTGTTTGATAATTGTCTGGTCAGTCCGAAGAATCAAAATAGGTAAAAACAATTATCAATAAAAATTGTAACACGAAACCCTTCTAATCTCAACACACGCAGCCTTACAAAAAAAACGCAATAGAAACCAAACGAAATTCCCGCAAACACGCAATTCCTCAATATCTAATTCACACTCCTCTATACAACAATACGCTATCAAGGGTGCCTGCTCCACGCCAATTAATAATGAATCTGATCTGTTCGCTCGTACACGCTCGCGCGCACACGCCCAGGAGAGCCGCGCAGATTGTCTAAAGTAAGTAAGGTCGAAGATCATTCACTTCGCGCGATCCGCGATGCACTCGCGTGCGTGCGTGTGTGTGCTACTGAGTTTCAGTGTTGCAAGATGTAAGCCGAGAAATTGTATGTAGTCGAGTTAATGCACCGCGAAATATATGTATCACGCGCTTTGAGAAATAATTGGGTTTCCTTTTTCTTTTGTTTGAAGAAGTTTGTTTGATCGGGTCTTTTGCCGAGGCTCGAACATTTTCAGTTGGCTTTCTGTCGTTTGCGGACTTTTTTTTCCTTGTTTGCATGGATTTATATACAATGTATTTTTGGAACGAGTTTTTTGTATGCTTTATATCCATTGATAACAATAATTGTTTGCAATGAACGGTGATGATAGGATTATCTATGTTTAGACAAGTTTTTGACGTTGTAGCTTTTATCTTAATTGTTGTACAATTATTAATTATTAAACATGTAGTAATAATCTTTTATAGATGAAGATTACATATTGTTTACACTGTAACTTTTTTGCATATGTAACAATTAAGGAAACGGTTCTAATTATCTTTGCTTAAACAAGTTTTTGTCGTTTTATTTTTTAATGTAATTATTGTGTAATTGTACGTTAATAATCTTTCAGAGATAAAAATAAAAATTTGCTTATACTGTAGTTATTAAAATATATAACAATTAATCTGTGTAAAACGAATCTAATTATATTGTAATATAATTATATTGTAATTAAAAACTAATATTTTTTAATATATAAAAATTACAAATTGTATATTAAATTTGCAGTTTTTGGAAATATATAACAATTACAAAAATTTAATCTAATTATCCATGTTTAAGACGAGTGTTAATCGATTTATTTTTTTACGTAATCGCTATAATTGAATATATTAGGTAATAATAATCTTCCATATAGGTTATAGCTGTTTGAAATATATAATAATTAAAGAAAACGAATAAGTAACTAAAAAATGAATATTTTAAAATAATTATTTAAATAAAATGAATTGATATTTTAAGATAGAGAATTTAATAATTACTATATAAATTGATAATAATTTATTTAAAATTTGTTAGTGTACCTAGTAGATATTATAATTGCAAGTTCAAATTCTCATTATGTATAAATTTTCCTACACTTCAATCTATATTTTGTACACAGCATGTATGTACCCACTTATATCTCCGTAGTCCATAAATATCTCAATGTGCGCGCACCACAAACAAATCCCTATTCCTAAACTCGCTTTTTTCGACACACAGGCCAGGACAACACGAAAGGTAGCGGCGTCTGGTTTGGCCTGTACAAGACCTTCCTGATCTGCTGGATCTCGTTCGGCCTGGGCTACATCGTCATGATCATGACGTTCATCGGCCGGGGCATGACTAGTAAAAAGATCGCCAGGCTGGAGCACAAACTCGCCGTCAAGCTCAAGCACACGCAGAGCAAGATCTGGAACGAGTTCAATGAGGATGTGAACTATCTGAGAAGGGTGTTTAACGAGCTGCAGCTTTCTAAAGTCAAGGTACATTTTTATAGTCGATGCAAATGTTTTGATGCATTTTGATATATTGTTTTTTTTTTCTAATTTTTAGACATTGAGAAATCTGTAAAGTTTGAGATTGTTGTACTTCTTTTAAGTGGATTGAATCACCCTTAAATTTTAACGAAGGCATCTGCTTAAATGTATTCATATCTAACTAAAAATCAAGCTATTTGTAAACAAAAATTATTTTGCAGCTTTTAATTATTTTTATATTAAATTAAAAATTTATTAGTAAAATGTATTATCTTCAAATTACCGTAGTGAAAATCAATCAAAATGATGGAGTAAGGGTTTAAAATGTCTTATTTTGTTTAAACTATATATATAGTTAGGTCATGAATGTGGGAATTGAAAAAATAATTTGATTGAAAAAAGTCATAGTCTTTGAAGAAAGAATTCTTTGATTTTTTAAACTTTCATCATTAATCATTCCTTATAAGAGAATACCTACCAATTTTTTAATAACTTCATTTTTTCCGATTTCTCTCATTCATGACTTAATTGCAATAAAACCTTTTAAATTCTAATTCAATGCAATAAATACATAATAATATTACAGTATTAATAATACAACAATAATATAGTATATAGAGAAGATATTTTCATAAAATTTAAAAGTATTAATTTGTCTCTCTAAAAACGTTGTTTTATTTAATATTATGCTATGTTTCACTGGCTTGTAAATTATGGTAGAGTCTGGTTATAACGAGATTCAAGGAACTACCGAAATTTACTCGTTATAACCAGATTAATTATTGTCATTTCTTAAATAACTGTTTTTTCTTTTACAGAGGGTATACGTGGATGAGTACGACTATGACACGCCACCGCCTCATTTCCCTCGAAGCAACAGCTTCCCAGATCTGAGGGAACTCGTTTATGGAGGTTTAGAGTCGCCCACACCTCCGCATCCACGTCGCCGAGCTAACAGCGAAGTCGTTCCTATGGTCAGTATTACTTTTTTGCGTTTTACTATGTTATTATGTTTCTTTTATTTTAGTTGCGACATTCTTTTTCAACTCTTATTAGGGTCAATTTGACAGAAATCAATATCTAATTGCCTTCTATTTAAACACTATTAAAACTATCACGAAAATAAAATTCCAAGATAAAGTTCATCCATCGAAAAATGTTTTTCATTAGAAAATTCGTTGGTGAATTTCGATTATGAGAATTTTAAATGTAGAATTACTTATTTTATAGTTCCGACATTCACCTAATATAGAAAGTACATTTTTCGTATTTTTATTTCATTTTTTATTTAATCTTATTATACCCAATCCATACATTAGAATTTAGACATTACACACTACACATTTGAATGTCGATCATCATCCTCTGAATTCAAAGTCCTTAATAAAGTAACCCACCCGTTTTGACCCATTGCTAACAACCCATCAGACTTCAAATTCATCAACTCATACCCTTGCCTATACAACAAAACCAGCCAATCCTAAAAAGACACCCTCGACTCGTCCTTTTCAGGAGGCCCAAGTGGCTCGAGTCGTCTCGGAGACGGATCTCCAGCGCATCGACAAGCACGCGACCTTCGCCACCCACGCCATGGTCCAGCCTGCCGAGCTGCTCGCCCGACTGGTCAACATCCTCGGCTACATACCGCCGCCCGACGACGACGAGCTGGCGCCCCCCAACGCCGACAACAACAACACCTGCAACGCCGCCGGCGGCGTCCAGGGCTTCAGCGAGAAGGACATACTGGCCAGCGAGACCACCCCCTGGAATTCCGTGAGTTTCATTTGTGGTTTATTTTCCGAGAGGAGCTAATGACAGGGATTTGGAATGGAAAAGGATGTTTGGCTTGGGGGAGAAAGTTTGCGAGGAAGTTTGCTTTGTGAGTTAATTGCGTGGAAGTGGATGCATGACGAGTTTAGCCAGACGCGAGATTTTTGCGAATTTTTCGTTTACGGTAGCTGTACAATAAAACAGTATACGTTAAATAAAATTTTCTAATACAATAGAAATAGTTTTAAAAAACGTTTCACGGTAATGTTCTTCTATAGATGTATGTACAAAATCTGCTAATTAGCAGAATTTAAAAATTTTGTTAGAGTTGTACTTAAAGAAACAGCAATTTATTGGAAAATTCCAAAAAATACTTTTACGGACGATATTATATATAAACTTATGCATAGGTACCGTTTATATTCGGTTTCTAGTTTAAAATGTAAATTAAAAATTGATAAAATATCTAAATTTGCATAATTAAATAACGATTCATTATTACTTTTGATAATTCATAAAAGTATGAATATAAAGTGTATAATTTGTTTACTTATCTAGTTCAAATTCTACATATTTGATATCTAGGACACGGGTTTCCATATTCTGTCCCAAACTGTAATTACTTTTCGGATTCTTATCATATTTGATAATGGCAGCGAATGATATGAATAACTTAAGTAGTCTCGAGAAAATTCATTAGTTTAGATGAACAGATCGACTTTTTTCCAAGATCGCAGAATTAATGAAAAGATATTTCTGAAACCTCTAAAAACAGCAAGCTCACCACTACCAAATATCTGGCAACTGGTTTCTCTACTCTAACACGTCTTATTCTAACTTGAACAATAAGTTCATATCTTTGAAACTTCGCTATAACACACACCCTCAGCTTGAATTTCACGGAACAAATGCACTATGATGTACAGTTTTCCAAACCCCAACAACAACAATCCATCAATACACAAAAATCTTTTCGCCCCCTCAATTGCACCCCTAACCCTCCGACCCTCTTCTCCACCCCCAGAACCCGGACACAAAGTGGAAGCTAGGCGGCGACACGCCGAAACCCTGTCGCTCCCGGGCCACCAGCGAGGTGCGCCTCGATCGTCCGGAGCTCTTCGTGCAGCCGAACGCGAGCGAGTGGACGTGGTCGGGACCCGCGGCCAGCACCAAGATCCAGGAGATCATGAAGGCCCGCAAGAGCGCCCCACCCGAGGCCAAGGAAGCGGCCACCAAGTCGAGATTCCTGTCGCTGGGTCTGGGGCTGCCCAAGCCCGGACTGACCAAGAACTTGTTGCCCAGGTGGGTGAGGCAGTGGAACGGGAAGAAACCCTCGGCGGAGCACTCGATGTCGGTGAACGACGTGGAAGCTAGTGGGGTGGACAGGGAGAGCGCCTCCCAGCCGCAGACGCCAGGTGGTGAGTTGTGGGATTTCTTTGTTTGGGCTTTGATACCTTTGTTACGATATGCCGCGAAGTGTTGATTTTGCGAGGAGGGAGTGATTTTGAAATTGGGTTGGGTGTCATAATGAAATAAGCTTCGGTAACAAAGTTAGGTAAATTTGGTTGGTTATGATCGATAGTTTTACAAACAGATATTTTTTTTATTTCTTGGTAACCCTGGTAGAAACCTTGACAGATTCAAGGACAATACTCAGATTCTAGCTAATGTGGCAAAATTAACGAGTTTCATACCACTTGTTAGAAGAAATTTATCAATTTTCTACCAGGAAGAACATATTGGTTTAACCTTTTTTCCTGGAATATCATTGATCATTGATAGATCTATGAAATCCTCAATTCATTATGATAATAATTATTTTAATATTTTAAATAATAGTCGTCTTTATAAAGTAAATGTCTATCTGCTATCCTAATATACAGCAGATAGACACTTTGTTCTGTTTTGAGGATTAAGTATAATTAAATTCTGGATATATATTTAACTCTCTAAATAGACGATTAAGAAAATATAAAGGGTGTATAACGAGATTTTTATAAAATAGACCAAAAATATGTTTATCGCATTTCTAGATATGCATTGAGCTTTCAATAAATTTCAGTATATTTTAGTGATACTTGAAATTTCTACTCGGGCTGACAAGCGGCAGACGATGAAATAAAAAAATGTCGACTATATTTTGTTTTATTTTTATTGACAATTATATAGAGGATCTGTTTTTCATTTGCAAACGTATATACGTATAACATGATTTTTATTCATAAATTTAAGAAAGGATTGGTATTGATCTATTTTAACTATCCTAGTAAAATCAGTCAATATCCGCATTGAAACTTTTATTATTTTTCATTACAACACTAAAATGTACAAAAAACAAGAATATTTGAGACGAATCTACGTACTCTAAAAATCCAAATAATAAAAGTAAAAGCGCGTATGCTATAATATTATTACATAAAGCAATGAGCCACTCGATCGTACGAGTTGAACCGACTTTAACCTCCATTCTAACCACCTTATCTCTTCTCCACAGGTCGCCACACCCTCACCGCCGCCGACCGTCGTCCGTCCTACTCCCGGCCCTACTTCACCCACACCGGCGGCGACCTCTCCGGCAGCAATCTCCTGGAAGAGACCTCCCTCGCGGACTTCCTCCGCGCTCTCACGGCCCTGCACAGCCGCGTGGGCGCGGTGCCCGACGAGTTCGCCAACTCCATCGGCGCCTCGCGCAACAAGAACACCTCGGCGCCCCAGCGCAAGCTCGGCACCGCCTCGCTCACGCCGCCCAAGCTGCCGAGTCTCCTCACGCTCTTTTCGCCGCCCGTCGGGCACAGTCAGAGCCAGCAGAACACGATTACAGGGGCGGCGGGCATGGGCGTGCAGGGCTACAACAAGGCGAGGAGGTTCTCGCTGAGGACGGCGGAGAACTCGGGATGCTCGACGCCGCTGTATCAGAGGAGGGCGACGCAGGGGGCGCAGGCGATGCAGAGGCCCGGGAGGAGGTTTTCGTTGAGGCCGGTGACAGGGACGATGGCCACGCCGCCGATGTATTCGTATAGCTCGGTGAGTAGACGGTGGTGTTTTTCGGTTGGTGGGTATAGGGGGGATGGGAAGCATTGGGAGATATTTGTTTTGGAGCTGAGGTTTGGTTATGGGAAAATGTAGAAGCTCTGTATCGGGCAATATTATTTGTATCATGCGTAATTGTACATTTTATGAAATATTTTGATTGGTATTTGAAGGAATATGAATGGAACTAACGTTTATGCACATTTGATTTGAACGTATGCCCACGGTGTAAAAATAACAGCAAATTTAATGTACTTTTACGCCACAAACTGACATTTTTTTATGTTACACGTAACAAAAATGTAAATGATGTACATGAGCATGAAATTTAATATACATTTCATGAAATTTAGTGTCCATTTGCATTAAATTTAATGTAAATGTGTATTAAATTTCAGTAATTGTAACATTAACTTCCAGTTATAACATTAAAAAAATTTAATATACATCAGCAACTTTTTCTTCCGTTACTAACGGGTGCGCGTTATTTTATGAAGCTCTGTAATAGAAAATGGAAACGATTTTTCATCAAAAATATTTCACTTTAAATTTAAATAAGTATACTTGGTTAAAAAGAAAAGTAAAAATATCTCGAAAATTTGCTAGTTTTTTTAATGTTACAAACTAAACGTGCAATTGAAAATCCTCGACACTCAACAAAAGATAATCTATTACAAAGTTTTTTATTAGTTCTCTTGAAAAATCAGATATCGGTATATTTTATAGTAAAGAAAAGTTATTTTAATAAAACAGCGTTTAAAAATTTATTGAAACATATAGCTACTTTTAAAATATTAACTTTTTAAAGCAAATTTTTATGTATAAAGGAAATATTTCTGATAGTTTGAATTTTCTATAGACTTTAGCTTCTTTAGTGTCTTTTGGGTAAATGACCCATATATCGTATTGTGAACTAAATAGGTTGTAAATAAAAAGAAAAATCAACCTATCAAAGTAAATATTAAATTCAGAGAATCGTAAATACTGTTCACAAAATATAGTACAAGCTAGCTAAATACTTGTAAGTAGATCAGTAAAAAGATATGCAAGACACCACCATCACCGAGAGCCATCTAATAATTGAAATACGCATACCCACAAGCAGATCAACCCGCTCATTTTCCACAAAGAATCAAACTCATCACATTGAAAGTCAGATACACAATCACCCCCCATAACAACTCTCCAATCTCAATCCCCAGAACGCCAACCAAGTGGACGACCGGCCGAGCCCACCGCCCTACTCCACCGACCCCTACGTCTTGGACTGCCCCAAGAAGCCCCTCGTCCAGATGGAGGGCGCCCCTGGCGTCTCGTCCCCCGTCGCGCTACCCGCGCCCTCGTCCATCTCCAATCGTCGCTTCTCCCTGCGGCCCGCGCAGATCGGCGTGCCGCCCGCGCCCAGTTCTTCGTACGCTGCGGCGGCGGCGGCGGCGGCGCTGACCCAGCAGCCGGCCAAGGCGATACCCAGGTGGAAGGCGGGCATGCTGCAGCGACAGATCAGCCAGAAGAACATGCAGAGGAGGGTCAGGGCGTTCAGCTTGAGCGACGTGCACTCGGAGGAGTCGGACAGGAGGATCGGTGAGTGGATATAGTGGAGGAGTTTATTTATGGTTAATGTGGGCTGTTCTAGATTACATTTTGGCAGATATCGTAGAGTACTTGCTTTGGGAAACGCCGACGATTGCGTGGGATTGAACGGATTGATTTAATTTAATGGATTCTTCGTAAGATTAGATAATTATGAACGATAGGTTTCTATGCAGATTCCGACATTTTACTAAGGGATTGCAGCAGTTATTCATTGGCACATAAATGATTTAAATCATAAATTAAAAATGGCAGACATTTTATTTTTATACAACTTCTTTATTTTATTAGTATTCATTTTAAGCTAATTTCTATATAGATTTAAAAATTTTACATTTAATTTATAAAGTTTCTTAACTTTTTGAAACTATTTTAAATAGTTTTTGATACTGTTGTTATCAATTTAAATAATTTGGACACTTTTTTTCTTCATATCATAATTTGATACATTTTAAACAGTTTTCAATAAATTTTAATATTTATTGACAAATAATAATACACATTTTTTTTGCAACGTATAGAGAATAAAGAAGGAATGTTGATTTTTGACAATTCTTAGTATGCTTTAACATTTATAAATAGCTTTAAGCAATTTAGACATTATTTTTGCATCAGCCTTTTTTAACTTTAATTATGAAGATATCGATGTTAATTTTTGTGCAAAGTGTATATTATTGTTTAAATATGTAAAAAAACACTAATGCAATGTTCGTCAAACAATTTAATATTTCTACTTTAATTAATTAATTAAAGTGGATTAATTTATTGTTTTATACAAATTATACCGATTTTTAGAAATAAATAATTAGCCGTTTCAAAGCTGTAAACATAATCGACAACATTCAAGTCTTAAAAAATATATATAAAGCTTTTCAAAAATAATGATTAATATAAAAAAAAGAAAAAGAAAAAAAACCGAATGACTACCATATAAAAGAATATAATTTAAGTATGCAATTTAATAATCTTTCAGAAACTCTTTAAATCACAAATAAATAACTAACGTTTGCCCCTAACTCCAGGTATCAGTCCACTCGCCCTGCACGACAACGCCCGCACCATCACGTCGATCCAAGGCCAGCGTCTGACCGCCCCTAAAACCGTGACCATAGTCTCCCCCGAGCTCTCCCGCGCGAAATCCGAGGTCCAACACACCTCCTCCAGCTCGACCTCGTCCGACCTCCAGGAGCCCCCGATCACCGCCAGCACGAATCCCTTCTCGATGTCGCGCACCTTCCGCCGCTACAACAGCGACATCGAGTCCGTGTCCTCCCGCAGCTCCTCCAGTCACTCCTCCAAATCCCTCGACAAGGACCCCAAAGCCAGCAAGGATTCCTCCGCCAGCAGCGGCAACAACAGCACCAGCAGCAGCAACAACAGCAGCAGAAAGAGCTCGGACGAGAGCATAAGCGCGAAGAAGGCGAGAACAGCGTGGAACTCGATGAGCTGCAACGACGACGTCGACGAGTACAAGTGGGACTTTCCACCCAGCGAGGATTTCGGGCCGGCGGTCCTGCCTCCCGCGCCGAACGACGACGTCCTGGCGGCCATCGTCAAGGAGTCGGACCTGGTCACCAGGAGACTGTCGGAGCTGTCCTCGGCTGGCTGCGACAAGGCCGACAAGCTCGGAGAGCCGAGAAGAGCATCGAGATCCTCGAGGGACGAGTCCGCGCAGCCGTCCGCGAGTAGGAAACCTTCCATGGTGTCCATCGAGCCCTGGACGGAGGCGCGGAGCAGGAAGTCTTCCACGACCTCGGCGCCCAGGAGTCGCAAGACCTCCGCCATCGACGACAGGACGAAAATTAGCGCAGAAGCTTCGAAGTCATTGGTGGAGAAGCCCGAGGAGACGAGGACGAGGTGGACGGTGCAGGAGGTGAGGATCGACGTGCCGGAAGACGAGGTGGACAGTACTAAAGCACATTCCTCCGTAGTGAAGAAGTAGAGAGAGGGAGATATAGAGTTGATGACGATATAGTTTTTACGTTGAAGTATTGTTTTTTTTTTTTGATGATAGGGAATTATGTTGTAGATCTCGTGATAGGGATCTAGAGAGGATGATGCGTTGTGTGAAAGTTATTTTTTGTATGAGCTGGCTGCAGTTTTTTTCGGGGGGGTAAGAGAGGAATTAGGGTTGTACTGGGTGGGGAATACGCGCGAAAGGTTCGCATTTCATTTGAAAATTGCAATAATTAATCGTGTGAAATGAATAATACGAGCTTTGATGGTAAGTTGGAATTTGAGTTAACTATTTCTTAAATTTGGTGAATTTTACTTTTTAATTTTGTGCGATTCTGAAGATTTACTTACATCATTCGAACTATAATTCTCTAGAGTTCTATTAAACAAACAATAGAAAAGGTATTTTGCATACTTATAAGCATTGCAGTTTGTACGAAAAACTAATTTTTACCAGTGATAGTATAAGCAGTACAACCTGAAAGTCGCATTTTTAGATAGTTAAAGTTACTGATATTATTTATATATAATCTGATGAATCAGTTAAAACCAACGAGTAAAATTTCGTAGAAAGATTAATGTTAGCATTGTTGCTTCTTATTGAAAGTGTAGTATTTTATTCAATCAACCGTAAAAAGAAACTGCAGAAAGTTCGGTGACCAATGAGCTGTTAAAACCGCACAAAACTCTTAGCAAGTAGGTTCGACGATATTGCTGTGAAATAGCAAAACACATTTTTTATATCTTTATATATAAAAAGTGCAGACATACGTTATAGCATGTATAATTTATAAGGTCCACGATTCCGTTCCCGCAGACCGTGCGCACAAACTCTTCTCTCGCGACGTTTCTTCTCTTTTTTTTAACGAGCTTATCAGCGAGGAGACTTCCATTTCTTGTTATTTAGACGTTTAAGTATGACCACTTGTTATGTCGCGAAAGAGAGAGAGACAGAGATACGAACAACCACTGCGCGGACACGGATGACACTTCCAAGCGTACACTGAATAAACGATACTGTGATAGCACTGCGAGCCTTAGTTACTTTAAGCAGTACTCGGCAGGTACGAGTGTTTAGTATTCCATTGTATTTGTCAAGCTCAAGTAATTATTAGCTAAGGTTTAGGGTGGCTATTCAATTACATAGAAGAAATTTCGTGTTTTTTTTTCATGAAAACATTTTTTTTTTTTGCATAAGAAATGTATTTGTTCAAGCTTGTGCCTTACAACATTTTTCGTAAATATTTCCAAAAATGATTTAACTTCCAAAAACAATCATCTACTACCTTAAATTAATGATCAATAAAAATGATAATTCCATTATTAGTCACTATTTGTAGGACCTCAATCATTGTTTTTCATTACTGTAAGTTCGATTGAATAGTCACCACAAAAGTACAAGTCGTCCTGTATATTGTAAATAATTATGTAGATACACCTGACGAAATGCATCCTTAAATGTGTAATTAAATAAAAAGTATTATACAAACAATATATTTGTTACAACAAAAGTTTTAATAGCAGGGAAATATTTATAATTATCTAAATTATAAAATGTAAGAATTTGATACACATGTTGTGAAGATTTTATGCAATAAATTAAATTGTATACATATATGTAGAAAGATCACTTATTAGAAAAAACCCTATACTTAATTCTCCATTGCAAGTATACTTGATTTTCTTTAAAAAAAAAAAAAGAATCATTTATAGCCTACTGGTGCATCAAAAAGTGAGCTAACATCTTTGGATTTTCCTCATTAGATGCAAAAGTTACTTTGTATACGACGCAGTAGCTAAGATCATAGGAGCGAGGATACATTGCAAGTGTTAATCAGTCCAAGTACGGAAGATAGTTTCGTAAAAAACGTCATAGTGCCTCAAGGTCTTTAGTCTCGCACGGCGAGATAAACCCAAGTAAAATTCTCTTACGCAATACAAAATATCAATTTCGTTTAATGGTATCGTTAAAAATTGTCCTAGAGGCGAAAAAAGATATTTACAAAAAAGTTTTTTTTCAGCCTGTCTGAGGTATTTGTTCTATTTCAAATACTTCGTGGAAATTGATATTCTGTATTTGTAAAAAATTTTTACGTTAGTAATATTGCTTGAGGAGGTTGCAGCCGATGCATCGGTATATTAATTTTTCTTCAAATTAGAAATATTCATTTTAGAAATGATTTGAGTTTTACATAAATGCAATTATATTTGTATGTTAGCAGTAAACCCATGCATTTTGGATACCCCGATGAAAATTATTCATTAAAATTATTTCAGACTTTTATTTCAATTTTACAACTAATTCTGACGAATTCTGCTAAATTCTTACAAAATATTTAGGATCAAAATTCAACAGAACTAGTCATAATGATTTATTCTTGTCATAAGATATGTGAACCCTTAAGTCTTTGTATTCTTTATAATCGCTTCTATTGCTTGACAGATTTATAGATTTTATTTTAAAGGCAGGCCTATGGATTTTTTGAATAAAGGAATTCATTATCAAATTGCAAGGATTTATAATTCTGTCAAATCATTTTCACCAGGGCACTGTTTATCACTTTTGCTGCTACATGTACCAAAAATGCAACATGAATTTCTTTCCAATATTGTTACATGAATATGATTTGTGAATATCTTATAAATTTAGCTATTTTTATTCTTCTTATAGCATAAAACTATAGATTTATGAGTTTGATTGATATAATTTCTCATTCTATTGACTTTGAAAGAACTAAAGTGTCAGCCAATATACAAACAAATTAATTTAACTGTAACACATTAATTAACAGGTTGAGTACGGCTATTATATAAACCGATATTTGCAATCATACAAAAAAAAATAATTAAAAATTCTAATGTTTAATAACAACTTTATATTCCTGACTCTTTTCAAAACCGGTTGCATGAATAGTTTCATTAATTTTTTACTGTTACAGTGTCACAAAATATACAAAAATATTCGATAATCTATGACACGTACAAAAACAGCACTGACAAGGAAAGTATCATAGCTCTAGATCACGGTTTTTATGAAACTTTGGGAGGTGTTTACATAGACCCTTGTGCAGCAGATACAGCGTGTTTCATTAAGATTGCTTATTTATAGCATTGCATACATGAGTAATACTAATATTTTTAGCTGTATCTCAGGTTCTGGGGTCTACGAAATCAAACTACAGGTTCTACTCCTCATTTTTAGATACCAGAAGACCCTTCCAAAAGCCTCATCAAAATCCATCTCCGTAAGACACAATCCTCTCCTTGCTCGCTGCACAGAAAGTCTTCACACGCCGATAGCAGCAAAAGCATCAAAGCCACGTTCTCCCACCATCCCATCGCACCAAGCTCTCCACACTTCTGCAACCTCCTCAAACCCAAACGCGCTCTCCTCTCCCTCTCTCCCGCTAGCACTCCTTAGACTCCTCGAATCCCCCCAGTCGCTTTCTCAGCTCCTCGACGAGGCTCCCCCTCTGCACGGCCTGCTCCTCCCTCGTCTTCACGTTCCTCAGCGTGACCTCGCCCCTCTTCAGCTCCCCCTCGCCGACGATGATCGCCAGCGGTATGCCGTGCTCCTCGCAGTGCTGCAGCTGGGCCAGGAGCTTGGGACTCTTCTTGTAGGACTGCTCGGCCTTGATGTCGCCCTCCCAGAGCTCGGCCAGGATGCGCATGCGCTCCTCGTGGAGGTTCTTCTGGGCAGTCGCCACGTAGACCTGCACCTCGGTCGTGCGGGTCTTCATGCCCCGACTGGCGATCGACGACTCGAGGACGCTGAAGATCCGCTCGATGCCGAGGGACATGCCCACGCAGGGGACGTTCTTGTTCTTGGGGTCGAACATGCCGACGAGGTTGTCGTAGCGACCGCCACCCGCTACGCTGCCCACGCTGATGTTGTCGCCTGGGAGAATGGAGAATCGGGGGTGGTGTGTGGTTAGTGCTGGCTTGGGAGCTTTGAGAATTTGTGGCTTTTTAAGACTTTTTAGGACTTTGATATTACTAAATAAAATGTTATTTGGATTGTTTTTGCTTTTGATTTGACTGGGTGTGAATTGTATGTTATTTATTAGAGGTACTTATTTGATCTTAAAGATTGATATGATTTCAATGTAGCTGGGTCGTTTAACAATTTATGGGGTTGGTAATTGTGTAACATTATTATATACATGTAGTTAACTTTTTCTTTTAATCCAGACATTTTTTTAGTAGTATAATAGCCAGTGAATGTGTCCTTCAAATGTTTTTAAAGGGGTATACAAAATGTATAGTCCAAAGTCCCAAAAATTAAAATCATGTATAATCAGCTATATAATTGTTTTTATATAAATTACAACAAATGGATGTATTGTAATTTTTCTTAGATCTTGTAAATATCAATCAATGACTTCTCTTAGCTAGTAAAATTCATCTGCCATAAAGTATCTCAAGTAATTTTCATTGGATCGTTGTAAATTTTGTCATGAATATCATCATATGAATATCGTATATTGTCATCTAAATATATGTCATAGACATTCAAATGATTTTGAAATTTAGCTTAATTTCTAAGCATTCAGTATAATGCAAATAGACAAATGTACCAGAAAAAAACTTTTCATTTTTACCTAATTGCCTAGATTCAGTTTAGACTATTATACTTTGCTAAATGACTAAAATGATCTTGTCAATTAAATGATTGTTAACATGAAAATATACAGCATTTATTTCCAGTTTACTCCAAAAGTCCAAACTTGAAGTAGTAAAAGAAAGTGTATTCAGTTGATCACGATTTATGTATTTAAGAAACTCTGATATTAATTTCGACTTTTCGTCACTACAAGCATGGGCTGCATCCTGGAACCCATCAGGCTTTATGTGGAAGAAAGACGAATTTTGATAATTTATCACTGTTTATGTATTGACAAAATTCTGATCAATTATACAAATTCTTTTTTCCTCCAGGTCAAGTTTGTACTGCCTTCCCACTCCCCCACAGCCTCAACTGGAATGGACAGACATATAAATTTGGATACTTTTAGATCAGAGATTCTTGATTACAAAAATCGTGATCAACTATCTAAATTCGTCTTTTTCCATTTCAAGCTTGGATGCCAAGAGCCAGCCCAGGTTTAGAATTAACGAGATACGAATTTCTATATTTGCTTAGAATTTTGACAGTAGGAAAGTCGTGATCAATTATTCGAATTCGCCTTATTCCACTTGAAGTCCGAGCACCAAGGGTCAGTCCAGACTTTGAATTGACGTGATTTGAATTTCTATAGTTGATCAGAATTTTGATAGTAGGAAAATTGTGATCAATTATTCGAATTCGTTTTTTTCCACTTCAAGCCTGGGCACCAAGGGTCAGCCCAGGATTGAAGTCATAGAAAGAACAAATCTGAATAGTTTTTTTGATCTTTAAACTTGGACTTTGGGAAACATCCCAAACTTGATACGAACCAAGAGCAAATGCTGTGTGCTTTCGTGTAAATAATATGTTAATGAATTTCGTTTTCTAATTCATCATACAGAGATCTCTTAAGGCATTTAGTAAAGTGCCTATGCAGTAGTCAATACTACAGTATAACACAATACTATGGATGAATTTTATTTACAGAAACCATCAAGCAATAGTTAAAAATTCTGGGGAGAAGATGCATTCGATGAGCTATTTTTCAGCTGTGAAATCTCACTTCAAACAAAGAGAAAAATTTCCATACATTCAGTTATTAAACTTCATAATAACAATATAGCTAATCAATCATTGAAACTCTGTCAGAAAACCCACAAATTCCACAATTCGCAAAAAAAATAATTCTCACCAGTCAGTAACGCCTCGAAGATAACACCCGTATAGTAATCCAGACCCCTGGCCAAGCTCAGATCGAACACCAGATTATCCATGATCTTAAAGATCTCACAGTACTTCAGCAGCAGCTCCATCGCATCTAACCCCTGCACCGCTGTGGGCTGCTTCACCAGCTCCTGGTCCTTCCTCAGCTCCTCCACGAGGTCCCTGCCACCGCTCTTCGACACGTACGTGCCTATTCTGTCCGCGATCTTCTCGTCCAGACCCTTCTCCTCGACCATCTCCTTTCGCACCTCCTCCCACGGGCTCTTGTCGAGTTTGTCCACGGCCGAGCATATGCTGCGGAACTTCTCCTGGGGCACGCCGCACGTCGCGAATATGCCGTCCAGCAGGCACCTGTGGTTTATCTTGATGCTGAAGGGTCCCAGGTTCAGGGATTTTAGAGCCTCGTGGATGATGCGTAGGCACTCGGAGTCCGGCAGCATTGGGTCGTATTGTCCGGCTATGTCGAAATCCTGAAATTTTATTCAATTGTTAGTAAAAATAAATATATGGGTAATAATGTATAGTATTTGATAGAAGATTTATTATTGTATATATATACTTTTTTCATTTAGTGCAACATTTTACGGTAATTACTTTTCTTGCTTTGCAATTGCAGTACATATTTATGTTTAGTACAATGCATGATTGCAGTGTGAGTAATTTATATTACTTGTCTACAATGCAATAATGCATTAAAAAATTTTGTTATTAACATCATAAAAAATAGTAAGAAACAATAATTAAATTAATTAATTGATTTTTGATATATATGAATATGTTTTTATTTTTTATTTATTATTATTACACTTACACATTGGTAGAATTCCCTGTATCGTCCTTTCGTCATGGCTGGGTTGTCCCTTCTGTATACTTTGGCAATGTGGTACCTCTTAATGTTAGTGATTTTGTTCATTGCCAAGTATCTGGCAAAAGGAACAGTTAAATCGTATCTCAAAGCAAGAATTTCTCCACCTTGATCTTTCAGATCATAAATAAGTTTTGAATCTTCTCCGTACTTTCCTGTCAAGACATCCTGAAAATAAGAACAATTGAAATAAATACTGCACTTTAAATACTATTCATATAAAAGAATTGAAATTTAATTCTTACTTTTAATTCGAAAATTGGAGTATCTATGGTTTCAGCTCCATGTTTCTTGAAGATAGAAATAATTTTCTCCATGACCGACAGCCGCAGGGCCATCTGTTCAGGATTGTAATCCCTTGTGCCTTTTGGCGTTTTGAGTAAGAGTTTTTGAGAGCTAACATTGTCCTCACCTAACTGAGCCTTCAGTTCCAAGAGTTTCGAAACTTCTTCTTGTATCTGCAAAAACGGTCATAATTAGATTGTGCTGATAGAGGTAGAGATAAATTATTTTAAAACCGACGACAGGTAGGTACGCATACCTGTGGAGTAGCGACCACAGTCGAGTAACGACGGGCAGCAATTACAATATTGGTACGCATCAGGTGTAGCATGATGCAAGAAGGAAGAGAACCGCAACCAGAAAGATAAAATCCACCTCAATGTTGGTTATACTAAGCGAAACATCAGATATAATTCAAGTTAGCAAGCTAGCATACTACTGCCACAGATTATCAAGATTAATCATGATATGTCTGATGTGTCAAAATTTTGAATGATAATTAAGAGTAACAGAAACGTGAATTTTCAGTTACATTAAAATAGATAATCTATTGCTTATAAAATTGTAATTTTATTAATTAAAAATTAGTTGAAATTATATGTGAAATAAATTAGCCATGAGAATGCTGGGTTCCCATTAAGTACTATTATTAGTGAGAAAATACGACCATTACCTAGTTATTTTACAAAATTAGTAGCAACAAGAAAATATATCTTGATAAAAAAAAGGATCTATTTTAAAGTAACGGAAAATGTTTATGTCTGGTTTATTAATAGATCAAGTTCCAAATGTCTGTGGCAGTGCTGCAAGCATGCAACTACTGCCTCACCTTTTTATCTAAATCACTGCTAGAGGAGGTAGCGAGACGATTGATTTTATTTGCTAGTTCATCATTAGATTGCTTCAATTCAGGGAATGTTGAGCGTTCCTCTGAACTGAAGCTTTTTATGTGATCAAACCAGCGCTTCAAGTAAGGCCAGTTGCCGTAGCCCCCATTTTCATGAGTGCAACATAAATTAAAGAATTCCGTATCTTTCTTCGATGGATTCCAGCCACACACGTAACTGTAGTTCGACAAGACTTGATCAATGTCTCCCAACGATTCTTTAAAACCCTGAGGGAGAAAACTCATTGAGTTTTTATCTTGTACAATGTGCACACATAAAATTATCAGTTTTTTCAATTGAGTGACATGCAGTTCCCTTAAATTAGAGTAATAAGCATATATACCAGTTTAAATAGTGTGCAGTTTTAAATAATTAATTAAATGAAATTAAAAATTTATTTATGCAATATTAATTAAGATTCTTATCAATACCAAATGTTTTGATTGTTTTGATAAAATAATTTATCAACAAAGATTACGTGAGTTTTTCATTCATTCGGGGATGATGAAATATGTGTCAGCATTGTTGTACATAATGAGTAATGGGCTCTTGCCATTGCAAAGACCACTCACAGAAAAACTCTATTCTTCATCTAAATATTGTTTTATAAAGTGTAGTACTAATTTATATTATATATAATATAATGAATATATGAATGAATAATAAATTTAATAATAGATGAACATTTGAAAAGTGAATCAATGATGATAATTTTCTAATGTGATAGTAAAAACGACACTGTAAGTACAAAAAAAATAAAACTGAATTGAAATTTGTTATATTCTTATAAAACTTTGTATATAATATTTAAATTCAGTTCAATTTTTACAAATTATCCCCAACTTGAGTATGATGTTAGTGACCATTTGTTTATAATTAAGCAATATTAGGGAAGCTCCAGAAAATAAAAATCAAGTGACAATAAATTAAAAATGAAATGGAGCAAATGATTTCTCAACTCCAAAAGAAACAGCTGATAAATTTCGACAGTAAACTCAACGTGTCTTTACAAGTGTCTTCTAAAAACCAATCATTCGTACTTTCCAAAATTTAAATTGACCCACTGTGCAAATAAACAACAGCTGTTATAAAAATCATGCCACACTAAAATTAATATTTTCCAAAATTCATACAAACAATACCCCGATTTACCAAACATTTACCAAGCATAATAATTAAACATAAAAATTTGCACAAAACCGCAAATGTTACACAACGTCCGCCAATTAACTTGCCACTTCCCCTCGCAAAATAACCGAGAAAAAAAAACCGTAACGTTTCCTCTCACCTCTAGCGACTCAATCCACACTCCGACGCAGCCGCGAAACACCAAAAACCCATACCCGATTATAAATCACAATAGCTTTCAGAAAATCAGCTGGCGTACACTTTTCGCGATTCGCGCGATTTCCCTTGCAAAAAAATGCCCTCGCACGTGCGTAACCTACAAAGGCTATTATGCAGCTGCTGCGCTGCCTCCCATACGGGAGAAGAAGCATGCACACGTACCTGCGCTGGATCGGCCTTGGCGCTCTTGAGCTTACGCACCAGGTCGCCCTGCTCCTTGATCAGCTCCTGCAGGCTCCCCATTGCCGAGAGAATCCAAACTTTCTACTTGTAAGAGTCGGTGCACCTCTGTCTTTCTGTTTCTTTTAACCGAGACGCGAGCGGCGAGTCAATTCCATGCGAGAGAACGCGACTGCCTGGGGACACCGTTGTATATAGCACCACGTGAACGAGCGGACGCGAGCGTCGACTGAAGGAAAAGAATGCGACGGGGGAAATGTGAGTTGAGTAGAGAGCGCGCGGCCGCCATGTTTATTTACGTCATAGGCGGGAGGAAAGCGCGCATGCGTTTCGGGGATACATGATATGTGCGGATATTTCGCGGATGAAGGGGCGAGGGATGCAGTAGTGGTGGTTTTTTTTACCGGTCTGGGTCAGTGTTTTTAAATCGACTCGAGACGTTTTTGCACGCAACTCCTGAGTATTACTTACAAGGAGAGGGCACACACTACGGGATACGAAATTCGGTCAGACTTTGGGAGGTGTTTTATGGTACCCAAAAATGAAGCCCCCGAGTGGAAATTTCAAACTGTGAAAATGTGTGATAAAGAGTGACATATGTGTGAAAAAGTGTGAAGACCATGAAATTTCGCGAAAAACTGTGAAATTTGACTTACATTTGAAACAGGATTTTAAAAAATATTATAGAATATTTCATAAATTTTGTCACAGTTTCTACGTAGTTTTTCACAGTTTTTCACAGTTTCTCACATTTTATCACAATTGCTCACAGTTGTAATTTCCTTTATATAAGAGAATGCAACGAAAAAAATGTGAGAAAATGTGAAAAACTGTGAAAATTGTGAAAAATTGTGCAAGTTTTATTAGATAAAATACGTGTTTTTTATAAGTGTGAGAAACTGTGAAAAACTGTAAAAAATGTGCATATTTGTTTGTAACAGATGTTCGAAAAGTATGTGTATTTTCACAGTTTTTCACACTTTCTCAAATTTTTTTCACAGTTTTTAACAGTTGTCATTTCCACTAGGGTAGTATGATAAATTCATTCTAATGGGCCCTTGTTTTCGAGATATTAGGTAATTTACTCGAAATATTCATTATTTTAATGAATAAAGATACCTCTTCTTCTAACCATGACTGAACAAGTTTTTGTTATGAAAAAATGACCGAAAAGATAATAATATTTAGGCAAAAAGAGCTTTATTTAAGTTCTGTTACGTATAAAAATATTAATATGATAAAAATTTATTAACAATTGAAAATGGTCACTGAAAATACATGAAAATCAACGAATTTAACAGAGTTAAATTTCTTGAATATGAAATTTCGGTCACCATTTTCAATTGTAAATAACTTTTGATCAGATTAATATTCTTATACATAACAGAGCTTAAATTAAAGGTCTTTTTGTCTATATTTTGAGTCATTTATTCATAATAAAAACTTGTAGAGTTATGGTTAGAATAAGAGGTATTTTTTTCATTAAAATAACGAATATTTCCAGTAAATTACCTCATATCTCTCTTGGAGGACAAGGACCCATTAGAATGAATTATGGATACAGCCTTTATTTTTGGGTACTATAGAAAACACCTTCCAAAGTCTGACAGAATTTCGTTTCCCGGGGTGTGCCCTCTCCATGTTAGTCATTATTTTTTTAAAGCAATTATCAGATTGTTTAAATATGAAAGAGGATAATAAATAATGTGATTAGTTCAGAACAATAATAGAAAGGAAATTGTCCAAATTTAGGCACTTTTTTACACTTTCACGTATTTTTTCGATACCTTTTAACACTTATTTACGTTATATTTAAGAGTTATATTAGTGATACGCAATATAATGATTTAATTAAAGTGGATGATTACTTACAAGATTGTTTAGAACTACTTTTTTTTGTCAGTTTTGTATTTTTATTTTAAAGTATATTTATAATGTACTTTAAAATAAAAATAAAAGAACCAAACAAAAGATTAATTTGATAATTTCAATATTTTTTTATAACTAGGTCAGTATTATAACCGAATTTTTTAAATCATTAAAAATAATAATTGTTACATTATTTTCACTTTTTATACTGTATGCTGAAAAGAAATAGATAGTTAGAAATCGAGTGTTCTATATAACACTCTAGTAAAACATAATTTATAATTTATTTAGGGGTACTGTTTACTAGTACTATATACATTTAGAGGTATCTTAATACCATTTACTATTTTTTATTATGGTTAAATAAATTCTTTTAGTACAAGTAACTATTTATCATGTAGTAATTTAATAATTTTAAAGTGGATGCTTTAAAGAAAATTTAACTTCTTACTTGATGTTTGTTGATATTTTTCTAATCCGTAACTATTCAATTTTTGTATCCTTAAAGAAATAATATTAACGATTATAATCATTGTTTTAAAAATAAAATATTTAGACAAAAATTTGTAAAAAATACGTACATGCGTGCTACACTGTCTACAATAAATCTTTGTTATATTCAACGACTGGTCGGTTACCATGAATCCACTCGACTGTGTTTTAGAACGTCGCGATCCGAGTGGGAGAAAACGGCATGAGGCCGAATCGCTCATTATTTGCCTCTCTACAGATTGCACAAACCATCAAATTTATTATTACAGCATTCTGATGAAAATACAGTAATTTCGCGAGAAATGTATCCGAGTTTTGCTCGTTTATCGGAAATTGATACTCGCCGACTTAGAATGTTATTTCTTTACTTTGATCGCGAATGTAATAAAAATGTTTCCTTCTCACTTGAATCTCACGACCCGTGAACTTTTTTGGCAACGATAACGTTTTATCGTTTGACAAAACGAAGTAAATAGCCTTTTATCGTTTGACAAAACGAAGTAAATAGCCTTTTATCGTTTGACAAAACGAAGTAAATAGCCTTTTATCGTTTGACAAAACGAAGTAAATAGCCTTTTATATAATAATTAATGTGGTTAATCATCAATTTTAGGCGTTTGACATACAAAATAAAATTTAGCTTATGTGCAGATTATTTATGCTATAATATATTATGGTTTTGAAAGTCTTAACGTAAATTAAATTTCATGCTACATTATTTTTGATACCGTCGAAGTTAATAAACAATTACTATAAATAATATAAGCCCTTTCTAATCGTTAAACCTGATATTTGGCTATTACAATTTATATCAGAAGTACAATATAATATTTAATACAATACTAATTTGCGATAAAAATGTTATTAATACTAATTTGCATTTTAAAATTTCAAATAAATAATGAACAAGTTTAGTGTTGTCTTACAGGTTCCGGGATTTTCTACTTACAGTAGATTTCCCAATTTCTGCTGCGAAAAGTAGTTTGATATTGCTTTTTTCATAATGTGATAGCGTTACGTAAGTGCTACGGCAATTTATCATGTTACCAACATACATAAAAATACTTTTGATAATAATTATAATTTTGTTTAACTCTATAGTTCTCTAACTTTCTCCCTACTTCCTTATTTATATTCTTATGCTTACTTTCTTATCCTGATTATGATCCTTATTCTTTACCTTACTTTCATTATCTTGTTTTTATTCTTTTTTTCGTGTCCTTCTCCTTAGAAAGTATAAACAGAGTAACAGTTTTTCAAAATAAAGATATATGAAAATACCTGATATAAAAATCAATATTTTTGGCATTTTTGATACTTTATATGTTATTAAGTATACTTAATATCTAAAAAGCTACTATACTTGATGTGAGAACCAATATTGTATTATCTGTTTTTATTTTTTGCTTGTTATTCAATATCTGAACAATTATTACATCGATCTTAGCAAATATTAAACGATTTTGTTTCATTTTAGTTCCGATAAAAACATAAACACAAAGTTTCAGTTTTCCAAAATAAATGAAAACATCTGATGTGAGAACTAATTGTATTATCTTGTTTTTTATTATTTGTTTGTTATTCAATATGTGAACAATAACTGTACCGATTTTAGTAAATATTGAACGATTTTATTTTCGTTTTAATTTCGATAAAAACATAAGCTACACGGGCATGATAGATAACGTTTCAGATTTCCAAATGAAACGAAAACACCTGAAGTGAAAAAATATTTATTCTTATTATCTTTGTTAATCATTAATTAGTTTGTGATTCAATATCTGAAAAAATACTGTACGGTACCCATATTAATAAATATTGAGCAATTTTGTCCTTTTTGAACCCGTGAAAATTATAAGCTACAAACGCATTTCAGTTTCAAATCTGAAAATCTCTGATGACAAATCAAGTTTTCTCGATATCTCAAAAACTGTTCAATTTACAAATTCTAAAAATGTTTGCAACCTAAATCATCCAAACAGTTACCTTTAAGTTACATTTTATGAAATTTAACGATATTTATATGAAATTCAGTGTACATGTGTATGGACTTTTTAATGTATGTACTCGTGTATTAAATTTTAGTAACTGTAACATTAATTTTAATTTACAAAATTAAACATTTTTAATGTACATGTACAATTCTTGCTTCTGTAACATTTACATTAAAGTACTGCTTTTTCATCGTGTTCTCTTAAAAAATCACTTTATCGCCCGCTAGAGAAACCGCACATCCCGCTTTCTTCCTCCTGCAATCTGGAGCTCCAACTTCCTCCTCCACTAAAGAGTTCAACACACTCGGTATACCCAGATATCTCCTCTCTCGAGAGTAGACCACGACACCTGCGAGACTCGAGAAAGAAAGAGAGAGAGAGAGCCATACAGTCTCAAACTCACGTGGGTCGCGCTGGCGGTGAAAACGCTCGCGCGAGATGTGTGTCAGTCGAGCGCGAAACCTGCGGCCTGATTTTCAACTTCGAGCGCTCCATTCGCTCGATTCGAGCGTATGGAAACTTGGGGGCTCGACCGGTCGGGGATATTACTTTCATTTCTCGCGCGATCGGTATATATTGCGTAACGATAGTCGTGCTCTCGCATTATTCGCGCTAGACGGCTAGAGGAGAGAACGAGGGGCTTTGGTCGTTTATGTAGGCCAACAGCTGGCGTTTATATTGTGGCCGAGCAGTGAGTGTATCGCTCGGAATTTGTATGTGGACATGGCGGTATAGTTTTATTAGCTTGGACTCGACCTTGAAACTTTCGCTTTTTTGCGCTGGTTGAAAGATTAGGTGGGTATCTTGCGGTGTACGCGTGCGTTTGACTGACGTCACTGTGATTTATCGCCTCTCGGCGCTTATCGATGTAGCTGCGAGTGAGTTGCACTTTGCTTTTCGAATGTAGTTATACGGTTTCGAGTATGGTTGAATGTTTATCTGCCGGTCTTTGATTTTATGTTGTTTTTGTGGTTTTTGGTACATGGAAAAATTCTTTGTTAATTTAACAAAGTTACTTGGTAAAATACGCACTAACTATTTTTATTTTATTAAACTTACCAAGTAATTTGTTAACTTATCAAATGGGTTAGTAAAATTAACTAATCATTTTATAGAAACAACAAAGCATTTTTTCCGTGTATGGTTGGGGGAAAGAGAGCTGTAATAAGTCGTACTGTATTTACGACTTTTTCGGCGTTCTACTTAAGTACTTTTAAAAGTTTCTTGAGCTTTGATTTTAATTTTTCATATATTCTTTTTTTAAATTATATCTGTAATATTTTATATGAGCAATCTAATTACGAAACATATAATTGTAATGTTAACTTTTTTCATATTTGGATTCCTTATTGTAGGCATTTTTCAGAGAATCGTATAAGTGTAACGGTTATTTATGTACGGCCAGGGAAGAAACCGGCGATCGGTGGAGTCGCGGAGACGATTCTCCATAATCCTTTTTAATGGCTTCATTGTCTTAATCCGGAAAGCGAGAGATGTAACACTTCAGATGTTCATCGATGAACGGTTACAGGTATTGACGGGATAGCGCATCCCCGTATATGCCTATTGTTTGCGGGGGGCTAGGTATGATTTTGGGTGTATTGAAGGGTTGCTTCTTGATACAGAGCTGCAGGTCGGAGCAGAGGAATGAACCAGATTTTGTGCGACCACGAGTGCAAAAGGAACGGTTGTGTTTGAATTTGTAGTTTCCGTAGAATCTAAACTTCATGTAAAATAGTAATTCTAATAGTTAATATATATATATATATATATATAAAGGAACTTATATATAAGTTCCTTTTGACTTCTTTTTTTTCATCCTGGTCGCCTGTTTTGCTCTCTTCATATTCTCCCTACATTACTTATCATTTGTAAAATTAATGTGAAAAGTGTTATTTAAAATTTTACACCTCTAGGTTGATGTATACAGGTAGGGCAGGAAATGTATTATAGTAATTTTTATTTAATGGAATTTTAAATACTAACCCAATTCCTACCTCCCCGATTTTTCACTTTTATTATTTTTCCCGTTGTTACTAAATTTTTAACACTTTTGTTGCGATATGACTCACTGATGACATATGTGTAATTTTCAGCAAATGGTTATATTTGATGATTCCTCTTATAAAAATGTTATGAAGCAAAGAAGCAATATAATTGAAATCTTACAATTTTATATATATATATATATATATATATATATATATATATATATATATATATATATATATATATATATATATATATATATATATATATATATATATATATATATATATATATATATATATATAAAATTGTAAGATTTCAATTATTTTGCTATATATCTATATATATATATATATATATATATATATATATATATATAAAATTGTAAGATTTCAATTATTTTGCTATATATCTATATTACTTTTACATAATATCTTATTACAATAACATTTCAACAATCTAACCCTCCATACAATATATAGGTCAAATAAACCCAAAATGTCACATCTGTGGCATGTTTTTATTGTAAGATTACATTATGTCTCAGAAATATATACCTTTATGTATGATTTAAGAAAATCAATGATTTCGCTCCAAAAAATATACATGAATATACGTATGCATATTTTTTACCCTGACAGAATTTTTAAATATTTCACTTAATCTTTCAAAGAAACTCAAAATGCGTTGTATGCAAAATGGTTAGTACAGTGGCATCAAATATGCATATATATGTATCTGTTCGTAAATTTATCTTTATGTTCATGAATACCGTGTAGTATGCGTATACACGTATTAAATGTATAATTTTCACCATATAATATTTCATTAAATGCACATACATGTCTGCAAATAAAAAAGTCACATATAGGCTTCAGCAATAGTGTTAAGCAAATATTTCGAAAAAACGCTTTGTCATTAAGTTAAATAGAGTTATTAAGTTAAATTTTCAAGTAATTACATTATTAATTGTAGATGAAAACTAAGTTGAAAAATACACAACATAGTTAAATAGTTTAACATTTTTCAACTCATTTTTTTGCTATAGCTAATAATAAAATCTCTTGATAACTTCACTGGTAATTCCTGGAGTAAATTAATTCGTAAAAGAGGAATCAGGGCAGTTTTTCAATTTCACTTAAAAAATTACACATTGTAATCAAGCATGCTTATGAATTACAATTAATTCATAACGATTCCTAGAACCCATTCCTAGAACAACTAATAACAGATAATAACGATTAATTCTTAATGATTCATAATAATTATACGACTTTAAAGGGAGGTTTTGGCAATTTCGATAAAAAAATATTTGGCTTTAAAGTATTGTTTCTATGTATATCTTACTAGAACAAGTATTATTTTTACGCTTTAAAACTTTGCTTTATTCGAAATTAAACCTTCGAAGTATATGTTTAGATATGCAGCTAATGTTACTTTTTTCGTTAAATCTCATTTTCACAACATTTGCTTTTATAAGACTCAATTTGTTGTACGCGTATGCCATTTTGATAAATCTTTCTGAAACTTGTGGGGTGTATTCTTTACAGACTCAATTTGTTGTACGCGCATATTATTTTGATAAATCGTTCTGAAACTTGGAGGATGCATTCTTTACAAAAGTTGGCTTTTTACATCTACTATATGTTTCATAAATAAGTTGAATCACTTAGAATCATTAAAAAAGACATTAAAATGTGTTTTTTCTCTTTTTTTTTAATCAACTGTCATTATTGATTTTTAATTCTTTTAATTCTTTTTAAAACATATAGAATTTTTTCATATAATTAGTTTTAAAATTCATCCGTTTTATATGCATATTTAAGAAGAAGAAAGTGTCGGCTTTGCGTCGGCCATGACACTTTAAATCCTGATAGAAATTTGTATACTACCATATCTCAAAATGGCGCGCGCAAGCGAGAATTCAAAGATATGTGCTGTCTCTAGTAAGATATTCCCATCGAACGTGTTTGAAATAGGGCGACCTTATTGCGTTTTAAAGAAAGCTAGAGAACTTTTTTTATTCGTAGAACCTCTCTCTAAATGTATTGTATAAATATAGAATACGTAATATAGAGAAATTTATATATTTAAGAATTTATTATCAAGAAAAATAATAAAAATTACATTATAATTTGACCAGAATGGTTTGAGTAATAGAAATTGTAATATTTTTTATAATTCTGTTAAAACAAAATTTTAGTTTTTTTTTTCTGATCTGTTCTGAGAAATATCCTTTACACAATAACAGTTTTGATTTTCGATCCTGAAGAAACTACAACCCAATCGTTCTATATTTATTGTAAAAATAAAAAATGCAAAAAATATTATTTATATTTTATTAATATAACAAAACAATAAGACATTAGATAAATAAAGTATACACATTATGATAAAATATAAAAAAGAATCATACATTTACAAGGAAAGAGTAGCAATGGCATGCATACGAGATAAAATGATCCATAAATCACTAGTATATAGAAATTCTTACTTATCTACCGGGAGTGATTAAAAAGGCGATTAATATTTTTTTTACATCTAGATAACTTTTATTAACCAATTTCATCGTTATCGTTACAAATTACGCGGATGAGACATTGCGCGTGCCATTTCAAACGGATACAATGAAACGTCGTAACGTCACGTTATTTTTTTATTACAGTCAATGAATTGGCGAACGAATGAATCGAGAGTATGGGATAATGCGATGGATTTTTTTCCATTTTTTTTTCATCTTTTCATCGATTTATACTTATTTTTTTATGCATGTAGTCGGTGTATGATGCGTAGTGTATGAGTGTGTGATATTTACCATTTTTTTCGTTTACCACTTTAATATACCTTTTTTGTTTTGGGTTTACTTTGTTTTTAAACATTTTGTTAAATCGCTACTCGACTCTTAAAGAACTTGGTTACTCGACAACACGTACTTGGGTTTTTTCATTTTTTCATTTTTATTTTTTGTTCCTTTACATTTAATGTTCGATTGTGTTACTGTATAGTCGTAAGTGTAAGAGTCACTTGTGCGTGTGTGTACAAACTTGAATAATTATAGTCGAAGACATCAAAAACATTCTACGTAATGTTTAAATAACGAGACCGTGGATTTGCCTGTCGACTTACCTACGCTTCGAATTGGTTATTTTTTTTCCCCACACAAAGTCACAATAATCGGTGCATCTCTAATTATTCAGAAGTGCTTGTGTATCGCTATGACCTTTACGGTTATTAACACGAATCTCTCGACGAGCGCGCATTTATGGCATGTGTTTAAAGTTTAGTTGGCAATCGAACAACTAAAATCACAAGTGTTTCTTCCGTTTTCTTTCTCTCTCACTTTATCACTCGCTAAAATTCGTAAAATTAATGTACACGATCTCCTCTCGCGAATCTCGCGCGTCCGTATTTTCTAAACTATACAGGAATTTCATCATCGAAAAAACGTCTTTAAAAAATAGTATATTTTACCTCATTTTTTTGCTTTCCCGTTTAATGAGCGTGAAAAAATCAATCGACGAATTTTTCCTCAGTTTTTTTCTCCGTTTTGATTAGACTTTACTTCGTTTTTCATATACTTCGATCCTCGTCGTCGCGCAAAAATCGCGGATTTCCCCGTTTATTCATCATGCGGAAAATTCTCGCGATGCTTTCCTTTAACCTTTATGGTATTTCTCTCGCAAATCCACGGCCTTACAATCGTTTAGGCTTACAGCTACTATTTATTTTTTTTTTAAGATATCGGTGTACTTATACAAGAATGCTTTAATTTCACGTCATCCTCTCTTCATTTCTTTCGCTTTATGTTATCTTCATCTTTCTCTTACATTACTATTAATATTATTATTCCTTCTGCTCTCTGTTATTTCCATTATACCGATCACGAATATTTCTATCTTACTCTCCTCTCGCCTCTCGCATGTGTTAAAACCATCGCAAGCATTCAAAAAACTCTCATCTTAATACTTTCGCCACTCACACAATTAATTATCAGCGTTTATCGATAATATCCTTTTATTTTCATCAGAGTTTTTAATCATCGTTAATCGGGCATCTTTTCAAAAACACTCGGTTCATTTCCAGTTGAATTCCTTATTAATTTATTGTTTTTTCAATAATACCGGTTGTTTTCGCTCAACGACAGCCCTTTTAATAACCTTTTCAAGCACCTGCAACACAGTACAACGTTCAATAAACGCACTCCTCGATCGCGAGAACTACGCAAAGGGGGAAATATCTTTATTTATTTTTTTGTAGCTGGGACCATATCATCGTCTAACTCATCGATCAATGCGAGCCGTTGCTTTGTATCATATTTTTTTGTTTTTTTGTCAACTTTTCATGGTTTTTGGTCCGGTGTGGCAGTGCCTTGTTCAATTACACTTTAACGAACAATTTGTATGATTTGGCGTTTGTTTCTCTCCTTTTTTCTCTACTTATTGGTTTTCTTTAAGTTTGAGTTAAGAGTTTATTTCACAACACGTGCTCTCATATTCTCGTGAATTTAACGAAAATAATTCATCGATATCAGGCTACAGAATCCCGCGACTCTACACAATGATCCGCGTATTTCTGTATTCTTAATCAACGCGAAGAAAAACAGCGTTTCATAGTTTTGTTTCTTTTATTGTTTTACCTATAATATAATCATAATAATAATGATTGAATACAGTGTGAGAAAAGGATAACTTAAGTTATATACGAACGCGAGAGCGGTTAATAAAAAAGAACAATATGGATACGAAGTAAATGCATTAATACACGCAAACATACTCATATTTCTTCGTACAACTCACTGATATTTACATCATCGTAACTCATATACTCACAATTTTTCACGCATACAGTCATTCGCACATAATAAGTCGATACAATTATGCATTCACATAATAATTATATATATTTATATTATCTTTGTATATCGTATTTATTTTTTTTCCTTAATATCGCATTGTCGCTTCGGGTACTTCAATGTATGTATAAGTGATGTATGTATATGTATAATGTTTTCGTATAATCATTTTTTCATTATTTTTTTTCGTCGTCGTGGTGTTTCTTTAATTCCTCTCTTCTCTCTCACAATATCGCACGCGATCCCAGCCATTTTCGCATTCTCGAACACAACATCGCGACAATCGATAAAATCATACATAGCAATCTCTTCTCTTTTTTTACTTTATATGTATAATATATTATTTATAATGTACTTTATTCTTAATTCATTTATTTATTTATTTTTTCATCAATGTATATCTAATCGTGGTTTTTCAATTTCCATTATTTCTTAAGTACGTAGACTCGGAAAGCTATGATTAGGATGGAGTTTACGAGGATGATTAGATAGAGCTTGCAATTTTTTTCTTATTATTATTCATTTAAACCTCCTTGTGGCGCACTTTTCAAAGGGGAATTTCAGGGAAGAGTTAGCTCCCTTTGTTATTCTTCTGCTGCGGGAAAATTCGGGGGTTTGGGAGTATGATTATTATTACACTTCCTAGAACACGTTGAAATATATCGCATGTTTATTTTATCTTATATCACCGGCATATTAGCGACGTTAATAATACACAATTTGCTGTATCGATTCTGTACGCGGCCAAAAATCCCTGACCTTAGACACTAATCAATAGCGACATAATTAATAATTCATTTACTCTTATACTTCTTGTGTGAAGGTGTGTTTACGTTATTTTGCTTTATTATTCTTACTTTTCTTATACTCGTGAATGGATGAATTGTTTTTTTTTCTTCTAAAACATCTCTGTAATCCACTACGGCCTCTACGCTTTTTTAAGTTTTTATTTTCGCATATCTTCCGCTTCGCGCTAAAATTGCGTACATCTACGAGTTGGCTACTTCATTGGTTACTTTGTTTAAACTGGACTCAAACGTCTCGTCATCTTCTTCTTTCTTGTTGTTCAATACTCAGTTACTTCCTCGACGAGGAATCGAAAAAATCTTCAGTGTTGAAAGCGAGAGACTGCTCGTTACGTCCATAGTTATTTCTTCATTTGCCTCCACTTTTCGCTTCAATCAATCAATCAATCGTTTCTTATTATTTCTGATGGGGAATGATGAGGATCTTCTCTTCGAGTGATTCTAGATCCGATTTAGTCGGACTATTGCATGGTTCTTTTTTACTTTTAGACTTTTTGAAAGGTACGAATAAATTTTGTACTCTTCTTTTATTTGTTGTTGGTTTTTCGCACTGATTGACCGACTTTGAACACAGACTTGGGAAAAAGAAAGATGTGCGTAGTAGTTTTTAATATTTTTCAAAATTTCGTCCTCCTTCCTTCCCTTTTCTTTGGCAAATATTTCGTCCCTTTGTTATATAATATTTAGAGTCCATGATCCATAAGTCCATCGGCGATAAAAAGGATCTTCAGCGATTCCAATTTAATATCATCTTTATTAAATCTTTCCTTCGCCTTTAATAAAAACTCATTCATCAACTTTCGACAACGTTCTGAACGTCCCGCGTCTCCTCCGCGTCGCAGCACGGCAAAAATTGTTTTCTTTTTTTCAGTACATCCATATTTGTGTGTATCATAACTTTTGATTCTCAGAGCGCATAAATGCATCGAATTTTTGTGTATTTGAGTGTTTTTTTTTTCACTATCATCTCCGCACTGCTAAGTTCTTCCATCTATACTAAAAGTGTGTGTACGACGCCGACCCGACCAAAGAAAAATCGATCGGACCCGCGTCGTCGTTTTGTAATGCTTTGTGCTGCGCCGTATGCACGCTCACGCCGCCGTTACGTTTATAAGATTTTAGACTTGTGTTTGCGGTGTAAACGCGCACTCGACTCGAGCAGAGGTATAAAAGTAGAAAATGCGACGTTTGCAATCGTCAAAAAGCCGTATATAGAATGGGTCGAAAAATCACCTGAAACTAAATGCGCATTTTTTCTTTTAAATACATCTCTTTTGTGTGTTTACATTTTATTTTGTCTTTATATCCTATTTTGGCTCATCAAGATCGAATAATGTGTTCGTGTGTATATATACGTATCAGTTAATATCGAATCTGTGCTTATAATCATCATTATCATCACAATTGAGTGAAACTGTCATTGTACAATTTCGACGATACATAATTTTCAATTTGTATATTACATAAATGCAAGAATCCGGTCGAAGAAACGCATAAACGTAAACCAGAATGATCGTACAGTGGGTTAACGAATATGCTCACAACCTCGGTTCAAAATAGAGAACTCATAAGAAACCGTCGTGTCGTCCCGCAAGGCGCCGAGAGAGACGAGTTCGTCGTTCGTTGTCATCTCCGCCTGTGACATCCACACCTTCCTCAATGTCACATCCTCTGAATATCTTCGATACTCGGTTATCATCATCATCAGCCAATCCAACAACAATCGCCATTGTAAATCAATATCCCACACCATCAGATGGACACTTCAGTTTCATCAACGACGTATCCACCCGAATCCAACATCGGTATCAATCATCATCATTATCATCATCGATTCTCGTATCATCCAGCGTGTACGCGATCTTATCTCTTCTCATCTGTATCATCGTTACACGATAATCGAGGATATCCTCCTAAAATCCAATCGATCGAGCTCCCAATCACCGAAACCTCCTTACTCGAGGCGCGCCTTGTAGCTGGTCTTCCAGATCTCGGCGAGCGTGACCGCGCTGTGGAACCTGTGGAAGATGCAGAGCGGCACCGTGCACCTCTGCACGAGGGCCCAAGGCAGAAATCCATAGAAGTCGATCTGCACCGGATTGGCCGCGACCTTCATCGCCTCGAACGTGTAGATGACCCACATGGTGACGTTGCAGATGAGCAGGAAGGTGACGATCTGCCGGCCGGGCTTGCTGCGATCGTGCTCTGGTAGGTGGACGCGTCGACGGGATACATCGGCGATGAAGAGCAGCTGGAGGACGACTTGACCGACGGCCAGCAGTCCGGTGATCATGACGAGGAGATTGGGCTCGTGGGTGAAGGCGGCGAGGGAGCCGGCTATCACGCTGAACACGGCGTAGAGGAAGAGACCGAAGCCGGAGACGCGCAGGAGGATGTCGTTGAGGTCGCTCTGCTCCTCGGCCTTGAACTTGAGGCTGCGCACGCGTATGAAGCCGATGATTATGGCGATGATGGAGAGAGCCATGACGGCGCAGTGAGAGACGTCGGCAAGGTAGATGGCGAGCAGGCCGAACTCCGGATGGTGGATCAGCACGAAGAAGAGGATCAGGCAGATGAGGGAGCCGACGAGGAGGAGCAGGCCGAAGAAGAGACCCTTGCTGGCTCCCACGCAGTCCACTCGGCCGTGACCTGTTTTTTGGTAGTAAAGAATACGTGCTTGGTTTGAATGCGGTTTTTCAGTGAAGATTCGGACGATGGCAGGCCATGAGGTAGGAGGCTCGTGGCGGTCGTTGATTTGCCGAAGTGTTCGTTGAGTGGGTAAAACGTTATTTTAGCATTGCAAGATGGAGAGAGATAAGCATGTGGAAGATTCATATAGTGCGACTTGAGCTTGTTGCGGAAATACATTTTGCTGACATATACGAAGTTAAGGCGTAAGATGAACAAAAGCAGAACAGAATGATGAATGCAGCTTTAAAATAGTAATAGACGATAGACTTGCAGAAAGAGGAATTATAGTAGTGACCATAGCATTTTTTATGTATCTTTTCATAGATGTACAAAATCACATGATTATGCCGGACTTGTTTATCTGCAAGCTATTATTTATTGACTATTTTCCTTGCTATAACTAGCATCAGCATTGCTAGGGTCCACAATTGAAACCATAGGTAAGGTGATATTTTGTGTCTGGTTGTCCCACACCAATGCAGACTCACAAATATAAAACATTACCTTACCTAGGTATCCAATACTGGGTACTATCAGTACTGATGTTAGTCGTACCATAGCTAATTGAAACATAATGTTGTGTAAAGCAAAATAATTATACATTTGATACTTTATACTATCTTATAGACATTTTTGTACATCTTGCAGTGCTAAAAATGATTTGTTTTACCTATACAATACCAATTCTGACATCGACCTCCACGGGGCACTACCTATGGGGTGCCAGACCGAATTGAAGCTCTGAAGAATTATCCAGACTTTGTGAAAATTGGTATTCAAGAATTTTCAAGCTGCTGACTTTAATGTTTCTAGCCGTACCTTTGACTACTTTGCCTTCTACTTTGCCTTCTACTTTGACTTCTACTTTGACTTCTTCCTGCTTATCGACTTTTCCTGTTTCGTCATTTTCAGCAGACTCATCTAAAAGCAATGAGTTAGACAGGGAAAAAGGTACAAGAATAATGAGCAGTAGTGTTAGGATGAATATGGCGGTGTTAATATTCGTGAGACACCATTAATGTGAATTGTGTTACAGTGCTTGTGAATGACATGTGAGAATAATCGTAAAAGATTTTTTTTACGAAGGATGCAATATAGTCGTTAGCTAACTGTGTTAATGATCTTGCTTTGAAACTGGCATTGGAAAATGGCAATTTAATGGCAGAATCATACTCAGCAAGCTCAAAAAGTCCCAGAATACCAATTTCCGCATGTATTACATATCGTTTCTTAAGAAACAATACTTGCTTCTTGCTAACTGAGCTCGTGATATCAGACTAAATGTTGATTCTTTTATGTTAGTATTTTACATGTAGTTTATTGAATTGTAGTTTAAACGTGATTCACAATATTAGACTATGAACTCATTGCAGATGCCAGTTTCTTTTTGTCTCAGCATCGACATTTATTACCAAGAAAATTATTGTAACTTTTTGTGCCAATCCAACTATACCCCATTGATTATTGTTATTCTTTTATAGAAAGCAGTTCAGAATTACTATTATAAATATGTAAAGTATCGGAAAGCTATAATGCATTCATTAACCAACTTCACTTTATGTATGAACACCTATACATCTATAAACATTTTGAACTGATTTCTATAAACTTTCCATATCCAGCCAGGAATGACCTGAAATACCAGAGCAATGTGAACTATCATTCGTATACGTCTAGTCAGGGGCAAAACGCTTATCTTTGAAAGAAAAAGATCTTCTACAATTTTAAATGGCATTATCATTTTTACAAAAGTGTCTAAAATTTTTTCAAACATTTGATATCAAGATAGCTAAATATCCAGATAGCGTATTACTTGGATATAAGTATGTATCTTTTCTAAATGTTATCTGAAGATAAGCATTTATCAAGACACATTCTTATCACCCAGTCTCAAATTATTCCCTCTCTCTTATTTCAGCTAAATATGATTGTCCTTAAGCTGTACAAATATAATTGAAATAAAGATAATAACTTTTATCCAAACTAATCTAGATAATTGCCCATGACCGGTCTAGTCACATTGTTCCGACAATTCAGGTATACTTAACGTATACCCACAAGCTGTTATGATCAACGGGACAGCACCCCATATCATCGCTTGCTCATCAAACAACAACAAAACCACAGATCAAAGATAAAAGTAAATCAAATGAAAAACCAAGACGTACCTGCATGAGCAAGGGCAACGGCACGTCGCGAGAGCATAGCCTCGAGCCTGCGCTCCAGGTCGGCCTCGGCCTGATGAGGCCAGCGCGGATGGCGCCCAATGTGCTTCCACATGACGTAGATGACAGCAGCCCCGATGAGACTGTACTCGATGATGAAGGGATAGAGATAGGGCGTGGCGTCCTTGACAATGGTCCCCATGATGTTCACCCTGCCGCAGCTGTTGGTCGGCAGCATGCCGCGTTCGTTGGCGGTCAGCGCCTCGGCGTAGACGTTGAAGCTCGGATTCCAGAGGGGACTCAAGGTACTGGCCACCGCGCTGGTGAGATTCGTCGCGGTAGCGTTGGCCGCGTCCAGGAAGCGTGGTATGTTGTTCTTGCTGTCCGACTGGAGGTCGCCGAAGTCGCCGAAGATGTCGTCGGCTGCGTAGGTGGCCGTGGGATAGCCCGTTGACGTGGACGCGGAGACGGCGGCCGAGGTGACCTCCGGCGAGGTCAGGATGTCCTTCCTGGTGGGCATGAGGGTGGTCAGGAAGGTCGAGAGGGTGGTGGCCGCGGTGGAGGTGCTCGTGGACGCTTGGGTCGTGCTCGAGGCGATCGCCGCGGCGGTCGTCGTCGTGGTCGTCGAGGACATGGGCCAGGGTGTCGAGGACGACATCATGGGCCAGCCGGTGCTGCTGGAGGAGGTCGAGGTCGAGGTCGTTGTCGTCGTCGTCGTCGTGCCCAGGGTCACGGCTCGGGCGACGGGGCGCACCGTCGTGCGCGCCATCCGGTTGAAGCTGGCCGCGGTCGTGGCGACCGTGCGCGCGAACTTGTTGGAGTAGGGCGTGGGCGTGCCCGGGGCCAGGCGCAGATTGGCAAGGTCGCGGGGACGCTCGCCCAGGATGGCGCCGGCGTTGCGCAGCGTGTGCTCCTTTATGCTCGCTGAAGACGGGGGATAGAAGGGGGATTCGTTAGTGCTGGTCGTGGGTGATGGTTTATTTGGTTTCAGTAATGTGGAATAATCGTTTGATGCCCGTATGAAAATGTACCATAGTTGCACCACTGCAGAGTATTTTCGCACACTGTAGTGCGTACTATAGTATTTTTGTGCACTATGGTACGTACTAAAGTATTTTAGTGCACTATAGTACGAACCACAGTTTTCTCAAACAATGTAGATCATTTATGTAGAGCAAAGCCGGATAGTTACCAGCTTGGCCTAACTTCTATTTCATAAACCTTTAAATGCAATATAGTACGCACTATAATAGGCAATAACAGTTGGTGAAAATAGTACACTGCGAATGCTATATCGCAATTAGCACGATATATATCGTAGAAGAATCGTAAAATTAAAAATTTGTTAAAAGTCATATTTGAATGCGTAATGCAAATATACATTAACTTGAAAAAAAAATTTATTAGGAGAATTTTACAATATCGATATCGTAATATTTTACGATATGGTTTTCTCAGTATATAATGCATACAATACTAATAGTATGTAAGTAAGACTTTGTGGTTTTTATCTGAGAATATATTTATTTATCTTTTTTCAAGCTAGTGAATAATTCAAATAATTTAAAAATAAAAGTAACTATGTATGGCTCTAATTCGCAGTTTATATTCTATTAACGTTCACGTCTCGGCGATAATATCATAAGAATGTAACATTAAAAGATATCCTATTTTGGCCATGCTAAATATGCCGTAATAAATTCTATAATTTAATTTCCGTAATTCAATTCGTAGGATTCCAATTAGTCCATACATCGCGAAAATACCATCTTAATCTGAAAATGCAAAAGGTACACGTAAAAAATTCATAAGACGCGTTCCGTTCGAAATAAGAGCAATTTATATCCTGAGATTGCACAAGTATGACATGTATAACCCGATCTGAAAAATCTCCAAATATTGAACTAGCTCTTGTCGCTACGTCAGCTATCGATTGCAATTATAAAAGGGTTCTCGACCTAGCAACTATGTTTATTTAAGCGCGACGCCGCGCGGATGGATTTGCAATCGATTCGCGTTGCCAGCGGCGCGGTAGCGAACGAGGGAAAGGAGATTGGAAGAAGTCGAGGAGAGCGTGAAAAATTCAAGCTGCCAATCAGACTATCGTCTAGAGCATCTTACCTAAGAGTCCGGCCTCGGCGCGTCCCTGACTCTGGTGGTATTGAGCGATCTCCTTGATGCTCTCCAGGACGAGGGTGCGAATCCAGACGCAGAGATTTGTGGCCACGACGTGCATCAGGCCGAACCTCGCGATGACTTTGAATCGATGAATGTTCAACTGCAAGGAGCAGACGGGAATGGGTTGACAATAGCTCGAATGTTGTAGTTAAGAATAAGATAATGAGATAGGTAAGATTACACAAACTTAAAATTAAATTAAGTTCAGTTCAACTGAAACGGTTTTCTAGAAATTTTCCATAATAGAATGTTTGGAATAAGTATTGGAACGACTGAAATCAAAAGATAATGATAACAATTTGTACATTTTTCTTAGTATAATACTACTTAGACACATTCAAGTCGTATCTAATTCATCAATTACAAATTGAATCCAGTTAAAGGTATTATTGATAAGTTGTAGGTATTGAGAATAGAATATAGCTTGTAAGCTTGATAAGTATCTGCTTAAGTTGAACTGAAAATAGGGAAGGAAAAAAGCATTGAAAGCACTTTGTGGACGAGTGCACTTACCCTAGAATTCATGAAGATAAAGTACATTTGCATGAAAGTAAAGATCATCTGAAGAACGGGGTTAATGCCTTGGAGAATCTGATAGCAGGATGACGTTGGCGGGACTTCAAAGAAGACCCCGAACTCCAGTCCATTGTAAATCATCGTTCCCAGACCAAAAGCTTGAATAAGATTTAGATGTTAGTGACCTTTCTGATTAAACGGTAGTGGCACATCTACATAATGCAACAATTAAATTACTTTGATAGATGATACGAGCGAATTAAGACATTTTTATATTGTATTTGTAGTAATACCAAACCTCTTATTTAGAATTATGGATTATTTTGTAAGCTACTGGTTTAAGTTCAACCATGGTCATTATATTTTACTTTAAGGTGATTGATTCTCCTAAGAATGTTCTATAGATATAAATATTGCTTATAAAGTTTAACGAAGACAGCAATTTTTTTTGAGTAAAATTAAAATTAAACATTGTACAAATAGTATAAAACTATTTGTAATTCTTTATCTGTAACTTAAATTTTCAATACATGTATGCATACCTTATTTCTTTTGAACTTTCAGTTGCATAATTATCTTTAGATATTAAACTTCCTCATAACTTTTAACATCTATGCCTAGATTTTCAACAATTTCTGCACGTGACACTGAATAAATATGAAATTAATTTGAAAAGAGTAACGCGTTAAAAAGCGTATAAGAATTTATAAGATATCGCTGATTTTTTTCTTCATTTTAACGTCAGTCTTATACTCTGAAATTGTATACTTGGAAAGTTCTTACATGCAATATTATCTACTAATTTTGAACGTATACGTAACTCTTCGTTACATGGAGGAAACCTTATTATCATTTTTATTTATAATTCTTTATACAGGGTGTTAGAAAAGTCCCGGGACGGCAAAATAACTTGAAAAATAACAATCGCAGAGGAAAATGTCAGGGACAAAAGTTATAGGAATTTCCCCGGCTATCTGGTGGTGACATTCGATTATGTGATTAAGAATGATATGATAATATGATAAATAACATCAAGAAAATTAAATTATTTCAATTGAGGGGGGCTGAACAAAATCGAATAATTCTACTTTTTTTAATTCTAAGAAAATTAAGAAAAACTAGGTATTACTTAGTAATAACTTAGATACTTTTCAAGTGTCTCAATATTTAGTTTAGTCATACAATAAGGTCAGAAATAGAAACAAAACAATAAAATGCTATAGAAAATCACATCTAAAATAAATTTTTTAGAAGAAGTGAAATTAACCGGTTAGGTTCGGCTAATCCTTAATTATTAATTTTAATTTAATTAATGCTTTGCATTCCTCCTCTACCAGGTGAATAATGCTTTAACAAAAGGCAAATTTGACTCCAAACAATAAAGCACTTTTAACTCCAGCATTATCCCCCCGTAACTTACAATCATCATTAAATATTATTCAATAATCCCGACCAACAGCTTTAAAGAAAGCAAAGCCTCTGCAATTACCCCAACTAACACCCGAACCACTTCTTCGCATCAAATACACAATTCGCTCTGTATCAAAAACCAAAAAAGAAAACACCGACCGAAGCACAACAATGCACGTACCGATGGCGCCGATCCGCAGGAAAAAGCTCCCGTGGCTGCTGTCGTTCTGGGAGGTCTTGCGCTTCCGCAGCGCGCGGGTGGCCACGCCCGCCTCCACGTCCGTGGCATCCTGAAATAAACGTTCCTGCATAGAGGCAACGACATTAAGCATAAGCTGCTGTTAATTTTGTGTGAGTGGCCTCGTCCTTGCGGCTAAACCGTCAATATTTGCGCGAGATAGAGATAGAGAGAGTGAGAGTGAGTTACGGGTTGGCAGGGTGTTTTCGAGTTTAGTTGTGCGAAGCTTTGGGCGTTAGATTTGAATGTAGGTGGTGTTTTTGTAAATAACGGAGCGAGGTCGGATCTAGAATTTTGGGGGGAGGCTTTCTTGGGTGATTAAGAATCAAAACAGATTCGCAGTTTCGATAAGATGGCATTGCTTGGTTAGTTATTTATGTTACACAATGTTTTATAGTTTCATAGTACGTACTAAAAATGATAATTTAGGGAACAGACGCAATGTTGAAAATAAGGTTACACGTTTCTGCTGTTTAGTGTATAAACAATAAAAAATGTATATTATACATAGATTTAAAAATATGTCACTTACTCGTGATTGATTAATTATGTAAAATGGAGGTCAAAATAACGTCTCACATAATGTTAAAATTACAAATTTGTTTATGTTCTCTTTATATATTTTTGTAGTTTAGTCCGCTATAGTCCTTTTTTTAATCATCTCGTTAATCCTTAAAATTCTCAATTAATAATACAATTTTTTATATATTCATACTCGTAAAACATTAAGATAAAAACTATAGTTTTTTTACTTTTATATATAATTCAACCCTACATTTAATTTTAAAAAAGTATTTGAAACTTTATGGTTGTTCTCTAATCGATAAAAAAATCTCGTAATAGGCATAGGTATGTACATTTTGAACTTTACATGAACCGCAATTGATCTGTCTCCCCGCTTTTTTCAATCAAAAATTAAGAATTCTAAAATACCCCAAAAACATCATTAAAGTTTGAGAGAAAAAAATAGACATTATGAATACGCGGGCTGCGCAAGCTTGACCACCGGCGTTCGCAAAGATTTATGGTCGAGTTGTTCTAGTTTCGTTTAGCGAAGCTCGCTGTACAGAAAAAAAAGGCCGCGAGGCCTTTTAGAAGTCTAGTTGGTATACACAGGCGGTCCGCGAGCAGCGGAGAGAAAGCTTGACGATTCTATTTCGGGAATTCCTCGTTTTCCCGCGGCGGAATTTCGCGCGCGGACTCCCCCATAAGACCGCGTTGCGTCATTACCCATGCGCGCGTCTTTATTTACAGTTCCGTTATTCTAGATCCGTTTTCGCGGAAAGTGTATGGATGGATTATTTTCAAATGTCGCGGTGGATTTTATAGTGCGTTTGTGATGAAAATATGATTTGCCTCGTTTTATAAGTGTGCGGGAGTATGAGGTATTCTTGTTTATTTTTGATAACACAATCAATAACTTATTTTGTTGACCATTGACTTTTAGATGTTTTTTAAATCATTTTTAGTTAATTCCAATCCAAAGCAGTGCATTATTTAAAATTAATTGTATACGTGTGAAATGTAACAAGCAATATAGTGCATTATGAACATTAATAACATTAAGGTTAGTTTGATCTTATAACTTTTAGATAAGTGGATCAAGCCGATGATAAAGAATGTTAAAATATTATTATTGTAAAAAGTCATGTTTGTAAATTGAATGTTAAAATTATAAATTGATGTGCTTGATTATACTATGGTAATATCATTGCATAAAAGGCAGGAAGTTCTATCAGTACAGTAACACCACTCTACATTAACCTAATCAATCTAAAACTTACAACTTTACAACCAATTCTCGAAAAACTCATAAATTATTAAGCTTTTAAATTCGAATACATATGAAAAGTTTATTAATTTCGTAAATCAATCCAGTACATTTTGAACATGCATAAGTTTGAGATTATTTTGATATATTGTTTTTCAAATAAATGAACGAAAATAATAGTGAAGAATATATACATTGTTAAAATTCATGTTTATAAATTAACTGAATTTTGAAATTTTAAATTTAATTAAATCTGTTTGAATGCTAGAAATTTAATAATCCACCAAACTCAGTTTGAAATGCAAATTTTCTACCTCAAATATTTTGATGAATATCATTTGAACAAAGTCTCAAGAATTCATCTTGGAGATTGTATTTGAATAGTAGTAGTAATAGTATTCATAGAAACGATGAAATATTTGCTTGAAACTTTGTATAATAGTGCATTATAATATAAAGAAGAGCTTTTGGACTATATATTCATCGTCCATTGGTAAGATTTAAAGCGGAAAACTTGAATGTTAAATTGTCTATGACCTGAATAGATTTCCAGATACTTTCCTTTTTAATTATATGTATTATTAATTCATTCTAGCCCAAACCAGTAAATAATTTGTTTGAAAATATGTAAACATAATTCACTCATCTATTCAGTAAATTTTAAACATGTAAAAATTTGAGGTTCACTTGAAATTATTACTTTGCAAATAAATTAATGAAAATGCTAGCGAAGACCATAGAAATTCTAATACTGCAATAAACCATCCTTAGAAACCAACTAAATATAAAAATTCTTAATAAACGTGCCTTATAATAACGTTTTAAAGTGCAAGTACCCTCTACCGTCAAAATAAATATACCCAATCAACCCAATAACCCACAACTCTTCTACCCCCCCAAAAAAAAAGAACCTTCCCCAATTCCACACCCACCTGAAACTCCTTCTTGTTCTTGGCGTCCTTCTCCTTGCTCTTGTCCTTCTTGTCCTTCTTCTTGCTCTTGTCCTTGGGCTCCTTGGGGGGCTTGGGGGGCTTGGGCGGCGGCGGGGGCGCGTCGGCGCCCCGCGAGCAGCACGCGCTCTCCTGCAGCAGGAAGCAGAAGACGTAGAGGAGGAAGAGAATGCTGACGCCGTAGAGGTAGGTGAAGAAGCCCTCGTAGTACCAGAGGGGCAGCTTGTGCGTCACCACCTCGCTTATCACGTAGGCGATGCACACCACGACCAGCAGCTTCGCGTAGATGAAGCTCATGATTATGAACAGGGACGTCCTGCAAAGAGAGAGAGAGAAAAAAAGGTAAACGGTATTTTTGGGCGATCTCTTTGGTATGACACGTGCTGGGATTATGAGTTGAGGGAGGGTGGAGTGAGGGTGTAAGTTAGTCTCGACGTTCTCGTTCTTATTTTGGGAAGGGGGTTAGGGAGAGGATAATTTGGGAATTTGATTGAGCGGTAGAGAATTGATTTTTATGGGGGGTATTCAGGAGACGTCGTTTTGCGAGACTGTTTTTACTATTTTGAAGCATAAATCGCTGATTCAATTATTAAATTGAGGATATATTGGGACGTACTTTGTCCTAATAGAGCTGTCGAGTTTTACATATAACTTTTAATTTTCGTATTGCATAGTTTATACTTAAACCTTTGGTACCAGTTCTTGTATAAATTAATAAAAGAATTAGTAATTTAATTATAATAACTTAATTTAACTCTGATAAGTTATTTAGCACTTTGGTTCAACATGAATGTCCTTTTAATATGATACTAGGGAGGTATACTCGACGCACTAATCTTATGATCGAATGAGTTTGAATTTTTTTGAAATAGTGTAACTTCATTGGGTCGAATGCTTGTTTTCTCTAACCTCATTGGTGGATTTGAAATAAAAATTCAAACGCATTGAATTATAACAGTGGCAATAGTACGTAGAGTGTACCAAATTGAAGGATTAAATATGTAGGTGAATCTTGATCTTTTAATTAGTTTTTGTGTCTTTCTATAATATTAAAAGATTAAATTACAAAACTGGAGTAAAGTAGACAGTTATGAGGTCTTTCGTTTCAGTTATTAAACCCAGCGGAGTTATTTTCTTGTATTTCATTGTTACTGGGAGTTAAGTAATTGCGAAATCAATCCCTTGTATTAAGTACACGTAGAGTGTACAATAGAGGATTAAATTTGAAGAATTTACTCTTTTCGAAATTATACAGATAATTACTTATTAATCCTATAGCTAAGGAGTTTATTCCAATTAATTCTTTTTCGAAGATTTTGTGTATTTTAATGAATCTGTTTGATATGATAATGATAGGTGTTATTGAAAAAATTTGTATCTCTCGTTTGTAAAGTTTCTAAATTTCATTTCCATATTTTTCTGAATATAAAATATATTTCCTCGATATTATACTTTTTTATTAGACCTAATTGTAGCTGATATAAATGTAATTTCAATTTTTGTATATTTGTTTAAATGTTAAAAACTTATTTTATCAAGAAAGAATAAAATTGTAGATCAATTAAAATTTCTATATGTTAAACATCACAAAAGCCAAGTCTTTTCGAAACATGAAACTGATAAAGAATCAAACTATCCCCCATCAGACCAATGTTTACAAACAATCCAGATCAGGTTAGGTAAACTTCCCAACCCCACCAAACATCTCCCAACGCACACTATGTACACTTTACCCAATCAATCCCTCATCCCACTCGCGAAAATTCCCGTTAACCTCAATGCCATCCACTCACACCTATTATATACTCCACTCGCGTATTTTCTCCACACACACACACGCACACATACGCGGATCTCTTACCGTTTTTTCCTCGCGACTCTCACTCGGCTGCTGCGCCGCCTGACGCTCGTCCCAGGCGTCCTGCGGCTCTCGTTCTCCACGAACGGAGTGATTTCTACCTCCGTGTTTGGCATTCTCTCTCGTTTTTATCCCCCTTTTCACTCGATTCGACTAACTACACTGCTTTTCTTTCCGTGCAAACGGAGATTAACATACTTGGCGGGACGTTTTCACGTCGCATGCTGACCGCGCGCGCGCTCCCGAGTGTCTAGAGCGCGGCGAAGAAACTCTCAGGAGTCGAGCACGTATTACGCCGGTTTTCGAGAGAGAGAATGTCTATTTTCGTGGAGCGAGCGCGCGCGTGTGTTTGTAATGCGCGCCGCGCTGTGGACGTGGAGGTATAATGTCCGTGGGTTTCGAGCACTGAAGTCGCCGGCTTTTCTGCTTTCGGCTTGTTTTGAAGACGTGGACGGCTGCATTCGGGTCTTTGGGGGAGTGAGAAAGGGAGAGTTGATTGTTGACGGATCTTTTGTTAGTGAATTGGGGATTGGGTTTTCGATAACCATTTCGTACTTTCTTTTGTAGTGAGTAAATATTGATTTTTTTCTTGTGAATAAGATATTCATTCGTAGAATAAACAAAAGAATTACAAGTTTAGAAATTGTATAAGTATTTAAGAAATTCGTTTTTGAGTTCTTTTTGACAGATACATCTTTATAACAAATCTAAAGTATTAACTATTTTACACTGTTTTTAAAATAAATTTAAAAATTATTATTTATTTTATTCATTAGTATTTTTATATGCAATTAGTTAGATTTATAAGTGTTTTTTTATTTTATATTTTAATTTGTTGCGTTAACATTATTATAAATTATAATTTTGCGTATCTTGATTATTCACCAATGCGAATATGCTTTATATATAGAAGAGGTAGGTAGATTTTGTATAATAAAAAGTTTAATGAGGTGGACTGAATTGCGTTATGATGTAGGTATAAGGTATTTGAATTAGTTCATTTTAAAGAATATAGATAAATTCATCTTTAGAAAAACTCATATTTATTTTCGTACAAACTATTTTAAACCATTATTATTAGAATAACAATATTGGCAACTACTTTTTCTCTGTATCTTCAAGTTCGCAGATTCAGAGGTATTGAATTTTGTATGATTCATATTGACTAAAATTTGTTCTGCAAATAATATGCGTCTGAACGGTTCACGCCCTCATACTACTCATTTTTTTGTCGGTACAGATCTAGTTTGGTGTTTCAGTGTTATATTTCAATTTAATTGTATTACAACGTAACCAGATTATTTTGTTTTATGGTTTTGGCTATTTGATACTTGACTTTTCGATTTTGCCTTCATAATGTTATTCAATTGGATACTGGCCAAGTATTAAATCGATACTGCAATATTATCGTGCGTGCCAGAAACTCTCCAGTATACTGACTCGCCGCAAAATGTGCGTATAAAAGTGAAATGACTTTTTGCTCAATTAAATTAGATCTTTCATATTTAAAAACAGTTTACGATTTTCTTTCTTTTTTGCAAAATTACCGTTTTGAAGAAGAAATTTATTTTTATTTTTATGTTACTTTGGAAATCCACTATAATGCATTTCTGCAAAAAATTCTAAAGTGTATTGTATTCTGTCTGGTGAACAACATTTTAGTAAAATGTTTTAAAAAATTAAAACAATATTTGTAAACATTATTTCAATATAAATCAAGTGAACATCTGCTAACTTTAAAATGGTCATTGTACATAAGAAATTATTCAATTCACTAAAATGTTTGCTAAATTAGTAGGTTTTCTTTTTCATTTATGAAAATCATCAAAAGCGTCTACAGAACTCCCTTAATATACCCAAAACATTTCACCCCATTCAAATTTAAAAAAACCAACTCGTCATCTTTACAAAATCAATCAAGCTCACCACCTCACCCCTCGCACCTCAAAAATCTCTCTCCGCCCTCCAGATTTCGAAAGATCCCGGAATCATCGTCGCGAGCAATTATCACCCCGCGCGCGCGCACTGCGGGCGGACTTGGGGTGTGGCGCGTGCTCTTGTGGGGGTCTCTCTCGCGTAGAAAGAGAGAGAGAGAGAGAGAAAATGCCGGCGCAGGGGCGAGAGAGAGAGAGAGAGAGAGAGAGAGAGAAAGAGTTCATTTAGCGCGGACTGCGCCGCTGCACATCTTTTTGTCAACGAGAAGGGCTTAAGCAGGGCTTTGTTAGTGCTCGGCACTTTTGCAGCGCTGGTGTGTATCGCGGACATGGAGGCGGTGTGGCTTTATTGTGATGCAGATGCGGCACGGACGTGGGAGAGATGAGTCGGGTACTAGTCAGAAGTCTCTGGGCCAATGGTTTGGCTTTGGGGATGAGAGTTTTGAATTTTGATTGGTATTCGAAATCGGCGGAATAATCAATATTTGCAGCTTGAAGCGAGGAATTAATCGATATTTGGGAAACTATAAATTAGAGATTGTTTATCTTTTGCTTGAAAATTCGTAAACATTTTTTTAGAACTCTGCAATGAAACTGCATAATAATTTGCATTTTGATAGCATTTTGTTAATAATTTTGATGATTCTAGGTGACCATTTATCAAAAGAAGATATAGGCACCTAAACTTGGTACCCTATCCCTTAAATTTGGTAATTCATTTAATAGAGATAAACAATATTTTCCTACTAAATCATATCCATAAAGTCAAATCTCCGAGATAGGTACTGTTTAAAAAGTTTTATCTCAGATTTTGAAAATAAACAAGTGGTACAACTGGCATAGTGCGTTTCTTACACATAAGAATTGTACACGTAATTATTGTACACAATTTAGCATTGGTCAAATATATCTATATATAATTTGACCAATGCTAAATTGTGTACAATAATTACGTGTATAATTCTTATGTGTAAGAAACGCTCTATGCCGTACAACTTACTAATTTATTCATTTATTGATTAATTAATTAATTTGTTTACTTATTTATGTGTACATTTTTTACTAATATACATGCTTCAAACCATAAATAATGAACATCTCTAAAGTATTTATTCATATAAGTAGCATCCTATTTAGTTATGAATTTGTATAATTTATTATTGTTGCAAGACGGGTACCACTTTTTAGAATATTTCTCTGAGATATTTTATGTATAGGAGCCATCACCTTAAGTATTTCATTTATTTAGTAGGTTTATTGCATTCTGCATGAGTTAGTATCACAGGTAAGTAATACTTGTAAAAAAAGGATTTTGATCCATCTGATATGAACTTGAATGAAGAATGGCAAATGGCACTTTGCCATACTTTGCTGTAGCTTGTAAGTTATGGCTATATTATAAAGCGTCAATCTTGGACCGTTAGAAACTCGTGCCAAGTATAGACATATTTCTTTTTAAGTGAAGCATGGCGAAGGAATTTAAAAAGTCAGTGGGTAATAATGTAAAACTCGAAAAGTTATGCCGTATATTATTTTTTTATTACTGAGAAATTGTGATCGTAATTTTTGATACGAGTAAGTACAACTTTTGCTATACTCTCGACATATATTGAGATAAATCAAAAAGAAAAGGTATTATGGAAATAATTTTGAACTGATAGAGAGTGACTGCCAGATAACAATATTCATCTTAATATTGTTTGACACTTAGAAATATGACTAGTATGGCATCCTTGAATATAATATTGTATAACAGTTGATGATTCTAGACCTTTTTAATGCATAACAAGGTCATACTGTCTTGCCGTTACATATTAGTTACTATACAAACTTTTTACATAGTTAAGAAAATTAATACTGTTACTACTAAAATCTTTCTCTTCTTTCCATAAAGTACAAAAGAAAATTCTATTCTCTATCGGTTAACTAAAAATTTTACGAATGAACGACTCAAATAATTCAATTAAAACTTTATAAAAAAAAGAAATTTCACCCAATGCTCGCTTCACTTTGCACGTGTTCAAAGAAGCTTTCGAGCTCCTTCCTTTTAAAATCGTTTTTCCATTATAAACTGAAACTTTGCTTCTTCCCAAACAAAACCCACCCCAAACCAATGGCAAAAAAGACTATCCTCTTGACCTAATCTGGAAACTTCCAGCACGTTCAATAATTCATCCTAGCATCCTTCCTCCTGTTCCCATACTCCGCGTTTTATTTTCCATTAAATATTGTATTAGTGAATTGGTTTCTAATTTCCTAATTTATGCTAGGGTTCTTGCCTTATACTCTGAACGCTAACGATTTCCTTACAGTCAATCATGGACATTATTTAAGTTACACGTAATACAAAAAGTATCTTCTCTAAAAGTTAGTACAAGTTACAAGCTTAAAATATCTTTGCAATCAAGAATAGCACTTTCAAGACTATTTACGTCATAAAGGTACAAAAAGTACAAGATACGTGGGTATCTTTTGCTAAAGGAATCTGTATACGATAATAGTTTCTATAGACACTTTTCTATTTTCACTTTTATTTTCTTAGACACATTATCTAGATAGGTTTTACTTTTATATTAAATACATTTTTTAGACACAATGTCTAGATACTTTTCTATTCCGGAGTTGAATTTTCATGCAATATATCTTGATTTTTTTAGATAGTAATTTATATACAAATATATATTTATAAACATCCGTTCTTCCAGAGAAATTCTAGATCTGCCAAAAGGGTTTATTTCTTATGTCAACGAAATTTACTTCAGCATCAAAGACTCATGTTATTTTTCTTTCCCAACAAAACAGTCATTTTTCTGAATGTCAAGGTATGCATTAAAAAAATTGTGTCTATATATATAGTATCTCACACCTGTATCTTTTATAAACACAAATACATTCGTCAAAATCCCACATTACAAATGGCGCCCAACCTATGCCACCCTACAGTATCAAAAAATCAAGTCACCGAAACAAGGGATCCCTGCTATCGCGCGCTGTCTGCAAGCGGGTTAAGCTGCGCTCAGAGCCCCGCGCCAATTAGCGCGTGATCTCGCGCTCGTGGGGTCAGGAACTTTCGAATGTGCATAATGCGCGCATCGCGTCGCGTCACAGTTTTCCCCTGGCCTATCCGCTGCTACAGCAGCAGCAGCAGCCAGAGCAAAAGGAGCACGGAGAGCGAGACGGGCGTATAGGTAGAAGCGCAGCAGCGCAGTCAGCGCTTTTTTTTCATTCTCGGCTGCGGGCTGCAGCTGCATCGCAGACTCCCCGGAGCTGGAGCTGCTGCCGCCGCGACTGGTCGATATCTCGAAGTACCTACTTTCCGGCTCTTCTCGTTCGTTCGCTCGCTCTAGGCTTCGCGCGCGGTGCGGTACACTCGGGTGCTCTCTATCTTTCTCGCTCGCTTGGTGGAAGAGTGGAGAGGAGTTCAGTCGTGGCGGTCTAGTCGATGTTGGGCAACTTTTTTTGCCGAGCGCTTTTCTGCAGTCTGGACGCGCGTGGTAGTTGTATCGAAATGGGCTTTTCGAAGCTTTTTAGGCGCGCGGTGAGAGGGACGGGAGCGTAACTGGGTAAGGGATTTTTCGAGCCCGAGGGGATACTTTGCGGGTGGTTTATTGAGTTTCGTACGGATTTGTGTAATTCTATTCGAGTTGATTTTTTAAGGAAATGTATGAAATTTGATGTACTAATTTTGAAAGTATTATACTATTTTTGTTCTAGAAAATGATAATATCAGATGAGTAATACTTTTATACGGTGTAAGGAGAAAAGGTCGGATATAGTGAGACATATTAATGAACATGTATTTTTAATAATTTTGTGGAGGAACTAAAACTGGTTTATTGCCGATGTTTACAGTTTTCTTCCTTCTCAAGACTTTTCTACGCTTCAAGTCCTGGCTGGGGTTACCAAGGAACAAGCTTGTGGCGCAGAAAAGCATAAATTAATAAAAAAAAATTATTTTTCTACATTTTTATGTCCCAAAACGTTGGCAATATGTAACATAGTTTTTGTCACAAAAATTAATTCGTAATGATCTATAAAGTTTTTCCCACCCTAAAAATATATAATTTCTAAATTTCGTTAATTATATTTGTCATGTCCTAAATAATGTTTACAAAAAAACTTGTAAAAGTTTGTAAACTTTTCCAGAAGTTAAACTTCATCTATTCAACGTTCGAATTAATATTGCAAAGTCCATATTTATAGAACGATAATTATGTAAATAGTATTCATTTCATCAAAGCAGATCTATTACACCTCTGAACTGATTGCATCCGAGCTGTTTATTTACGAGGCAACTTCGTTCTGTTTTGTGTCAAAGGATTTAGTTAAAAAGATTAACACGAGTCTCTGAAATTAATATTTTCTATTACTATTTTATTGGGATACTATTTTTTGAAATTATTTTTTATATAATATTATATATTTAATTGTTACTTTTTTATTGTACATTTTATACTAAAAAGTATAAAAACTATAAATCTTGGTTGTATCATTTTTGCTTCTGTTGTTCTTTTTTATCTACAATGCTCCATTTTTACGCTGCATTGTATTTTTTTCTTTCCCACGTGATGCTCTTTTATCAGAGTCTTTATTACTGTTGTAGTCCAGTATATTGGAAGGTATATTTCCATAAAAATAAAAGTATTGTGAATAGATATTTGTTTTGTAATTAAAAAATGTATTTTTAAATGTATTTAATCTATTAAAAAATGTTAATTTATTTTTAATGATATTATTTATTATATTATTTTTAATTCGATTAATGTACATATTTGTAAATATATGTCAAGTTCTCTAGAATATGCATCGCGCAGCAAGTTTTGTACTGCAATTATAAAACTTGCGTGTCGATCTGCTAAAGTAGTGAGTGTTCGCGCGGTCAACTACTCGTAAGTAATTAACTCCGGTTTTTTTACTGCTCATTTCAGAGATTGTAAATTATTAACTACTGTGGGAAGAGCAGTTTCTCGATTTTTCCGGAAACAGTTATTAGCAAAGGTAATAATTGATTTCCTTGAAACCTGCGCTCTTCAGTCCACTTTTAAAAATTTTAAATAGTTTTGTACAAAATATTGTCATTTACAAATTTAGCGAGCAAGTATTTAAGATTCATAATCACGTTTAGCATCAGTTTTGCGCAAACTTAATTTATGGTGCAAAAGTTATTCCTGGTAAAAAGCTGGGCAAGATACAACTTAGAAAGTTGAAGATGTATACGGGATACCGGAGAGAGAGTTAATTTACAATTCGCGCTAAATCGTCGAGTAGAAATCCCGTTTGAAGTTTTTCAAAGCACATAATTCCTTAAAAGTAAATACTTAGATAAATAAATTATAAATATAATTAAAAAAATGTTTACATTAATTGGTAATAAAGGTGATTTTATATAAATATCTTATTTATTTTATTTGAATTTTTTGTTAAATTTTAAGTACGTATTATGCTGGTGCATTAGTGAGCTTCATAATTTTGTGTTGGCTTTTAGATCCTAAAGTGAGCAAAATGATAAATGAAAACTTTATTTGTAATAAATTATCAAATTAAATTAATGAACAATTAAATAACAATTAAATAAATTTCATATTAGCGTTTTACGTCAATTTTTGGGTTTAATATCAAATAATTTTTTTGAACCTTCGAATAGAATTTATAAAATCAACTTGAATTTCTGACGATCGTTAGAATATAAATTTGGTTTTTATCTAAATGAATTTACTATTGATTCATAAAGTAAAATATGGCAATTTTCCGAACAACTGCCGAGTATCCCAATTTTTTAAGTTAATTATTGTTCATATTTGCTAAATGAATGAGGATTTCCGCCTATCCCCATTTTCAATCTTTAGACGTTCAAAGTTATCCTGAGGTAGTACGATAACTCTAAAAATGAATTTCTAAAAATTATTCAAATTTTATTGCAGATTTCATCGTAAACGTTTTAATGCAATAAGATAATTTTCTAAGAAATTTAATCCGTTTATATCTATACTAACATTTTACCACTTTTTTTTAATTCTTCGCATAACTATAAAATAACCACTGAACCAAGTTTAATTTTCCAAAGCTTACATTCTTTGCCAATAAACTATCTATTAAAAAATTCCCTAATTCGACCTGTCAATTCAATCACAGGATTCAAAAACAAGCCGATTTTCAAAATCTGCCTTACCACTGAACGCTCCCTACCATCCATTCTCAAACCCCAATTCACTCCACTATATCCACACTCCCCGATTCACCTTGCACACCTCAAACCCAACCCCACATCGTGCAATCACCGAAAATTCAATGCGCATTCTTCGTAAACACCCGATACCCGGGAAATTCGCGCGAAAAACGCGTCGCGGCGACGGACGCTCGACGCGGACTGCTGCGCGCGCGACTAAGTGCACCGCGCGCGCTCCGCGGCGGGAAATCGCGCGCGTTCTCGTTCGACTCCGACGCACACACATACAAATACGTAGACATCAGAGAGACAGAGCGAGAGAGAGAGAGAGAGTAGAGTAGAGTGTGAGTGCATTCGGCATCGGCTGCTGCACTCTGGCAGGTGACAGATCCCGCCGCGCGTATTTACTACCCTATATGGACGATTCTCCGCGAAAGAGCGTAGATGGTAAGTTTGCAAATTTGGAGTATCTGGATTTAGTGCTGGATGACATTTTTGGGGAACGGTGTGGATTGTTTAATGTATTTTTTTAAGCTGACATAGTGAAAGTTTTATTGATTCGAAACAGCTGATGGAATTTCTCTTACTATAATTTTGGAGAGTACTTTTAAACTGTCTTACTAAAGCGTTAGAGATGAATCTGTAATAGGAAACTATTCGCTATCACGCAGAACTTACTAAAATGAAGAGGGTTGGAGTTTATAACCGATTAATTTATAAATTTATATTAATTCATTTAGGTACCAATTGAAATTTCGACTTAAAAAAGGTACTAAACATGATAAATGAATGACCCAGTCCAATTTTTAGGAAGGCTTAATACAATATGTTCATTCAAAATTCGAAGTTCATGGATTACTGAAATATTTTCATTGAAATTCTAAACATGGTGGTACAAAATTTACTGGATTTTACTGATTCTATATTTAGACTTTTTTCGGCCCATTTTGAGCAGCTGTATTATTGTAGAGAAATTAGAACGAGTAGGTATTAAACTTTCGGAAAAGTCACTTCCGGTGAATCATTTCGTCGATTTATTAAATTTGATTTGTTCATTTACGATTAGTCAAATAACCAATCGGTAACTATATGGACGAACTATAAGTAAGTATACGTTTTTTAAATATCTTTTTTGTTGAAGTGACGTCTGGAATTATTAATACCAGCCAAATCAAGTTATTTACTCGATAATTTATACATTGAAAAGAGGTAAGAAATACTTAGAAACCTTTTTATGCGATATAAATTAATTGGGAGCATCCACAGAGTTTACAATTTACGACCGAATTAGGTATGGGTCATTTGAATTATAACCTTCTTACGGCTTTTACGGTTGCGTCAAGTTCATCAAAATATTTACATACAAATATTAATCGCCACAAGTAAAATCACATTACATATGTGATGAGGTGACGTTTCAAATATGACTGTCTAGAGTGTTCCATTTTAAAATTGCATTTCAAGCACACTAAAAATATTATTCTGCTTCTTTGATAAGTTTTCTATATTCATTAGCCTAGAAATGAGATGTATATGATGAAATCCCAAAATAATGCACTTTTTTGGGTCCAGAAATCGCAAAAGGAAATTTGAATGCTCGGGTTTCCAAACCTTTTCTATCTTATTTTACGGACCAAATTATGAAGAAAACGCATTTGAACAATGAAAATTTGCCACGTGACTATGTTTTTTTGGCAAATTCTGAAATTACCGACGAATTATTACCCTATTATTAATTGATCATAACTTTGCACCAGAACATCCATTTCCAACGAACAAAAACTCAAATTAAAGGTCTTTTTTTCTACTTTTATATACTTTATGCATCTCGCAAAAAGATTTGAACCATATAAGTAAACTTTATTTCTCTTTTACAAAACTGTATAGTTCTAGTTCGTTTATAGTGAAAAACAATAATTATATTTTCAACAAATATCTTACGCAAATAAGTCCGAATGAAAACAAATTTTATCGAATATTTCGTATTCACTTTAAATCCAGCTACCCAATTTCTTCATTTACACGGCAGAGCTATATATGTCATGTATGATATCTAGAAATTATTACTCTTTAGTTTTATGACGCAATCCACAAAAAAAAGTATCCGAAATCAATTTGCGGTCGAATACTCGCCGATCTACGCTTACAACCTCATACCCGTCCTCCGACCACAAATCCTCAAATCCCCATCGCCCACGCATTTGCATTCTTCTTCGCGAATCACCCATATACAAATCTCGAGAGCGCGAGAGCTACATAGCGAGCAAAAGAGCGTGTATGCGTGCAGCGAGGAGGAGAGCGCGTCGCGCGCGGCACATCCACGCGTACATACCTGCGTACATATACGCACTCGCGGTACACGATCAATAACCGAGGCTGCTGCTGCTGCTGCACACACACACACATATAAACACACACGCTCGGTCGAAAATGACAGGAGAGCCGCGCGGCTGCGTGAATGCAGGTATATAGGTGCCTATCGGGAGGCTGCTGTCGCCTTGTGTCGTCTGTCTGGTGGGGATCTTGGCGAGAATGTGATTCTTCGTGCGCTGCTCGCGGATGGATGGATGGGTAATTTCGTTAATGAGGGTCAGGTGTCGGATGTCGGAGCGGGATCGAGGTTTTGTATGCGTTTGAGATTGATGGGATTGAAGGGGGACTGAGGGTTGGGGCTTTTAAAGTTGCAGTAGGCTGCGCGAAGGTGCTCTCGGTGGGAGTTGGTTCTATTGAGTGATTGATTTTTCATTGAGTTGTTAATTTCATTGTGTTTCATGTACACTTAAAACCGTTTCATAAAAATTTCAACTTTTCATTGATTTAAAACTTTACTTTGATAAAGTTGATTTTCACTCAAAGGGCTTTATAGATGACATGTAATATGTTCAATTTTACTCTTTTGAGAGCGGATGAAACAATTTTTACTCTAAGATAAAAATGTTTACAGTTAATTACTCAGAAAACGGGAGTGAATTTGAACACTACAAGAGTTATCAATTGACTGAAATACGCTTCTACTCGATACATACCAGTAGTTAATTTTAATAGATTTAATATCTCAATAAGGAAAGAATAATTTTTTGCTCTAACCAATTTCATAAAAATTTCATCTTTTCATAGAGTTAAAATTCACTCTTATGTAGTAAATATTCATACTAAGGACTTAAGAGAGATTTAAGCCGGTATACTTTTTTAAACATTTTTGTTATAATACATGCAAATATAAAATGACAGGTTATTGATGGTTCTAAGCTCTTAAAACAGCTGCAATGTATGTACATAATCTTTGTACAGTAAGCCCTCGTTAACACGAACCCGACGGGATCGAGATTTTGGTTCGTGTTATTCATAAGAACGTATATAATCGCGGTAGAGCCGTAATCCAAGTTCGTGTTAAAGCAAATTTCGCATTATTCGAGTTCGTGTTAACGAGGGTTCAATGTAGATAATCTAATCTAAGCTTTCTTTTTTAATCTAATTACTGATTAACAACTGATAAACATTATTTTAAATTGCTTCCTAACAGAAGTAACTTTGTGATAGTTAAAAAAAGATTTTTATAGAAAATATTTTAAACGGTCTAACCTTAAGAGGTCTCTGACCCCACAAAATGATGCTTAACTTCTATCCTACACTACTACAGGGACATGAAGTCCAAATTCTTATGAAGGTTGTTGTTAATTGTAGTAAAATTGAAGAAAAGCGACCTCACAAAAAACAAAATTACAGCATTTATGATGCAAGGTATTAATTAACTTTGACATCCCCTTGATGAATATATAAAAAAAGAGAACAGAAGGTGAGTTTAAAAACTATAAAATTCATAATAGTAAATCTCAATAATTACTAAAACACAAATAGTATGTATAAAATAACTCCTATTCCAACATAAAAATATCCAACATCCCTCCGTCACAAAAACCTGAATTTCAACAATAACCCATTCTTCCACTTTATCATCTATCGTCCTCACCCTGAACTCCTTTCTCCGCCTACAACAAACAAACAGACCCTCTCCACCCATATCCAACTGTCGTCCAGCTGCATTATTCTCCCCCCGACCTTATTCTCCATCCACCATCCGACCTTTTTCCTCTCCTCCTCCTCCTCCAATAATCGTCGCGCGTATTTCTCGCATTCAACGCGCGCGCTCCCGTTCGATCTCCATCTCTCCCCGTTTTCAAGTGTACGCGCGCGCGCTCTCGGGGAAATTCTATTCCAGGGCGGAGAACGCCATTGTCCGCGGAGTTTGATTTACATTTACCCTCGTTTCGCTTGCCGCGCGCGGCATTATGCTCATTAGCAGAAAGTTTTGAGCGCTCGCTCGCGCGCGAGCGAGGGATGTCCTTGAGTCAGTTGCAGCTGGGGGTATTTAATTATGGGTGGGTAATTGTATATCGGCGCGGGATGCGATTCCAGCGAGGCGGTTGCGTAATTTTTGATTAAGCGCTGGGGGCTGGTAATTGAGTTTTGTACGGGGGGATTTTGTGATTGTGGAAGGTTTTACTTTATGGTTGGGATTTAGGATTTTGGTTATTAACGTCGATTTGAGTGCAAATTTGAAATGTTCTTTTAGTCGTTGAGTGAAAAACAGATTAGAGATGATTACTAAGCATTCTAATAAAACACAATCTTTGTGGGGTTACCGGATTTTTCAAGTAAAATTTATTATTTTATTGTACTGGTAAATAAATCCCTTTAGCAAAAACAAGGATTCATTACAGTCGTTTAGTAATTTTCAATCAAAAACGATGTAAAGTAAATTTCCCATTTCATTTTTTTAATCTTTAACTTACAAGTCTTAACTTGTTTCATGTTTAGTTAAGAAAATAGTACGTAATACTTTCTTTCAACATTATTTAAATTTTTGTTTCAATATTATTTAAATTTGAATTTCGCGCTCAATCGAAGCGACCAATAAAAATGACTTTCAAAATAGGTACCAAATACTTATGCGATCTTTTGTTCAAAATGATATTGGATAGAACTTCTCAGTTTTGATGAGAAAATATTAATGTTTTTATGTATTGATTTATTGTTAAAAAGTAATTTTTAACACATTTGGTTATATACCTATATCCAAAAGTTATAATAAATAAGATAAAAGTGAGATTTGTTATTTGTATGATAATATACAATTCTACATAGTGAAATTAATGCAGTTCGACAGTTTTGGTGTACGTACATTGCGAAACCAACCATAGGTAATAATAATCATAATATTATAGTATTGTATTCACTTGTAACATGAAGTGATGTGGGTAGCGATTGCTCAATGAATAATTTAATAACCTTGTACGTACACGCAGAGTTTGTTGACAATGCAGCGCAATTTCAGCTACGTGTCGGCCAACTATTGAAATACCGGTACACATGGTGTAAAATTAGCTTAATTGGAAAATACATTGAATTTTAGTTTAATTATTTATTACTGTATGCACCTGTTGTATATACTACGTGTATTGTACATCATTTTCAGGTATAAACTATCAGGATAAAATATTGAGCAAATCGTAATTTAAATTTATGTAATTCAATTAAGATGACTTAATATCTATTAACTTTATTCTAATTTTAAACTAATAGTGCATTTTGTATTAATCTTAATATTAAAGAATTTTATTAAATGTTATATTTTATAAATTCTCTAAGAATTCTTAAAATGCTTTAAATGTGATCTAAGGAGAGTCTATCGAAAAATAAAAGAAATCATGTGAAATAAAAATATATATTATAAATAATGTTTTTAACATTAGATCGGCAACATTTTTAAATAGGTTGATAAATAAATAAACTTGAACAGCACTATTGTAAATTAAATTTTCATACTGTGTCATTACATACTCAAGTAATGACAGATCGCTTCTTTATTTCATAATCTTGAAACATTTTAAAGAATGCTAGAAAATCGATTCCATCATGAACATCGAATGCTAAAGAATGTTCAACAATGTGCTTTGAACTTCAATGTCAAAAATCAAGCAATGATAAAATGCAAATTGACTCATTTCAATAGCGTTAGCTTCTAAACGAGACTCAATTTTCATCTTTTCGTGTACTAAAAAATCTTAAAAATCCCAAAAGTGTGCAGATCCCCAAAAATCTTCTTCAACAAACTCTACGATAACTTCAATCCATCTAATGCTCCATCAAACTCTTCACCCTGTCCCTCCCAACCAATTAAAAAAGAAATCACCAAATCAATCGCCGTTTACCCCTGTAACCCACCACCACCTCCAACCTAAACCTCCCACCTCGATCAACTCACTCCACACGAAGAGAACCCACGCCTATATTCCACGCGATTGCGACACCCTGCACACCGCGTCTCGAATAGCCGCCGGCAGCGGCGTAGCTATACATAATTTTTGCCGCGTCTAACGAGCCAAGGGTGCTGCTGCGCGCGCTCGTATATCATAAAAAAAGCGCGCCAGGCCGCAAAGCGAGCCAGCGAGGAGGAAAAGGAGAGGAGAGACGACGGCGAGGTTAACGAAGCACGCGTCGCTAATGTGCTCGTATACAGAAGCTGCGAGTGTGGCGGTTTTTTCGCTCGATGTGATGCGTATTTTTTTTGCTTTTTAGTTGGGGGCGGTGTAGCTGAGATTTTGCGCGGCGCGCTTGAGGTCGTTCTTGAGATGTTGCGCGCTGGAGGTTTGAGTGTCAGGTTTGTGGGATTTGGTGGGATTTGGTGGAGCTTGATTTTTGGAGGTAGAGGAGAGGTTGTCGGTGTTGGAATTTAACGATGTTAATTTGTTGTTGAAGTGCAGAGTATATATTTTAAAATAGCTCAAGTCCTAATTTTTTCAGTTTTGAGGCAATTTCTGATTTACAATCTTTGTACGTACAAATATTTTAAAGTTCGGTAAACGTTACGGACATTAAAGAAAATCACTTTACGGTAGAAATATAATTTAAAGCGTTTCTATGCTAATACATAGTTTTTATAATTTTTCTTATTTTTACTTATGGACTTAAGCTGTTTTAAAACTATGCGAATCACATGGCTTCTTGCACCAAAAAGAATAATCGACAATAAGTTGCTAATCACCTAATAATAGGGGTAATATAGGTGATTTATTATAAACCCAATATTTTTGTATTATTTTAAGAGAAACTGTTCATTAAATAAGAAATGATTATATTATTAAGATCAAAACGATTTTTTTTATAACAGTTTTCCTGGTTTAAGATACTCTTACTTCTATGAATAATAGAATTAGGCATTTTCTTATACGAAAAGGCATTTTGTTAACTATTTACTATTAGTTCTTAAGAATTAAAAATCGTTGCATTGTATTTATTTTATTTTTATGGCTTCCACTGTTTTCCGTTATTTCGATTATGTCTTATGCAAAAGTCAATGAGTTTTTGCTTGTCATAATAATTGTAGCTACCAGGTATAAACTGTCTTTTACGAAATAATTTTTCCATTGCATATTTCTATGATAATTCTATCAGCATGATGTAAACCAGATTTCTGTTTATAGATACGTTCGCAATTTAACCTAGTAGATCTTATATGGCGGACCAAAACACAAAACCTCCGCCATATTCAATCCGTCAATTTCAATTTTTCCCTTTATTTAGATCATACATTTAATTCATAATAATTTAAAATGGTTAAATAAATATATTATTTTAAATTTATAAGATGCTTGAATAGCATTGTCAGTGATTCTGACGTTTGTAGCTGTGCGTACAGTACACACTAATTGGCGTTATGAAGTGCTGATTAATATGTTGCCGATGGTCACATGCTCATTCACATTACGTGCACGCATGTATGCTATTTATAGCTAATATTTGCGTAACGATGTTTATTTTTGCTGATTGCCTGGAACCACAAGTTGATCCTTTTGTTATTATGCGATTGTGCAATATTTAATTAATTGTGAATTGAAGATACTTTTTGTATATTTTATATTTTCACCTATTTTTCCATAAAAAAACGTTTTTATTTGCGTAACATCATAATTACGCTCATACAAATCCCAATTGTACTAGTAAAAAAATATGTAAATGATTACTTAACCTTGACCAATCGTAATAGAAATTTGGCATTAGATTAACAGTGTATTTAATAAACATTACATAGAAAAGCCTATAAAGTATTATACTTATAGACTTCCCTGTAAATGTAACGTTTATTTTTAATTTTTAAAAATATTACAGTTTTTTTTTAAATTCTTCTTGCAATAATGTACTATTATAATATTTTTAATAAAACATATAGAATACTTCTTCAAGCTTAAGAGTATAAAATTAAACTTTTATTAAAATAGCATTTTTCTTATCAAGTTCTATGTCATAGAATAAATATTTTCTAATATAAAAGTAGGTATCTTAATTAACATGTGCAATGCATGCACGATTATGTTTTATGCAATTATCTGCTTATTAAATCATTGGTCTGTATATAATTCACTACAATAATTCAGTTGTAAACGATAAGAAATTTAGATCATGTTTAAGTGTCAATAGTGAATATTCGTATCATGAATTTTGTTTGAAATTTTGTACAAATTTATAAACGTACTGGGATATTCAGTCAGTAGCTGACATGAAGTATTCAATAATATAGCTATGATTTTAATAAGGTTTTAGAAGATGTTGAGCCCAGCACTCGTAGTTCATTTTATTAGGACCCTGTTTTTTAAATGCAAGCTGCTTTTACCTCAATGTTTTATTTCACTAAGCAATAATATTTCTACCTCTGCATATCATAACTCTGCAAGTTTTTACGCAAAAAAATCTATCCAAAAAGTAAATAAAAGTAGACGGATACAGATTTAATTTGACCTTTTTTGTATTAAAATATTAATTTATTCTAAAATTATGAACGATCGAAGAAGGTAATGAAAAATACATGAACATTCAGCGAGTTTCAAAGAGCTAAAAATCCCCTATTTTTATGCATTTTTCATCGTCATCTTCCATTGATTATATATTATATATTTATATAGCTTTAGAATAAATCGATAATTTTATACTAAACAAAGCTTCAAGCTTTTACTAACTACTTTTATTGTTTTTTTGAATCGTTTTTCGAGATGTAATTAACAGTAGAGATATCATTTATAACATAAATAATGCTCATTTAGGATAACAAAGAATAATGCAAGCTTATAAATATCTTTGCAGCAAAGCAAAGTACTTTCAGAACAATCAAGGTAAAAAATAATTGAATAATACAAAAATATGTAGATAATTCAGTAACTCGCATCTGTATCTTATTTAAAAAGGATAAATTTTACCCAGAAAAATCTATTAGAATTAACCACAAATGCTAATAGGGTATATTTTTAGGTACAAGGGTATGGCAGTCTCCTTATTAATGACACACCTGGTCCAATAAATTATTACTTTGAATCACTACCAAAAAAAATTTGTTGACCACTAAATCGATGTCTAATATTCATATAATGTTAATTTTGTGTGCAACATGATTCCAACTCGAGTATCTGTGCAATACTATTATAATTCAAACTTCCATGCAATACTATTCTTATTTAAGGATTTTGTGCAATAAATTATATTCTCAACTTGAGTTGAGGCACTCCTGCTTTTGTTTAAAAGAAATTGTTATGTAATCATACATTTCTTAAAAAATGATTAGAAAATCGGGTTTTAAACAAAAACAGAAGCACACTAACTGTTATTGTACCCAAATTCGAATTGGAATCGTGTAGCTGAATTAAAATTTCATCGTACACTTTACTGCAATGTATTTTATCAAGAATTGCTTAAACATTGACGCTTCGAAGTGATGCATGGGTGCGTTTCTATCCCAAATGCAGTTCCGTAAGATAAAAGTAGCGACGCGCCTAACTTCATTGTACAAAAAGTCGACAAATGCACAACTTCATAGCACCAATGTTGTAAGTAACTCCCAATAGAATCCATCGCTCGAGTCAGCATTATACGAACAGAAGGTGTCGAACTCCAAACTCCCGCAATCCTTACTTTTTGGCCGGAGTGGAGCGCACGTTCTTGAGCTCCATCTCCTTGTTCGCCGCGTTGTTCTTCTCCGCGTTATCCTGTGCATTAGGCGGGTCTCCCCCACCACCCCCCTGTGGATTCAGTGGTCGAGTGACGGGCAGGGTGGCGGTGTTGTCACCGGCTGCTGAGGCCTCCACCTCGACGGTGGCCACCTTGCAGTCGCCCCCGCCCACCATCTCCTGTTCCTTCTTCTTCTTGCCCGTGGTGGCGGCCTGGTTGCGAGGCGAGCGAGCGAGGTCTCCTCAACGGGAGACTCACTCGTTCGCGACTTGGCGTGGTATCCAAGTGGTCCGGTCGTCGGTCGACGACGATGGGGAATTGGTTGGTGTTGGTTGTGGGACTCGGAAGAGTCCCCAATGCGAGAGCTGCCTCTCGTCCGGGCTGCTTGGTTTGCCTCTCGATGACGGGGTTTTCTAGTCTGTAGAAGGGTGAGAGAGCTGTTGGGAGGAATGCTTTGTTGCGTTGGGTGGGGAGTGCGTAAAGAAGTTTCGCAGAGAGTTGACGTTTACAAGCCAATAAATTTGATAGGGGGAAGTGTCAAAGTCAGTTTGAAATTCAAATTTACTGCTCTAAATGTCACCGAGATAAAAATGCCAATTGGTTATAATTATACGTATATAAACCTAATTATAAAATCAGAATATCATTGCTCTTTCTCATGTGCTAATATGATGTTATATAAGAAGTTTTAAGCGAAACTATTTAAATACTTCGAAGAATTCCTTATGAACAAATTCTCGAGAATCCAGCCCGCATATTCTATTCGAATGTCATTCAAAGAAGTTTTGAAATAGTTGGTTGTGTTATGTACTTCGTATAATATATATAATAGTGTATAACAATGTATAGGTGAACAATGATTTCATCGTTTTTCATAATTTGGCCCGTACATTAATTAAAACTAATTACATTCACAGAAAGAATATTGTAGCTGTGAGATCAACATGATAGATTTACAAGATTGCTGCTTAGCGTTATTTGTCATAGCTTATTCTATAATTTTAACTGTTTTATTTACAATTGCTTAGTGCAATAGCAACAATTATTTGTGGTTGCTGAAGCCGCAAAGTAAAGTAAGTCCAGATTGCAGGTACTACAACTGCAATTATACTGAGGCAAACTACAAATGTCTTTTCGTGTTTGGATTTAATTGTTTAATTAACTTTGACACCCCTCACAGTAGTAATTCTGTTCATTGCAAGGGGAAACGAAAGAAATGATTGCATTGTTTATTCCGTGCAATGCGTTCATTATATATATATTTGACAAACATACTTTAAGAAAAAAATTTCTTGGACAAAAATAACGAACGTAAAAGAATACTTAATCATACTAAATAACAACAAGGATTTATTAATTGTAGGTACTATCACATTCTAAACTGCGAGATATTCAAACGAAATAATTTCTTCTATTTCTTTTGCAATGGAACGAATTTGTATAGTACCTTTTTTAATTATAATAATCTATAAAGAATAAACATTTCCATGTGTTCTTGTAAGTTTTTTCTTTCAAAATCTATACTATCCAATAGTTTCTGGTTAGTATTCATAACATGCTCTCTGATGAAACTACTTTACTAACATACTTTTTTGTGGAAGTATCAACTTATCAAAAACTAAAACTGTACTTTACTTTATTTACTAGTGTATGTAGTTTGTAATATTATATTTTAATATATCTAATATTCATAATATTAAGTGAAAATGTTTCATTTAAAATTACAGTTTTTGTTTCGATAATTAAGAATAATAATATAAAGAATATTCCAAAATTGTATGGTAGTGATGCATCAGTGTATTGTGAGAGTATGAAAATGCGAAGTCATCTGAAGAGATAAATCAATCAAGAAATTCTTTAAGTGCCTTACAAAAACAATTAATATCAACTTATTTAGGAAAAACTCGAATTATGCAATGGAGATCATGTTAATATAAGATAAGCAAAAAAAAAAAGATTCCAAGCTAGAGATAACGATCAATGAAAGACAAAATTTTCACTAACGTAAGATAATTACGCTGCCGACCGAGAAATCAGACCTCACAATTTATAAACACGCTAAAATCCGGACTACGCCTCCCTCCACTCGCACAATGCCATTCGTCGCAATCGCGCTAAGAGCGCAAGCGACATTCCTCTAACCCGGCTAAGAATTCATCTACCAGCACGTCGCTCAACACTCCCGCTCCTCCCACCCCACCCCCCTACACACATACACTCCGCGAGCGAATTCAAGGAATAACGAGGGAATTGGGGCGCGGGAGACGCCGTATAGTAGAGTCCAGAGAGCAGAGAGGGACAGAGCAAGACAGAGATACATATCCGTCCTCTGACTGCTGCTGCGCTTCGATTGAGTAAAGAGAGAAGAGTGCGCGCCTGCGCTCGCTCGCTTGCCGCCATTTTGGTGAACTCACGGTCCTTACACCCTCCTCTCTCTCACACACTCTCTCTAGTGAGATCCTTCTACGTTTGTTGCGCCTTTGTTCGGCTGCCTGATAAAGCTCGCTAAAAGCCGGCGTACGAAGGGAGTTGTCCGAATCCAGGCCAGCAGCGAGTGAGGTAAATTTTTGATGAGAGGGATGAAGAGGAAGAAGAAGAAGGCAGCGACAGAGATGTGCTCTCTGTTCTCTCTGTGTGTAGTCTAGTTCTGTGGAGGGCTTTTGTGCTACTACTGTCGGTAGTAGCAGAGCCCTGAAAAGATAATGCAATTCTCGCGTGGGATTCGCGCGGGAGCCGCTCGTTACCGAGTCTAATTGCAAGGAGAGATTCGCGTTGGTAGAGGAATGGAGTTTTCTGGAGTTATGGGGGACTTTGATTGCTTGGGTTTAGAAGATTCTTGGGATGGATGTTGCTGGAGAATGGAATTGATGAATATTAATGGATTGTCTGGATGTTTCGTCTGCATGTCTACTGAGAGTTATGCTGAATGTCTCAATCTATTTCTTTCCTACAATACCATGCATCACTTCAACATTTAACTGATAAGGAGAGTACCACTCTTTTGGATTATGAATTCATACAAGGTTTTGAAGAATGTCTTCTGATATCTAAATATAAGGCTTAGTACTCATAATTCTTTCCGATAGAACCCTGTTAAGTTGCTATAGCTAATAGCATTAGCATTGATCATATATTCCATGTTAAAAATATACTTGCTATTAATGCAACATGATGTATTAAAACAAGGGTCCATGGGAAAGAACTCTGAGTATCGGGTTTCAATTTAGGTATTAGAAGGTATTTCCCAAAGCCTCGTTCAAATTCGTGACCCAAAGGTGTAATACTTTCGTCATGAGAAGAAATATCAGCAAGTATACAATCTTGCTGATACAAGAATTTATTACGGAATACAAAGCGTTGACAAATAGATTAATACTTCAATTGAGCTTGATGTATTTACGTCACATATTCAGATAGTTGTTACATTCTATAAAATATCCAAGAACAATATGAATCGAACACCACATTTATTTCCACTGATCAAACTCACAGAACATCACGCCCTCACCGTTAGAAAAAATTTCTGTTGCCATAAGAGTATGTCCATTTAAATTAGATACATGGAGTAATAACATTCGTACGGATCCGTATCTTCTTGTCAAAAATAAGATTCAAATAGTAGTAAAGAGAAGTCAAATTCGATTTAAAATTGCTCCAAGGAATAAAGAGAATTTTGATCTTCGTAAATGGAATTCCACTACGGGAAGTCCTATAGACATCCATTTCAAAATTATATTCTTTTAGGACAAAAGGATTAGAACTTGAAAACTCCCACTGATCACATCGAACATTAATTACTAACATAGCAACACAATCCAAAAACACTCCAAGATCACCGAATGCATCACCTCCAGTTTAAATCACCACGAGAAATCAAGGACCACCTCAGTCTCCAAAATAAACCTCGCCCAGCTCACCGAAGGATCAACCTCCCAACCTCTATTTGACTCTCACATCCACTCGACTCACGCTCGCGCGCTCGCTCGCTGCCTTGAAATATTCAGACCCAAACAAAGCCACCGAAAATAGGCTGGGCCGTCTATAAAAAGCCACACACGTCGAGCGCTCCTCTCTCTCTCTCTCTCTCGCTCGCTGGAAATAGAGGAAAATCCGCGAGAGGGCGGGGGAGGAGGAGGAGGTACATCCGAATCGATGAGGGAACGAGCAGCAGAGCAGAGTCAGCGTCGCCGTGGAAAACGCTGCTCCCGCCGCGCCGTTCTTTCAGAGAGCAGAGCAGAGCAGCAGCGGCCCAGCTTCGCACGCGCGGCTCTATTCAGCCTCCGTGCCCACCCCCCGTTAGCGCGCGCAACTCGCGCACTGAATTCTATGTGTGTGTGTATGTGTGTGTGGGTGTGTGAGTATGGGGGTGGGTGGGTGTGTAATACGAGTGCACGGAGAGCGTACGTACGTGCACACGCGGCTTCGGGCGTATACGAGAGAGTGTGCCTGCACTCGCTTGCACGAGTGCAGGACTGCGTGTGTGTATATGTGTGTGTGTGTATCGCTTTTGTATAAGAGGCTGGTGCTGCTGCTGCTTTTCAGATCGCGCTAGGAATGATTAGACGAGAGAGATAAAGGAGAAGTGCAGCGGTTAGAGGATATGTATGGTGTGTGTGTGTGTACGTGTGTGTGTACACGTGTGTGCAATTTTATTTTCAATATCTTGAAAGATAAATGTGGAAGTGTATTGTATGCATATGTATAATTGCATGGGCGTGTATTCGTATTATTTGAATAGATGGGTATATGTGTTTGTGGTTGTGCGTGCGTATGTGTGTCTATAAAAATTATGTATCACAAATTTAATGAGGATAAATTATACACTTTTAGTTGACATTAAATAATTATCTTTAATGTAACAATTAAACTATATGTAATCTATTTTTTATATTAACATTATTCTTTGGTGTGTGTATATATGCGTGTGTGTGCATATAAGTATCTATAATACGTATTATGTATCATAAATTGAATACGAGAGAAATTATGTCTTGTGGGTTGCCATTATACTTAATTTGATTTCGTATACCAGTTATTCATTCGTGTGTGTGCGTGCGTGTGCGTGTGCGCGAACAAACGATGGATTAACTTCGCGAACTTGGCGTATCAAAAAACTTGATATATGTAGAATCGACTTCGTATGCGTATGCGTAGAAAATAGAGAGATGAAGAGAGGTAAAGCGAGAGAAAGAGAGAGAGAGAGAGATAGCCTTGCAAAATGGTAATGGCCGATGGGAGTTTCGGTATAGTGGATTGGGGCGGGGGATCGAGAAGCGGGGAGCTAAATCCTGATCTAATAGCGCCGCCTCGGATTTACGAATTCAAATATAGGCGGAAAAGTTCGAAGGTCCTCTTTTCCTTAGGGTCGTGAGAAATTACTGTGTACACGGGGCGCTTAAAGCCCGGCGATATTGACATTTCGGGACCCTGGGAACCAGCGACCGGGAATCTCGGGAATTCACCCAATCGATTTGCAAAGAAGGAAGAAAGAACCCCCAATATTAAAATTTCAAATGAGGATCCTCGAATAAAGAAGCTGACTAAAATCTTTCCAAAACAGCGACCAGCAAGAACAAAGGAGTCACTCGCACCCCCGAAAAGAACGTAACGACACTTCGTCCTCCCGTAATCTCGACTGTCCTTAGATCCCGCGCACTCGCTCGAACGCGCTGATCGAACCACTGTCTTCACCATCACACCCTTCCCTCCCTCCTCCCCCCCAAAAAAACAAATCACGCACTTCTCCACCAGCGGCCCAAAATGAATGTCTTCTCTCTTCGCTGAGCCGTTGAAATACTTCTTTCCTCCACTGTACTGAACTTCTTCTAGGGCGAAAAAAAAAGGTTGCCAAGACCGAGGAGGAGCTCGCACAGCTCACGGGCGGCGCGCACGAAGGCCAGACCGAGGCTGACTGCGCCCCGGCTTATATTCGGCGAGAGGCCAGACAAGGACGCAGAATCAAGCGGCTAGACCGAGAGAGAAGAGAGAGAGAAAAAGAGAGAGAGAGAGAGAGTGCGCGGGTCCACCGAGACGCTCGTCTTTCTCTCTACACACAGAGCGAGAAGGACGACTACGAAGGTAGAGGGAGAGAAGGGGCGAAAAGAAAGACTATACACCGCAGCAGCGAGGGTGTCACTGTACTGCACTCGCAGGGGGGGCTTCTCGCTGGCTTCGAAGAAAGATCCGAACAGCCGAACGCACCGTATACCGAAGGGCGTTATACACCTCTCTTTATGTGTATATATATGTGTACGTGCGTGTGCGTGTATACGCGAGAGAGAGAGAGAGAGAGAGAGAGAGAGAGATGAGAGAGGGCGTGCGTACACACACTGCAGCACTCTCTCCCGTCTCTCCCTTGTTTCTCTTTTTTTTTTCACGCAGCAGAAACTGTAGAAGCTATCACCAGCCTAGCAGACGACGGAACCGAACGAAGAGAGTACGAGAGAGTATATATATATGTATACGTATTGTACGAGATTTACGCTGTGTGTATATATATATATATATACGGCGGCTCAGTAGTAACGGGCTGGGTACGGCGCGGCCGTGGGTCGCAGACGCGTACACTGTTACGCAGAGTTACAAGTAGAGTATGTACGGGTGGATCACGAGTAGCGCCGCCGCCCCCGCAGCAGCATCCCGGAGAGACTGACTGGGGGCTGCCGCGAGAGCAGAGCGGAGAGCAGAGCCGGAGAGCGAGAGCAGAGCAGCGCCCCCGTGGTCCGGGGGAGAGGTTGCCGCTGCTGCCGCTGCTGCTCCTCTTCCCCGGGCAGCTACGGCTACAGATATATACAGCTATAGCGCCGACGCCGCGCAGCTTCTTGCACAAGCGCAATCGCACAAGCGGGTAGAGGGTGTGGGAGAGAGAGAGAGAGAGAGAGAGAGAGAGAGAGAGAGAGAGAGAGAGAGAGAGTGGATGCTGGATGCGTTTTTTGTAGGTTTCTGAGGAGGAAGAAGAGGGAGGGGTGTACGGTGTTGTGGATTTTGGAGTAAATTGTAGGCGGAGGGTGGAGTGAGTTGTACGGAGAAGGAGAGGGGGAAGAAGTTTTTGAGGTTGTTTTTTGTTATCGATTGTGGAGTTGATTGAATATTGTATATAGGATGTGAATGTTGATAGTATAGGAGATTGGATACGAGGATAATAATAGTAATAATAAATATGTTATTATTATTTGATATTATTGTAATTATCAATTCATGATAGTAACGTGATAAATCAATACTGTTTACTTTCAATAAATTATTGGCAGATAGTGATATTTCCATATAAGAAATAACTATTATCGATAGCGTCGTAGATTATATAATTGAGGCACTATACATTTATAAATGTTAATACAATGAAATTGAATATATGTATTTATTTTGGAGATTTGCTACTTTTTCTGAAGCAGCATTCTTGCATGTCAAGATTTATCCTTTTGTGCATAGTTGTTGACTTTAGATTAGAAATGCAGATTCCAGAAGAAGGTTTAGATATCGCATGCGGTTTATATATTTCTTTACAGAAAGAAGAAATGACTGTGTATATAGAGTTGTGAATTCTGAAGTAAATTGTAGATAGATAATGAAGCGACTTGAATATTGTGAGGGAAAGTTTCTTGAGATTGTTCTTATCGACTAGAATTTTGTAGAGTAGATTGGAAATGATGCACCAGTTATGATTGTCAATAGTAGGGGATTGAACACTATTATATCGGAAGCTTCTTAATTCTTTTTAGAGACAATATAATTTTTATTATAATATTCGTAGAAGCATAACATTTAAGTATTTTTGTCCTTTTTTGCATATTAATCGGGTCGAGATTCGAGATAGATTTTTGAGATAGAAATTCGAGTTCCAATTCTGAAATAGAGAGTTAAGATTCATTTTAATGCGACAGATGTTTGGTGCGTTTCTGTATGTTTCATTGAAGATAAAAGAGGGACGTGCTGTTTATAGTTTGTAAATTTTTGAATAAATTGTACAGGTAAACGGTGTAGTAAGCTATAAATAATACAATGAGTGTATCAAAATTGGCCAAAAATCGACATTTTTGGTTTAATTCTGTTCCGAAAGGAAAGATAAAAACATAAAAATTAATAGGTAAAACTATAAAAATTGTTTATTTTATTTAGTAATAAAGATTAAGAAAAATTTGTTTATCAGTAGTATTCAATATAAATTCATATGTATGGCTCAATAACTACTTCAGGAGAAAATGTTTATTAATAATTTAAATGTTTTTGGGTATAAATTGCACAAAAATAGTGAAAATCATATTTTCATAGATAGCAATCATCTGATAACTCCCTATAACGCTAAATATATAAACAAGAAATCTAATTTTTTTATTATAGTTACCTCTCAAACATGGTTACTAAGGGGGTGCGGCCTAGGACAAATGAAGGAGGAAACTCCGTTAATTGGATAAAATATTTTTATTTACGATAAAGAAATTTAATAACAAAAACATAACAACAAATGTGCTTCTACCTGTAGTAAGAAGAAATTTACGGGCATATACAACCCAATAAACTTTTATTTTCAAACTAATGATTTTTGTCAGATGATTTTTAGAATTCTTAGACAATTTACAAGACCTCCGCCGTTTCAATACCAATTTTTAAAAAATACCTAACCAGTGAAGAACAATATGCATTTATTTATAATACTTTTGATCGAAGTGCTCACTATTGTGCGTCATATTTTACAAACAAATGTACATTGATTAAATTTTTTTAAAAAATTGAAAAGTTGGAGGTCGTGTAAATTGTTTAAGGATTCTATAAGAATCATCTAAAGAAAATCATTAGTTTGAAAATAAAAGTTTGTTGGGTTGTAAATGCGCGTAAATTTTTTCATACTCCAGGTAGAATACATTTGTTGTTATTTTTGACTATTAATTTTATTTTCGCAATTAGAAAGGTTTTGTATAATCAATGCTGTATAGTTACTTTACACATAATATTTTACGACAGTAAAATAATTTCTTTCTATATTTCCCTGATTTCGACAGAATTTCTACCTTAAGTAAATCAATATCCAAAACATTCAGAGCTCGAAAAGATTATTCGTTTGATGATTGACGCTCAACACTTTTAATTTGGTAAATAAAAGTTATTGATATAATTTAAGGATCATTGAACCATGTTTCTCCTTTCGTTAGACCATAATCTTTTGAAGTGTCAAAATGTAAATTTTATCATTCCAATTTACTTACTGAATACGCGATTGCAGCAGCACATTTTTTTACGTATTGACTAAAAAACTTGCAGGAAATCTTCAATAAATAGTTATATGCTTTGACTGATCAAACGGAATTTCAAATAGTTAGGTTTAATTTATTTGCGATTTTACAGCTTTTAAGAACATTAATAGAATTGCTATTGATTTTTACGGATGTTTCGACTACATAAAAAGATACTTGAGCTTAACTTTGTGAAATTCCACTAATTCATTCCAAACATAACCATTTACTGATGGTTTCCGCCTGGTGTTTTAGTCGATTCGTTAACGTATCTGCAATTAGGTGTCTCGTTAATAAATTTAAATACAAAGATAGATTTTCTCATTTTAAACGATTATGGATTAAAATACTACAAAAGTATTATTTTTTACCCCAAAAGATTAACGCCAAATGATAAATTTTGGTCGACAGTTATATTCATTTGCGAAATTTAGTTCAGATAGAAACCTTTAAGGGGATGTTACTGCTAGTATGCTGTTGCATACTTACCAACATTTTTGTAACGTCCATTATTATTGTTCAAATACCATATAATCGAGATTGAGCTGAAATAACAAAAACCCGATGTAGAAATTTGCATTTGATTTCGACATCTTCTTAATTCTTTCAAGAGAAAATAAAATTCTTTCACGAAATTTGTATTGTTTATAGTATTTTATAATTCATATAAGATTGCGAAAATTTGAGATAAATCATGAAAACCAATTTTAAATAATAATTTCTCAAACACGATACAAATAATTAATTATTCTGCTAAAAATGTATCATCATCCTGACACTTCGTAATTAAAAACATTATTTAATATCTCCACATTATCTATTACACATTTTTCACTGGGTTGACACTCAATTTTCGCAGCGCCCGCGCCGTCGAACTTCATCACACGCTGTATTTAATCTTTCGTTCCCTCCCTTTTCCTCGTGCCAATTAAATTTCCTCCCTCTATCTCCTCTTCCACTCCGCCATTCTCCTCCTCATTGATAGTTGCTAAAATTTATGGCAAGTGCCTCGCCATTATCAAAGACAATTCATAATTTCCCTTTGTCATCGCTGCATTTATCTCGAAATTTCCATTAACAAAAAGAACCTCAAATTAACAAAATACGTGAACAACGCATCTCTCGGTCAATGATTTTCTCAGTGCCTCTTTCTTTTTCCTCGCTCTCGTTGTCCATTCCCTCTCGTGTATAAACCGAGCCCTCGCTCTTTCCCTTTCGTTCGTTTTTTTTTTTGCAGGATGTATCGCTCGCTGGAATATCCCATATACACCGCGCGCACGCGGCCGATGGACCGTGGACGATGCTTGATTCTTCTTCTCTCTTCTTTTTTTTGTGCCCCGGTCGTTTCGATTTCAGCCGCTCTCTGCATCGAGGCTACAGCTGTCTATATATGTGTGCCTTATTGAGTTCGTTTCTTTTTGTCGCTTTTCGCCATTATACAGTAGGTTGGGCTGGGTGGGTATCTTTATTGACTCGAGTCGCATGTATGGATGGAGAATGGCGGGAGTGTATATGAATGTAATATTGAATTTCTATTTTTTCTTTTGTTTAGGTGTAATGCGTTGGTTATCGCGATTTTGCGGAGTATTAAATTCGATGGGAGTAGAGAGTTTTATGCAGTGAGTGGTAGCAGACGTGATGGGTTAGACGATTGAAGGAGTACGAGTGAATGATTTTCATTTGTGAAATTTGTTGTAGTTCGTATTAAACTCTAAAGTTTAAAAAATTTATAATTGTTATTTTAGAATAATGGTACTTTAAGTATTATATAAAATATTTTTAAGTGTATTATTTGCAATCATTATTCATGCAATGCTTTTCTTAAATGTGGATGCTGAAGCGTTTCGAGTAACCTCTATTTACTCTGTTTTGCGCTGCTTTGTGGTTACTTGCTTGAATTCACAAGTGTTATATTTACAGTTTTGGTTATGCAATAATTGCTCGTTATACTAAGGCCAAAGTTTAACAAAACTTTCAAGAGTACTTGAACTGTCCCTGTGTACTAGCTTCGTTAAAGCTGAAACTTGCTTTTCATTGAGTTCTAGAAAAAATCCAGGTCGAACTTTGACGTAGCAAATAATTATGGAATATTTTAGGCATTTTATAAAAAATACTATTTATGAGATGATTATACAAAGACTTTTCACTTTTAGGCTTTGCGAATATTTTGTTGCCTATAAATAAAATACATAATCTATAATTTTTAATCAAGTTAATTATTTCGTGAAGTACCTATCTTCTCATCATATCCATTTTTGGATTTGCATTGATTAGTTGGTAATAATGTTATAAATAAGTACTGTGTATTTTGAAGAGAATTATTATTGTATTATGTACGTAAGTGACAGATAATGTGAGTGATTTTGTAGTTTGGTTAAATTATAGATTCTGTACAATTTTCATTGTAATTTATTTAACTTTTTATTTTTGTATTTAAATGCATATTAGATTTAATACTTTGGATAAACCAACTCATCAATATTTTTAGTTACATTTATTTGTCAGGGAAGATTTATTAAGTATTTATTATTATTTGTCAGCGTACTAGAATTTATTTCAAGGTATTAAATTTCTTTTTCTTATTACTGTTGCTACAGATGAGGTATTCTTATTAAAAATGATTCTTATTAAAATCGATTACTCATTAGTTTTCAGATTTCTCTTTCAGTCAGCCGTCAAATCCACAATAACAACCACAACAACAACAACAACAATAATAACAACAACGGCAGTGACAGCTTCATAAATAACCACTTAATTTATAACTTCTTCCTTCTCATTTCTCTGCTCGCGCAGTAAACCAATGCACTAATTATTTTTAACAGGTTCAGTGCGGCTAATGTATAAGCCCAATTTTGCGATTTTTTATAGAATGAATTAAGATTTCAAACATTTAATACAAACTAGACATATTTACTTATTTGCAAGATTTGCAAGATAAAGTATAAAGATTCTCATTGCAGAAGTAGATTTTTCAAGTTCAATTTTGTTCAGTGATAGATAATTTATAACGTACGCACTAAATGTATTTTCACTATTAAAAAATGGCTTCCTGCAAAATTTGCATTTTTCTACTAATAATGTTACATGATATATAGATAGGTAGATATATATTTTATTTGCACAAAGTCAAAATATAGTGCATAAAAGTACATTGCAATGTTATATGTCAGCTACAAAGTAGTCAGTAGTCTCAAGATAAGGCATACAATTTCGGCATACAAACGAGACAAAATCAATTTTTCATTTCTGTCCGAATCTCCCCATCACGTCTTCTACCATGTTCACAACAACAATAACAGCTCGACCAAGAACTGACTAATTTCCAGTCTTTCTCTTAATTGTTCACGAATGGCTCATACGCCGTGTACTAAATATTTTATAAACGAAGTATAGTAATGCATGTTTATCATATTTATTTATTTAAAAAACAATTATATTCTGCAAAAAAGAGCATTTTGATAAATCTAGTCATAAACTGCTAAAGAAGAAACTATTTCAATTTCTACCAGGGATATATCAACAAAATGTAAATTTCCTTCAGTTGGTATATTAATTATTCATTTTAAAATATAAATGTCACTCAATTCAAATTAAAAATAAACTTCAAAGATAAATGAATCAATAACTAGATAGATAACTATTAAAAAACCACCAACAACTGTCAAACGATGTACTACACGTAGAGAAATGATTTTTCTCCGAAAGTAATGCATACATTTCTTAATTCTAAGTGGTTATTTCTATTTCCAACAATAAAAGCTCATTTCCCATACAGTGAATTTTCCTTCTCAGTATACAGTACAACAACAACAACAACAGCCCCCAAGAACCCGCTAATTCCCTCTTCCTCTCTCTCTCTCTCTCGCCCCTCGTCACGGCGCGTGCGCACCTACAACCACCTCGGCATGGAGCACACAGCGGTCCATGGCCGGCGACGTCGACGTCGTCGTCGGCGGCGGCTGGGAAGACTCCCTCTCGCCGGAGGTTCTCCTCTCTTTCTCTCTCTCTCTCTGGCGGAAAGCGAGGCAGAGAGAGAGGGAGTGACAGGGATGGACTATATACTCTCTCTCCGTCGGCGACCCACTGACCCGCTCGATAACGCGGCTCGCGCGCGCGCTACCACCCAGGTCACTGACCTTCCACGCGAGCGAGAGAGAGAGAGAGAGATGGAGAGAAGTGCGCGCGCACGGAACGGCAGCTTCCGGTACCGCGAGAGAGAGACGCGCGTGCTCGGCCCCGCCTCCGATTTTGTGGGCACGTGTGTATGGGTGCTGGGGGTATCGCGGATGCGCGTGGATTTTTCGGGGGTTGAGTCTTGGAGGTTCGGAGGAATTGCTTTTGGTTGTTTGAGAAATTTTTGGAGTTTTGGGTTTTTGGGTTTGGATGAGAATTGAGCGGGATTTGTGTTGAAAAAATTTGGTATGGGCTTGTTTTGAGTTTGTTGGAGAGTTCTTTTTGTATTGGGAGACGTTTTAATTATCGTGGAGAGCTGTGGGAACCAGGGAGGAATACTACACTAGATGTAGTGAAATCTTGTTTTTCGAACCTGTGATAAAAGATTTATAATCTTTTTTGTCTTACAATACCTTAAGTATTATATCCGTCACATGCCAAATTTATTTCTTTTATAAAATGTACAATTACAAGATACCGAAGTAACGAAATTATACACGATCCTTCGGTATCTTGTATAATTTTTTTAATCCATAAATCGACGAATATTTTTTGACAAAAGGTATTGTCACCAAAAGGTATCAATTACACAGGTTTGAATATAAACTGTATCTAGATACTGTATCTAAATAAAGTATCTATATAAATCAAGATAACAAGTATCTTAAATAAGTATCTAAATATTATACCTAGACACAAAAGTATTTGAATATTGTATTTAGATGCAACAGTAACTGAATATTATATCTAGATATGCAAGTTACTAGATATTACGTAATCTAGATACTGTATGTTAATGAAAGTATGTAAAAAATCAAGATTAAAGGTTATACTTAAAAAAATATCTAGATAATTCTGTATCCATAAGGTACTACTGTATTTAGATACTTTTGGCAAAATATACCCATGTATCTTGTATCTATGTAACTATATCACGTAAATAATTTTGAAAGTTTTATACTTCATTGCAAAAATATTTTTAACACTGTATTATTCATTTTCAGAAAGGGTACTTTTCGTATCTAGATATGTATTTAGATTCATGTATCTTAGATATTGCCTACGACTGATTATAATAGTCTATTTAAGGATTTTCTTAAATAAAGAGTTTCCGTTTTATAATTTTCAGTTTATATTATATAATGATTTATTTTTTACAAAATGATGATCGATGCTAATTAAAAAAATTAGAGTTGTATGTTATTTATGTTGTGAAATTTTAGTATGATTCCCTAAAGCTTGTAGTTATTTATGCCATTCTCTAGTGTAATATAATTGCAGAAGAATTTCGGTCTAAATAATGTGAAATCTCGTTTTCAAAGCCCGTGTTGAAAGATATAGAATTTCATTAATTTATGTGAACTAATATATTTAATCTAGTAAACTAATATATTATTTAGTATACGATTTTATGCCTAATTTATGATATTAAATTAGTAATATAGTAAGTTATAATTAATAATTAATTTGGATTTTACCCGTCAGTTGTGCAGTTAGTCAAATAGTATTGATTTTTAATTAATAAAAGAGTACATAGAATATTGTGAATAACGTATAAAATTGCAAATATAAAGTAAAACGTAATTATAAATGAATTTCATACATTGAATCTGCAGGAAATACTCGGCTTTTTTCTTTATTTCATAATACGAAATAAGTACGAGCTTTAATAAATACAAGCTTTAATTAAAAAATAAAATTAACTAAAAAAGAAGAGCTATTATTTTAGTGTTTACAAGCTATCAATTTCTTGTTTGCAAACAATACATCGTCTACTATGACGTTAATATTTAGGGTTTTGAAGGAAACTGCTTACACCAGTTTTAGCGCTTAGAAAGTGCTGGCATCAGCTAGTATTTGCGATTACAATCTTGACATATTTAATTAAAAAATACTGATAACGGATCGCAGAACTTTAAAAAACGTATAAAACGCAGTTTCATTTAACGAATGATTCCTGCACCCTTTTCATAAAACTAAAGGATAAAAAGGATAACGCCCAAGGGAGAAACTCATCACTTACTAGGAAAGTTTAACTTTCAAAACTTGAGCTTTTGTGTGGCATAAAAAAGGTAAGTTTGAAAGAGAAATTTCAACCTTTTATCTTTAAAAAACGTGATTAAGGCGGCTACTTAATTTTTAGGGACAGTCCTTTTCTACTGAAAAACGCGCCTATTCTTCTTAATAGGGAGTTCAATTACTTTCCATTAAATAAATGTCCTTTCGTCTACTTAAAGCTCTCAAATAATGCAATTATATTCTAAAAAGTACATTAGTAAATGTCAAGTAGAACAATCACTAGAGACGATTCATTTGAAGCCAAATGAGATCATTCGATAATGAAGACTGGAAAAGAAGTCGAAAAAAAAAAGAAATTCCCGAACCAGTAGAAAATATGAAAAAGCGCAATATCATTTTGCATATATTTACATACAGAAGTTATAGCCATATATGTCATTCGTTTGTCTGACTATATTCAGCTATACTCTACTGCCACTTCGTAAATCGTTTTCAATATAAAATCGTGAATTTCAAATTACTTCCTTTTAGTTTGAGTATCTATCAAAAGAATGTAACATTTATTAGCAGCTTTCATTACGTTTGCATACTAATTAAATGTTCCCATATTAAATTCATTTTCTGTATTATTCAGGCCTAAGAAGGTATTACGGTCATAACACTCTCACGTTGAAACAACTCCGGAGGAAAGCTACGTCGCTCTGAATTCCAACGACCTTGTTAATCAGTTCTGTCGGTGTGAAATTTCATTCTCAGAAATCTAGTCAATGAACTCTCACGTTCTCGCTACTTTCCAGGGATGACCAGCAACTTTTATTCACGGTGCAATAGCCGTAAACTTGCTTATATAAGGTACTTGCTGTACAACTAGATACAAGTGTCTTTCCTTATAAACTTCCGTTTCAATTAAATTTCGTCTTGCTATATGTACGTTATTTTATAGTAAAACATTATATTATATCTATTTAAAAGATTTATATTTATTTTTTAAAACGTGTATACATTTTTTTTTTGTAAATTTATAATATTTGTTTCCTATTTAAACAAAGGAAATGATTTTCATTAAATATTACCAAGATATTTTATTAGATAAAATATCATTATTCATCAAAATACAAGACTTTTTAAAGCTCATCCACCCCATTTTTTATGTTTTAACCATCACTCATAAAAGAATTTTCACGTAAAACGGAGTTCTTATAAGGTATTTTAAAAAGTGTGGGGATCATTTATCTTTATTTGATGGACTATATAATACTCGCAGGCGTTCAGATGAAAACTTTAGTATCAACGTTTACGAGGTACACGATTGTAGAAGAAATTTTTGACGGATTGATTTGAAACTTTCAGAAAATGGCCAGAACATCATTTTCAACAGTAGTAACATTCGTAAAAAATTGAGTACTACGTAAGCGATAATGCTAAAATTTTTATTCGAAAGCGCCTTCAAGTATCGTGGGCTAACAGAAAGAGATAAATAAAAATGATACCCACACCTCTTAAAAATCTGAAAAGATTCCTTTATTTTATGTAAGAAAATTTGACTGTATATGTTATAAATGGAGAAAAATGTAGCTTCAAATATTTATACCTGCTCTTATTCAAGTTTTAAAATATGCTTGTCGAGTTAAATGATTTATACATATTTTAAAAATATGCTTAGTTACAACAAAACCTATAAAAACGTTTGTAAACTTTTTGGATTTTTCGATGTTTCGCCAATTTGACGTCTACAAGGAACTTTCAATAACCCTGGTAGAAATCTAAGCTGGTTTCTAGCCAGATATTAGCTAGATTTCCTAAATCTGCTTTAATTCTGGTTCAGAAATTAACTAGAAATCAGTTAAAAACGACATGCTTGTTAGCTAATTTCTAGCTAGATTCTGCTTAATATTCCAGTTAATATAAAATTGATAAACTAAGTAATTTATGTATTAATTAATAATGGAAATAATAACAGTTTTATACTAATCAAAGTAATACGCAATTCTAATCATACTACATTAAGTATTTTACTAAATAAAGTTAAAAATGTACCTTAAATGTCTACTAGTAATGGAAGTTAGGTTATTTGTTTACATAACGACGCGGGTATTTAAAAATTATTATTTACACAAAAAGTACTAAAGCTTAGAGTAAAATTTAAGTGTCTTTATTAAAGAAACTTATATTATAAATAATAGAATGCATGTAGTCATATAATTATTGTTATTTTAAAAATAACAATAAGGACAGAATAATGTAAGTTATGACGAAATTTTGAGAATTGGTAAACAAATATTTGTAGTTTAACAATGCAGTTTTATTACAAAATTTTATTTTCGACATCAATCACAAAATTTTTGTTGACTAAGTTATGTTTGACTAATTTTTGGAAAGGAAATTATTAGTTATCAAATACTTTTAGTATTGCATATACATATTTCTATAATCTCGTAAGTTGTTATTTGTTGATAAAAATATCTATTTTGGCGGCATACTATATTGAACATTCAATAAAGTATAATAATGTATATTTTGAAAAATTAATAACTTTTCAAAACATAATATAAATAGGTTAGATTTGCAAACAGAATACGTTCTTGCTTAAAGCATAGTCTTAAGCAGATTCTAGCCAGATATTAGCTATAATTTGATTTATTAATAGCTTATTAATCTGGCTAATAATTAATAAGCTAACCAGCCATTCTAGCTAACTTTCTACCAGGGAAGCCTTAACTTTTATAAATTTAGCCTTTTTTAAAATACAAAATGAAATACATATCAACTCAAGCTATTTAATATATACACAAATTCCGATTAAAAAGAAATTTTACGCTATTCCCTATAAAGTACATCCTCTTTACTAAATCCAAGCAACATACTTTACTACCAAGAAACACTACCAAAAATCCCTAAACAAACCCAAAAACCAATTCTCATTCCACTCCATCCTCTCTTTTCACCTCTAACACACCTCCCACCTCCCCAAACTCTCACCCATAATCTCATTACCCACAGATATACCTTCCCTCCCATCTTCCTCCTCCTCCTCGATTCTTATCCCGCAAAACGCCGCGATACAGCCCCGGCGCACATCGCGTTTCAAGGATTGCAAAACTACGATACACACACAGCCAGCAACGGCAGCGCCAGCATCAACTTCACTTCGGCTGCTGCTGCTGCCGCTCTCTTTCTCTCTCTCTCTCGTTCACGCACGCGAGTATTGATTTCGCGCGCTCCCCAGTGCTGCCGCCGCTTCCGCGTCCTACGAACTAAAACCTATGGCGCGGGACGGGGGGAGACTACTGTACGTTCCATTATGTGGCCCTTATTGTGGGGGAGGAGACTCGTTGTCTGGTTTTGAAATTTGGTGTTAGGGGTTTTCAAGGTGAGGGGGGGATTGATTAATTGAGGGGTAGGTGTTAGGGGGGGAATCGTTGATAGTGGTTGTTAATTGTAGGTGGGAAAATTGTTAGAAACATGTGTAAAATTGTTGGAGAGAAATTATTGAATATGTTAGTAATGTTAGATTTTCAGAATAATTTGGTAAAAGATGGTGTATACTTACTAAAATAATTAGGTACTTTTTTTTAGTAATTTATTCGCATAATCAATTGCCGTTGTTTGATTGAAAAATATTAGTTATTAAATATAAGTTTTATTGATAAATTTAAAGAAATGATTATAAATAATTGTTAAAATAATATAAAATTCCTAGCGTAAAAATAAACGTATTTGTGCAATAATACAGCCCAATAATTATTTATAGTAACTTTAAATTGTTGGAAATGCTATTTTGAAAGAAAATATTTGAATCATGGTTACTAAACTATTAGACGAAAAAGTATTTTACTTCGATCTTACTTCGATCCGTACCTATATGATAAATGTTGGATAAGGATGGAATCATTTTCATGCTAAAAAGAAAAAAAATTATATCGAGTTTTAATAAAATCATCTGATAAACTATAGAATCACCGATGACACAAAATGTTCACATAGATTTTTTAATAATTTAGCCACCTATGTTATTTGCTTTTTAGAATGAGATTCTTGCAAGTGTTTATAGTTGGATTCGCTAAGGTGGAGATGATAAGGAGGTGGAAAAGATCATATTTGGGATATGTTTGGATTTTCGCGGTTTTAATGCACGATGAAGTTTGTTTGCACAAGTAACGGATGGGGTTCGAGTGAGTTGACGCGGACGCTGTTTCAATTTTGTTTGCGGGTTTTGCATGTGTGCGCGCTCAGATATGTTTGCTCGAATGATTTATGAGGATAACTTGATTAGTAAAGCAGAGCCGTTTACGTAATCTGTGACTATTGGCTCTGTTAGATTTCGAGATGAACGACTAGTTTACTAAAACACTTAAATCTTTTTTACATTTGACCGTGATATTTAGAATGCTGAAAATTAAATATAAAATATATCAAAATAGATAAAAATTGTAAATTAAATTTATCTGGCGGAAGAAGATGCAATTAAGAAGATATGATATCGATAGATTGTCCCATATCTTATCGAAATTGTTTACTACTTGAAGTAATAAAAATATATTATTTATTAATAAAAATGAAATTGAAATTCGTCCAGGAATGGCATAATCTGGGAATAAGACAGACTTTCCAATACCGTATGAAAGTATATAAGATATATGGAATACAGGCAAACGAGCCAATGTGGACTCCCGGAATCATACGGTTCCTGACTATATGGTTCCCCTCGGTCCTATGTGTCACATAAACCGCGTGTAAATTAACACTGCTCAAACTTAATGTACCGTGAATGCTCTGCTAGGGTTGCTTAGGACTCTAAGGATTAAAAGAAACTGACAGCTGGTTATAGATCCGCAATATAATCTAAACCGTTATTCAGACTTTGCACCCCAGAACAAGATTATGATAATTCAACATTCTGGATTTTTGTAAAACTGACTAAGAAATAAACATTTAATACGAGCTAATATGTTTCAACTTCAATTTTATTAGTTACATTATTATTATTATAGCTCTGCATATTAACCCAATTGCTGATTATTAAGATATAAGTCCTACATGATTTCTTTTTATACTTAAATCAAATTAAATTAACCTTTAGTTGTTATAATCTTGTTCATAGCTGCTACTTATTAACAGGTAAAAATGTTAGTAGCGAATCAAACTAAAAGATTGATTTTTTCCGTATGGAAAAAACTCTCAAGTTGAGTGTTATTTTGCACCCTCAACTAAAATTTGGCGGGTTATTAGACTTGTACAATATAAAAATTCAGTTGAGGGTACGAAATAACACTCAACTTGAGAGTTTTTTCCATATGTTTTGTAAAATAATATATCAAAGTTCTTTATCCTACTTTAAAATCAAATAATTCAGTCAGAAATCGAATTATCAATAGATTTTTTATATTTGGTTATTAAATAGGAAATAATTATATATCGTAGTAACCAACGGTTATTTCTTTTACTAGAAAAAAATGTTTTCTAACTTTAGTGTGAGATTTCTTAGTCTCAACCTTAATTACTGGTTCGTGGCGGCTAATAACTTCTTTCTCTAACAAGGAGGGTCTTAGGAATGCAGGTTTTATAATCTTCTGAAACTGGCGGATACGTATTAGGTATTATTATTAAAAAATATGAGATATGACGTGTCTCAGAATTTTTGAGAATGATCCCTTGTTTTTTAGATATTAGCTGTTTTATTCCAAGTATGCATTAATTGAGTGTAAAGTGGTACCTCTACTTTTGAATATAACAGTGAAAGTTTGCATGCTAATAAGGTAATTCAAAAGATATTAAATTAAATGGGAAGTGTTTTAATTTAAACTTTGTCTTGTATCAGAATATTTATCTTTTCCAAATTTATTAATAATTGAAGATAGCGAGTAAAAAATGCAGAAATATTTCAGAGAATTTAACTCTTCTAAATTCGTTGATTTTTCATACATTTTCAGTCACTATTATTTTCAATTGATAATAATTGGAGCATATTAATATTTTTATATGAAACAAAACTTAAATGAAAGCTTTGTGAGTCTACGTTTATTATCTTTGGAATATTTTATAATGCAAAAACTTGCAGTGTTATGGTCAGAAGTAGACTTGCCAGTTTTTACTGCAACAATGCATACTTGGAATATAATAACAAGAGATATCTCATTCTCAAAAATACTGAAACGCGTATCTCACATTTTGTAATAATTAAACACATCTCAAAGTTTTAGAAGTAAAGATTCCAGGTTCTATATCCCCGAACTCTCCTTGTTAGATATATCCTCTTCGCTTAAAATAATTAATAGCATTATTACATCAAACTATTCCAATCTATCATCGAAAATACGCGTACAATGTACGTATTACCAGCCGATACCCATATTCGCGATCCCCGGCTTACCAATTAGCAATACAATACTCCCGCAACAATGCGCCAATTCCCCGATAATTCTCAGCTCAAGCGTGAAGTAGAAACGGAACTGCGCGCGCCTGCATAAGACACTGTACGACGCGCGGGCGCGCGCAGGGGGGCAACAACTTCCTCGCAAGACATTTCCAGGGCTTCCTACTTTACTCCACTCTTGCACATCACATATACACATCCCAGTGAATACAGACACACTTGCACACATATATGGGTGATTCCAACTTTGCGATCTTGCAGACATGGGTAGGTAACTTTTTTCTAAAACGTGTTCCCCAAATATTGAGTTACTTTGTATAAGATAAATTAAAGTTTAAATGAGAATTAGAATGTTACAAAATGCTCTGTAAAATATCTTGATGTTTCATCAATGGCAGAGATGCTTACATATTTTTTCAAAATGAAAGTCAGAGGATATTCTTTTGTATCTTAGATATATGAAAAAGATACTTTGGCATTACATTCTGAAATAACGGTTCACTAAGAAATATAAGTATCTAAATATTATTGATAAAAATAATGTACTTTAGTGTACTTTAAGTGCCTCAAAGAACACTTTACAACTTATTATTATTGGTAGACTATAAATGGTTAAAATATCGTCATTTTAAACAAAACTGTTTAAATCTTTTGAATTTAAGCAACTTTTTCTTCGGGATTTACATTATTGCTATATCTTACACATATCAAATAACACACAAGTTCGTTCCGCAACAAAATATCAGTTCCGTGGCACCACATTTTCAATGGAATTTAATGACTATGAATTATGTTAAAGCTCCAGAATTATCTTAAAAGTGACCTCTTAAGTTTCACAAGAAAGAATTTAACTATAAAGAAATGGGGTGTTTCGAGCCACAGTGGAATTGATGAAGAAACCATTCACCGCAGCAGCGATGGTTCTAGTAAAAATGCACCCTCAACGACCATGTTTTTCTTTTACAACATGGGATACTATCATTTAAAAATTTACAATATATCGCATAATAATTATTTAATTCATTAATAATACTTTACAATAACATTATTTTATTAACCTGTATCAAAATTACTCAAATTACTATATAATAATTCATGAATATTAAAACAATTATACACCAATCAAAATGGATTTATTTAATTTTCTGACTTGAAAATCGGAATCGTCCATGTACGAAGCCACGGCTCAGTGGATCTCAATAACACGTGCGCGCATGCATGCCGCTTATACCTTATACACACACGTGTTCTCTCGCGGTTCGTCGACCTCGCGAGAACCGCCACCTTCGCAGGTAGCCAGCTATAGCTGCATCTCTCGCTCGTTATTCTTTCTTTCTCTCTCTTCTTTTTTTTCCGCAAGTCTCGCGGTTACGACGGTGACGACCAACTGGTGGTCGAGGCGAGGGACGCTGTAATAATATAGGCAGGCGCTCGCAAGAGCTTCGATTTATCGTCCGCTGCACACTCGAGACGCTTCGCGCCGAGGTTTATTTCGAGTCGCCGCGTTGCGGGACATTGTTCTTTCGGAGATTGCGGGTGCGGGGTGTGGAGGGTCTCGAGAGGAGAGCGAGCGAGACGAGGTGCTCGAACGCAAGATGGTCGAATTCGAGGGATCGAGGAGGTAGTGGTTTGGGGTTGTCGCTGGCGATCGATTCCTTTTTCAGTGGCTTGTTTTGAAGTTTTGTTGTTATGCAGATTGGCATATGATCAAGTTTTAGAGATTAAGATGATCTTCTACTTTGGAGAAGAGTCTGCAGAGATTCCTGCAAAGTTTTCTGCAGAAATTTCTGCAAGATTGTTTTGCACAAGTTTGTACTAAGCTTTTAGAAGCAGCAGGTTTTTCTGCAAGGTTTTTGTCTGCAGATTTGTCTGCAGAAATATATTTTGAAGAAATTTTTTATTTTAATTAAAATGTAATAAGAAAACGTTAAAATATCTGATAAGTAGGGCCTGCTTGAATTGGTGGCATGATCCATTTGGGTATTATTGTCTGAATGATAATAAAAATTGATTATAATCTTAAAAACTAACAGAGACAATCGATTTTACAAAAAAAAATACTTAAGAAATAACTAATACTATTGATAAATATTTTATTGGTTTTCTATAATAAAATTATAAATAATTAGTGACATTAAATCTTATCAGAAATAATTAAAAATGTTATTATCAATTTTTTAAACATTCATAAGATTTTTACAACTAATTGGTAAAAAAGATTGAATGAAGTAATTGTTTCATTCGTAATGTTCTTGTAGAATCGATTGCCGCCGTTACAGTTTCATAAAAAAAATCAATTTGTGAGAGTTTGTTTAAACAATTGAGGTTCAAATACATTGTAAAACATCATTTTTGTTTACTAATATTTTAAATTATTCCATAAATCAGATAGGTTCGAAAGGCTTATAAACTACGGATTAGCTGATAGTTTATAATGAGTTAAAAAGTTCATATTTTACGATTAATTGTTTAATAGTTGGCAACATTGCAAACTCCATGGTACCCCAGATTCTTAGTTATATATATTATTGCTTTAATTTGCGTAAATAGAAGTAAACACAATGCAGAAAATGTTTCAGAAACAAAATTAAATTTCTACACTTGTTTCTTTAGGATGCACCGTTCATATATACTGTACAAAACTCATCTTAAGTATCTAAAGTTTCGTATTCCTTCCAAGTTTCGTACTTCATAACCAGGATGTCTGTTTATTTTCGGCTTTAGTTGAATGCATTTGCAAACAACTTGTTCTACTAATGCGGTACGGCATTTTTATACAGTTCCTTGTGGTATTGAATTCAAGAAAATGCTTCAGTTTCAAGTTTAAAAATGATCCTCATAAGGAATAAGCAATCGGATGTTACTTGTAGTTCATCGTTTCATGAACTGTTTTTCGAAGTAAATAAAACTGCAGTTGAAAAATTTCATAAATGCAGGAGTCGAACTGCTTCAGCGATTTATGCTTCATGCATTTTAACGTTGTTGTCGTAGCGAAGGGATAATGTTTGCTCTATATACATGATATACATATGAAAGGGTGGCGTGACAATGCTACGTAACTCACGAAATTCAAATTACACGAGAAAAAGAACTTAAGTTCACTTAACTTTAAAATGGTGTTTTATATGTCCTACCTTCTTTTAATAATAGAAATTATAGAAGTTATATAAAGTTGCAAGGATTCATCGTACGTATAAAGTATGTTTAGGACTTAATAAAAATAGAAAAACTATGATAGGTCTATTTTAAAATGTGAAAACTATTTTCATTTACCTATCTACTGTATTCTAAACTGTTATTCACCCATATCAATGAGTAAGAAAATTCTAAAAGAAAATAATAAATCATAAATAAGTTAGTAACAAATCAGAATGACAGACTGACTTTTCATCAATTCATAGCTTTTTAATATTTGGTGACTCTGAAATTGCATAAATTTTATATAAATTTCGTGGCAAATTCAAAATTTTGAGTATCAAGTTGTTTCATAGGACAGGTATTTCAAAATATATGAACACTATTTTTACGTATAAATTCCGAATTATTATCACATTTACGCAACAATGTTATTTAACGATGTATATTATACCATAATCACCTTTGTAAAATTAATCTTAGACATTGAATTAATCGGTTACAAGATCATCGATTATAATAGGCAGCTTCGCAAACTCCAAAGGAGCTGTGTACCGACTAGCTCCAGCGCTGATTTCTACTTTATCAGCATCTAAATTTGCAGTTTCTCAAGGAATTACCGGATACTGAATAAGTTCCTGCTTTATCATTCGCATTTTTATACACCATATTTTTTTGTAGTTTCACGAAGTACTACCAAAAATCAAACATGATGAATACCGTTTTTTAAGAGCAACTATATGTATATTAATGTAAAATAGAGTAACTTTGGCTGGCGGGGTGACTTTAACTTAGTTTTATCTTAAAAGATTATAGATAATATATTAGTAGTTGACTTTTAAACGAAGCACTTGTAGAAGGCATTTTATACTAATACAGTGCATTGCATAACTGTAGTACTACCTGAAGTTTTCACACTTAAATGTATGTATTTTATCATCAATAAATGATTACCTAAATATTTCTACTACATTAATTTTTGAAAAAGTAATGGATACATTAAAACAAAATTTGAAACCTAGCTGAAAGATATATATTTTGATTGCGTTTTAATGAGAATAACATTTTCTTTCATTTGCTTTTTTTTTAAATTATTTATCGATTTTAACTTTCAAAGTTCTACATTATTTTAAGAAACGTAAAATACCTACATAGGTTTAGATGCGATAATTTCGGATGGTGCTGTAGTTATCAATTGTCCTATAGGAAGATATTTGAGCGCTTTAAAAATTTAATTTTAATGCTCACAATTTGTAAAGTAAAAATAATGAACGTTATTTTCATTAATGCTATAACAAGGAATAATAATAATGAATTACGATGT